>CM065740.1:14657109-14659609 GCA_033310375.1 Conus canariensis | reverse complement strand
TAAGATTGTTGTCACTAGATCTGTTCAAAAATCTTATTGTTTCTTTTTCGCCTGATAGTCGGTCTTCTATGTCCTGTCTTCTTATCTGTCTGTCTCTGTACTCTGAATGATTGTCTAAAGGTTCTCTTTTTTGTCTGTGCTTTTGATCTTTTGTTGTCTTTGTCTGCTCCCTCCTCAAGTTCTCTTTCGGTCCCCTGGCTCCTTGCGCCCCCACCCCCCCCCCCCCCCCCCCCCCCCCCCCCCCCCGTCCTTCCCTTCCTTCTTGTTCTGTTAGTCGTTGCCATCTTGTTGTGGTTTTGATCGGTTGTGAAATTCATAAGAACTCCAAGGATAACTGGTAAGTTTCCAAACTGCCGGACATTACAATCCCTAATGACAATAATAATAATAATAAAGTTGTTTTACCTTGAGAAGGTCTCGCTATCTTTCTGTCTTGTCCCCGCCTTTGTCTGTCTGTTGATCTGTCTGTCCGTCTGTCTGTTTTCTCTCTCTCTTGTCTCTTTCTCTGTCTGTCTCTCCGTGTCTCACTCTGTTTCTCTCTCTCTCCCTCGCAGTTTATAGACAGACAGACACAGAGAGACAAAGAGGTGAGGGAGGGAGGGAGGACATGGACTGTGTGTCAATGTATAGATACACAGACAGACAGATAAATAGATATAGATCGGTGGATGGATGGATCAGTCAGTCAATTGATAGACAGATATTAAGTGTCCATCAATCTGTCTATCTTTATATATGAAGCAGAGAGAGAGAGAGAGACAGAGGGAAAGACAGACAGAGAAGAGAGACAAAGACGACGAGGAATTTGGGCCTGTGCGTCAGAGAGAGAGAGAGAGAGAAAGAAAAAGAGAGAGAGAGAGAGACAGAGAGGGTGAGTGAGAGGTAAAGAACTGTGTATCAGTTGTGTATGCGCAGAAGTGAAAGACAGACAGAGTACAATGTCCTGAAAAGGTGCCAGGAATCACGGGGCGGGCTTGTTATCTAGACAGTTGTCTGAAGAGTTAATGGCCGTGGCGGCTACAAGCAGATGGCGCTGCGCTGAGCAGACGACTGTCCGGGGCCCTTGGTCAGGTGAACATTTCACATGTGCCCATGTTTTCGCCTTCGCTCATGTTCTGTCATTTGCTTGCTCGCTCACCAGTGTCCGACGTCAAATGAAAAAGAAATATATATATATACAATGCTGAACAATTAAGTAGTGGGAGAAAACAAGTGCAGGCTAACAATTCTTCGGTCATTAGAGTAATGACTTGGCAAAGATTTGAATTTAAAAAAAAAAATTGAAGATGAAGAAAATGGGGGAAAATATATCATAATTATGAGAAACCCTTCACTAGCTGCCTCAGGGAACCATCGTTCTCTCCTTCGAAGGCACATCTATTTGTATTGCCTGTTCCTAGGCCTTTCGTCCGCTGGATCGGACTCATCAGGGAGACACGGTTGATTGTGTCTGTGCTCTTGGTGTCAAATAGAGACACACCACAGTCCATAATTCTGTGGTGTTCTCACCACCAAGGGTTCAAAAAAGAATCCAAAAGCACCCCCAAAGCAGCCAGCAGAGGGTAGTAAATGGAACAAAACGAAAGTGTGGAGATGAAAAAAGTTGCTGAAAAACTAAAAGCATTAAGCAGACAGTATAAAATGTAGGGGACAATCTTTGAGCCTATGCTTGAGGATCCATTCAAGGATGCAAGGGAGATCAAAAGATATGGAACAGTCTGAGTGGTCAGCTCTGCTGTTCAATAACCCAAGCATTCTGAGTGGCTAAGAATTGTACAGAACAACCTTTACTTGGATCTCCTAAGATATATATATATATATATATATATATATATATATACACTCACACACACACACACACACACACACACACACACACACACACACACACACACACACATAATATTATATATATATATATATATAAAATACATATATATAATAAACTAATAAATTCCAAGGATAAGTACCGAGCACCATTCCAGCAACTTACAGAGCAGCTTGGTGTTGCAATGACTGCAAGAAATATTCAATTATAAAGAAAGCTTGCTCTTATGTCTTAGATTGAAGAAATAGGGGGAAGATAAGCATTCATATCTGCAGTGGTAGATCATTCTGCCTAACTAACAGTATGTGCTTGAGTGGGTGAATGGGGAAAAATAAAATAAATGCTTCTCAAAATGAGCCTTCAGCAAGCTTATAGTCTCCAAGAAAGAGACAATCTCCAATGGGGAGGAAAGCCACTAACATATAACTCCTGGTCAGATACCGATATTTCAAACCTGATTGTTTCTCCTCAGTGACCGCGGAAAGTGGTAATTTGACTCCTCTGCCTTTTCGGTTTCAAGAAGAATGCTCTCCCAGAAAAGGCTGGTGTGCAATACCGTAGTATGTCTGTTGAGTTTTCTTTCTTGGAGACTATAAGCTTGCTGAAGGCTCATTTTGAGAAGCATTTATTTTATTTTTCCCCATTCACCCACTCAAGCACATACTGTTAGTT
>CM065740.1:14647109-14649609 GCA_033310375.1 Conus canariensis | reverse complement strand
AAGATGAGCCTTCAGTTACTTATCTTTGTCAAATTCAACGTTCAACGCCTAGTATGCGCCGAATTTGACGAAGATAAGTGATTGCTCGTTCATTTTCGTTGTCCCGAGTATTGTTTATCTTGCCTGAAGAAGACCTAAGAGGTCGAAACGCGTTATGTTTGTCTTGTGATTCGTTTGTTCACGTTGTTTGGCGAAATCATTTAAATGCGTTTTAAAATTCTCTATTTCTGTGAACAATATGCTTCATGGACACTCCTAGACCAAAGGCAAGCACTATACATCTAACTTTCAGTCTCCCTCTTTGGCTGAATTACTTGAGGACTCACTGAACAGAGAATTCTTTTGAAATTTTTTTTTTTTTTTAATTTCATTCATTTATCTTTTATTTTTGTTAACGTTAGTAGTATGCAGCTAGCTCCAAAAGTGATGTCGCAGTTTTTCTTTCCTTTCCACAATGTTGGTTTGAACAGATAGAGCCATTTTTGTTTCAAACACAAATTCATTACATGAATGTAATTGTTATCTTTCTTTTTGTTTCACTGGGGGAGGTGGGGGGGGGGGGAGGGCTTCGAAAGAAACCCTATACTGACCTATATATTTGACGAGGTAAGTGATTGCTCTTTCTTCATTTTCGTTGTCCTGTGTGTTGTTCATCTAGGCCTGAAGACTTAAGAGGTCGAAACGCGTCGTGTTCTGTCTTGTGATTCGTTTGTTCTTGTTTGTCGGATTTATTAAAAAATATCTATTTTCAAAATATTTCATTACACGGCGTGCCGACCAGTTACCAATGAATGATTGCCAATCGGGAGGGTAGCCCTCTAATGGCTGCAGGCAATCTGAGGACGGAGTGAAAGAATCGTACATCTCAGTGCTGCTACGTGCCATCATGTGTTAGAATATTGAAAGAATCCTACATCAAAGTGCTGTTACGTGCCATCATGTGTTAGTATATTGAAAGAATCGTACATCTAAGTGCTGCTACGTGCCATCATGTGTTAGTATATTGAAAGAATCCTACATCTAAGTGCTGCCACGTGCCATCATGTGTCAGTATATTGAAAGAATCCTACATCTAAGTAAGCTGCTACGTGCCATCATGTGTTAGTATATTGAAAGAATCCTACATCTAAGTGCTGCTACGTACCATCATGTGTTAGTATATTGAAAGAATCATACATCTCATTGCTGCTACGCACCATCATGTGTTAGCATTTAGCCCAGCGTCTTCCTCCGTGCCCTTTGTCGCATTTCGACACTCTGCACTGTCTTGTCCTCGTCGTAATGTTGTAATTATACTAATAGTAACATCAAAATAGCATAGCATTTATAAAGCGCCTTGCCAAAGGTTCTAGGCGCTGGCAATCCACACTCTCGTGTACGCAACGAACGGGCTGCCTACCTGGGTAGTGCCGACTGAAGAGCTGCCTGCCGGTGTCGTATATAATACTGTCGCCGTGGAATTGTATCGCAGCGATAGCATTTCACGTGAAATATTGTTGCAGCGACAATATTTTCTGGAAAAATTTGTCGCGCGACAACTTTTCACGAAAAATGTCCTATAGAATATTGTAGCTGTCCATAAAATACTGTCTCTCGAAATTTTGCGACAGTTTTTTGCGACAGGACACTGTGAAATAATGTAGTCAGTGAATGCTGTCGCTTGCGACACATTTTCACGTGAAATCTTACTGCTAGAGTTAACATTTCCTGTGGAATATGGTCGCAGCGTTAATATTTCACAGCGACGATTTTTTCTGCAACGTTAAAAAAAACGTCGCCGCGGTTGAGCGTCAAAATATCACAGAAAATAATGCAGCCTGCCATTGAATAAAAAATTGTCGCAAGTGATTTTTTTTTTATCATAAATGTTTTTGAGGAAATTCAAATTTCCATTCGTGTGTGGTGTGTGTGTGTGTGTGTGTGTGTGTGTGTGTGTGTGTGATTGTGTGTGTGTGTGTGTGTGTGTGTGTGTGTGTGTGTGTGCGTGTGTGTATGTGTGTGTGTGTGTGTGTGTGTGTGTGTGTGTGTGTGAGTGTGTGTGTGTGTGTGTGTGTGTGTGTGTGTGTGTGTGTGTGTGTGGTGTGTGCTGTGAAATGTGATGTCTTTATCAATATCGTAGGCCTAGGACATTCAGCGCAACGAAACTAGGGGACGACTGGGTAAGTTAGAACCCCTAAGAAATGCAGCCCTACCTTCTTCACTAATTTTTCTTCACTCAAGTTTAATTTTTTTTTCTGTCCCAACCTCTGCGCCACCTCAGAGGCAGTGCACCTGCGCCGCTCATTCCGACACCCCGTCCACAGCCACAGCCCGGTCGGCCCCGCCGCAGCACCGGCACCGGCAATCCACAGGGAGCAGTCAATGTCAAGCCGTCAAGAGGCAACCCACCGGAGGAGACACTGCACTGCCGCCGAGTCACTTCGGTGGTGTTCAGTGGCGACTGTTCTGATCTAACATACGCAGGACACCACCTATTGACGACAATAATTGCTTAGTCGCG
>CM065740.1:14637109-14642109 GCA_033310375.1 Conus canariensis | reverse complement strand
TTAAAGAAGACTGTGATGGTTCCCATACATTGCTTATGAAGATATTTATAATCAAACGCCCTAATCATTCATTCCCATTTTCTTTCTCTCACAAACGAACCCCCCCCCCCCCCTTTTTTTTTTTTTCATCAAATCTTTGTCAAATCAATATTGTAATGACAGAGGATATTGTTAGCCATCACTTGTCACCCCCCCCCCCCCCCCACCCCCGCTAGAATTTATTCAAAATACCTCTGGATAGATAGATATGTGGTGTGTTGAGAGAGAGAGAGAGAGAGAGAGAGAGAGAGAGAGAGAGATGAACGGACAGTGACGAATGAGGCGATACTTGTCCAGTGATCAATATTTGTGCACTGAAATCAGACTCCCGCGGTTTCTGAAAAAAAAAAAGAAGAAAAATCCTCGCCGTTCATTATCAAACGCCCCAATCTGTTGTTTTCTCTGTTTCAGAGCGACGAGAACGACCACAAGGGAAATCACTCGCATCAGTGATGAGGCAGCTTTTCGGATGATTACTTTAGTAACGACCAACCGTGTCAACGCCGCTAGAGCGCTCGGTACTCGCCACGATCTGCTGAAGTTGCACTAAGCCCTGTGCGCAGCGAGTAGTTTGTGTGACAGCTGGGATGCTCAGCTTCTTTACTCCTTTCTGCACGAACGGCTTCCGAGCGCTTCAGACGGACAAAGAAGAGTGTTGTGTTCACTGCAGTGATGGTGTTTCGGTTTGCTTTCAGAAGGTAAGATTATTATACATCTTTCTGTAAAGCAGAGAATGAGTAGGGAAGAGGTGTGTGTAGGAGATGGGGAAAAAAGAGAGCGTGGACATACCATCTTCCACATCAACGCCACTTTGTTGGTTTCCTTTTTTTTTTTTTAAATTGTTTTATTTCCTTCAAAGTTCAACATAAATATGACCATTTTTCAATCTATCATTCAGTTATGAAGGTTTTTGTTAGTGCACAAACACACACACACACAATATATAATATATATATATATTCAATTATAAACAAAGCTTGCTCTTATGTCTAAGATTGAAGAAATAGGGGGAGATAAGCATTCATATCTGCAGTGGTAGATAATTCTGCCTAACTAACAGTATGTGCTCGAGTGGATGAATGAGGAATATTAAATTCTTCTCAAAATGAGCCTTCAGCAAGCTTATAGTCTCCAAGGGGGAGACAATCTCCAATGGGGAGGAAACTAACATGTAACTCTGGTCAGATACCCGGTATTTCGAAACCTGATTTTTTCTCCTCAGTGACCGCGGAAAGTGGTAATTTGACTCCTCTGCCTTTTCGGTTTTAAGAAGAATACTATCCCAGAAAAAGGCTGGTGTGCAATACCGTAGTATGTTTGTTGAGTTTTCAAAAAACCAACCAAAGGTGCCAGCTAAGAAGCAAAAGAAAATCATGAAAGAGCAAAACAAGCTACATTTTCTTGTGAAAAGTAGAAAATATAAAAAGATAACCTCTTAAGACACAAGTGCTGAGGGTCAGTTCTTGGAATGAATCCACAAGGATCCACAGTTTGGACTGAACCAAACTCACCGACCTATTAGGACATAAACAATAATCATAAACATGAGGTATTATCATGAACACATATACTGAAAAAAACATAATCATATATGTAAAACCGTAAAGCAGAAAACTATTCAATAACTCCAAACATTCAAACACAAGAACAGCACACTTTCAATACAATACAAATAACCAACAAACAATAAAACAGACATTGAGACAAGCAAGCTGCATTTGTAAGTGGTATACCTCTTTATTTCAAATCATAGTTGGACCAAGGAACAGTTCGGAGCGAACCAAACTCGCCGACCTATTAGGACATAAACAATAGATCATAAACATGAGGTATTATCGTGAACACATATATGAAAAACAATAACCATTACCATGAGAACAGTTTCAAACAGCAAAAGGTTTCAATAATCGAAGAGATCAAAACATTAACAGGCACACTTTAATTCAATATCCAAGCAAGACAATAATCAAATGTTAAAATGAATTGTATAAATATATACTAAAACAATTTATCAAAATCAGGTGCAAGGTATTACGACAAAATCACAAAAGCCTCCTCTTTGCGAATGGAAGAGGTAAAACAATGTTTTGCATCAAAACATAATATTTCATAATCATAACATCACAACAAAGGGGTTCCCCGTTGCGAACGGCAGGAGTTGCGAAACAGTCAAAAGCATGGATCATTAAATTATAGTGAATCACAGTGTTATCAATGAGCGTACTTAAACACACAAGAAAGGGACTCCCCGTTGCGAACGGCAGAAGTTACGGACAATGAACGAAATTAATCAACATCCAATTTTCAGTAGCAAGACATTACTTGGGCCATATAGATGTTACACAAATGTATGAAAAACAGTAAGAAAACTGTTTGAAAACCACCAATCATGTGCATAGCGTCCACATATTTGATCAAATTCTAAAAGGACACACATCGCACATTAACCAGCCAACTAAAGTTTTTTTTTTTCTTTTTCCATACATCACTACACCCATCTCAGGACAGTGCGTGCTACACGCTATGGCTCGTCACGTTTCACCTGTTACACACCGGCCCAACAAGGCACGGCTGTTGCTTTTCTGCCCTGCAATGGACCCACGGGTGTAACTATATGGAATAAATAAACGCTCACAAGCTAACCGATGCACAAACAAATAAGCAGACTGACCAGTGGCCACTTGCGCACAAAAAGCCACATGAACGCGCAAACGACCGAACGGCATCCAAGTAATTATTTGTCTAAGTACTCAGCCAAATAACTACGCGACCATTCAGTCGTAGTAAAGTACTAGCTTCTTTTTTTTTTCTCTCTCTCTCTCCACCAAATGAACAAAGTTACAAACAAATTTTCAACTTAAGATCCAATAAGATTCATATTAACAGAAAGTAACAGTCGCGGATATGATTTCTATAAACACTAAGAAACATCCAATTGATTTATAAGTTCTTGAAGGTTTTTTTTTTTTTAATTCAGTCCATTTTGACGTTTTCTTTCACGATTTAGAAATAATAATGTTTTAAACAGATTGGTAAATGTATGCAGTAGGATGGTGAGTGTGACACAGGTAAATCTAACTGAACTGTATGAACGTTGTGTGAGAGTGAAGGCAAGAAAGATCGTGATTAATCATAGTCATCCTCTTTCAAAGTGTTACGAATCCAGAACCCATAGAACAAGAAACAGTTTTATCCACAAGCTCAAACAGTTATTGAATAAATGATATTATACACTTCTACGTTATAAACTGTTACTTATACACTATAAACTGTTACTATAAGCTGACTTGATCAAACGTGTGCTTGTGTCGATGTGGGGTGATGGTGGTGGTGATGGTGCGAGAAAGTGGGTGTGGTGGGTATGTGCATCTACATGTAAAAGCATCTATATATGTGTGTGTGTCTGTTTTATAAGTGAGTATGTACGTACATGCAGAGCATGAAATACATATTCTCACAAATCTTAAATAAATGTTAGCGAACCGCCCAGAGAACGTGGACAAACGAGTCACAAGACGAAACACAACTAGTTTCGACCTCTTAGGTCTTCATCAGGTGAGACATTAACGAATAAAACAATGAAATTCACTTAGCTTTGATCGCTTCAGATCACTTGGTAGGGTTCAGCGCAAGGAAGAAGGCGTTCAACGCCTTCTTCCTTGCGCTGAACCCTACCAAGTGATCTGAAGCGATCAAGCTAAGTGAATTTTCATTGTTTTATTCGTTAATGTCTCACCTGATGAAGACTAAGAGGTCGAAACTAGTTGTGTTTCGTCTTGTGACTCGTTTGTCCACGTTTCTGGGCGGTTCGCTAACATTTATTTAAGATTTGTTTAGATTTCCGCCTGCAGTCCTCTCGCTTTGCAACTAGACATATTCTCACAGTTAAGATCACTTTCTTACATAACCCTCTATCATAGCCACATTTGCAGATGTTTATCTCTCTGTGTGTGTATGTGTTCCTGCGCGCGTGCGTTGTGTGTGTGTGTGTGTGTGTATGTGCATGAATGTGTGTGTGTATGTTTGTCTTTTACATTTTCATTAAGGTCACTTCTATTCACAGGTCTTAACTGGTCACAATTCATTAATTCAATGTTAATTTCAGCACACATTACATAATACATCCAAAAAGTAGCTCAATCCATTCTTTCGGCGCCTAGAATCAACGTTTAAAATTAAACTGATAATAGGTATGTGAACATTATGTGGATGATAACAATTGGAAAGCAAATTATGTGCAACACATCTATAACCGACATGTATATACACATCCATCTCTCCACACACACACACACACACACACACACACACACACACACACACACACACACACACACACACATGTATACACACACATACACACAGTCACACACACACACACACACACACACACACACATACTCACACACACACACACACACACACACACACACACACACACACACACACCACACACACACACACACACACACACAATATATATATACACACACACACACACATATGATCGGGTGTGCACAGAACAACGGCGTGTTGTGTGTACAGTGTTTGTTTTTTTTCCTCCACCGCCACAATATCAATTTTTCTATTTCTCGTGAGCGCCATTGTCAAAGGATATTGTATGAGGCCGCCGGCTCCGTACGGGTCTATTATGCACGCTTCCAAGGACCCGGATCTCCTATACACGTAGCCTCAGTCTCTATTATAGCTTAATGCGCATGCACAGGAGGCGGTCCGTGTTACTACAGTTTAATACGCATGCGCAGGATGCGGAAATGGCGACTGGGTCGCCTCCTGGCGGGATTGCTGGTGATCGTGTTGCTGGTGACGGTGGTCTTCATCACCCTGATGGAAACGTCCACTGTGTCCGTGTCCTTGTCCGGCAGACAGGCTGAGGGTGAACACCCACACCTGCAGCAGGCTGTCCCCGCCGCCCTCCAGCACCCTGTAGCTCGCCCTCC
>CM065740.1:14614609-14619609 GCA_033310375.1 Conus canariensis | reverse complement strand
TCTGTGTGTTTCTGTCTCTGTCTATCTGTCGCTCTGTGTGTGTGTGTGTGTGTGTGTGTGTGTGTGTGTGTGTGTGTGTGTGTGTGTGTGTGTGTGTGTTTGAGAACAGAGATAAGGGCAGACCACAAAAAAAGAGAGAAAACGAATACGACTAATTATTCATCTGAAAGCCGAAACTCATCACTAAACGGAATGTTACAAGATACAGAGCGTAGCAATAACTGCAGGAGTCATCTGAACACTTCATCAAAATCAAAGATCGTACATCGCCATTGTATAACCGTGCCATCTATAAGCATGATGGATTATAAGCACCCAGTCTCTTTTAAGCTTCATAGATATCCATGACCAGGTTGAAAATAATTGCCTCGATTCTGAATGACATAAAGAGATTCAAACCCGAGGACACAGCTCGCAAAACGCAGAGCATTCGATTCACAAGCACGAAACAGTGGTTTGTTTTCCTTTTTTTTTTTTTCTCAAGACGAACACATTCGTCGGCAAACGGACGTCCACAAAATCCTGCACTGTAAACATATCGCAAGCTTGATCTGTCTGTATGACATGGAAAGTGTCGCTCCGAGAGTAGTCTACAAAAATTAGCTGGGATTTGTCCAAGCAGTAGACGTGAAACTGAAATACTTGCCAATCGTTTCCGAATGTTTCTTTCAAAAGCGATGCTTGCTCATACATTTCATATAGAACCTCTGCATTGTTTGGTCACAGATAGAGCCGGATTACGAAAGAGAGGAGAGGTTTCTGAAGCTGAGGGGAGGGGAGAAGTGGGGAGTGTTGGACTGATGTTCTCTTCCAGTGGATTGTTTATTTTCATTTTCGTTTTCGGCCAATATCATAAAAAGATTGTTGCGCCTGATGCAGCAAAACAAAACAAACAAACAAACAAAAATAGATAAAATGCCTGGGAGACACCGGAGTGAACGGTGTTCAGAAACCCCATGGGTAGTGTCAAAAGTGACAGTGGCAATTCTTTGGATCCAGAAACCTCCAAGGGGTGGGGTGGAGTGGGGTAGGGTGTTTTCCAAAGGCTTTTTAACTGTCTCTCACACGGCAAAAATGCAGCGTTTACCCCCTCACCACCATCACCACCCCAAACATTTCCTAACCTGGCCTTGATATAGGTGAGGATTCTCTCGAACAAAATTACTTTTTGGTCTTCCTCCCGGCTGTCAGTTGAAACGCATGGCATGGTGAAAACCTGCAGTAATTACAAGAACACTTTTACGAACAATATCCATCAACGTTGTCGTCATGACACGCATTTTTTTTTTTACTGCTACAAACTTTTTCGCTACGAACAAGTTCGTATCTCCAAAGAACTCGTCATAGACCTGGCCCATATGATGTCATATATATATGGCCTGGCAGCTGCCGGAAGTCTGTCAAATGTCACGGACATCCATCCAAAAGCATCCGAAATGCAGAACTTCGCTCGCTGGCTCAAAGTCAAATGAGTATATGATTTAAGGGCAGCATTTGCATTTGTTTCAATGTGATCACTCTTGTCTCTAATCACTCGGACAATTCTTTTTTTTCTGGATTGCGTTTGTGTTTGCGTTTCTGCGTTAACGTGTACATACCTTTACGTTTCTGCGTTAACGTGTACATACCTTTACGTTTCTGCATCAATGTGTACATACCTTTACGTTTCTGCATTAATATGTACATACCTTTACGTTTCTGCATCAATGTGTACATACCTTTACGTTTCTGCATCAATGTGTACATACCTTTACGTTTCTGCATTAATATGTACATACCTTTACGTTTCTGCATTAATATGTACATACCTTTACGTTTCTGCATTAATGTGTACATACCTTTACGTTTCTGCATCAATGTGTACATACCTTTACCCAAACGTTTCAGAGGTTGGAGTCCTACTTCGACTTCCATCCGAGCTCACGTAGGGCAGGACAGCATAAAATGTAGCGGCCTATGTCATTAGCGACTGCCGATTTGGAGAGACGACATCCTATTTCGTGTCCATCCAGTCTACATCTATATATCTGTACCACAATGAGACAATATCTAGTGTCGGACACCGGATCTAAGCCTTCGTCTGTGCGCATTTATACACAAAACAAATCTGTTCATTTTTAGTTTCAGCATACGATCCTGTCAAAGTTTTAAAAACACCAGCGCATGCACAAACATATGCACGCTATATACGCACGCACGCGCGCGCACGCACGCACGCACGCACAGTCACATATCTGTTTATTCAGTTGTTACCATCGCCCGTGGTGCTTTGGGGGGATCAGTACATGTAGTTTAGTATACAAAGGTCACACACACCCCTCCCCCCCTACCCCCTTCCTCACCCCCCCCCCCCCCCCCCCCCCCCCCCCCCCCCCGGCACGCCGTGACATGATGAAACTGAAGCTGAGCAACCCTGTCACTGGTAATCATACGATCAAAGTGGCCGGTCTTGTACAGTCTTCAATAATTCTTTGTCTGAAAGAGTTAGAGAGATTTGAGAGAGAGAGAGAGAGGGGGGGGGGGGGGGGGAGATTGTCAGAGAGACAGACAGACAGAGACACAGAGAGAGAGAGTGAGAGAGAGAGGGAGGGAGGGAGGGAAGGAGGAGGGAGGGTGAATGAGTCAAAGAGAGAGAGAGAGAGAGAGAGATAGTGAGTCAGAGAACTCAGAAAACTTTTATTCGATCAAGGATTGAGTTTTTAGGCAGAGCCTATTCTTCCAATCTCTCCTTGCTAAGCTAACTTATGCAATGAGATTTAAAGAACAAGAAAATATACAGAAATTCAAAAAACAAGAAGAAAAAAGAAAGAACAAGAAAATATAAAGAAATTCAAAAAACAAGAAGAAAAAAGAAAAGAAAATAAAAAGGAAGAAAAACAAAAGGAAAACAGGCACACAAGATTATAGAGTACATGATTCACACACACACACACACACACACACACACACACACGCACACACAAAGAGAATTTCAATCTTAATAGAAAATTACTCTCATTAATGCACAGGTGGAAACTTAATGCATTTAAAACAAAATATGTAAAAAACGTAGTTTGCGTATGTGGAAACAAAATTACTCCAATTCATATTGTTTCATGCAATGATATGAAAAAAATCATTCCAGTATTGAAGCAAAATACTGTGCAGGCCATTTTTCAGTCACCAGTTTTAACGTACGAATTCTTTGTACACTTAGAGCGCACCCCTATTGGAAAATACTTATAATATTTTTATTAACTTTATTTGCGGGGGATAAGAAAGGAAGGGGGGTGAGGTGGATAAAATGGGGGGGGGGGGAGCAAAGGATTTTGTTTGTTTGTTTATTCTTTCTTCTTTTTTTTCCTTTTTTCTTTAGTACTGTCATCCGTTTTGACTTTAATTGATAAGTTAGTTGTTGGTTATAAGTATTTTGTTTCATGTTAATCTTCACTTATGACTTGTGTAAAGATATTCACACACTTACACATCCACAACTCTCGCACTCACACACACAGGCACACATACTCACACACACACGCACACACACACACACACACACACACACACACACACACACACACACGCACACGCGCGCGCGCACACACTCACACGCACACACACATTCGCGTGCACGCGCACCCATACATATACACATACACATATTATGTGCACGCTCGCAATTACTTCCGTACACATTCACTTTTTTTTTGTGTGTGTGTCTAATATCACGAATAGTGGATAGACGTTAAATAAAAGACACACACACACACACACACACACACACACACACACACACACACACACACACACACACACACACACACACACACACACACGCATTTGTATACAAAGGCTTGACAAAAGCATGCGTATATGCACAATCATAAGATGCAGACAGCAACAACAAAGTGGGAGTGGGGATGGGGACGTGAGGCAGGGGAGAATTGGGGTGGGGGGGGAGGGGAGGGGAGGGGGTGTAGTGTGGGGCAGCGGTTGGGAATGGAAGATGAAAAGGTCGTTGATAAACAGTACAATATGCCAATGTTTGCTGTGGGTTTGTGATTATTGGCAGACTTCGCGACCAGACGAGGATGATTGATGATGGTGATGGCATTGATATGAAACAAAGTACAGTATTCTAAGAGAAGCAGTTTTCCTCACTGAGTAAGGAGGACAGCAAGTGGTAACATTTATGGACATAACTAGCACTGTAACAACGTACACATCTGTAATTGCTGATGATATAAGTGATTGCTGTAACATTTATTGACATAACTAGTACGGTAACAACGTACACATCTGTAATTGTTGATGATGTAAATGATTGCTGCAAAACACATCTATAAGACAGTGTAGTCGACATCAAAGAGTTTGTGAAATATTTTCGAAGGTCTTTTTTGAAGGTATGCAGTGAACGGCACAATTCCAGCTTGGGGGAAGAGAGTTCCAAACGGCTGGACCTGAAAAGTTTTGAACTTGTCGATCCGAGTACGTGGTAGAATATAATTGCTAGACCCCTATCGACATGACGCCTTACTAAGTAAAATCTCTGATGTATTGTGGGGCCTGATAATTAAGTACTTTATACATAAGTACAGCTTTGTTGAAATCTAATTGTGTTTGCAGCGGCAGTATCTTTAATTTAGCCTGCTTTTCGGAGGTTAATAAGGAAGAGTCTGGCAGAATCATCTTTGCAGCTCTTCTGTACATTGAACCTTGCTTTCTATGGTGCATTTTTGCTGCACAGTCCCAGACCACAGATGCATAGTTGATGTGAGAGAGACAGTGAGCATGGAAAAACATTTTTCGCGCGTTTGTTATCTATGACAGGCTTCTGTTGTTTAAGTATACAGAGACTGCGAGCCAGCTTGTTAATGACAGATTCAATGTGGGGCTGCCACTTCAGCTCCTCGTCCACCATCACTCCCATGACTCGGGGCTTATGCACTCGTTCTATGGCATTGCCATCTATAGTCAGACTGAGACTGAGAGTTTCTGTTTGGTGTTTGTGTGGTCTAGAA
>CM065740.1:14587109-14609609 GCA_033310375.1 Conus canariensis | reverse complement strand
TAACGTTTAGAATTTATTAAATCATTATAAAACTAGTTTACACTGTCGAGCATCAATTGCTTTCATATTTTTTTTACTCAGTCAAGCACAAACTGGTTTTGTGTCCAAAATAAATCTGCCTCATCATTCTGTCGCCTGAATCGCTCCTACTATGATTCAATTCATGTTGTTTTGTCGCCCAGCCGACCGCAAAGGGCTCCCATCTCGTTACAGTCAATCTTTACACAGACATTCAACAAAAAAAAAATTCACGTCAAGTCATTATGAAACAGTTTCTAAGAATACGCTAACACTGCTTAAAATCTTAAACGATAAATGTTGATCTCTCCCAGAAATTCAAAACTCACATTAGTGTTGGACGTATCTGGAGATAATTTTCACTGAGTCTGCCGTAATGTGTTTATATATTGGGTATTTATATAGCGCCTATCCTCGGTCACAGACCAAGCTCTAAGCGCTTTACAATAAACACACTACCTCACTCACTCACTCAACGGGCTGCCTACCCAGGTAAAGCGGCCGAAGAGCAGCCTACTGGCGCTCATTCAGTCGTTTCCCGTACCATTCAAATATCAAGTCACTCATTTTCATTTATCTCATTTATTCCTCCAGTTTCTCACATAAGATGCATACGATGTTTTATACGTGTCCTCCATTTCCACCGGTACACGATGGCACACGACAACAGTAAGTGACAATTTTTGTGGCTTGGTAAGAAATACCAGGCGGCTATCTTTACTTTACATCAATTTTGCCAGGGCAGCGGGAACCCCCCTGCTCTTTTCGATTTTAAACTGCCGTGGGTTCTTTAACGTGTGCAGGGGGCCAGGAAGGCACACGGGTCCGACTCGCTTGTAGTCCCCATCCGATGGACTTGACATTCAGTTCGATTTGTCATTCAAACTGGGAAAGAAAGGGCGAGAAAGGCAGGGCTCGAACCCACGCACTTCTCACTCGTTGGATTGGCAGGCGAACGTCTTAACCACTCTGCCACCTTTCTTCCTAAATATATATCTGACATCCTGCAAGTCCCAACACTCTATAAGAACCCTGCAAGTCCCAACACTCTATAAGAACATGTTTTGTAGTGAGTGGTACATCACAGAGAATGAACCACGGAGTTGTTCCACCTTTTCAGTGATACGAACTGGGTGTAACAGGAGTAGCTTGTGTGCAGTCGACACAAAACTGTTTCTTCTTTACGGCCAGTGTATCACATGGTCAAATCAATCAGACGGGTTTTGACGATGTTTGTTATCCATCTGCGTGTTCCAGTCCTCTTGCCACAGACCTTTGACATTCATCTGAGCTTCAAGTTTGAGATCCGTGTGAGAGATAGAGAATTTGCTCAGTTCTTTATTTGTGGCATTCTCTGGCACGTTGATGAACAACTCCGTGACACTGTAAGATTTCACAGAGGTGTACAGTTGAGACAAATTCAACAGTTGAGGGTGCTTAAAGCTTACGGCCAGCAAAAAGAGGCTCAGAAAGGATGAAGAAGTCCTTATTATTTTTTTTATTTAGAGACCATCTGAGGCGATAGGACCAATACTCTGAGCTCAGCACACGCGGATGGAGCTGTCTAAGAGAATGTGACTTGAACATTTCTCTTAGGGAGGTGTTGAGCTGTACGCAGCAGACGCATCGTCCTCGTCAGATTTGGAGCCATAAGTAGATATTCTGCAAAGGATGGCAATTTAGAACAAATTTGGAGTCGACGTCGTACACCAGTACGAGTAACTCCAGCTGCATAGAGTGCAAAATGAATGTCACACAGCGTGGTGCCTACACGGACTTGAAACTGTCGCTCCTCCTTTATGACAAGAAAATGAATAATAAAGTGACAAAATACATTTCAGCTCTTATGATCAGAGGTTTCATTGAAAGTGAACACACCCAGATGGACAGGAAGCGAGCTAACCAACACGAAAGCTGTAGTAGACAACATAAAATAGGGGATTTCTCTCCACACATGGCTCAGTTTGCTTCCCATCGTATGTTGCTGTCTTTGCGGTCCGCCAGAGGAAGTATGAATGTGGACGCGTACTGGAGTGATTCGATTTTGTAACACACACACACACACGCACACACGCACGCACGCACGCACGCACGCACACATACACACACACACGCGCGCGCGCGCGCACGCGCGCACCTACAAGAGCTTTTAAAGAGACGTGGAGCAAACAAGCCGTTATTCTGGCTTTCTGTGTGTTGGAATGAGCGCGTCGCGTTGGTGTTCGTTGCGTTTGAGCGGAATTAAAAGAAGAATCCTTGATCATCGTGTCTTCTTCCTTTCTTATCACTGGCTGCTGTCTTTTCTCATCGTCTGCCTCCCTCAGCATCATCGTCTGCTGGCTGCTGTCTTTTCTCATTGCTGTCTCCCTCAGCATCATCGTCTGCTGGCTGCTGTCTTTTCTCATTGCTGTCTCCCTCAGCATCATCGTCTGCTGGCTGCTGTCTTTTCTCATTGCTGTCTCCCTCAGCATCATCGTCTGCTGGCTGCTGTTTTTTTTCTCATTGCTGTCTCCCTCAGCATCGTCGTCTGCTGCTGCTGTCTTTTCTCATTGCTGTCTCCCTCAGCATCGTCGTCTGCTGGCTGCTGTCTTTTCTCATCGTCTGCCTGCCCTCCTCTGCATCCACCTCAGCCCCAGCCTCAGACGAACACAGCTTTGTTCCGAGGACAGTTTGAGAGTTCATCGTCAGAGGTAGCATCGTCATTTCAAAAACCAGGCAAACAAGCAAGCGCGCACGTGTTGTGTGTGTGTGTGTGTGTGTGTGTGTGTGTGTGTGTGTGTGTGTGTGTGTGTGTGTGTGTGTGTGTGTCGGTCGGTCGGTCGGTCTGCGCGTGCGTGCGTGCGTGCGTGCGTGCGTGTGTGCGTGTGTCCGTGTATGTGTGTGTGTGTGTGTGTGTGTGTGTGTGTGTGTGTGTGTGTGTGTGTGTGTGTGTTTGTGTGTGTGCGAACGCCTGCGCGTCTGTGTGTTTGTATGTGAGCTTGCGTGCGTCTCTGAACGTTGTGTGTGTGCGTGCGTGCGTGCGTGCGTGCGTGCGTGCGTGCGTGCGTGCGTGCGTGTGCGTTGTGTGTGTGTGTGTGTGTGTGTGTGTGCGTGCGCGCGCGCGCGCGCGCGCGCGTTTATTTCCGAACAGAAACGTGACTTCCTTATTTTTATTGAAAATTTTTAAAAAGAAGCGTTGTAACTGATAAACGATGTCATGTTTGCAGCGACATTTAAAAAGTGAAGCCAGAGGTCACTTTTCATTTCTACGCCAGTGTACTGGATGTTGTGAAGCCTGTGTCACCCCATCACTGCTTATATACCAGGCCTGTGCTCTCTTTGAGTGAAATTCATTTTCAGTAATCGAAATCAGTATTAAGATTCGAAAACGTTACAAATTTTGTGACGTTAAGATTGCTTTCACGTGGTTCAAAGAAGGTATGACTTTGTGTTAGGTTTATTTGATATCCATCCATCTATCTATCTATCTGTCTATCCTTCTATATCTACTGCATCTATCTAACTAGATTGACAGATAAATAGATGGGTAGACAGACAGACAGATAGATAGATAGATAGATAGAGCAGGAAAGAAAAATAAGGAAAATATATCATAGATATCTAACCCTTCACTGGCAGCATATAGGAACCATTGTTACCATCCTGAAGACAAAACCATTCACATCACCTGCTCCGAGGGTTTCCTCCACTGGATGAGACTCATCAAGGAGCCACGACTGGATTGTGCGTGCGCTTGTTTTCTGCCAACTGACCTACGATATACATTGATGCGTTATCCCTTTCATTTCGCTATTATCGTGTTGTTAACAAACTTTTTTTTTTTTTTTTTTTTTTTTTTTTGCTGTCCCAACCTCTGCACCACCTCAGAGGCAGTGCACCCACGCCGCTCATTCCGACACCCTGTCCACAGCCACAGCCCGGTCGGCCCCGCCGCAGCCCCGGCACGGCAATCCACAGGGAGCAGTCAATGTCAAGTCGTCAAGAGGCAACCCACCGGAGGAGACACTGCACTGCTGCCGAGTCACTTCGGTGGTGTTCAGTGGCGCCTGTTCTGATCTAACATACGCAGGACACCACCTACTAAGCCCCCTACTGACGACAATAATTGCTTAGTCGCGGAGCCGGCGTGAGTGAGCTCTCCCTCCGGAGGGCGCACCACGTCCGTCCAACGACAGCCCCCATGGACTCACCGATACCGGTGACCCCGACGGAACCAAACCAAGGCCACAGACGTGGAGAGGACATCGAAATTGAGGTCACCATGAGAGCAGGGCATGAAGGGCCACAGAATTTGAGACTTTTTTATTTTTAATTGCTGATTGATGAGAATGAGGATGATTAAGATGATGCTACGGATTTCCATCTCGGTCTGAGACTACATGACAGGGCTGTACTCTACGCTTCCTTTCATAATATATCCCGGCGTCAACCAAGCCCGAGAGATACAGGCACCTGCAGTGTTGGTCAGGAAATTTGAGCAACACTCTCAGAAACGCATCCATTAAGTGGATGAAACTCGACTGTGTGGTCCCAGTCTTCCCAACAGAGTCCGCAGCAAACTCAACTCTGGGTAGGAGCCGGTCGGGGCAGAAAAACCCACATGACTCTGATGGGATTCGAACCCACGACCTCCCAGCCGGGAGTCCGTGACGCTAACCACTTCGCCACGGCGGCTGGTTTAATTCTTCTTTCTAACAGAACCATCAATGGTTGCGTCCCCAAAGTAAACGTCACAGCAGGTTTTTTTGTTTCTGTTTTTTTCTCACCCGCTCCCTTAAGCTTTCTTTTACTCACCTATGCTTCACTCTCCTATGCCACACACAGTCTTTCTCTGTCTCTCTTTCTCTTTCTCTCTTACACACAGACACAGACATAGACACACACACACAGACACACACACACACATACGCGCGCGCGCGCGCGCGTGCGTACACGTATGCGTACACACACACACACACACACACACACACACATACACGCGTACACGCACGCACACACGCACGCACGCACGCACGCACACACACACACACACACACACACACACAAGAGCAGCAGCAGCAGCAACAACAACAACAACAACAATTTTCGGAGCGTTGATGTCCCTACTGAATCCTGCAGTCTTCATCGTAACAATGGATAAACTGATGTATAGTAATTAAAAACAAACAAACCAATACAAAACAAACAAACCAATACAAAACAAACAAACCAATACAAAACAAACCAATACAAAACAAACAAACCAATACAAAACAAACAAACCAATACAAAACAAACAAACCAATACAAACAAACAAACCAATACAAAACAAACCAATACAAAAAAACAAACCAAAACAAACAAACCAATACAAAACAAACAAACCAATACAAAACAAACACACACACACAAAAACCCAATGAAACAACAACAACAAGCAAGAATAAGAACAATCAGACAAAACGTGCTGCGAACATGAACGAAGCATGTCATACTGATTATGATCGCTCTCGTTCATCGCACTTGGATCTGAGGAGCGATGACAACGAGATCAGAGACGAGAGGATCTGCAATCACATGGAGACCGCAGGCAGTTCAGGGACAGTTGCAGGCCAAGGAGGGGACTACGACTGACATGTCAGTTGCAGGCCAAGGAGGGGGAACTACGACTGACATGTCAGTTGCAGGCCAAGGAGGGGGGACTACGATTGACATGTCAGTTACAGGCCAGGGAGGGGACTACGATTGACATGTCAGTTGCAGGCCAGGGAGGGGGGACTACGATAGAGACAGTAAATATCCCCGCTCTACCTCACCACATCTTATTTTGCACGAAAACCCCCCTTTTCACAAACAAATCTCGTCCATCTCATGCTACTTTTTGCCAAAATTAACACCTTTTTACAACTAAACTTAACATCCAAAAACCTCCAAAAATTGACGTAATTGTTACTTTAAAAAGGGGGGCTTACGTGCAAAACAAAAACGGGTGATTTAGAGCGGGATATTTACTGTCTCTCTCCATAGCATAAAAATCTAATGGTTTACAGTACGCCCTTCTACTTCCAGCACCACCAACAAATCAGAACAAACAACCGGCCTTCCATCTTGGTTAGTTATTTTTACACACACTGAATTTATAGACCCCTCAACTAATTCTTTAAACCGGCTGTCTTCACCAAATGTGCTTAACTGATAATCGCAAAACCCCGCCTTAATTGATGGCAGTACTCCTAGAACTGTAGATGGATTGCCATCAAATAAATTAGTACTTGTTTTTAACTCCCGTAAATGGACATACAACATCGGGTTAACGAGGAAATCACATGGTTCATTACCTTCAAATTGATAGATGTTTTCTCTTGTACTAAATTTATAAGATCTGCTAGTACTGTGGAAACCCAAGATTCTAGCAAGACCTTTAGGAAAAGTGTATTCTCTTTTTTCTTCTAGTGGAAAGTGCATCGTAATTCTGAGGTTTGCTTCGTTAATTTTTAGCAATATGCCTAATTCGATAAATACTTCTTTTAAAGAACAAAAGCTGTAATAGCCTTCTGGTATTTTTTCATGAGTTATTTGATTGCCCTCTTCATTACTAATATTAATCCAGTTATTCTGAGCTTCTTCAGATATATTAAACCACTTAACTTTAAAACCAATTTTTCTAAGAGCAACCCTACTATTACCGCGCCTATTGTTAATTGGATACTTTAAGAACACACTTATGTTTTGTTTAGTTATATAAAGGAACATCCTTTTTAAATCCTTTTTTAAAAAATCTATTTTAAAATGGAACCTTTTAAATATAATGAAAGTGCCACTTACGACGTAGGAGGGGTTTATGAGCCCAAATCTTTGGACTTTAGTAGCCTAACCATCGCAGTGGATGAATCATATGGCTTTCTAGTCAGGCTTGTAAACCCACTAACTAGATATTTAAATCCTCCAATAAAGAGTGATAGAGTGCCATCAGCATGGTCATCCAGTCCTATGGCTTTTTACCAGAATCAGTTAAATTTTGCCATTTACTGCTCAACTACTGGCTGTGGCGTTTCATATGCAAACCATTTATACCACCCCAATCTCTTAGTAAGGTCAGTATATAACTTTCATGTTTATTATCAGTATAGACGCATACTAACTGAACTACAAGTACCCCTCCCCAACGACAACGCGTTTAATCCATTCAACAGCCCAATGGACAAGAATGCATATGAAAGAATCTGCAACGAATTTAACATTAAACCTTCAAATAACTTTAGACAAAAGTTAGACCGCAATCACGGGTTGGGCACATTGTATTTGTGGGGTCAGCGTAGAGAATATAATTTTGCCTACTGGCCCGGCCACACCTCTTTTAAGCCAAACTCCCAAGTTAGATTGGGGTCAATAGAACAAAAACACCCCAATGCTTGGGCAACATTTATCTTGGATGAAAGTAAAGGCCTAACAATGCCAGGAGTGCAAAGACTTAATGACTCCATACGCACGTACGTTTGGTGTCTATTAGGAGCGCAAGCACAGACCAAGTCTAGCATAGTGGATCAATCTACAGGCTTTGACGCCAGAAAACAATTTCTAGCCAATTTAGAAGATGCTATTAACTCTGCTGTTGATTTGCCTTCCAGCATACAAAGGTACCAAAACGTTCTTTCACATGCTAGGTCAAAGGTTGACTTTGTTGTGGGTCATGGGTTATACATGCTGCCTTCTGACCTTAGACTACAGATTGGCATGATACAGAATTATAATAATGAAATCCTCATAGCCGGAGACGATCAAAACTTAGGACACAATCAAGGCTTAAACACAAGGCCCGCGCCAGCCATTTTTAAAAAAGTATCTAGCCCTGAAAGCGACCCACCACCGCCAGTTATAAGCAGCCCAGAAAGCAGCCCCCCGCCTGTTGATGTACCTCACCCCGACAGGCACACTAGCGAAAAGACGGCCCTTGTTGTGTTTTTAACTTTTACTGGATTAGCCATACTTTATTTCACTAAAAATTAAACCGGCAGCCAGCACTCCTAACGTCCACAGATGGTCGGCCATATAACCAGCCACTTTGCCTATGGTAGACAAAACCCAACTAACAACACTGCCTATTATGCCAGGCAGAGCATCAAGCGCTTTGGCAGCTAACTTCTTTAATAAGTTTGCTAGATGGCGCAATTGTTTTCTAATCCAACTTTTACCAGGCTGAGGCGTTGGAGGAGCTACTGGCCCCGCCGGCGCACTGCCAGTTAATGCATAAACCAGTGTAGAGATAGCAAACCCAACGGCTGTTAATATACTAACTATTGTAATCCCCTGCTCTCTGAACAGAGTCCTTATTCTTTCTGCTAGCGTAGTATTTTCATGAAGGAGTCTGTTTATAGTTTCTCTGATTCTGTTTGTTTGTGATGCTATTTGTTCTCTGTTAGTAGACAGCGTTTCTAACCTGGCCGCCCTTAGTAACATTAACTCCTGTATTTTCGCCTGTATTCTAGCCTTTTCTTCTGCCCCTAAATTGTTATCATCTGCATCGACCAGTTTATTTTTTTCTTCTCTTATTTCTCTATCTAGCTCACCAAGTTTTGCCAAATTGTTTTTTAGCTCGCCATTTATTCTCTGTAGAGTAGCATCAAGAGCCCTGATTTCACGCAGAGCAGCTTTAAGATTCCTGTGTACACTCTCAGACAATGGAGGATCATCAATTGTTTGTAAAGCTGCTTCTTCTTCAGGACTCAGCTCACGTTCTCTTTGACTAGGCGAATCGGCAATTGTTTTTAACTGTGTCTCCTCATTAAAACTCGTCTCAATTTCTGCTATTGCTTCATCTGTTCTTTGACTTATTTCTTGAATAGAGATCATTTCTATTTCAGATCGTGTTGGCAGCCTTTGCCCCAAGTTCTGTAAAGCTCTAACGGCCTCAGACCTTAGATTGTCAATAAAGTTTAACTGCCTTTGGTCAGAAACAGGGAGATCTCTAAGAATTGTGCTTCTGCTTAAAAACTGGGCTGGGTCTGGTTTTGTAGTAAGTCGTACAAGCTTTCCTTTACTAGTTCTTACATACAAATGATTATTTTCATCTGTTAAAAAATTGGAAACATTAAGTACTTCTGGCGGCTCTCGCCCTATACTGCCATATAACGATTCAATTCTATCTAACAATCGTATTTGGCCTAATCCTGCTCCTTGGCCTGCTGCTTCAAGTTCTTCTTGCAATGAAGGACCCGGTTCTTCATTAGAATCAATCGCGCCAAAATCATCTTCTTCTTCTTCAATAGAATCAATCGCGCCAAAATCTTCATCAGCCATATTTATATATTTATTATTTTTTGTTTTATAAAAAATGAACCCATACGGCTGCGACCTCGATCCATTCAGAAAAGCAAAGGAACCCCATGGCATAAAAGACATAAGACAGACTGTGCGCGTTGTAAATAATCCATCAACAATTGAGCCCAATGAAATGTTAACAGTAAGATTTAGTGACCTCGGGCCTGACGATGTTATAATGCCAGGCACTGCCAGGCTGTCATTCAAAATAGATATTGAGTCGGCGGATCCTAATGCTACTGTCGTTGCTAACCTGGGCAGAGCCATCATTAAAAATATGGTAATCAAACTGGAAGGTAGAGAAGTCTTCTCACTGAGTAGCGCAGACATTTTTAATCTCTATTCTGATCTGTGGCTGCCTAGAACAGAAAGAAAAGACAAAATCTTTCAGGGGATCCAGAGCCCAAACGGTCTTAAGCACAGGCTTAATGCTGCAGATGCAAAGGAAGACGAGGGAGACCAGGCAATAGCGCGAGCATTTAAGAATAGATTTTGCATCCCTCTAGATTTTGAACTGTTAAAAACCCATCAGCCATATTACCAAGGCGCGCTAAGAGACAAACTTACTTACGAACTGACATTCAATGACAGCGGGTCTGTTATTCTATCAGATGACCCCCAAGCCAGATACACTGTCAGTAACATCTCTCTTAATTTTGATGTTGTTACTAACCCTGAACTGGCTAGAATAATCCTAAACCAGTATAAAAGTAGGGCGGTTGTTTACTTTGAAAGAGTTTTACACCACAGTCTAGCGATTAAAAACAAGCAAGACACTGTCTGGGAAATAGCTATAAGCAATTCTTTAAGGTCCCTAAAGGGGGTTCTCTTGCTATTTACTGAACCCCCGACCCCTTTTCAGAGAGAATCTGAGGCGTTTTACAACCCAAAACTTGAGCAGTTGTCTTGCACAGTAGATGGCAAGCCTTTTCAGCTGTATTCAGCTGGACTTTTGCCCGACCAACACTTTGATGAAATAAGAAAACTGTTTGCTGGGGGCAGACAGACAAGCCCCACAGCCGATCATGTGTGTAAAAAACTTCACCTTCACGATGTAAGACTCGAAGATTATCTAACAGACAAATATGGACTATGGCTGGATTTTAGATCCACGTATGACAACAGACTGCACGGGAGTGGAAGAAGGGTAGGGTCAGATGGCATACTCATACAGATTAATAAGGAAGAAGAGGAGAATGGCCAGATACAAATGCACGTTTTTGTGGTTTATGACGCCCAGCTGAACATTGAAGAAAATAGACTGAAAGAAATAGCCTATTAAAACAGATGGATAGTTTGAACTTTTTGCCTAAAGACCCGCACTGTTCGCTTATTTGTGGGATTACTGGGTGTGGGAAAACTGTCTTCGTACTTGATTTGTTACAAACAATCTACAGATTTCATTACGAGTACATTGTTATATTCTGCACAACCATTAAGCACAACAAGTCTTACAAAGAAAGGCAGTTTGTTTGGACAGACGAGAATATATTTTTAGTTGATCCTACTGACAAGCTAAGCGACTGTTTAGAACATTACTATAGGCTATTTGAGGGAACCGAAACGTTGTTTATTATTGATGACTGTTCAGCTGAACAAGACATTGTTAAAAAAAGAAGGACTCTGTCTAAGCTAGCCTTTAGCGGAAGACATGCATTAGTTTCTGTTTGGCTCTTAACTCAAAAATACAATGCTGTCTTAAAAGACTTTAGGTCGCAGTTAAAATCAGTCATCTTATTCTATACTAAGGACCGGGACAGTTTTGAAGAATGTTTAAGTGAAAACTATATAATCAGGGACAAGGATGAACTAAAAAAAATAAAAGAGCAGCTAGAAAAATCTAAGCACGCTAAACTATGCTTACGGACTGACCCGCCAGTTCAATACGTTTGCTCATTATAGATTGCTCATTATAGATTGTTTATTACAGATTGCTTATTATAGATTGCTCATTATAGATTGTTTATAATAAATTGTTTATATTAAAAAAATGTCTCGAGGGCCAGAATCAAAAGCGGAGTTAGCTCCTAAATGCGTTGCAGTAGAGATAAAAGATCTAGCAGATACAACTGACTTTGATCTAATAGGAGTGGCAGGAAATGTTTATGGATTTGAGTACACCGACGAGGGGGTTTACAAACGAATAGAAATTGAAGATAAAAAACGGCAGCAATATCCTACCCTGGAAGAGATAAGAAATCTAAGAGCAAACGATTTTGGCAAACACGAATACAAACTTCATAAACGAGAGAATGCCTGGGCGTTGCTTCCTGACATTAACTGGCATTTAAAGTTTGAACTACAAAGCCCCTATGTATACTTTGATAAGAAATACAATTTTAGAAAAGCTTTGAATGAAGGACGCCTTCTTGCTAGCCTAGTCCCAGGAACACAACAGAAAAAGCAGATTGAAATAACTAAGCAGGGCTCTGAATATATGCTGCGGAGAAAGAAGTCCTTAGCTGAAGTGGGGGGCGACACTGTCGGCTTAGAATTTAACCCCAAACTAGAATCACTGCCTAGAAAAATGACGATGCTTTTTCGCTTATTTATTACTCCAAGGGAGTCTGATCCTAGTTTGCCAGAGCATACGTTAATCAGAGGTGTACAAATAAAGTCTGAAAACTTGGACGGGCCTCTTAGGCTTGTTATTGTTATTACTAAAAACGGGGATGAAATAAACACTTCTGTATCATCTGACAAAGTTACTGTGATGGTTGATAAAGACAAACTAACAGTACTCGATTTTATTTTCATTAAGTATGTTGATTTTATTGCGTTTTACTCTGTTGATGAAGTGCTGCCAGAAGGGTTAATAAGGAGATATGTACAAGATTAATCTTAATTAAAAAATTAATCTTAATTAAAAAATGGATGATCGGGCTCAAAAGTTTAGGTTAGAGCAAATAACTGAACTTCAAGAAGAAATAGAAAGTGACTTGAATAAGTATAGGGTTGCTAGAAAGAAATATGCTAAAGTTTTAAATACTCTTTCTTATATAATCACCGGCTCATCAGCTGTAGCGAGCGTAAGTACTGGGTCTAGCGTTGCTCTTTTAGCTACTGGAGCCGGAGCGCCAGCCTCTTTAGCATTAGGGAGCCTTAGTTTGGGTTTAGGTGCTATGTCTATGATTGTGAGTGCTGTTTTAAAAAAATTAACGCCTAAACTACAAAAGCACACTGCCATTGTAGCCCTAGCATCAGCAAAACTTTGTTCATTAAGGCTGAGAATAAGCAAAGCATTGCAGGATGAAAACATTACGGCTGAAGAATTTGAGCATCTTATGGCTGATGGTGAGGATTACAGGCGACAAAAAACTGAACTTCAAAAGGAGTGGAGAAAGACTTTTACTTCGCAACAGGTAGACACTGAGACAATCAAACAGAACATTGAAAAGCAAGCAAACAATCAGTTAAACCCAAAAATAGACTAAAAAAAAATAAGATGTGAACTAAAATAAATAAATCATAAGTTTAACAAAAAAAATAAATACTATTTTTTTTAACTAATCGGCACTGTGTTTGGTGGAACAACTTGCAACTCTTCGCGAACAAACGATCTTTTAGGGGCAGGCTTTTTAGACGTAGTAGCACCGCTAGAAGAAAGAGTCTCTCTTAAATAATATACGGGAGGGGCTGTTTTCATAATTCTTTCAACTTCATATACATCTATGCTCCATATAGGGTCTGTGGCTCTAATTCTAACATCGCCCTCTGCCTCTCCAGGAGCATACAAGTATCTTACTTTTAATCCAAAAGGTAAGAGTTTCTGATTACCTTGGATGTCTTCAGTAATGCTAATTTTTTTTAATTTGATCGCGTTCACCGGTTTAAGGCCTGTTGCTTTAGATTCTTCATTGTTCATGGCGCGTAAGACTGCTGGCAATCTCCTAACCCATTCTGTGTTGCGTGTTTTGTCCATAAGGTCTCTGTGGTATTGATAGGTAAACAGACGCTCAGCCAGATTCTTATTAAAGTTTTCTACTAGTGCCTGGGAGCGATGGTTGCCCGGGATCCCTCTCTTAACTGTAACCCGATGTCTTAAAAACAACTGGTTTACAGCCCCTTTAAACTCTTTCCCATCATCAACCTGAATCAACCTAGGATACTTTAATGGACCTCGCATGTGTATTTGTTGTAAAGCCACAGCCACAGCAGTTGAGCTTTTATCCGTTAAAGGCTCAGCGTCTTTATATCTTGAAGCCATGTCAACAACCGTAAGAGCATACTTAAACTTTTTTCTTCTAACTTTGTCATGTGGAAGGTACAACAAGTCCATCTGGTGGGTGTCATTAGGAACTGAGTTAACGAATCGAGGCCTTATTATTCTTTTTGGGGCAGGCAGATATATTTGCCAGATCGCTTGTTTTGAAAGCCAGTCTTTCGCTTCTGATTCAGACACCCTAGCGGCTTTACTCAGTTTATCAATAGCGGCCTTTCCTTTCCAATACCCTCTAGGAGAATAATATATTTTGTACTTCGTATCGTCCATAAGAAGGGACTGTTTTTTTATTACATTTTTAACTATTGTTTTTTAGATTGAATATGCAAGAAGAAAGATTGCTCCCATAGCGCCTATAATAAAGCCTCTTTCTACCATTTTCTGATCCTCAGACGGTTCATAAAAGTCAGACAGTTCTGGCGGTGACGATGTTAGAAACTTCTTTCCTGTTACTAAGTAATATTCATTCATTGCTTCATCAACGTCTGTAAATGTGTGCTCTGCATGTCCCTGTTCTCTTAACTTTTTATTAATAAAGTCTAAGTGAGCAATTCTCCTTTTCTCGTAAGCGTCTCTTGCCTTAGCTAAATCTTCCATTGCCTTGTTATGGCGTTCTCTCTCTTCATCAGACCGCAATTTACTAAACATATAATTGCTGCCAGAGAAAGCCAACGCATTAACAATAGCCCCGCCCACCATCAGAACTATTCCAGACATCTTTTTTTATAAATGAATAAATCTTTTTTTTTATAAATCAATATTTTTAGGATGAATCTTTTATAAATGAATGAATCTTTTTTTTAGAATGAATCTTTTTTTTTATAAATCAATCTGCCTAAATGCATTAATCTTTCTATGCATTGATGTTTTCTGGGATAATCCCCTGTGCAACAAGAAAGTCTTTTGAGGCAATCCCCGCCGTTATTACAGCTATAACCTTAACAACATCCTCAGTGTCTAACCTTCCTAGATCAGCCGGCCTCATCTTAAACATGTTTTTTGCTAACATGCTATATCCTATACTAAGACCGCCGATTACAGCAGAGTGGTAAATCGTATTGATGATCTTTGCAGTGCTCATGTTTTTTTATTAACTAAAAAAATAATTAAAATAATCATAATATGAAAGACTGTCTATGTGCTTTTTAATCAGATAATCTTTTGTTGCTAGAGCTAAAAATAAGGTTGTAACTAGTTTTGGTGAATCTTCTATCTTTCCCATGTTGGGCGGTTTTATTCTTAACAAACATTTTGCTAGGGTTGAATAAACTATAACACCAACAATGGGCACTGCATAATTAACCAGCGTTAAACTCATGGTTTTATTTTTTTATTTATTTAATTTTTAGATTTAAAAATGGCGGCCAAACACAGCAAATCTGATCTAATGATTTTAATTAAAAAAATTGTAATGAACTATTTGACGAAACAATGAAAGTGTTAAACATTGATTTTAGTAAATCTGGGTTTGAGAATGATGTAAACAATTTAATCAAAAATCATAGTGAACTATTTGACAAAGCAATCAAAGAGTTAAACATTGACTGTAGTGATTCAGAAAAAGCTAAAGTATTGGCAGGCGTTCTTGTAAGATTAGGGTGTCTTGAAGTATTGCAACGCCTGGGTGAAGAATAAAAGAGCATTTACTTACTTTTATTTTTTTTTAATTTACGTAAATATTGTGAGTTAAAAAATGAGCCACACAAGTGAGTCCGAGTTTGAAATACTACCTTCCAACAGTACGTTGTTGGGTAGTAACAAATCATTAGGCAATATGTTAATTGAATTAGACATGGACATCATTAACCCCACAAACGTTCAGGAAAGTGTAACACATGCTATTTCTAAAATCCCAGGAACTCTTCAAATTAACCCGCCAGCAAAAGTGTTGTTGGCCATTCTGATTGAATATATAACCCCTGATGATAGTAGTATGCAAGTCTGGGTTTCAACTAGGCAGAAAGAAGTAATCAGCTATTACGACTTTACACCTGGCTGGGCTGATTACATGCTTACGCAGTTTAACTATGCAAGTGAAGAAGCGAAATTGCGCGGCTCTGGCTGGTCTGAAGGAACAGTCCTCGAAATCAAATTAAGACAAGCCAAATACTCTCCTATAATCGGCAATTCTTACCTTCCTCTCCCGAGAGAGCTAGTGTTAAAACGAGCAGTCTTAAACATACATAATTCAGACAACTTGTGTTTCATGTGGTGTGTTTTGGCGCATTTACACCCTGTTAAAAAGAATGCAGACAGAGTTTCTAATTATTGGCAGTATAAAGATAGCCTGAACTTTGATAACATAACCTTTCCAGTGAGTGTAGAAAGTATCGACCAGTTTGAAGAGCAAAACAAATCAATAACCGTAAGCGTATACACCTGGGATCCAGTAGACAATCTAGCCCCTCTAAGGATCTCTCCCAACGCTCCCACTTTAGGCGAATCACTTGAGAATCATGTAGACTTGATTCTGTTTGCAGACGGTTCCAAGAGCCATTATGTATTAATCAGAACAATGAGTAGACTTATGGCTTATACTACAACGGATACGGCCAAACAGGAGCTTTGTAGAAGGTGTTTAGTCAGGATCCCAACTGTAGAGGCGGCTGCCAGCCATAAGAAACATTGTAAAAGTTTTGTAGACTGCAAAACCGAACTTCTTACGCCCAAACCAGGGTCTAAGGTTGGTTTTAAGAATGTATGCAAAATGCAAATGAGTCCATACGTAGTCTATGCTGACTTTGAATCAATCTTGCTACAGTACTACGGTCCTCAACAAGAACAAAAAACAACCCTATTGTCCCGTCATCAGATCTGTTCTTATGCATTTGTTGCTGTTAGGTCAGATGGCGGACACACACAGCCGGAGATTTACAGAGGCCCCAACGCAGCTGGTCGATTTTTGGAGCAGATGAAACACCTTCGCAATCAATTCTCTAATCAGCTTAACCTTTCAGACATTAAGATGACCCCCGAAGATGAAGAACGTTATAAATCATCTACACACTGTTGGATATGCAAATGCAAGTTATTAGGTGACACCGTAAGAGACCACGATCACATTACTGGCAAATTTAGAGGGGCCGCGCACAACAGCTGCAATCTTCAACTCAAGGTTAATCCCGAAAAATGGAAACTGCCAATCTTCTTTCATAACCTACGGGGCTATGATTCTCACTTTATCATGCGGGCAATAACTTCTGAATGTAAGAGGGTTAGCTGTATTGCACAGTCATCAGAAAAGTACATGACCTTTACTGTAGGCTGTTTATCATTCTATGATTCTGCCCAGCATCTGATGGGGAGCTTAGATAAATTGGCGGGATCTCTGCAAGACTGTCCAATCACTAAAAAATATTTCGACCCATCTTTAGTCCGTAAAGGCGTCTATCCTTATGAATACATGGACTCGTGAGAGAGGTTTGACGAGCCGGCGCTGCCACATAAAGACGATTTTTACAGCCGTCTTAGAGGCGGAGGCATATCTGACGCCGACTATGAATACGCGCAGAAAGCCTGGACAGAATTGCACTGCAAAACGATGGGCGATTATCACGATCAATATTTATTGGCCGACGTGTGTTTATTAGCTGACGTCTTTCAGAATTACAGATCCACTTGCATGAAACATTACGGTCTAGATTCATCACAGTACATCTCTGCCCGGGGTTGTCTTGGGACGCATTCTTGAAGTCTACAAACATTGAGATTGACTTAATATCGGATCTGGATACACTTCAGATGATTGAGGATGGGCTGAGAGGAGGCATTAGTATGGCCTGTCATCCTTACCGCAGAGCTAACAACAAGTATTTAGACGATTATGATCCAACTAAACCATCCAACTATCTGATGTACTTAGACGCCAACAATCTGTATGGGTGGGCCATGAGCCAGGCACTGCCATTAAGAAACTTTAAAATGATAAATGGGCCTCATGAGGTTGATCGGGTGGTAGGGCTATTGTCACAGCTTACACCCGATAATCCAATAGGATTAATCTTAGAAGTAGACTTAGATTATCCTAAAGAATTGTACGGCCCCCATAACGATTTCCCCTTAGCCGCAGAAAAATTAAAGATGAGCCCCGCCGAACCACCTAAACTCGTGCCTAACCTCTTTAACAAAACTAAATATGTCTGTCATTATCGACTGTTACAGTTTTACTTAAGACACGGACTGAAACTAAGAGCTGTTCACAGAATAATTACTTTCGACCAAGGGCCTTTCATGAGACCATACATCATGAAGAACACCGACCTTAGAACTGCGGCCACAGACGCTTCGGAAAAAGACTTCTTTAAGTTGATGAACAACAGTTGTTTTGGTAAGACGATGGAGAACGTACACAATCGTAAAGATGTAAGATTAGTTACGAAAGAAAAACAAGCAATTAAGCTGGTCTCTAAACCTAACTACCAAGACTTTCGACGGTTTAGTGATAGCCTGGTTGACATTATGATGAAGAAACAGAATGTGAAGTTGGACAAGCCGGTGTTTATCGGGTTTGCCGTGCTAGAGCTGTCAAAGTTATTAATGCTTGAGTTTCTGTACGATTACTTTAAGCCGCTGTGCCCAGAATCAAATGTCCTTTACACAGACACCGATAGTTTTATTCTGGACATCCCAACTGAAGACTTTTACAAAGACATGGAAATAGAAGTGGCCAAAGGAGCTGGTGGGTGGTACGACACATGCGACTATCCTAAAGATTCGCCTTTACATTCAACCGTGAACAAGAAAGTGATTGGAAAGATGAAGGGTGAACTTAATGGGACGATTATACTAGAATATGTTGGCTTACGGGCAAAGATGTATAGTATTGCTACCCAGACTTCTGTAATGAAGAAAGCTAAGGGCATAGGTAAAGAAGTTGTCAAAAAAAAAAAAGTCACGACAACTACAAGCAGGCTGTCTTTGAACGCAAAGTATTTTATCACACAAACGTTAATCTGCGCTCTACTCTTCATCAAGTAAACACAACTGCTGTTAATAAGAAATCACTAGACTCTAACAATAGCAAGCGAACTTACGTCAATCCCGTGCTTTCATGCGCTATAGGCCCCCCGGAGAGCCAACTTGGCTGACTTAAATTAAGATCTTAACTAGTACTTAACTTAAGATCTTAACTAGTACTTAACTAGTACTTAACTTAAGATCTTAACTAGTACTTAACTAGTACTTAACTTAAGATCTTAACTAGTACTTAACTAGTACTTAACTTAAGATCTTAACTAGTACTTAACTAGTACTTAACATGACTTGCACTTTACTTGCACTTAACTTGCACTTAACTTGTTATAACTGACTTAACCAGTATTTAGCTTGTACTTAACAACACATTAAAAAAAACTAATTTATTAAAAATGGGTCTACAGCAGGAGGTTGTACTTTTTTTGCAGAAGCTGGTTCTTTTACTGTTTTTTGTGGGGTTTGTAACTTTGTTGCTAAGTATGGCTTTAGGCGCTTGTATGCCAAAAGCCCTCCACCAACAACAATACTCCCCAGCACATAATAATACATCTTATAGTTTGTGTTGTTGGCGGCGGTGGCGGTGCTGGTGCTGATGTTGTATTACTATCTAATAATTTTTGTTTTGCTGCTTGGTTTGCTTTTTGCAGTCTGTTCCATTCAGCTAGTTTACGACCGGCCTCAACACGGCCAGAATTTTTAGACTTAGTAACACTACTCACCTGCGGGACACTCAGTTGTGGATTCACTTGTGGGCACTCGCCTGTAAATTCACTTGTGGGACATTCTGCTCCTGCTCGCTCATTTTTTTTAGTCTGATTAAAATTAATATGATTAAAATTAATATGATTGAAAGTAATTAATCCCATGATGAATGGACATAACAACGTCCCAAATCTATAATACATGTCACATGCAAGAGATTCTAGGGACTTGGTTAAAACCGGATCTTGTGTTAAGTCATATTTTAAATCTTCTTCTGAATCAATCGGCGCTATCTTACCTACTAACTTAGCATATAAACTAATCATTGTCTGTCCCACCGATCTAACCATTTTTGATCCTAGCTGTGCTTCGTACCTAGCGTAATACTTCTCAACGTCTGATGTAGACAATTGCTGAATCTGTTCGATACTTAGTTCAACGCCTAAATACTGCCTGGTTTTCCCACATGCAGCCAGAGAGTATAATCTTTCTTTATGACAGAGGTCTGCCGCCTCCTCACACTTTAATAGCTCGTCGCAATCCATTTTTTAAACTCTTTTTAAAAGCAATAAAAAAAATAATTGTAAATTCAGCTGTTATTTATTACTCATAGTCTTTTACTAATCTTAAAAACTGTCCAGGTTTAAAGGTAACAGTTACTCCTTCAGGGTCAGTAGAAGCAGTTAGATTAAAATCTTCAGGAGCTATTTGATCAATTAAAATAGCAAACAACTTTATAACTGGATGGGCCAAGAATGCGGTAGTTTACTGATGGCGTTCCTTACGCTTTCTCGCATATCTACGCGCTCAAAAAGCTCCGTAATTACTTCTTCAAACTCTTCTCTATCAACTCCCCAGCTCCTTTCCTGCATCTCCCAATCTCTGAATATATTAATAAGATCTGCAACTGCTCCGAGCTTCATTTTTTAAATCAGATTATAAACGCCAATTAAAAAAATTAAGTAAGCCGTTCCTATTGTTTTTTGCGCAAGAATCAGAAGAGGAGAGAGACAGTAAATATCCCGCTCTAAATCACCCGTTTTTGTTTTGCACGTAAGCCCCCCATTTTAAAGTAACAATTACGTCAATTTTTGGAGGTTTTTGGATGTTAAGTTTAGTTGTAAAAAGGTGTTAATTTTGGCAAAAAGTAGCATGAGATGGACGAGATTTGTTTGTGAAAAGGGGGTTTTCGTGCAAAATAAGATGTGGTGAGGTAGAGCAGGGATATTTACTGTCTCTACGATTGACATGTCAGTTGCAGGCCAGGAGGGGACTACGATTGACATGTCAGTTGCAGGCCAAGGAGGGGACTACGATTGACATGTCAGTTGCAGGCCAAGGAGGGGGACTACGATTGACATGTCAGTTGCAGGCCAAGGAGGGGACTACGATTGACATGTCAGTTGCAGGCCAAGGAGGGGACTACGATTGACATGTCAGTTGCAGGCCAAGGAGGGGGACTACGATTGACATGTCAGTTGCAGGGCAAGGAGGGGACTACGATTTACATATCAGTTGCAGGCCAGGGAGGGGACTACGATTGACATGTCAGTTGCAGGCCAAGGAGGGGACTACGATTTACATATCAGTTGCAGGCCAGGGAGGGGACTACGATTGACATGTCAGTTGCAGGCCAAGGAGGGGACTACGATTTACATATCAGTTGCAGGCCAGGGAGGGGACTACGATTGACATGTCAGTTGCAGGCCAAGGAGGGGACTACGATTTACATATCAGTTGCAGGCCAGGGAGGGGACTACGATTGACATGTCAGTTGCAGGCAAAAGAAGGGACTACGATTGACATGTCAGTTGCAGGCCAAGGAGGGAGGACTACGATTGACATGTCAGTTGCAGGCCAAGGAGGGGGGACTACGATTGACATGTCAGTTGCAGGCCAAGGAGGGGGGACTACGATTGACATGTCAGTTGCAGGCCAAGGAGAGGGGACTACGATTTACATGTCAGTTGCAGGCCAAGGAGGGGGGACTACAATTTACATGTCAGTTGCAGGCCAAGGAGGGGGGACTACGATTTACATGCCAAGGGTCCTCAGTGTAGCCATGGAAAGCCGGAGCATGAGATCATCCCAACTAGGGTCTGGGCCATTTCTACTGAAAATTAATATATAAATAAGTAAATGAATAAAAATATGGATAAATAAAGAAGATTAAATAGATAAATAAATAAATGAATAAATAGATAATAGATTAAAAAAAAAAAGAATAAATGGAAAAAAAAAAAAAAACCCTGATACAAGGCCAAGTTTCTAGCTTCCTAGAATCGACTTCCTCTCCAAACTTTTCGTAGTGCTGTCGCAGTTTTCTCGCTCCAAAAAAAAAAAAAAAAAAAAAAAAATCAGTGCACCCTCTGTGGTTCCTATCCCCCTTCCCCCTCTACCACCTTACCATCCCCACGCTGATAAAAGCACGAAAGTGAAAGAGAAAAGGTGGGGGGGGGGGGAGTATTTTGGGAAATAAGCATGGAAAAAAAAAAGAAAAAAAGAAGAAAACAGAAAAGAAGAGAGAAGAAAGTAAAGTTCTTTTGCGGCTGAGTTGACGTAGACATCCAACAGTTGACGGACATAAAACAATTAAATCGTAACATCACATTTACTGTCCCTTACCCTCAACTTCGTCGACAAATATCCTCTCCTCATTGGCTGGGCTTGCCCTGAACATTTGCAAACAAGAAGAAAGAGCTGATACATCAGTGACAATAATTTTCATGTTTATCACAATCCTTGAAATGAGTGTCTAAGGAACGTCGCCCTTTGGAAAAGACAAAGGGACGTCAGACTTGTGGCATAAACGTCGATAAAGCGAAGTTAGTTGTTCCCCTTGGATTGATGGATTGTTATGGTATGCTGGTATCTCACGACCGTTAACAACAAATAAGAGACAGTAACAAAAATATGAATCAGTAACAAAGTAACAAAGGAACGGAGACGGCAAAGGGAGCTGGAGGAGGGGTGGGGGGTGTATGTGCTCAGGAAGTGTGCGTGTGTGTGTGTGCTGTTGGGACAGCAACAAAAAAAAAAAAAAAATTACAATTAAGATCTGCTTGCGGTCTGGGGGCTTTGTTGTTGTTGTTGTTGTTCTTGTTTCTTTCTTTCTTTGTTTTTGCGAGTGTTCTTTTCTGCAGTACCTCTTCTGCAAACTCATCAAGAGTTTACATCGATGAATTTGTTTATAGCATGTTATCGTTATCCAGGATCATAATTCCTTTCCTTTGTGTGTCTTTTGACATTAATTCTTTTTTTTTTTTTTTTTTTTTTTTTTTTTTGC
>CM065740.1:14579609-14582109 GCA_033310375.1 Conus canariensis | reverse complement strand
ATGGGTAAAGTGAGGGAGGGGAGTGGGGAGGGAGGAGAGAGGAGTGGGGAGGGAGGGGGGACTGCCAGTAGTGTGGGCGTGTGTGTGGGGGAAAGGGAAGTGGGGGAGAGGGGAGGGGACAAGGGGTGGAAGTCTAAAAAAAAAATGCACCTCTCTCTCTCTCTCTCTCTCTCTCTCTCTCTCTCCTCTCTCTCTCTCTCTCTCTCTCTCTCTTCTCATTTTGAAATGTGCACGGATGTTCTATTTCATCCACATTTCTTCAACCATTTTTCCTCCAGACTGCTGCATTGTTACATTTTGTTATATGTATGTTGCTGCATTGTTACATTTTGTTATATGGATGTTGCTGCACTGTTACATTTTGTTATATGGATGTTGCTGCACTGTTACATTTTGTTATATGGATTTTGCTGCATTGTTACATTTTGTTATATGGATTTTGCTGCATTGTTACATTTTTTTTATGGATTTTGCTGCACTGTTACATTTTTATATGGATGTTGCTGCACTGTTACATTTCTATATGGATGTTGCTGCATTGTTACATTTTCTTAATATGGATTTTGCCGCATCGTGAAGTAATACGTCGTATCAACTGAACCTTAATGGTCGCTTGAGGAGTCCAAGATCTTCACATCTCTATATTGCAAATCAGGCGCAACATTCAGAAGTGGCGTAAACCAATCCAGTCCTGTATGTGTCCGTTCCAGATTTCTTCAAGCTGGCTCTGGCGTAGATAGGATCGTTTTGGACGTACTCGAAGACAAGGGAGAAGAATACCACGCTTCTGTCTAAAATCCACACTCACTGATATTACTATATTGCCGCTTTAACATATTTTCTTGAAACTGAGTGATGTAAAATTCAAGCTGTCCGTGGCAGATGCCCTACAGTCAGCAGCCAAAACGCTGAGAGAATAGAGGGGCCATACATACCAAAGTCGTCATCTTTTCCGATGCTTTATCAGTACTGCAGGCTGTTAAAAATCCTCGAAACAAGGAACTCAACGCCCTTGTGTCTACCCTAGCCATTCTGCAGCACTCCAGTATCGGGCACATTCCTGGGGACTGTCGTTGGCAGCACGTGGTGGCGTAGTGAGTGCCCTCTGGGATGAGGCGCTCTCTCAGGCTGGTTCCTCCACTAAGCCATTATTGTCGCAGCGCATGGTGGATCAACACAGGCACCACCGAGCACAACCAAAGTGGCTGGACAGTAGTGCAGTGTCCCCTCTGGTGGGGTTCCTCGAGGTGACTTGACCATGCCTGCCTCCTGTGGATTGAGGATGCCGGGGCTTGCGGCTGGACAAGGCAGGATACGGCTGCGGACTGAGTGGCACTGTGGTCTTGCCACTCAAGTGGAAGAGAAGATGTGACACAGAAAACGAAAATCCTTGCCGAAGAACAGACGGAAGGATTCAGGCCGACAGGGGCACACCAGAACACAAACCTATCCCAACTCTGAGCAACACGGTCAACATGTGAAGTTCTTTAACGTGCATAGTTAACTTTTATTTTCTATTGATTGATTGATCGATTATTTATTTCCTTATTCATTTATGATTCATTCATTGCTTTATCTGCTATTTACATATCTATTTATTCATTTACTTTTTTTCCCGAGGGTTTATGGGGCATTTGCAAGTCTGCAGGCGTGTCGTGACCATTGAACAGAGAGGCTGATCAAATCTCCGTGGGTTGTGAATAATGACCAGAGAGATGGGTCAAATCTCCAATCTCCACCCTTCACCCAGCGCGTGCTGCCAGGGATTTGAACACCATCACCTGCGCACGTCCCGACACTTGCTTTAACCACTGAGCGACCGCGATCGCCAGATTGCCAGATTTCATTCTCCAACACACCCAAATCCACCCAGCACCACCACCACCCCCTCCTCCCCCCCTCCCCCCCCCCCCCCCCCCCCCACACACACACACACACGCACAAACACACACCACCACCCTTCTTCCACACAGTTCTCTCCCTTCACCTGTCCTCAGCCATCCCATCCTCCCTCCGTCTCCATCTTACCCCCCCCCCCACCTCCCTCCCTCCTTCCCATCACACCCTTCCCTCTAGCCTCCCCATCTCCCTCCCCCACCCGGCGAAACCCTCATTGTTCCTCTCACCATTAGTCACGGCTTCCTCAAGCACTTCCGAGTCCCTCTCCTTCCCGCTGTGACGTAGGCGTGGTGGTGACGTAAGGACGCATGGCGAATGACGCGCAGGGGGGGTCTCATTCTCTCATCACCCGGGGGATTCCGTCCTCCTCCTCCTCCTCCTCCTCCTCCTCTTCCCCCTCCTCCTCCTCCATCTTCATTGTCAGTTATCCAGGCTGTGTGTGTGTGTGCGTGTGTCCACTCTGACCCCGTCACCACGCCTTGGACTGTCGTGGTCAGCGGGCAACTGTGATAAATCACGTGTGTCCACGGGTATGGTGATCAGTTGAGCTCAAAAGGAGACGTTTCTTATCCTACGTTTTTGTGGGGGTTTTCTAGTTTCT
>CM065740.1:14572109-14574609 GCA_033310375.1 Conus canariensis | reverse complement strand
TTGAAATCAAAGGAATGGGACTATTTGGGGGAAACCACTGGCGCAAAGATAGGGTCACCGGTGAGTGTGAAGGCCTGAAACGGGTGTCAACTAAGGGGAAGGTCATATATTTGAAGACTGTTTGTGATTTCATCGGTGAAAATCCCCCCCTCCCCCCCCCCCCCCCCCAACCAAAAAAAAAAAAAAAAAATGGGGGGGGGGGGGGGAGATAATTAGTGGGTAGCTATTCTTTTGACCAATTATCGGTTTGACATTAAATCCTGGCTCAAATTTATGGTAGGCCTCAAAATGCTCGCATGGATTATACAGTGTTCTAGTGCAAAATCCTAACTGTGGCGTATGGCCACAACCCCTGAGAGCTGACAGGAGAATGACAGGCAGATTCCAGCTGATCGATTTGTTCACTATAGTGTAACTTCAATCAATGGCGTTTTACAGAAACGATTTGTTCATTATAGTGTAACTTCAATCAATGGCGTTTTACAGAAACGATTTGTTCATTATAGTGTAACTTCAATCAATGGCGTTTTACAGAAACGATTTGTTCACTATAGTGTAACTTCAATCAATGGCGTTTTACAGAAACGATTTGTTCACTATAGTGTAACTTCAATCAATGGCGTTTTACAGAAACGATTTGTTCACTACAGTGTAACTTCAATCAATGGCGTTTTACAGAAACGATTTGTTCACTATAGTGTGACTTCAATCAGTGGCGGTTTACAGAAACGATTTGTTCATTATAGTGTGACTTCAATCAATGGCGTTTTACGAAACGATTTGTTAACTATAGTGTGACTTCAATCAATGGCGTTTTTACAGAAACGATTTGTTAACTATAGTGTGACTTCAATCAATGGCGTTTTACAGAAACGATTTGTTCACTATAGTGTGACTTCAATCAATGGCGTTTTACAGAAACGATTTGTTCACTATAGTGTGACTTCAATCAATGGCGTTTTACTGAAACGATTTGTTAACTATAGTGTGACTTCAATCAATGGCGTTTTACAGAAACGATTTGTTAACTATAGTGTGACTTCAATCAATGGCGTTTTACAGAAACGATTTGTTAACTATAGTGTGACTTCAATCAATGGCGTTTTACAGAGTGCGAGTTAGACAGACCGGGTAGTATGTTTGCATCCACTTTATAGCCAGACTTGATTTTATATTTCATGCAGACCTTGTCTGCGAGTCTTACCAGGATTTCGAGATGGAGTTTGATTACCATGTCAAAGGCACTGAGCTCATTTTGAGCCGAAATCACCCAATCCGGATGACTCGTAGTTAGAGACAGAACGAAACTGGGTACCACGGCTACTCGCAAAACCTCATGTACTTCCGTTTCCGGTTGCGGAGGAGGATGCGCAGCCAGGTACTTCCCGTTTCTGCTTTTTCTTTCGCGTGAAAGTTTTCTTTGTTTGTAGTTGTAGCGTCTCTTCAGAATTGTTCATTTTAAACACAATGAAATTGATATCTCGCGAAACTGAAACTTAGCGCTCCGACGTTATCTTGTCTTAACCATCTCCCCCCTGAAATCTTCGTCCAGGATGAAGTGAATCCATGAAAAAACGCTCCAGAGTCTTTTTACAAATAACAAATGACTATCCACCGGTTGCTGTATAACCTGGGAAGAAGCTGCGCTAGATCGCTCAGCCTAGCTCACCGTGAACAAATTCGGAGCGAAAGACTTTGAAACGAAGCAAGTGGAGAGCAAAAACGTCATTTTCGGAAAAAAAACAAAGCAAACACCACCTTTCAGCCTGGCTCGTCTCCAAGTCTGCCCTGTCCACACTGCCACAGACTGTTCGATGCAAGGATCGGCCTGATCAGCCATCGCCACCCAGAGATAGCTGAAGTCGTGGTCAGTTTCGCCAGCGACGGACAAACAACAAACAACGAGCAGTATTTCAGTAAACTCAGCCTTAATGCTTGACAGAAGGGAGCTAATTTTGAAGCAATCTTGTGAGGATTTTGAATACGGAGGGGGTGGAGAAATGGAGGGGGTGGGTGGGCGATCAGAAACAGCAGCAATCAATAGAAACGATAAGAAAGTAGACTCGTTTTCTGATGCGAGGCTACTACGGAAACGGAAGTTCTGTCTTTTAGTGCGCAGCCTCACGTGATACGAGTATCTTCTCTCTCTGTATCTTCATGGCGCAGGTTACGGCGAGCAGAAGTGCACTGCTGTACTACTTCCGGTGTGGACGGAGGCCGGATGGTGTGGATGTGGGGTTCGATTCCCGGGATGCTAATTCCAGGACAGGGTGGGGCACGACGGGCGACAACTGCGATACCACCAGGATTTGTTTGGCGTACTCTTTCAGATTAACAAGAATAGAAGAATTTTGTTAGTTCAGTACCACAATTGGGATATGTAATACAAGAAGTTCGTTATTTCAGTACCACAGTCGGGATGTGTAATACAAGAATGTCGTTATTTCAGTACCACAGTCGGGATATGTAATACAAGAATGTCGTTATTTCAGTACCACAG
>CM065740.1:14554609-14562109 GCA_033310375.1 Conus canariensis | reverse complement strand
CCAGGCACACCACAGACTCTGACAGCGGTTGATGATGTAATGAATAAGTGAAAGGAGATCTGTCGACACACATCTACAGACCCCCACCCCCAACTTCACCCTCCTGTTACCCCACCCACCACTGGGCTCACTTACATGCAAACAAACAAACAAACAAACAGAAAAGCAAGCAACCAGCCAGTCAAGGACTTGCTGTAGCCTTTCTCCTCTGAAAACCGAAACCATTAATGTCATAACAAACAACTACTGTAGACCATGCGACACAATTACTTCCCTTTGCCCTACAATTTCCCCGTCACTACAATTCTCTAGCTTGTTATAGCATCACAAATAACATTATTATCTTCACATAATTCTCCTGTTTTACACATTTCTCCCCACCCCCCCCCACCCCCACCCCCACACCACTCACACACACACACACTTCCCCCGAATAAGAAAACTGTAATAATTTCTCTAGCACATGGGTACAAATAATATATATGCAAATGCATCCATGACAGTGGTTTTAATTGCATAACTACAGCCAAATACACAATCACGAGCAGCCATTCCTGTATTAAAAAAAAGAAAAAAGAAAAAAAAAAGAAAAAAAATTGAACGGGAAAAAAACTCAATAGACCTGTTCTAGGACAAAAGAGAAGATAGCAGAGAGTGTGTTTTCTCAATTTATGGGTCAAGTTAGTAGATCTACAAAGTCCATTGTTTGGTTTGAAGCCAGGTCAACGATCGAGATAGCGACTGTCTGCATTATAGAGGAACCGTTTCACAACCATGTTTTGGTATTCTCTCTCTCTCTCTCTCTCTCTCTCTCTCTCTCTCTCTCTTTGTTGTTGAAATAATTTTATGTTCAAATTCAACCAATGTTACAATATGGTGCTGAGCTATGGGGCTTTGATTCTGCTGCTGTGCATATTGAGAAAATTCATTTGTATGCTCTGAAGAAATTTCTTGGTGTTTCGATGAGAACACCGAATGATTTGGTATATGGAGAGACCAACCGATATCCTATCTATTTAATATCAGTGGTTAAATGTATTCGTTACTGGTTAAGGATAACGCAAATGGAACCACACAGATTACCTTATAAAGCCTATACGATGCTCGTGGAGTTAGATGCAAGGGGTAAGAAAATTGGATCTCGAATGTAAGGCTAAAGTTGTATGAATATGGATTTGGTTTTGTATGGGAAAATCAGGGTAATGGCGATATAAACGCTTTTATCCGTGTTCGTCGGCAAACACTGATTGATTGTAGATGGCAGAGGTGGAACTCTCATGTTGAAGACAGTAATAAATTTTATATTTACAGAATGCTAAATCCTATGCATTGTGTTCCGAGGTGTTTGTCAATGGTTATTGACAGACATTTGAAATATATCATAACCAAGTTCAGATTTGGTATATCGAATATCTATGCACATTCTCAGCGTTACAGACATTTAAACGATCGTATGACTGTTTGTCCATTATGTCAGGAATCTCAAGAAAATGAAGTTCATTTTGTTCTTTCATGTCCAGAACTAAGTGATCTGAGACAACAGTGTATTTCACCCAAATACAATATGCATCCTTCACTCTTCAGAATAGTTTTATTAATGTCATCGACAAATGATAAAATAGTGAAGCAGGTTGCTGTGTATTTTCACAGAGGGTTTGAACGAAGAAATTCTGCAATATCTTAGTTTGTTTGCACTCCTGATTAGAAATGGATTATGCAAAGTTCTTTCATATGTATCCCCCTTCTAAGGGGCTATGGCCTTTACGAATAAACATCTGCATCTGCATCTGCATCTCTCTCTCTCTCTCTCTCTCTCTCTCTCTCTCTCTCTCCTCTCTCTCCCCTCTCTCTCTCTGAACTCTTTAGCTGAGTGATAGAGCAAAACTGCATTGGCCATGCTCACCAGCGACATCTGTTCCGTGACAACGACGGGGTCACTTCCGCGAAACGCCAACTCTAAAACAAATTACCTCCCTTGCAGATTTCCGAACGTTGTTTACGTCCTGATCTCGCTTTCTGTGATTTCGACTCAGCCTCACACGGAGGTTTTTTTTACCAGAATCGAGTCATCATCATCAGCAGCAGCCCGGGGCTCGTCATCCAGGGAGGAAAACGGCCAGAAGTCCCATACCAGGACCAAAGTTCCGGTCCACAATGGATCCACTAACACAGCTTGAAACCGGTAGGTTCCAGAGTGCTCTCCGCTGCCTCGCAGACATCTCGAGCCAACAAGCCGAGGAGGAGGAGTCTTCCCTGTCCCCAGCTCAGGAACATTGCCGCCCCCCACCCCTCCCCCTCCCCCATCCCCCACTTCAAACCGTCCTACTTCGTATTGAGACAGCAGTCAGTCAGTCTGTCTGTCTGTCTGTCTGCCTCGATGCCTTTTGTGGATCGAACCAGTGCGAGTTTTAACTAGCTTTACATATGTCACTGAGTATCAGACTAGAATCGATGCTGCACACAAAAGATATGCCTGAAACGAAGTAAGGTTTCTTTTTTTTTTTTTTTTAATCCAGAAAGAAGATGACGGACAACAGACTTTCTCCACCAAAAGCCTCGCTTCTTAAAGAGTTCATTTCTTGAATGCCGTCTGCTTAAAACAACCGATGAAGAAAAAAAAAAGAAAAAAAAAAGAAAGAAAGACAGAAAGAAAATAGAAAGAAAAGAAAAGAAAGAAAGAAATGCAAAATGCACAGACCTGTGCCCTCATTCAAATTTTGTCAGTAGGTACGTCCATTCCCCAAAATGTATTTCCCCAAAATGCGACCTAGCCATTATACTCAGACAAAAAAATCGTAATATCTGAAGCGAAACCAAACGCGGTACTTTCTGAAGGCAGAAAAGAAAGGAAGGATTACGCCACAGGTACTGACTAAAACGTGATATAAGAAGAGCGAGGGGTGGGAGGGCAAAGAGAATAGAGGGAGAAGAAGGAGAACGAGGAAGAGGAAGAGTTGGAGGACGAGAGGAAGAAGAAAGGAGGAGGAGGAGGAGGAGAAGGAGGAGGAGGAGGAGGAGAAGGAGGAGGAGGAGGAGGAGAAGGAGGAGGAGGAGGAGAAGGAGGAGGAAGAGGAGGAGGAGGAGGAGGAGGAGGAGGAGAAGGAGGAGGAGGAGGAGGAAGAGAAGAAGAAGAAGAAGAAGAAGAAGAAGAAGAAGAAGAAGAAGAAGAAGACAAATCGGAGAAGAGCAGGAATCCGCAGAATTTGTCCATTAAATCTGTTAGTAAAGTTCCAAACTCTAGTGGTGGTTTCCTGCATATGTTGGACAGAACAGACACCGCCGAGCATTGCACACACACACACACACACACACACACACACACACACACACACACACACACACACACACACACACACACAACAATCTGGCAGTGCCTGAGAATCGATCAAGCAATGGGCGCAGGTCGCTCCTGTAAGTGTAAGTGGCAAATCGCTTAGGCGGTTGTTCCTATGTCAATATGCTCCTGGTCCAGTGCTGAACAGAAAAGTTTCCAAGTCGATAAATCCTCGATGGGTGCCTGCGATACCTCCGCCAAGGAGGCCATGTTTTCAGCCGTGTCTGTTGGCTTTGTTTGTTTGTTTGTCTGTCGGCAAGATGACGTCAAAACTACGGAACTGATTTAAACGAAACTTCGTGGAAAGATTGGAAGGTTTGCGAATCCGGATCAACGGGCGGATCCAGATTTTCGTGTTTTTTTTTAACTTTCTATAATAATTTAAGATTGTTTCTTTGTTGCAGTTTTTGTTGTTGTTGTTGTTGTTGTTGTTGTTGTTGTTGTTTTGTTCTTGTTGTTGTTGTTGTCGTCGTCGTCGTCGTCGCATTGTGCGTGCATGCATGCATATGTGTGTGTGTGTGTGTGTGTGTGTGTGTGTGTGTGTGTGTGTGTGTGTGTGTGTGTTGCTTGTTATTACTGTTGTTGTTGTTGTTTATGTGTGTGTGCGTGCGTGCCTGCGCGCGCACGCACGCGAGCCTTGTGTGTGTATGTGTGTGTGGGTGTGCGTGCGTGTGTGCGTGCGTGCATGCATGCATATGTGTGTGTGTGAGTGTGTGTGTGTGTGTGTGTGTGTGTGTGTGTGTGTGCGCGCGCGTGTGTGCCTGTGTGTGTGTGTTGCTTGTTATAACTGTTGTTGTTGTTGTTGTTATTGTTGTTGTTGTTGTTGTTGTTGTGTGTGTGTGTGTGTGTGTGTGTGTGTGTGTGTGTGTGTGTGTGTGTGTGTGTGTGTGTGTGTGTAATATACTGAAACTGAAGCTTGCATATTCCCAAAGCATGCACAAATATCCAAACCTACCCACTGTCTTTCTCCTACCACACACTCGTCCCTCATCACGGTGCTGTCTGGTACTAACTCCACATCTACTGACGGCTTGTGCCACACACCTCGTCCCTCATCATGGTGCTGTCTGGTACTAACTCCACATCTACTGACGGCTTGTGCCACACACTCGTCCCTCATCATGGTGCTGTCTGGTACTAACTCCACATCTACTGACGGCTTGTGCCACACACTCGTCCCTCATCATGGTGCTGTCTGGTACTAACTCCACATCTACTGACGGCTTGTGCCACACACTCGTCCCTCATCATGGTGCTGTCTGGTACTAACTCCACATCTACTGACGGCTTGTGCCACACACTCGTCCCTCATCATGGTGCTGTCTGGTACTAACTCCACATCTACTGACGGCTTGTGCCACACACTCGTCCCTCATCATGGTGCTGTCTGGTACTAACTCCACATCTACTGACGGCTTGTGCCACACACTCGTCCCTCATCATGGTGCTGTCTGGTACTAACTCCACATCTACTGACGGCTTGTGCCACACACTCGTCCCTCATCATGGTGCTGTCTGGTACTAACTCCACATCTACTGACGGCTTGTGCCACACACTCGTCCCTCATCATGGTGCTGTCTGGTACTAACTCCACATCTACTGACGGCTTGTGCCACACACTCGTCCCTCATCATGGTGCTGTCTGGTACTAACTCCACATCTACTGACGGCTTGTGCCACACACTCGTCCCTCATCATGGTGCTGTCTGGTACTAACTCCACATCTACTGACGGCTTGTGCCACACACTCGTCCCTCATCATGGTGCTGTCTGGTACTAACTCCACATCTACTGACGGCTTGTGCCACACACTCGTCCCTCATCATGGTGCTGTCTGGTACTAACTCCACATCTACTGACGGCTTGTGCTCTGTCCTTTCCGAGCGTCACTCCTCCTTAGCCTGACCTGCCAGCTGGGATTCCCTGCTCGCTTGGTGCGTGTAGTATGTAGCTGCGTGTATTGTTGTTGCTGTTGTTGTTGTTGTTGTTGTTGTTGTACTACGCTCCAAACGATTGCGTTTACTGAAGCACTGGGGTGCCTGTGTTTCTATTGATAATTGCCCAGTGCTGGCCAAAAAAAAACAAAACAAAAAAAAACGAGGCGAGAATGTTGCTCTGTTTTTCTGTCTTCCGGTTTTTCTTTTTTCTTGTTGTTTCCCCATGGATTGTGTTGTGGAGGGCCATTGTGTGCACAAGAGTAGGCCGAGGAGGTTTGTTGTTTCACACAGCAGTTTTTTGTCTGGCAGGTTGCATTCTCCACTACGACAGCACAGGCGAAAGTCTTGGTTTGGGACCAGGTCACTGGCACAGACTACACAGCGAGGGTAACGGCATTTGAAGTCACCATTCTCTTCCAGAAGGCATCAGCAGAAGTTGAATTTCGTTGTCCTAGATGGGATGGGCCAGGAATGGCTTCCTTCATCTTGCTGCTTGAGTGAACGCGCGGGAGAAACTAATGCAGAAACTGAATGGAAGATTCTGTGGATGAACGGTCCACGCTGCGTGTTGGTTTTCAACTTGGAACCGAAGCACGGTCTGGTTCATCGACTTTAAGACGTGTGTATGTCTGTGGTCTTACTGCGTGGGGTGTGACTCATCGAAGCACCGCGTGGATGACGTCTGCAGGACAAGCAGGGTTCCAGAACTGTAGAGGCCACACGCCACAGTTAGGATTTTGCACTGAATCACCAGATAATCCATGTCAGCGTTTTGAGGCCTACCATAAATTTGAGCCAGCATTCAATATTAAACTGATAACTGATCAAAAGAACAACTCCCCATAATTATTTCCCTTGTTTTGGGGGATTTTCTCTGATGGAAATCACTAACAGTCTTCAAATACATAGATTTTCCCCTTTGTTGACGTCACGTTTCAAGCCTTTGCACTCACCCGTCACCCTATCTTTGCTCCAGCTAGAAGCGCTTAAATAGCCCCGTTTCTTTAGTTTCAATCTTTCTGCTTGGAACCACCTGGCGTGTACCTTGATGGCCATGTGAAAGAAATGAAGAGAATCAACTTTCAGACACAATGAAAATTCTCAAAACAACCGGATCGCGCCAGTCGATAAATACTCGACTCCTTAAGCAAGGCCTAGACGCATTAATTTTTGGTGTGCAGCCAGAGACACTTCGTGCGGCGGGCTGACAAGTGTTGTACCAGAGAGCACCATCTCCTAAGGACCTGGCTGAAAGAGATGCAGTTCCTTCAGTGCTGTGGACGTGCTTTTCTCTTCTTCCACATGGAGATTGTTTTCCTGCCCAACGCTCAGATGTTGACCATCATCAGCACACAGTGTGCATGCTCTGTGTGTGTGTGTGTGTGTGTGTGTGTGTGTGTGTGTGTGTGTGTGTGTGTGTGTGTGTGTGTGTGTGTGGTGTTATCCATTCCATCGACCTAATGGGCCTACTCCTCCGGAGGATGGTGATGAGGTTGAACGTGTGCTCGAAGTATATGCGTGCATTCATGAACGGAGTCTCGGATTACAGTCTCACTTGAAGGAGCTTTAGAGAACTAAGTCGGAACCATTGTTTACTATAAAGGAAAATCACACCTCAACCGGAAGGCTCTATGGGGACTCGAACCAGCGACCCTACAATCACCGAGATCACGGGTTCGATTCTCTACCAACTGAACTATACCGGCCCCTCCTGCGCCGAGTTGCAGAGCAGAAAGCTGTATGCATCTGTAGGTTTTATACACACATTTGTACTGAAGAATCCATCCTTGACTCTTCACGAAGTTGTCAGAAGACGACGCTCTGCTCCTGAGTATGCTGGCATAGAAATGATGGCTGTGCTGGTCTGCTCAGCGTCAAACAGAACACATCTGCAAGACTCCACATGGAGCAAAACTCGTTTTCTTCTATCGTCGATGATTAAGTTGCCTACACACCGTCTTTCTGTTTATCCGTCGCTTATGGAATCATTTGAAACAGTGGGCAGTAAGATGCCTTAGAAATTCTTTCCAGAGAGATAACAAACTTGGTTGAAGGCTGTTCAGAAATTTACCACCCCCCCCCCCCCCCAAAAAAAAAAAAAAAAAAAAAAAGAGAAAAAGTACGTTACCCATGTGATCAAAGTGACGTTTACCGCAGTCTTGCACAGACTGTCACAGTAACCTAGGCGGGGAGAGTGACGTTTACCGCAGTCTTGCACAGACTGTCAC
>CM065740.1:14539609-14549609 GCA_033310375.1 Conus canariensis | reverse complement strand
AACGGTCAATTTTAAATTTCGGTTCGTAAAAGTTGTATATCATTTTTCAGCATTTAAAACTGCACATGTATACCGAATTTCATCAAGAACAGCCTAAATTTTGAAAATATCGGTTTTTAACGGTCAAATTTAATGGTCATAATGACTATCTAATGACCCTATGTTACCCGCTGGATGTTCCTGTAGGCTTATGTCAAGTTTGGCGGCGATCCGATAACTCTCGTGGCCGCTAACCTCAGAAGATCGGGTTTTAAACAGTTTTTATAGGGTTTGGTATTTTTAACGGTTTTTAACTGTTATAAATAACGTTTCTTAACTGCCAAATAACGCTTCTAATTTTCGAGAAGTAGCCCCGTACCTGTGCAATGTCACAACGGCCATTTGATGAAAAGCAGAGGAAAAAGATGTCTTTGAAACCGTTATAACAGTTTTTTTTAACGGTTTTTTAACGGTTTTATTTTTTTAGAGATTAGCCCCAAACCATCCTCGGGTCACAACAGACGTACCTGCTAAATTTCAAGAAGATCGGGTTTTTAAACAGTTTCTTTTATAGGGTTTGGTGTTTTTAACGGTTTTTAACTGTTATAAATAACGTTTTTTAACTGCCAAATAACGGTTCTAATTTTAGAGAAGTAGTCCTGTACCTGTGCAATGTCACAACGTGTATTTGAAGAAAAGCAGAGGAAAAAGATGTCTTTGAAACCGTTATAACAGTTTTTTAACGGTTTTTAACGTTTTATTTTTTTTAGAGATTAGCCCCAAAACCATCCTCGGGTCACAACAGACGTACCTGCCAAATTTCATGACAATCGGTTGAGCCGTTTTTGAGTCTATAGCGTACACAGACACACACACGCACACAGACAGAATTTGCCATTTATATATTAGACTAGCCGGTGTACCCGGCTTCGCTCGGGTATATCTGTACAATAATTGTCTGGCCACCCCTCTCTCTCACCACTTAAAAGACAATACAATAAAATTCAGCTTGGGTTTGTTTCGTTTTTCCCATGCCGAACCAATTGCCCCAGCCTCCTCCTATCTACTTCACCCAATTTCTTCGGACGCCCACTCCCTTCTTGCCTCTCAATCTGTTTTCCCTCACGAATTTTTTTCCATAGATACACAGTCCATAGAGGGATGCCTGTACTTTGTGAACTTACCGATGCATTCTCAATTCCTTGATTGAAGTGCTCCAAAATGACAACTCTGTAGGGGCCGCCATAACCTAGTGGATAAGGCGCTGGACTCATGATCCAAAGGTCGTGGTTTCGAATCCCGGCTTGGTCTTGGAAATTTTAACGTGGAATGTTTCCAGCTAAAATGACCGTAGTTCACCCCGATGTCCACCCTGGCCCCGCAGGTGTCAGTCTAATGTGACGGACCAGCCGTCTGCATATCCTTGATTTTGGCACGGACGTTAAATCCAACTCAAACATGACAACTCTGTGAAAAGACTGCATTTTCACGATGTATCATGTCTATTGGAGAGCCTCTGGGTAGACATTTCTGGTCTCCCTGTTTGGCGCAAGTATAGTAAGTGTTTCTGCGTTTCCAGTTCGTGATGCTGCAACGTAGAACATTCCATGTGTAAAACACGGAACGGTCAGGTCTGCCCCAAGGGATGAAAATGTCGGACCCTGGCTCTTGATGATTGTCAGAGCGAAAGCTGGTTTCATGGGAAACTGAAGCCGTCAGAACTGGAATGGCAGGGGTGAGTCCATGGGTTCCAGAGGAATTCTGGGGAGCAGCACCGGGTCACCTTTGTGGGGGCCACATGATATTTTCGCTTCTACAACGTTCCTGTGCAGTCTGGTGAAGACACATCGGGTGCCATTGATCACCTTTGGCGGGTCCAGTGAGCGGAGAATGATAATAGGGACTCCAGATTTCAGCAACAGTTCATGTGGTGCAAGTCCAGAAATCTCAATGGAGTTCAGGAGTTCTTGTGGATAAAGGACTGCCTCATCATCATTCTTGGCCGTGTCAACAGATCTGTACAGAGTTTCCTCTCCAGGGAAGTCAGCTACGATTTTTCTGTTCAGCCTGTTGACAGTCTCGTTCAGGGAGGAGATTATGGCCCTTTCCGCTAACCAGTCTGAGTCTGCACAGTGAGCATGAAGATCCAGGTAGACTGCTTCTATCAGATCCTCCTGGCTATCAGACAGGCGTTGACAATGTTGGCTCTGGTGCCATTGAGGACGACAGGGAGGATCTGCCTGAAGTCCCCACAGAACAGCGTTGGGATGCCTCCCATTGGCCTGTGCACTTGGGTGATGTCCTGCAGCGTAGAGTCCATGGCCTCGTAGACAGCTTTGTGGGTCATGGGAGCTTCATCAATTATGACGGTTGCAGCCTCTTTGATGACTTTGGCCAACGTTGACCCACGCTTGACAGAGCAGGTTGGCGTTTCTTGCTTGTCGGCATCCAGAGGGACCTTGAAAATACTATTTACTGTCCGCCCACCCGGCAAAAGAGTAGCGGCAATGACACTGGAAGCAGTGGCTAGCACTATTTTGCCTGTGGAGCGGATCCTGTTCAGGATAAGATTCAGGATGGTCTTTCCTGTCCCTCATGGAGCATCAAGGAACATTATGTTGCTGCTTGCTGTGGGATCCTGCCTCTGTTCAACCATGGTCATAAAGCTGTCGTACACGTCTCTCTGGTCAGCTGTCAGCTTCTTCAGCTGGTCATCAGCTGCTGCCCGGAGTGCAGTAGTGTCGTAATTGGTCTCGCGGTAGTATTCTCGAGGCACAGTTTGTTGTTGTGTGACTGTTGGCATCCCATACTCCTCTGTAGACTTGCCTCCAAGAAGGAAGAGTTTGTGCTGAATCACAGTAAGAGCTTGGTTGTAGATGGCATCTGTGTACTGCGCTTCATCATAGACATCTCTTCGGACTTGGAAGAGGAAATCTTCAGCAAGATGGTCTCTGAAGAGGTTCCACAGGTTTCCTGGGTTACTGGGGTTGAAAGCCACCAGGATAATACAGAAGTCACGCAGCAGTCGGGGTCTCTGAGAGATGGAGGCTTCCTCCAGGGCAAGTTGTAGAAGGCGGTCATCTTCTAGGAGTCCAAGAGCATTGCAAGCATCTCGAAAAATGTTGTGGACATAGCCGTTGACAATCTTCAGCTCCTCGTACGAACGGGATCCTTTCATAACGTTGAGTAGAAGCCTCAAGAAGTAGCACTCTCCCTGGCGAGGACTGATACTGTACAATCGCCGGATTGCAGTGCCCCTTTGTCGTTTCTTCCACATATTCTGAGTGGACATCAATTTGAAGTGCTCAGGGACTTCCACGTACTTCAGCTCTCGTGCTGTAGGGTCTTGAGAGCATAGGCTAAAGATGGCGGTAAGGGTTGCTTCTGGGGGAGAGCCTTGTGCTCTTTGCACTGCGTTGTGTGGATTGAAGTAGACCCATTGTCCATTCTCCAAATGGACAGCTGGTCTCTGCACCATGGGGTGGCGCTCATGCAGGTCAAATCCCAGGAGTCTCCAGGTCGCCTCGATGCTGCCAACGTAGCGGGCATTCTGGTACATTTGGATCTCACCAATGACTGGAGGTTGTTGAGCTGCTCCTTCACCTGCCTGAGTGGCTTGGAGTTGGAAGACGGCTTGGTCTGTGCCCTTGTGGACATACTTCAGGACGTACTTGATGAATTTTATGCTACTGCATATTTCCACATTGATGTGGCAGTTGAACTAATGTAGGAGGTAAGGGTTGTAGGGGACAACCCACTGGTTGGTGACGATGATTTCTCTCTGCCCAAGCTTCACAGTCCCAGTATGTCCTCATTCAGACTCCTCGCGTCTCCTGTACTTGGGGTAGCTGTCCTCACCCTGCTCTATGACCCTTCTTGCCTCTCAATCAATTTTACCTCACAATTGTTTTTCGTAATACGATACACAGTCGATAGAGGGATGCCTGTACTTAATGAACTTACCGATGCATTCTCAATTCCTCGATTGAAGTGCTCCAAAATGACAACTCTGTAGGGGCCGCCATAACCTAGTGGATAAGGCGCTGGACTCATGATCCAAAGGTCGTGGTTTCGAATCCCGGTTTGGTCTTGGAAATTTTAACGTGGAATGTTTTCAGCTAAAATATCCATAGTTCACCCCGATATGCACCCTGGCCCCGCAGGTGTCAGGCTAATGTGATGGACCAGCCGTCTGCATATCCTTGATTTGGGCACGGACGTTAAACCCAACTCAAACATGACAACTCTGTGAAAAGATTGCATTTTCACGATGTATTATGTCTATTGGAGGGCCTCTGGGTAGACAACATTTCTGGTCTCCCTGTTTGTATAGTCAGTGTTTCTGCGCTTCCAGTTCGTGATGCTGCAACGTAGAACATTCCATGTGTAAAACACGGAACGGTCAGATCTGCCCCACGGGATGAAAATGTCTGACCATGGCTCTTGTTGACAGACAAAAATCAGACGGTATTGCAGAGCATCATAACTTCGGTGTATTTCTGAAATCCTCTGCAGACTACCATCTCTAAATTTAAAAATTAACGTTTTTAACGGTCAATTTTAAGTTTCTGTTCATATTAGTTGTCTATCATTGATCAGCGTGTAAAACTGCGCCTGTATACCAAATTTCATCAAGAAAGGTCTAAATTTAGAAAATAACGGATCTTAACGGTTTTTAACGCTCAATTTTATAGTTTCCGTTCGTGTAAGTTGTATATCATTGTTCAGCGTGTAAAACTGCGTCTGTATACCGAATTTCATCAGGAACGCTCTAAATTTATATAATAACGGTTTTTAACGGTCAATTTTTAAGTTTCGGTTCGTGTAAGTTGTATATCATTGTTCAGCGTGTAAAACTTCATCTGTATACCGAATTTCATCAAGAACGGTCTAAATTTATATAATAACGGTTTTTAACGGTCAATTTTAAGTTTCGGTTCGTGTAAGTTGTATATCATTGTTCAGCATTGAAAACTACACCTGTATATCAAATTTCATCAAGAAAGGTCTAAATTTAGAAAATAACGCTTTTTAACGGTGATACCATCTCTAAATTTAGAAATTAACGGTTTTTAACGGTCAATTTTAAGTTTCTGTTCATATTAGTTGTCTATCATTGATCAGCGTGTAAAACTGCACCTGTATACCAAATTTCATCAAGAAAGGTCTAAATTTAGAAAATAACGGATCTTAACGGTTTTTAACGCTCAATTTTAAGTTTCCGTTCGTGTAAGTTGTATATCATTGTTCAGCGTGTAAAACTGCATCTGTATACCGAATTTCATCAGGAACGCTCTAAATTTATATAATAACGGTTTTTAACGGTCAATTTTTAAGTTTCGGTTCGTGTAAGTTGTATATCATTGTTCAGCGTGTAAAACTGCATCTGTATACCGAATTTCATCAAGAACGGTCTAAATTTATATAATAACGGTTTTTAACGGTCAATTTTAAGTTTCGGTTCGTGTAAGTTGTATATCATTGTTCAGCATTGAAAACTACACCTGTATACCAAATTTCATCAAGAAAGGTCTAAATTTAGAAAATAACGCTTTTTAACGGTGATAAATAACGGTCATAAAAACTATCGAATGACCCAATGTTATTCCGAGTATGTCCTTCTAGACTCATGCCAAGTTTGGTGGCGATCCGAGGACTCCCTTTGCCGCCAACATCAGAAAAGATTGTATTTTGATCGTTTTTAGGGGGGTACGTGTTGTTAACGGTTTTTAACGGTCATAAATAACTGTCGTAGAAACTGTCCATTGACCCTATGTTACTCGGGAGATGTCCCTCTAGGTTCGTTGTACCTGTGCAATGTCACAACGGCCATTTGATGAAAAGCAGAGGAAAAAGATGTCTTTGAAACCGTTATAACAGTTTTTTAACGGTTTTTAACGGTTTTATTTCTTTAAAGATTAGCCCAAAACCATCCTCGGGTCACAACAGACATACCTGCTAAATTTCAAGAAGATCGGGTTTTAAACAGTTTCTTTTATAGGGTTTGGTGTTTTTAACGGTTTTTAACTGTTATAAATAACGTTTTTTAACTGCCAAATAACTGTTTTAATTTTAGGGAAGTAGTCCTGTACCTGTGCAATGTCACAACGGCTATTTGAAGAAAAGCAGAGGAGAAAGATGTCTTTGAAACCGTTATAACAGTTTTTTAACGGTTTTTAACGTTTTATTTTTTTAGAGATTAGCCCAAAACCATCCTCGGGTCACAACGGACGTACCTGCCAAATTTCATGACAATCGGTTGAGCCGTTTTTGAGTCTATAGCGTACACAGACACAGACACAACACACACACACACACACACACACACACACACACACACACACACACACACAGACAGAATTTGCCATTTATATATTAGACTAGCAGGGGCACCCGGCGTTCCCCGGGATATGAACATTCTTTGCGATACTCACGTGACGGCAAACATGTATTAATTGTTTTGATTTACAATCAATCATCCCCCCCCCCCAACATCTTCCCACCCCCTCCCCCCACACAAATACACATTCTGTCTCCCTCTCTCTCTCTCTCTCTCTCTCTCTCTTATACATTCTATTGTTTTCCGCCTGCCTCTGGCCCCTTTCCTCTGGATCTTCCCTAGCACGTCGAGATGCTTTTCTCGCTCGATTTTCCGCCTGCACTCACTATTCCCATTCCCATTCTTCTGATTGCCCTTAATTTTGTAGGAATAGACTTTGTGCAGAAGTAGTTTATTTCAACGGGTCTGTGTCTAATGTAAAAATAGTGTGTCAGGCTTTGCATGTACAATCATTTTTCTGGCCCCTCTCATTCCTCCCTTTTCATCCCCCTACCCTGTCCCATCCATGTTGCAAAATTACTTACCGTTACTGGACATACGCATACGGAATTTTATCAATAGCGGTGTAAATTTAGAAAATAACGGTTTTTAACGGTCAATGTTATGTTTTGGTTCGTAAAATTTGCATAACATTGTTCAGCGCTTAAAACTGTACGTGCATACAGAATGTTATCAAGAAGGGTGAAAATTTAGAAATTCAGAAAATAACGGTTTTTAACGGTCAATGTTAAGTTTCGGATCTTGAAAATTGTATATCATTGTTTAGCGTTCAAAACTGCACATGTATATCGAATTTCTTCAAGAATACTCTAAGTTTATAAAATAACGTTTTTTAACGGTCAATTTTAAATTTCGGTTCGTAAAAGTTGTATATCATTTTTCGGCATTTAATGCTGCACATGTATACCGAATTTCATCAAGAGGAACCTAAATTTTGAAAATATCGGTTTTTAAACGGTCAAATTTAATGGTCATAATGACTATCTAATGACCCTATGTTACCCGCTGGATGTTCCTGTAGGCTTATGTCAAGTTTGGTGGCGATCCGATAACTCTCGTGGCCGCCAACCTCAGAAGATCGGGTTTTAAACAGTTTTTTATAGGGTTTGGTGTTTTTAACGGTTTTTAACTGTTATAAATAACGTTTCTTAACTGCCAAATAACGCTTCTAATTTTCGAGAAGTAGCCCCGTACCTGTGCAATGTCCACAACGGCCATTTGATGAAAAGCACAGGAAAAATATGTCTTTGAAACCGTTATAACAGTTTTTTAACGGTTTTTTTTTTTTTAGAGATTAGCCCAAAACCATCCTCGGGTCACAACAGACGTACCTGCTAAATTTCAAGAAGATCGGGTTTTAAACAGTTTCTTTTATAGGGTTTGGTGTTTTTAACGGTTTTTAACTGTTATAAATAACGTTTTTTAACTGCCAAATAACGGTTCTAATTTTAGAGAAGTAGTCCTGTACCTGTGCAATGTCACAACGGCTATTTGTAGAAAAGCAGAGGAAAAAGGATGTCTTTGGAACCGTTATAACAGTTTTTTAACGGTTTTTAACGGTCAATGTTAAGTTTTGGTTCGTAAAATTTGCATAACATTGTTCAGCGCTTAAAACTGTACGTGCATACGGAATGTTATCAAGAAGGGTGAAAATTCAGAAATTCAGAAAATAACGGTTTTTTAACGGTCAATGTTAAGTTTCGGATCTTGAAAATTGTATATCATTGTTTAGCGTTCAAAACTGCGCATGTATATCGAATTTCTTCAAGAATACTCTAAATTTATAAAATAACGTTTTTTAACGGTCAATTTTAAATTTCGGTTTGTAAAAGTTGTATATCATTTTTCGGCATTTTAAAACTGCACATGTATACCGAATTTCATCAAGAACAGCCTAAATTTTGAAAATAACGGTTTTTAACGGTCAAATTTAATGGTCATAATGACTATCTAATGACCCTATGTTACCCGCTGGATGTTCCTGTAGGCTTATGTCAAGTTTGGTGGCGATCCGATGACTCTCGTGGCCGCCAACCTCAGAAGATCGGGTTTTTAAACAGTTTTTATAGGGTTTGGTGTTTTTAACGGTTTTTAACTGTTATAATAGCGTTTCTTAACTGCCAAATAACGCTTCTAATTTTCGAGAAGTAGCCCCGTACCTGTGCAATGTCACAACGGCCATTTGATGAAAAGCAGAGGAAAAATATGTCTTTGAAACCGTTATAACAGTTTTTTAACGGTTTTTAACGGTTTTATTTTTTGAGAGATTAGCCCCAAACCATCCTCGGGTCACAACAGACGTACCTGCTAAATTTCAAGAAGATCGGGTTTTAAACAGTTTCTTTTATAGGGTTTGGTGTTTTTAACGGTTTTTAACTGTTATAAATAACGTTTTTTAACTGCCAAATAACGGTTCTAATTTTAGAGAAGTAGTCCTGTACCTGTGCAATGTCACAACGGCTATTTGAAGAAAAGCAGAGGAAAAAGATGACTTTGAAACCGTTATAACAGCTTTTTAACGGTTTTTAACGGTTTTATTTTTTTAGAGATTAGCCCAAAACCATCCTCGGATCACAACGGACGTACCTGCCAAATTTCATTACAATCGGTTGAGCCGTTTTTGAGTCTATAGCGTACACAGACACACACACACCACACACACACACACACACACACACACACACACACACACACACACACACACAGACAGAATTTGCCATTTATATATTAGATATATATATATAAATGTTTTTTTTCTTAAGTAGAGTTAATTTTCCTTGGTCTGAGTTATATTTTAATGCATATGCAGTGTTTATGAATACTTCATCTCAGAGGTTTATAATGCACAACTGGCAAACATCCAAACAAATTCTCAGTCTCGAAATGTAATGTCTCAAGACACTTCGTGCAACTTTCTCATAACGGCGTGTGGTCGCACGAGCTCCCCGCCCTGTCAAGGGGCGATGATTCGTAACCGCGTGATCGTGGGGGGTTTATGAGAGTTATTTCCCGCCGTGGAAAATTGAGGGGCTTTGTCGAGACATTGTCGTCTGCTTGCATGATTGATGACGGACGGTTGTGTCGCCGCTGAGGGGGGAAGGGAAATATATATATAAAAAAAAAAAAAAAAAAAAGGCCTGCAGCCGGGTGTATTGGTGGGTGGCAGCCATCATCACGGGGTAGCAGTCTCCATTGTTGCTGCTCACGCTTCATGAAGTGGGGCTCGCTGTGTGGTCTGGCCGGCTTGCAATGCATGACGCCCAGATCCCCGCCAACGGCGGAAAAGGCAAGTTGGTTGAAATTGTCGTCTGCTTCCATCTAGTTTTTTTCTTTCTTTTTTTTCCCCTTGTCACAAGAATCAACAAGGGCTTGAATACTCCCCCTATCCCTCGTAATCCCATTCCCTCCGCTGCCCCTCAATTCTGTCCCCCTCCCCCCCCCCCCCTCCATCCCCATCCCCATCCACCGTCCTACCACCCGCCCCGACTTTCCCAACCGTTCACCATCTCCTCGCTTTTCCCAAACGTGGATACTGGTCCGTGAAGGATCGGGCGGATCAGCTTCTCATTATTATTATCAGCACTGTTATTATATAATTGCATCATCATCATCATCGTCAACGTCATCAAGGTCATTTACTAATTGTTATTATTGTCATTATCATATTATCACCATCATTAC
>CM065740.1:14532109-14534609 GCA_033310375.1 Conus canariensis | reverse complement strand
CGGGCCCCACACGTTATATAACACAGGCGGTGGGCAACCCAAACTCCATCCTGACGATAGCCAAACGCTAGAAACAAATTTGTAGATATTTTAATGCCTCTTTTAATACTTGTCTTATCTAATGTTGCTCCCCAAGGGGTTGAGCACTTGTAAAATTACTCTAGGCTTTTTAACCACACTGATATATATATATATATATATATATATATATATATATCTTGTGTGTGTGTGTGTGTGGAGAGAGAGAGAGAGAGAGAGAGAGAGAGAGAGAGAGAGAGAGGAGAGAGAGAGAATTTCTGTCCATACTCCTGAACAATACCAGATGAAGGGTGGCGGAGGGAAAGGACTGGGGAGGAGGGAAGGGGGGGGGGGGGGGGCGGAGTGAAGCAAGGGCCGGGGAAGGGGACAGGGCCAGGACCTGAGGACAAAAGGGGGAGGGGAGGGGGCGTTCAAGGGAACTAATTCCCCGGCCCATTCTGTTCAACACTACCCAAATCTTTAGATTATGACTTTGGGACCATCCCAACCACCACCACCACCACCCATCATCACCATCACCACCACCATGACCACCATGACCACCACCACACTTGAATCAATGAAACACATGACGTGCCTCCTAAGCCGGGGCTGGGGAGGGGAGGGGTGGAGTAGGGGTGGGGGTTGTGGGGGGGGAGGGGGGAGGGGGGACAGAGTCCACAGCTGTTGTTGGTTGGTGTGTGCGTGCTTTGTGAAAGGGCGCTGAAGGGGGAGGGGGTGGAGTAGGGGTGGGGGTTGTGGGGGGGGGAGGGGGGAGGGGGGACAGAGTCCACAGCTGTTGTTGGTTGGTGTGTGCGGTAAGGCGTGAAAAAGGGCGCTGGGAAGGGGAGGGGTGGAGTAGGGGTGGGGGTTGGGGGGGGGGGGAGGGGGGAGGGGGGTGTCCACAGCTGTTGTTGGTTGGTGTGTGCGGTAAGGCGTGAAAAAGGGCGCTGGGAAGGGGACGGATGAGGACCGCAGCGGAAGAGGCCCAGTAGGGGGAAGGGGAGGTAAAGACGGTGAGGGGGTGGGGGTGAAGGGAACGGAGGGACAGCGACGTGTGGATGGGGGAGAGGGGAAGGGGCAACCACCACCACCACCACCACCACCACCACCATAGCAAGAAGAATAGTGGAAAGAACATTTTCATGCCACCTGCTTGGTCGTCTTCGTCGTCGTCTTGTACTTTTGGTTCTTTTTCTGTTTCCGCTTCTTCTTCTGCTGCTGTTTCATCCCTTTCTTCTTTTCGTCGTTCCTGATTTCCTCTTTCTTGGGATTCTTCGTCTTCTTGTTAATGGTTTTTTTTTCTTTTTTTTCTCTGTCTTCGTTTTCTTCTGTTATTTCTTCTCCTTCTTTCACTTCTTCTATCGTTTCTTGTGTAGTGTCATTCATCTTGTTCGTCTCTCTCTCTGTCTGTCTGCCTGACTGTCTGTCTGTCTGTCTGTCTGTCTGTCTGTCTGTCTGTCTCTCTCTCTCTCTCTCTCTCTCTCTCTCTCTCTTCGTGTGTGTGTGTGTGTGTGTGTGTGTGTGTGTGTGTGTGTGTGTGTGTGTGTTCTCCTTCAAGTTCTTTTTCTCCCCCCTCTGTCTCACTTACACTGCTTCTTTTTCTCATCTCGCGTTCTTCTTCCACTTTCTTCCTTTTCCTCCCATTCTTCTTCCTCTTCCGCTTCTTTTTCTTTCTATTCAGCATCTACTTCTTCCTCTCCTTCACGTTCTTCTGCTTAATTTTCCTTTTGTTTGAGAAGTTGGAAACTCTGTAGCACCAGTTGAAGTGCTACACACACACACACACACACACACACACACACACACACACACACACACACACGCATACACACACACACACACACACACACACACACACACACAGAGCGGACCTCTCGGCCACTTGCCGCACAAGTCATCGAGTCTCGTGCCAAACTACTTACCGGGATCAAAAGGTCGCGCGAAGCACTTCCGAGGTCGCAAGTGCGTATTTCCGGCCCCATCGAGAACTTTGGTATTTCGGGCTTGGCCCACACTGAAATAGCGTTTGCGGCCCTGCACTTAACACAGAAGCGCGTTGAGTGTAAATAAGTGGGAGTCTGCTTAATAATTAGACTCAGGCTCTGGGGCTTGCGTTTCATGGAAGACGAGGTTTGACGCAGTTCGCTGTGAATCTTGATCAGCGGTGGAGAATGAATTATTTCTTGCCTCCGCCACCAGAGAAGTTATACCGTGCTCGTTGGCTTGTTTGCACGATTACGAGAGAAAAAAAAAAGAGGGGGGAAAAAGGAAAAGAAAAAAAGAAAAGAAAAACCTGAACCGATTTTGTCCGAATTTAGTGGAATGACGTAATGTGTCCAAAGGCAAACCCAATATGTTTATTTGGGTGCGGAACCTTGGTGCACATCCGGGTGAAAGGGCGGATGCAGGATCTGTTTGGCAAGATTATGGCAGGATCTGTTTGGCAAGATTATGGCAGGATCTGTTTGGCAAGATTATG
>CM065740.1:14522109-14524609 GCA_033310375.1 Conus canariensis | reverse complement strand
GGAACACTGTCCACCCTATTCTCTCACCTACCCGGCGATCTCATTCCTCTTCGGGGTGGCGTTTGCCGTGTAAGCGAAGTCGGTTGCCGTTGCCGAGAGAGAGAGAGAGAGAGAGAGAGAGAGAGAGAGAGAGAGAGAAGCGATTAGTGAGGGAGAAGCGATATGAAGATTGCTATGTATGCGACGATGCTTGTTGTCTTTTTAACGGAAATAAGAATCTCCTTGTTGTTTCAGACTTTTTTGTGTTATCAATGATAGGATATTAAAAGATATGAAAGATTTTTTAAAAAGCTCAGGTGAATATTTCTATCCGCCAAAACCTACAAACTTTTCCAGTCTCTTATGCGTTGAGTTCTCTCTGCACAGACCTCTTTGGCATATCTGTGATTTTTCAAATTATTTGATTAAAATTAGATTTTTTGAAGGGGAAGAAAAACTTTTTCTAAGTCTCAAAGCCCTGTCAGTAATCTCTGTGATTTTGCAGAAGCACTCGAGTTTTTTGTTTTTTGTTTTTTTTTTCTATTTCGATTATTTGCATCGGAGCTACACTGGCAATGCACAATCATGATCTTGATATAGTTTGCAGCTTGAATTTTCTTGAGGACGTCCATCACAAAGAGAAAGTCCCAAACAGACAGGAAAAACACAACCTTTCTTTTCCTCTGCAAAAAAAAGAAGCCAGATTTTCGCATGATAATAACATGTACCTCTGGACGACTCTGTGTTCGTGAATGTTCTGCAGGGAACAACGCCCCTGGCAGAATGGAGAGAGTCCTGGACAGCCAAAACAGTTGACTGAACCAGACACAGACCCTGTTCTCACGAACAACTGTGCTTCAACTACCCCCCCCCCCCCCTCCCACCCAGACAGACCCTTGGCCGTGAACAACTTGCCTGCAAAGTCTCTTGTAAACAAGACGTTAATCTAATAATCCAGAAACCCTGTACCTCGTTGAGCCTAACTACAGCCACAAAGAGTATGGATACTCCTGACGATCCAGATGACCCTGCGTCCATGGCCCGGTGACTGTGTAGGTCTTGCTCCGTCTGTCAGTCTGCCGTCGGAGGCGCTTCAAAGCTTATATCAACAGAATTCGAAGTCGGCTCACAAAGTACCGGCGACGTCGAGGGTTAATGCCTGTGTATCTCCGAGGTCGGCTGAAATACGCACCAAAGTCAGATCTGTTCCGGTCAGCTCTGACTGAACCCATTCAATTGCTGTGAGGCCGTGGAATGTGGATCACACTGGACTTTAGTGGCGTTTTATCTTTTCCAGTGTATTCAACACGATAAACGATACCCAAAGTCTGGAGTTATCTACCAAATAGACTGTCGTGACTGTGAAGAGAACTATGTCGGGGAAACTGAGAGAAACCTTCGAAAACGCTTGACAGAACACAAAAGGGAATCATCACCAGTAGGCGCCCACCTACACGCCCAGCAACATCAGTTCGAATATGACAACATCAGCGTTCTCGACCGTGACAATAGACGGTTTCAGCGTGGGGTGAAGGAGGCTATACATATTGCCGCCAACAACCCCACACTCAACCGGGACCGGGGCAGACACACCTTGCCATCGGTGTACAACACCCTCATTGTTCACTCACATGACCAGGGCTCGACCCGTGGTCGTGTGCACTGAACTCCCGTTCACTCAGTGGCAACACCACCGCTGATGAAGACGGACGAGGTCTGTTGAAAGCTCCAAGTAAGTGCTATTCCCAGCTGAGTGACCTGTCTAAATCTGGTAGTCGTTATGATACCCAAATATTTAGAGACAAAATTTCTTCCTTGCCTGTTTCTGAGAAATAAAAAAAAATACAAAAAAAAGAAGAAAAAGACAAAGAAAAGAAAAAAAAAAAAAAGAAAGAAAAGGAAAGTCCTTAACGTGTGTAAAGTCACTGCCTCGCTTTTGCGTAATCTTTGTTTAAGAAAGAAGCACAAAATATAAACACTTTTTTTCCCGAACTGTCATGATGTGGGCCATAAACATTTACAAAACGTATTGCAAAGTAATAATGTAAATCCAAAGCGTGTAAACCAAGCAGAGTTTATTCAGCATTACAGATTGCATGTATTTGGGAAAAGAGTGACAGAGATATACCTTTTCGCAGATGTTACAAGAAAATGAATGGATCTGTATTAATCAAAGTAACATTCTTCTGGGTAGGATGGGGGTGGTGGAAAGTTTGCAGGGGAAGAAGAGAACCGGGCAAATCATTTGAAATTAGTCGCTAAAATCTGCATTGGAAAAGGCAGATGATTATGGCACACATTATATCTTGAGATTGTTTTTGAAAATGGGTTAACTCGAAAAGTAGTATTGATGAGCGTTGTTGATATGCCTGGTCTATCCCTGTGTCGGCTACCTGCTCGCCTATGTCGTATTTGTGGTGTTGGACAGATTCCATGATTAACAGATCCCGTGGACGATAGTTGATGCTATCAGCACATTACAGTCAATGAAACACCGTTGTGGCGATGCAAACAGCGCTAC
>CM065740.1:14509609-14519609 GCA_033310375.1 Conus canariensis | reverse complement strand
TCTGCCAACTGCCAGGTTCACACCCCGTACCCACGGTCCGGCCCCTTCCTCCTCCGGAACCATAAAACACCGACACGAGCCGTCTATCGTCGGCAGCTGTTCCCGAGTCCAAAACTCTCCGACAACTACATCCGTGTCAAAAGCCTCCCGGACTCGTAAATCCACCCCCACCCCCACCTTTCCCTGCCTCATTCCTACCCACCCCCCATCCTCCTCTTGCACCCTACCCAACCCCTTCCTTTTCCTTCACCCCGACCCCCACCCCCTCAAGCTGCCTCATAAGTCCTTTTCAACGTGACCTTGGACCAGTTGATACAATGGCATTGACCGTTGTGTAGCGCACATGAAGACCTTTCAGAGATGTATGTGACAGAACTGTTATACATCATCACTTTACCCTCATGATGAACTTTTTTTTTTTTTGTTAACCTTTAGAGCTGTGGCGTCCTCTCGAAACAAGCGCATAGACACCAGGAAGCTCCAGTAGTGCCGTGAGCTCTGAACGTTTGACCAGCTCCCGTAGTGCCGTGAGCTATGAACGTTTGACCAGCTCCCGTAGTGCCGTGAGCTATGAACGTTTGACCAGCTCCCGTAGTGCCGTGAGCTATGAACGTTTGACCAGCTCCAGTAGAGCCGTGAGCTATGAACGTTTGACCAGCTCCCGTAGTGCCGTGAGCTATGAACATTTGACCAGCTCCAGCAGTGCCGTGAGCTATGAACGTTTGACCAGCTCCAGTAGAGCCGTGAGCTATGAACGTTTGACCAGCTGTAGTAGTGCCGTGAGCTATGAACGTTTGACCAGCTGTAGTAGTGCTGTGAGCTATGAACGTTTTACCAGCTGTAGTAGTGCTGTGAGCTATGAACGTTTGACCAGCTGTAGTAGTGTCGTGAGCTATGAACGTTTGACCAGCTGTAGTAGTGTCGTGAGCTATGAACGTTTGACCAGCTCCAGTAGTGCCGTGAGCTATGAACGTTTGACCAGCTGTAGTAGTGTCGTGAGCTATGAACGTTTGACCAGCTCCAGTAGTGCCGTGAGCTATGAACGTTTGACCAGCTCCCGTAGTGCCGTGAGCTATGAACATTTGACCGGCTCCAGTAGTGCCGTGAGCTCTGAACATTTGACCAGCTCTAGTAGTGCCGTGGGCTATGAACGTTTGACCAGCTCCCGTAGTGCCGTGGGCTATGAACGTTTTACCAGCTGTAGTAGTGCCGTGAGCTATGAACGTTTGACCAGCTGTAGTAGTGTCGTGAGCTATGAACGTTTGACCAGCTCTAGTGGAGCCGTGAGCTCTGAACGTTTGACCAGCTCCAGTAGAGCCGTGGGCTATGAACGTTTGACCAGCTCCAGAAGTGTGTGAGCTATGAACGTTTGACCAGCTCCAGAAGTGTCGTGGGCTATGAACGTTTGACCAGCTCTAGCAGTGCCGTGAGCTATGAACGTTTGACCAGCTCTAGCAGTGCCGTGAGCTATGAACGTTTGACCAGCTACGGCTCTTGACTGAAGAAAGAAACGTCCTCGTCCATCGTGCCAGTGTGTGATTCAGCTCTTCCAGTGTATCTCACGGTCCACGTAGGTAAGGGGCATGGTGGGTGTATGCAAGTATGGCTGCTAGGACCGATGTTGTTTAAATAGTAGTTATCTTAAACATTTCGTAACGATACAGTTATGGGCAAGACAAGAAGAAAACCCGCAGACGAAATTTCGACGTGTGTGTGCTAAGAAAGAATGCGACGGATGTCTGAACCGTTATACGTGAAGGTAGTGAGTGGGTCAGTCTATTCCACGTGGTGCCTTTGGGTCAGTCTATTCCACGTAGTGCCTTTGGGTCAGTCTATTCCACGTAGTGCCTTTGGTCAGTCTATTCCACGTAGTGCCTTTGGGTCAGTCTATTCCACGTAGTGCCTTTGGGTCAGTCTATTCCACGTAAGTGCCTTTGGGTCAGTCTGTTCTACACAGTGCCTTATACAGATGGAGGAGATCAGAGTCCACGAAGTGAATGGTGAGATTAACGTCCCTTCCACTAGAGCCCCTTCAGGACAAGCTGGCTCCAGCCCGAAACGAAAGATGGGGAAACGCAGACTCCCGTCATGGAAGAAGCGTCTTGCGATAGCGGCATAATATCGCAGAACACTTAAAAAGGTTTCTGCCGTCACAGTATTACCGGGTCGATTCATTGATGAATGAGTGATCTTCGACCTGCTTAGATTTACTTTGGGGTGGTGGAAAGATGGAGAATGAGTGACGGGGGCTTTCCCGGTCGTCATCGGAGGCTTCGACAGTTGGTTGCGGGTTTAGACCCCTGATTGAGAGAGAGAGAGAGAGAGAGAGAGAGAGAGAGAGAGAGAGAGAGAGAGAGAGAGAGAGAAACACTCGCCCCTCCACCCCGCAACCTCCCTCCCTCCTGTCCGTGCCTGTTCTGGACAAATTGATGCGTTCTTTTCAATCCGGGGAAAAACGTTAACTGGCAAGGGCCTGAGCTTGGCGCTTTGTGAATCGTCCTTCACCTCACACTCTCTACTCCAACCCGCTCTGCGCCTCCCCTGTACCCCCTCTCACTGCTGCCGCTCTCCTATCCTCCTGCTAAAGGGGACCAAAAAAAAATCTGTGCGGTAATCCAGTAATCGGCGTTTGCCAGTGCCAATTTTGGTGGTTGACGGAAAGAGGCAGGAATACGCCATTTGTTGATTTCAAGCCGTGATATGAGAGAGAGAGAGAGAGAGAGAGAGAGAGAGAGAGAGAGAGAGAGAGAGAGAGAGAGAGAGAGAGAGAGAGAGAAGAAGAAGAAGAAAGAAGAAGAAGCAGCAGCTCGAACACTGCTTTCCATTTTGAGTTGTTTTCCCCACATAACTGAATAATAAGAAGTTTGACCATTATTTTAATTGCGTGTGTGGTATATTCATCTTTTATTATTATTATTATTATTATTTTTTTTTGTTTCGCTTTGCCTGAAAGCTTGCTTTAAAAATTTTCTTGTTTTTCGAAAATGGGAATGTGAGAATTTTGTCTTATCAGATTGTTTATCTCTAAAACGGCCGTTTTGACTTTCTAATAGCGTTTGCCTTAAACACACACACACGCACCCACGCACGCACGCATGTATATATATATATATATGTATATATATATACACACACACACACACACACATGTTATATAGTGTTATATATATATATATATATATATTGTATAGTTATATATATGTATATGTGCATATGTGTATATATATATATATATATATATATATATATATAGTATTGTTGTGTGTGTGTGTGTGTGTGTGTGTGTGTGTGTGTGTGTAGATGGTACAGTTGGTTACACATCATTTGTTACATTTGTGTACATGGTTGGAATAGAAGGTAAGTTAATGCAGATGAATGCTTATTTATTACAAGAGTCAAACACAGCTTTCATTCAATGCACATTCGGAAGTCAGTGTCGGTATATGAGTGAGAATATAATCCATGTATATTACATTCAATGCAAGCGAAGTCATCGTAATTAGTATGTCGGTAAGAATGTAGTCTATGTGTATCGCATTCTGTGCACATTCTGTAATTAGTGTTCAGGGTATTGGTGAGGACGTAATGCATTGCATTGCATTCAGTGCACACAAGGTCATCATAATTAGCGTATCAGTGAGAATTTCAACACACACACACACACAACACACACACACACACACACACACACACACACACACCACACTCACAGAGATATCAATCTATCTATCTATCTATCTATCTATAGGAGCGAGAAGAACTCTTGCTCTGGTTTGTTAGAGGTTCGTGGCAAACCATGTAGCCAAGAATGGCTCTTCTGGTTGAATCTAGAAAGCCATTTTAGGAAAATCTGCGGGGATTCTCTTGGAAATTTTGTTCTCTTTTCCTTCCTTCCTTTCTTTCTTTCTTTTTTTCATTCTTCTTTTCCAGGGGGTGGGTGGTTGGTGGATGGGCGAGCGGGTTATGGGATGGGGGTAATCAAGGTCCATCGTAAATCGTTCTTTGCTCTGTTCACACACTCGAAGTGGCCCATAACAGGCAAGGTTAAGGCTCATCGGGCAAAATACGGGCCAGCACTCACCGGCATCGAACCCCTTCTGGCTGGCCGTAACACTGCTAATCCGGGCATCTTCACCAACGATTAGCCGTTATTTCGGCCGTTTCTGGGCCACTTGCAGCTTGCCTTCAGATTGCTGGTTATATTTGCTGGAACCGCTTGGCCCACAGCCTGAAAGACGGCTCTGTTGGTGGCTGCCATAATGTCATTAGGCTCGTGAGGAGTGGCCTGATCACCACCCCGGAGTCACTGAGAAAGCAGTGCAGTGTCTCCTCTGGTGGGGAGAGACCTGATGTTGATCGCTCCATGTCGAGTGCCGGTGCTAGGGCTGGTACAGGACAAAACGGAGCACGGCTGTTTGTTCATGGGGCTGGCCGCGATGAGCGGCGTGACAGACTGTGTTGGCAACGAAGAGGTACGAAAGATGTGAAGAAGAAGAAGAAGAAGAAGAAGAAGAAGAAGAAGAAGAAGAAAAAAGAAGAAGAAGAAGGAGAAGGAGAAGAAGAAACAGGAGAAGAAGAACAACAAGAACAACAACGACGATGACGACAACAACAACAATAACAACATTAACAACAACAACAACAACAACAACAACAACAACAAACAACAACAACAACCTAAGAGCAGCAGGAAGAGGAGCAAAACACGTTTCACTTGATATGAGTCCACTGCCCATTGTCATGCAAAGAAACTGAAAGAGCCTTTTTTTTTTTACGCTGTTTCAGTTCATCTTCAGAGCCACTTCCAAGGACTCTGTCAGTCTTTCTTTCTGTCTGCGGACGGTTTCAGTCCTGACTTTTAGACGTTAATGCAACTCATTTCGGACCAATCATTGCCCCAATTTCAAGTGTGTGTGTCTAAGGGATGTTACTGTTCAGCGTATGATTTTGGGGCGGAAAGTTAGTGAGGCGTTTCCTGCAGGAAATTGTCCCATCTGCTGACACTAGGAATGCTTGTGTGCGTGTGTGTGTGTGTGTGTGTGTGTGTGTGTGTGTGTGTGTGTGTGTGTGTGTGTGTTTTGACTTTTCAGATTGATTATCATTTGTTTCTTTATTAGATTAACGACTAAACGTTTACAAAGCCCATTAATTAAGCGATTTTTTTTAATTGTTCATTATATCACCGCCGATGTTCATATCAACTTATTTTTATCCCTCCCTCTATCATTTTCCTTCTGTACACTATTCAGTTGTCCCCTCCCTCTCACACCCTTCCTCCTCCCCCACTTTTCTTTCTGAGAACTTCGAACATTTTGAACATTATCTTAATCAGATCTTTACAAACATTTTTTATATGTGTAAAGGGACATTAAGCAGAATTCCTACGTTCCACTATAAACTGTATCACATCTGTGTGTGTGTGGAATAGAATGGACACATTCGTTTTCTTTTCAGTGATCGTGAGGGAAAACAGACCAAAAGAAAAAAAATCTTAAAAACAAAAATATCTTTATATAATCGATCAGCATAAACTGTATCATACTGATGTACGCGGGGGTTGGGGGGGGGGGGGGGGGGGGGGGAGGACGCGTTTGAAAAAAAAAAAAATCCATTGATGATCATAAAGGACGGACAAAAATGAATCTGACTCATTGACACCGACACGTCACTTCTTTTCTTCTTTTTTCTCGAACTTGGAGATGGTCCCCCAAGTTGACTTATGTAGCCCTCCTCAAAGTCTCCACCAACCAGTACAAGTTGTAGTGCAGAGTGGCCAGTTGGGCATGTATGTCCTTGACTCAATGACAGGAGGCAAATTACAGTCCACCTGCGTAGAGACACGTCTGTTACTGACACGGAAAATCGATCTAAATAAGGTCCACTAGGCCGCGTTCAAGAGGTTAGATAGAGTCACAGTGAGACGTACATCTTGATATTATACGTGTTTCTGGGTTGTCAGGAATATGCGCAATATGTGTGTGTGTGTGTGTGTGTGTGTGTGTGTGTGTGTGGTGTGTGTGTGTGAGTGTGTGTGTGTTGTGTGTGTGTGTATGTAGTGTGTGTGTGTGTTGGTTCGCGCGCGCGCGCGCGGGCGTGCGCATGTGTGCGCATGCTTGAGTCCTTACATTATGTATGTAGGGTGTGGGAAGGGGTGGAGAGGGGGAGGGGGAGCGTGGGAGTGAGGTCGGGTGGTGGTAGTCAGGATGTGTGTTTGTGGTCAGAGTGGGGAGGAAACTGGGGAAAGGTGGGGTAGCGGTTTGGCTGGGGAAGATGAAGATGTGACGGGAGTGGAGATACAGATGAATTAATGATGGTTGTGTGTTCGTGAGCGTGTGACTGGAATGAAAGTGGACGGACATTTGCATGCTGATGTCTTCTGTTTGTCTTTCTAAGCGTCCCCGATCGAGATGGGGCGCATATAAAACATCATCACCACCACCACCACCACCACCACCACCACATCCATCATCATCATCATCATCATTTATCATCATCATCATCATCATCATCATTTGTCATCATCATTTGTCATCATCATCATTTGTCATCGTCATTATCATCATCATCATCATCATCATCATCAACAACAGCAGCAGCAATTACCATTCATCATCATCATCATCATCATCATCATCATTACCACCAACATTAGTAGTTGTGGTGGTATTAGCAGTAGTAGTAATAGTTGCAGTAGTAGCATAGTAATAGTAATAGTATAACTAGAGGTGGTGGTGGTGGTGGTAGTGGTAGTAGCAGCAGTAGTGGTAGTAGTAATAGTTCAACCATCAGACTACGAATTTTCAGAACGATCAGGTGTCAGACACAGACTCGGAGGCGTTTGTCGTTGTTGTTATTGTTGTTCCCCCATTAACTGAACACGTGCGTGATACATGAATAATTATGGACGCATGTATCCTTTGCCATCATTTACTTATCATAACTTTCCGGTATAACCCCTGAAGATTATTATAGAGTACACACTTTAATGTTGAAATAAGCACGAGCGCGCGCGCGTGTATGTGCGGGGGAAGGGGGTGGGGGGGGGGGGGGGGGGGGGGGGCAGGGGGGAGTCTAAATTTTCTGATCACCCTTAATGGTATCTTCCTCACAATGCTCATTCCGACTCCTTCGTAGGCAGCCACACCCAAACCCTCCCATTGCAGAGCCAGTTACATGTTTTTTGCTCAGCTGAGTTGTAAGATAGTACCGTGTTGATTTGCATTGTAGCGTTGCGTTTTCGCTTGCTCGAGAGGTGGAATCACAATTTGTCGTCTCCATCTTTCTCCGCAATCATCATCAGTTTGAAGGTACCCTCTTCCTCCCCCCTTCCTTTCTCTCCCCCCCGTCCCCCTTTTTTGTAGGGTGCCGGGGGGGGGGGGGGGGGGGGTCTTTCAGAATAAAATTGAAGTACGTCTTAGGGAAATTCTGGGCTTATAGTTTCCCTTCTCACTCTCTGTGAGTCTACTTTCTTTGTTTATTCGTTTACTATTATTATTAATTATTATTATTGTTCTACATTTCTTTGGTGTGGACCTTTATTTCTCTGCCTTTATGATCTGTTTTGTTTCTGTTGTTCTCTCTCTCTCTCTCTCTCTCTCTCTCTCTCTCTCTCTCTCTCTCTCTCTCTCTCCTCTCTCTCTCCTCCCTCTCTCCTCTCTCTCTCATCTATTGTTGCAATTTAGAACATGCCAGTTTATGTCAAGATGTAGTCTAGCGACTAGTTAGTCTGAGTTTATATTCAGGAATGAAGTCTGGCAGTCGAATGTGAAGTGCTACAATGGCTCATTCTTTCTTCCTTTCTTTTCTTTCTTTTTTTGTTGTTGTTTGAATTACAGCGCACTTCGTACTGGTCTTATTTACAATTAATAAAAAGCTGACTGCGATAAAATGAGTAGATCGGCTCCGCACTCACAGCTTAGTCTTATACGCACCTGAAACCGAAAGCATCATGTTTAAAAGTTTTTTTTTTTTTTTTTTTTAAAGATTGTTGCATAGACCGAGTGTACATCTGTTCTTTTGTTCCTTTTACTAGGTGGTGGCTCTGAAAGGGGCCTGTGTGGTCGGCTAGATTATATATATATATATATATATATATATGTGTGTGTGTGTGTGTGTGTGTGTGTGTGTGTGTGTGTGTGTGTAGACGGCGGATTTTCAAGTTTCTGCATGGACCACAGGGTCTTGAACCTGCGTATCTGATCATGAAAGTGTGGTGTTTACACACGGAGGAGACTGGCCCAACACTATATTTTGAAGAAAATTAAACCGTTCTACTGAAACCCCAAAACTATTGTCCTAAACTGACAACCAGCGACGAAGTCGGAACTGAGGAAGAAAATCAAGTGGTAACTAACTGAAAACTATTTGTTACTGATCTTGATCAGCATGTTTTAACAGCAGCGATGACTCAAAACACCAAATTATTCATTTTTAGAGCATCAAATGGCGAACGAAAAATGGGGGAACAACCGTTTTCTTCCTTAACAGAGGATGTGCGGAATTTGGGCCAAACTTTTCCACCCTATTGGTCCCCAATGCCGAACGTTCCAACAACAGATACTGCATCTCACTGAAAGCTGCTAAAAGAACCCAGGGGAGATGATGATAATGATGGTGATAATCTTTATTTCCAACGGTAACAGATAAGCAAACACATGCTTTTTTTTTCATCCGGCCCTTGCCCCGCTAAGGGACTAAATAAGCGTAACTAGCGACTAAAACTTACGAAAGTTGTAACAAACACACATATCTTCACAAATACATTAAAGTTGATGAATTGTTCATCCATCAACATTTAAGGCGTAGATGACTTTAAAGGGACACAAAGCGGTTGAAACAACAAACAAGAATAAAGAAATTGATTTCAAAGAAGAAAAAAAAAATCAGTACCCACAGGCATAGAATAAGCGATCCTCCTATCGAAGGAGAGAGAGAGAGAGAGGAGAGAGGAGGAGAGAGAGGAGAGAGAGAGAGATTACATTCCTTTTGTAAAATATTAACATACAGCAAGCTGCTAAGGACGATAATTAGACAACTACAATGCATCAGTGATATCAACATTGATGTGGTTACAAGGCAAGACAAGAACGAGCAGTACTACAATCAGTTATCAGTTAGCAACAATAATGTACTGGCATCCATAATCATAACACTTACTTATCATGATGTGTGCGTGTGCATGCGCGCGCGCGCGCGCACACGTGTGTGTGTGTGTGTGTGTTTGTGAGAGAGAGAGAGAGAGAGAGAGAGAGAGAGGAGAAGAAGAGAGAGAGATGCCATCATAATCTTCCTCCTCCCCCACTCATTTTTTTTTCTCTTCTTGAACTGTTCATACACTATGAGAGAGAGAGAGAGAGAGAGAGAGAGAGAGGGAGAAGACGGGGGGAAGGCGGGGGGGGGGGGGGGGGGGGGGGGGGGGGGGGGGGGGGGGCGAAACGGTGAGAACGAAAACTCCCGCACTGATGATGACACTTTCAAACAAACAGCAGTTAAAAAGGCGTAGATGGAGGCTGCCGCTAAAGCCAAATTCCAAGGTTTTGCTAACGCAGTGCTCCATACAAACAGGCCCCCCCTCCTGAATGAAAACGGGAGGGGAACCCTGCAGCCTCGCCCTACACCAGAAGAGCGGGGGGCTGGCTTTCATTCATTCACCTGCAATGCCGAATTTTGCTCGGTTGAGGGGAAAGGAGGTCCCCAAATAGCAAATGCGTTCGACGCCAAGCAAACCGGTCGATAAACTCTCGGGACAAAAGAAGTTTGGTTTGGCTGTTCAACTTCTCCACCCCCACATCAGCCTCCCGCCATAAACCGTGCAAAGCAAACTGTGATGACGGTCACGTTGTATGTGTGTGTGTGTGTGTGTGTGCCAAACCCGGCAGCCCCTTGGCGCTGCCTGCCTGCCTGCCTTGCCTGCCTGTTTTACCGGCCCACTGTTTGCCCTTACGTTGAGAGCTCATATTCCGGTACTCCGACACTGACTGTCGTCCCGGATCGTAGCGTG
>CM065740.1:14472109-14504609 GCA_033310375.1 Conus canariensis | reverse complement strand
ACGTCAGAAGTGATAAAGAAACTTGAATGCGTTGCATCCATTTCGTTTATCTGATTTCTTATTTCCTCCATGGTGATTTACGAAGCTTGAATGTATTACATGGCGCCACAGATGTTTTACTACGTAATTAGCCCGAAGCAATGTATAACAGAGTGCTGTGTGTGTTGTAAGTGGTGATATAACACGGAACATTAATCAGCGCCACTTTCTCTTCATGTTCACACGCTTTTTATACTCTTTGAGCAGATTGTTACCAATAATTATATAATGTTTTTACACGAGCATTACTTTATCATACCTTTTTACATCTAGTAGTAGTAGTTAGTAGTGTGGTGGTGGTGGTAGCAGCAGCAGCAATCACAGTAATCACAGCAGCAGCAGCGGGCGGCGGCAACAGCAACAGTAGCAGTAGATGTAATAATAGGAGTAGGAGTAGTAGGTGTAACAGAGGTTGTAGTATAGCCAAGCAGACGACACAGATCCTTTTAAGAGCTGCTTTTCTGTCGTAAGTGGTTACTACAAAACTTTGAATTCATAACATAGCCGCACGTTTTTCTTTCCAACTGGCTGTATTTCGTGAGTGCTGACTGCAAAACCTGAACGCATTAAACAGCACTACTTTCGCCCTGCGTTTTCCTGTTCGTCTTCTTTCCAAAGTATTTACTGCCAGATCTGAATGTTTTCTACAGCACTGTACTGTTCCCATATTTTCCAGTTTTCGTCTATTCAGTCATAACAGATTTGAATGTTTTCTACAGCACTGTACTGTTCCCATATTTTCCAGTTTTCGTCTATTCAGTCATAACAGATTTGAATGTTTTCTACAGCACTGTACTGTTCCCATATTTTCCAGTTTTCGTCTATTCAGTCATAACAGATTTGAATGTTTTCTACAGCACTGTACTGTTCCCATATTTTCCAGTTTTCGTCTATTCAGTCATAACAGATTTGAATGTTTTCTACAGCACTGTACTGTTCCCATGTTTTCCAGTTTTCGTCTATTTAGTGATTACAAAATTTTACAGCACTATTTTCCATATTTCATTAAAAAGAACCCTGTTTTCCTACTTAATTTTTGACGTATTTCCTATGGCTCTAATTTTCCTACATGTGCCTAACTTTCAGCATCTTAAATCTGCAAGATTTGAATGAATTACACCTTCTTCGTTTCAAGTAGCGCTGCGAAATTTGGAATGACAACACTACATTGCGTTTGATGAAGTTTTTTTTTTTTTTTTTTTAACCTGTTTTCTCTGTTCTGAAATATTCTGCGGTGAAATTTGAACGTGTTATATAGCACTGCTCCCCCCCTCCCCCCCTTCGCCCCTTGGTTATCACTCTTGCTTCCTATCTGAAATATTTACAATGAAACTTGAATGTCTTACACGGTGCTCTTTCACTCAAAGTTTTCATATTTTGACTTACTCGAGTGCATAGCAATACTGTTTACGACGTGTTTCTGATTTTATCTCTGGAAGTCGTAAATATGAAGCATGAATGTATAGCAGTGCATTTCTGTTTGAACCATGTCTTCCCCCCCCCCCCCCCTCCCCCCCCCCCCCCCCCCCCCCCCCCCCCCCCCCCCCCCCCCCCCCCCCCCCCCCCCCTTACAATCATACTCTGAATTTGAATGCGCAAGACACCCCCCCATTTGTCTCTCATCATGCCATGCTTATTCGCTTCTTTAAGTGGTCAAAACGAACCTCCCCATACTTTTTTTTTTTTAAATTGATACCATCCAAGAAGTGACCACAAAATTCAACTGTATAGCACTACTTTTTTTTTTTTTTAATTCGTTTTTCTTTTCACGTTTACCTTTTTTCTTAGCAAATACAAAGCGCAAATGTGTAGAACATAACTACTTAATCATCCTCCCCCCTCCCTCCCCATTTGAAAGAGGTATTACGAAACTGGAATTAATTATACAACATTGCTTATGTTCGTTTGACCTTTCCTGATCTCCTCATCCTCCCTCCTCCCCTCCCTCCTCCCCCATTAATTATTCATAACTAAACTTGAATGTAATGAAATGATGTTACCTTTTTGTACGTTTTTTTTTCTCTCGTTTTTTTTTTTTTTTTTTAACCTACCTAAGAAAGAACGACAAAGTAAAAAAAAAAAAATGCTTGTAGTTGTTTTCCTGTTTGTTTGTTTGACCTATCTAAGTGGAGAATATGGAGCTTGAATGCGTTGTACAGCTCTGCTTTATCTGGTCCTTTTCTTACTGTTCTCCCGCGACTAATCTGTGAGACTGTACACACAGTCTGCTGTGGATACTAGTTGTCCATCCTGCATTGTTTATTTGCTCACGTGTATTGGATTTCTTGTAGCATCGTATTTGTAAACCTAATTATGTCAACTGGAGGTGATAGATCAACGGGGATAACCGTGGTATTCATCATGCCATAGCTTTATCTACTTTGAAGATATTAGTAGTATGGCTTTCGTGTTGTAAATTGTGTAAGAAGTGTAGACAGTAGTACATGTGTTTGTTAGTTTGTTGACTGTTTATTTTCTTTGACTACGCACATAGACAAGTGCATAAAATCAGTAGAAAATTCAATGCAAAATGATTATGCATACATACATACATATGTACGTACTTTCGTACGTACGTATACCTACATACGTACATAACACATACACACATGCGTACGTACGCACGTACGTACATACATACGTATGTACATGCATGCATGCATGCATCCATCCATCCATCCAACCATATATACTTACAAACATACAAATATGCATGCATCCATGCGTATATACATGCATGCATGCTTACATATATGCACGAATGAGCGCGCGCGCGCGCGCGCGCGCGCACACAACACACACACACACACCACACACACACACACACACACACACACACACACACACACATGGCTTAACAGGACAGCCCTATATTTCTTTTTCTTCTCATCCCGTAACTCAGTTCACAAGGTTCCTCCAGTTCCGTGGTTCGTGTTCCAGTACCTGAGTCTCTGCAAATAGTTTCCTTGTTCATTTGCAATGTTGTCAGCACAGGCTTTTTTTCTGTCTTCCCGTCCGTCTCCCTCCTTCTACAGTTCCCTAGAGGGTTATTTCAGCAAGGCCATTGGATCTTGTTATAGGGCCACACCAACGTAATTTTTATTTTCCTGACTGCTGTCAGCAGATCTTTGTATGGCCTTATGTGCTGCTTGACGGTTTGACGCACGTGCTGATTGGTAATGTGATCAGTGTATCTGATGTTTGGTTTCTAGCAGTAACATCTCATTTCTTTGGTATGCAGGAGCCTGCTGTTTCTTCGGAGATGTTTTAGTCCTTTCATACAGGTTTTAATCTGAACAGTGTTGTGGATGTCTTGTCTACACTTAAGAGGGTTTCTGATTTGGATCGCTCACTGTTAAAAATTGATCCCAGGTCAGTGAATTGTGGAACAGATTCTAGCTTCTGACCATGGATAGTCATATCTGTATTGATAGTGGTGTCGTGACTGGCCATCGGCTGGTTCATTTCGGCGCTGATTTCCATGCCATATCTTTTTGATGTTTCATCCAGTCCAGCAAGCTAGGGAAGTCTTGTTCACTGCCAGCCAGGCCAACGATGTCATCTTCAGATCGAAGGTTCCTCTAGTGGTGACTCTGATCTTCATGTGATCTTCAGGTACATCAATCATAGTGCGCTCCAAGAATATGTTGAAAAATGAGGGAGACAGAAGGCAGCCCTGACGAACTCCAATTGAAGTATGGAACTATTCTCCAATAGCACCGTGTACCGCACTAGTCGATTCGAAAAACAGTTTCTGGATGGTGTTGACGAGTTTCTGCCCGATGCTGAAGCTGTTCATTGTGGCCCGTACTTCCTCCTGCCAGACTATGTCAAACGCCTTCTTGAAGTTTATGAAAATGTGGCAGAATTCTCTCTAGTGCTGGATATGTTTTTCGTAAAAAGTACGTAAGTAAACAATCTGTTCGAAGGTACTTCTGTCTTTGCGGATTCCAGCCTGTTCCTCAGCAATGATAGTATCTGCTTATGGTTGCAATCTGTTCAGAATGGTTTTGAGCATCACTTTGCTGACATGGTTTATCAAGCTTATATTGCGGTAGTTCTGGCAGTGTTGGGAGATTTCCTTTCTTGAGAAGGGTAATGATTAGTGACTTGAGTCCATGGCGTGGTCCATTTCCTAGTGAACCAGATTTTGTTTCAGATGGCAGTTAGTGTTTCAATCACTGCATCTGCGCCATGTTTGAAGAGTTTTGCAGGGATGCTGTCGATGCCTGTGGCTTTCCCCAATTTCATCGATTTCACTGCACCTATGTCTTCTGCAGGGAGCCTCGGAAAGTCATCCTTACTTGATGAATCCTGTGCTGTTGGCACACTTGGACCTCCTGTATTCTGTTTATTGTACAGTTCAGAGCAGCGTTCAATCCACTGTTAATAACGTCTTCTTCCTGCATGAGACAGTCGCCGTCTTTGTCCTGAATGGTGTTGATCTTATTTTGCTTTGGTTTGGTCGGGTCCTTCACAATCTAATAAGTTTCTTCGTGTCATTGTTGTGCGCCCCTCCCCCCCCCCCCCCCCCCCCCAGCTGTCTCACGCTGTTGTTCTTCACTGGTTCTTTTGTTTATGGTACGGCATTTCTCTCTCCCCCCCCCCCCCCCCCCCTCAGATTTTTTTTTTCCAATAGCGGCGGTGTTAATGTCCTTCTAGTATGAAACATCTCCAAGATGTTTTTTGAGATCAATGGTTCCACTTTTCATCTGCTCATTCATTTTACACAAAACCTTTAAAAATCCCCCTCTTTTTCTCCCGTATTTTAAGTGCATGCAGTATTAATGAAACACACATATGAATAGTCCATTTGTCTTTCATAAGAGTATATCCGTTTAAAAGATTTAAAGAAAAAAAAAATTGAACCTTTGAAAAGAAACGGTGTTAGTTCTGCCAAAGATACAAACAGATTACAGGACAACAGAACACCAGCGACATTAGTGGCACAGACATTCACCAGTTGCAACATACGGGCAGTTGTTCACCACACACACCACCCCACACACACACACAACACACACACACACACACACACACAATATATATATATATATATATGAATAAAACCATGTGTCATCAGTAAGAAGCATGTCGTAGAAGCACGCCAGAACACCAGCGACATTAGTGGCCCAGACATCCACCATTCGGCACGACGTGTCTTGCAGCACTAGAAACATCGTGTACCTGCTCGGCTGCACCAAATGCAAGGGGGCACAGTACGTAGGAGAAAACTACGCCCACTTAAACAACTCTTTTACTTACAGGATCACACATCAGAACATATTGGCACCCATGTCACCCATCATTTCAGCAAGCACAACCACTCGTCTCGAGACATGCGTCGTATGCCCATTGATAAAACAGCATGTAGACAGCGACGCTCGTAGAGATCTAAGAGATACATTCTGCATTCGTAATTTGCAAACGAAGCATCCACAAGGCCTGAACACACATCACTATCAGTTACATGTGCTGAGGTCCCTTGCATTTGATAGCCACTCAGTTGTTCCCCCTGTTACAACTACCGTGATGATTACCAGAGAGAGAGAGAGAGAGAGAGAGAGAGAGAGAAGATGGGTGAGAAAGATGATGAGGTGGCGTGTGTTGGTATATTGGCTGGGGCGTGGGTGATGATTTAGAGTTTACATCACTCGGGCGATGACATGAATGTTATGACACAATTCCTCTTTTAGCATCGTTCGTATGATGTCACTCCAGTTTTGACGTAAACTCTTCAGGACTGTCGGTCACTGACGAAGTAAAGAGCAGACTGTCGAAAAATCTAACAGATTTTTTTTTTTTTTTTTAACATTCCTCGTTTTGACTTTTCACTTCAACTCTCTCTCTCTCTCTCTCTCTCTCTCTCTCTCTCTCTCTCTCTCTCTCTCTCTCTCTGATGAGCGTCGCCGTCAATGCAGTTTTTCAATGGTCATACATAAAGTCTTGGAGTAGCCTAAGTGATTATGCATGCTGAAATGATGGTGAAGTATGTGCCTATATTGTTCCGGATGTGTGACCGGTGTAAGTAGAAACGTTTGAGTGAGCTGCATACCCTCTCCCTCCTCCTCCTCTGCACCAAGTCTGTCTATCCATCCATCCATTTATCCATCTCTCTATCTGTCTAATTATCTAGTCATCTATCTATCTATCTATCTATCTATCTATCTATCTATCTATCTATCTATCTATCTATCTGTCTGTCTGTCTATCTGTCTATCGAGGTAAGGCGAGTACTGTCATCAAAACAACTCTTTATCTGCTTCAAACTCATTTGAAGATCCAAGAATATATCTTCCCATTCTTTGTTAGTGGATTATGTACATATGTGTGTGTTGGAGTTGCCTTTATCTTTAGGACGGGACATTTTTTCCCACTGTATGGTGCCATCAGACAGCCAAGTGTGATCCGTTGGTGGATATACCCCCCCTCTCTCTCTCTCTCTCTCTCTCTGTACCACTCACTAAACATGTAAAGCATTTAGACTTCAACAAATGTCAGACATAAACAATTTACAGAAGAATCTCTGAAAATCCAGCTCAGAAATGTTTCACTCGCAGTGATTTTTTTTTTTTTTTTTTTTTTTTTTTTTCATTCTTGAAGGAGAAAGATATTTTTTCGTCTGATCTAATTTTCTATGGAAAATGGAAAAAAAATTAGCCAAAATTTGTGTCATTTGAAAAAAAAATGTAATTTTCTTTTTTTTAATAATTGTCTTAGGACCTGACTTTCACGAGATTATCGCCCTAATTCGAGTAGCTAGGCTATTTATTAAACTGAATTCTCTCTTCTCTCTCTGTGTCTCTGTCTCTCTCTCTCTCTGTCTCTCTCTCTCTCTGTCTGTCTCTCTCTCCAGTCAAGGACTGCTTTCAACAGCATGCATGCGATGGTACTTTTGTTTAATGTGCGCTACACTTGACGCGTCTCGTAACACATTCAGCTGGTTATTACTTGCGTAGATACGATGCACGGCGCAGTTAATTTTTACGTCACTTTTGGAGACAGTTTTTCACCAGCAGTGGGATTGCCTGCAAACGTTTTTGGCATTCACATTGAATTGAACAAAAGTCTTCGCTTGTGTCATGTAAAAGTCGCATAACAGATGCCCGCGCGCGCGTGTGTGTGTGTATGTGTGTGTGTGTGTGTGTGTGTGTGTGTGTGTGTGTGTGTGTGTGTGTGTGTGCGTCGCGTGCGTGCGTGCGTGCGTGCGTGTGTGTGTGTGTGTGTGTGTGTGTGTGTGTGTGTGTGTGTGTGTGCTGAGAAAGTGACGCTGAGTAGCTGCCATGACTGATTTAGTTTCCCCGCACATCTTTCAGCACCTATCCCTCCCGACCCGCGCAAACTGGTACCCCTCCCCCCCCCCCCCCTCCACACACCCTCCTCTCCTTTCCCGCCTACCCTCCTTTCCTCCCTGCCTCCTCCAGCATACCCGTTTCCTTCCACCAATCACTCTTTGTGCCATCTCTTTCCAGACATTTTGTCTGTCTGTCTACCTGTCTCTCTGCATACCCGTTTCCTTCCACCAATCACTCTTTGTGCCATCTCTTTCCAGACATTTTGTCTGTCTGTCTATCTGTCTCTCTGCATACCCGTTTCCTTCCACCAATCACTCTTTGTGCCATCTCTTTCCAGACATTTTGTCTGTCTGTCTACCTGTCTCTCTGCATACCCGTTTCCTTCCACCAATCACTCTTTGTGCCATCTCTTTCCAGACATTTTGTCTGTCTGTCTGTCTGTCTCTCTGCATACCCGTTTCCTTCCACCACTCACTCTTTGTGCCATCTCTTTCCAGACATTTTGTCTGTCTGTCTACCTGTCTCTCTGATACACGTTTCCTTCCACAATCACTCTTTGTGCCATCTCTTTCCAGACATTTTGTCTGTCTGTCTGTCTGTCTCTCTGATACCCGTTTCCTTCCACCAAATCACTCTTGTGCCATCTCTTTCAGACATTTTGTCTGTCTGTCTATCTGTCTCTCTTAGATTTAGAGACATTTTCCGAATATTCCAAAACATTAACTCGTCTGAAAAAAAAAAGTGGCATCTCATATGAGAGGGAGGGAGAGAGAGAGAGAGAGAGAGAGAGAGAGAGAGAGAGAGAGAGAGAGAGAGAGAGAGAGAGAGGAGAGGAGGGAGAAGAGGAGGGTTAATCTAGTTGAAAAAAAGAAGTCTACAGGAATTCAGATTCTGCAACGTTTCCTCGATTATACCTCAAAGTTAGAAAAAAAGAACTGCTGCATCCTCATGATGAGAGAGGAGAGAGAAAGAAGAGAGAGATGAGAGAGAGAGATGAGAGAGATGGATGAGAGGAGAGAGAGAGATGAGAGAGAGAGGAGAGAGAGAGGAGAGGTAATAAATGAGCTGAAACAAAGTATGTGGAAGATACAAAGACCTAAGTATGCAGACAATACACTAGGAATGGCTGGATTGTAGTTCTTCGTCAACAGAGAGAGAGGGAGAGAGAGAGAGAGAGAGAGAGAGGAGAGAGAGAAGAACAGACAGACAGACAGACAGACAGACAGGAAGAGAAAACTGAACATTTTATCTTAGTTCTGAACCCCCTCCCCCCTCCCCTCTCTCTCGCTGTCTCTCTCTATCTCTCCCCTCCTCCGTTTACCCTTATTTCTTTTGTCCGCCCGTCCCTCCTTCCCCCGAAGACATACTCTCACTTTCTCCCCGAGAGTTTTAGAGATCGTCTAATGCAATCTAACAAGAGACAGTAGTCTGCAGTTAAAGAAAGAAAGATATGCAACCCCCCCAAACACACACACACACACACACACACACACACACACACACACACACACACACAACAACAACAACCCATAATCCATAATGTAGACAGTGATTCTCTCTCTCTCTCTCTCTCTCTCTCTCTCTCTCTCTCTCTCTCGGTGTGTGTCTCTTTTACCCGTGTATGTTGTGTGTGTGTGTGTGTGTGTGTGTGTGTGTGTGTGTGTGTGTGTGCGCGCGCGCGTGTGTGTGTGTGCGCTCGCGCGCGCGCTCACGCGTACATACGACCTCATGTTCACAAGACCTTCGCTAAAGCTAGCAGCAGAATCGTTGGGTACCTTCTACTTTTGATGGATAGGCAAATATACAGAAGAGAGATTAGCTAATATACAAAAAGGAATGGCTGTGCCGACTCTTCATTCAAAAGAAGAAGGAAAAGAAGAAGAAGAAGAAGGTTGAACTGGACACTTGTGTGCGATGACTCACGTGCTCAATACACACTGGGGCACGAGGACGGACACAGTTATTTACAGTGTGTCTTGGAAATGATCTTGACTGGACTTCAGCTGTTTGGAAATACTTCGGCTGTCGTTTGCCAGGACAGTGATGGAAGTAATGGATGGGAATGGTGCTGATGTGGTAGCAGTGGTGACACCTTTTCAGAGGATGTCTCTCTCTCTCTCTCTCTCTCTCTCTCTCTCTCTCTCTCTCTCTCTCTCTCTCTCGTTTTGGGTGGTTGGGAAGTGGGAGTGGGAGAAAACACATGTTTGAGCCGTTAAATTAAAGCATCGAACAACTCAGGCAACCTGTGATTTAACGATATATGAATAACATCATACGAACAGTTCAAGGTGCCTTTAATCATTTCTATTTGATTTTAAGGTCGCCGTGCAGATGACACACATTCAGAGTGTTTTGTGCGCCCCTTAGCCGCGTGTGTGCTTGGTGGCGGCATTACTCTGGAGTTATGTGCCTTTCAGTTTGCCGTCTGTCACCGTGGGAATGAAAGGTTCACTGTTCACCTTTCTACTCCGCGCCTGACAGAAATTATCTGTCTTTGTTGGTAGTACTGGTGCCAATTAAATTAGAACAATTGCTGATCTTTTTTGCCTCTGCTTTTCCCCCCACCGCGTTCTCTTGCAATGGAGCCCACAGCAGGCTGTCTGTCACAACATGCTCTTAAGTACTATATATGATGGCATCGGATGACATTCCAACTGTCAAGGTTTAGAAACGTGTTATATTTTCTCACTCAGATTGAGACAGTGCATGGTTTGATGTTGTTGTTGTTGTTGTTGTCGTACCCTGGCTAAAAGACTCCAGGGAGCATCCGAACAGCCAAAGTACTTGAACACTATGGTACAAATGCATCAGCTGGGGATGAGAACATTACGTGTGTGACCGTTTTTGATTACCCCGCCGCGTGGGCAGCCACACTCCGACTTCGGGGGATTTTGGAGACTGATAATGTTATGTTAGGAGCTTGTCACAAGGAAGACAATCCCCGCATAACTATGCAGAGCATAACAACATTTTGATGTAGCCTTGGTGTTCTAGCCTATGTCAGTAGGCCTGACACAGCCTTAAGCCAAGGCGGGGCATGGTTTGATGAAACTGCATCGGTCTGCAGGCTTAGTGACGCTTTTCTATATTTTTATTTATTTATGAATAATTTCATAATGTGTTTCTCTAACCGTTTTTAATCTAATTTGATCTAATTTGTACTCTTTTTTTTTCTCAGTCACGGCATGATTCGCTGAACAACAGGAGCAACACAGCACGATTCAACAAGATACATCACAAAACTGACATGCACTAACACATACCACAACTCTGATAGAAAAAACAATCCAACACAGCGCAACACAGCGTACAGGATTGTACACTAACAATACGAAAGTGATGACATAGTGTGACAGAATACAACACAATCTGACACACTACAACACCACTTCACTGCGCATTGACCATACAATAGCATTTACACAAACAACGTGATGCAACACAACAAGATACACAACACAACACATCACAACTGTGCACTAACACAAACAACAACATTGACACGAGGTAATATGACGCAACAAGACACAATACAACTCGACTATTTAACACTGACACATTCTAGTACAATGCAGCAAAACGCGACGCCCTGCAATACAACACGCTACTACATACAGCAGTACTGATTCAATACAAGGCAGTACGACGCAACAATACACAACACATTACATCTGTACATTGACACATACAACTCTATTAATGGCATTAAGGACAAAGCAACACAACTCGGTGCATCACAGCATGACACAGCACAGCACAGCACAGCACAGCACAGCACAACACAACTGCACACTCACGCACACAACATCGCCGATGCAACGCACCACGCTACCACACAACACTACTAAGTACATCACGCGACTGCACATTAACACATAAAAGCACTAACATCACGACACGATACGACACAAAACGAAACAACACAGCACGAGATAAATGCACGCTGACACGTACAACACCACTGACACAGCACAATACTGTGTAACATGACACAATACACAAATCAGTGCAATACACAACAATGCACACTAGCACGTAAACCACACTGACGTTTCAAATTTTCGGTATTGTATAGTCCAGCTGACCACACACAGCCTTTTCAGGTCCGGCAAACTCACACAGAAAAGAAAAGAAAAGAAAAGAAAAGAAGAGAAGAGAAACATCCTCAACAGGTCGTATAATCAAAACGACTATGTCTAGACGAATAAACAAACAAAAGCAAATCTGGTCATAGCAGCCACACTGTTAACGTCCGTATGGAAAATATAGTCAAGCTGTACTGAGAGGACAGGCATTCCTCTTGACGGATTATAAAATATTTAAATCCCACAAAATGCGTTTGAAAAACCAAATGGGCACCTAGACTTTGGACAGCTAGGTCCACTTTTGGAGAGTGTACAATTTTCACTAAGTACTTTGTCGCCAGATTTAAAGAAAAAACCTGGCTGGTCATCATTTAGGGTTAAGAGAGAAAAAGTGACAGAATTTCCCAAACCGCAGGAGAATGGCCCACAAAGGCCGAAAACAGCACACGATAATAAAGAAAGGCCAATCAACCAACCAAGAAACAGGCAGGAAAAAAAAGGAAAAAAAAAAAAAAAAAAAAAAAAAAAAAAAATTAGAACACGAAATAAGGCAACGCAGTAGACTACAGCTCGACACAGTTTGGCACGGCAAGACACGGGGCACCTCGTTGCAACACACCTCAATACGACACAAACAGGCTTGGCACGACATTACACGACACAGTCCGATGTACACGCGAAACAACACAGCACGGTCGCAGCACAACGGTGAGAATACTTCTACAAGGTGTGGCACAGTATACCACAACACAGCACAAATCTACATAACACGACACGACACAGTATGAAAACACGATATAGATCAGCATGATGCGATACATCATAAAACATCATTACAGTATGCGACACAGAGTAAGACAACACAACACAATTTAATGAAAAACGACACGACATGATGTAGCAGAGCGTAACAAAACCTAACAGGATATCTAACGACACAACACGACACGTATCGCCGATATGACGGAACAAAACGCGCACAAAATATGACTGACCCATTACTCATCACTCGTCATAGCAACACAACGCTAAATGACAAAGCAAAGCTGAAAACAGCAAAACACAGTAGATAACATCAAATTACTCTTATTTACACAATCAAAACTGGTTGGACCACACCATCAATAGTACTAAACGATCCACATGAGAAAGCCCGATCGCTGCTCGACTCACTAAACCACCACTCCACACACCTTTGCCGAATTTTTTCTTCTTTTCTTTTTTCTTTTGGCGGGCTATTGTGGCCTGAGGGGGGTGCAGCACGCGACGTCCGGACTGCTTCGGCAGAGCTCGGAACTGCCCGGCAACTCTCGCGTTTCACCGCCATCTTTGAACGAGGGCCCGAAATGCGAAGAAACTAAGGAGGAATTTGCACCATTTCGAGTTTGTTTCGAACGGATTATGGGATCATAACTTTCTTTGAAGCTAAGGTAAGTCTTGCACTTTGATGCTATGCCTCGATCGCTCCATTTGTTGTGTGATTGCGCCACATTCCTTCACACCAAAGTGTTGCTCATGCGAAGCAGGGTCCCACTCACACTTAGTCTCACTTAACCTGCCGTCGGTGAAGGAATTTCTTCAATCGCTTCTTTGTCAAAGAGTAAAAAATAGCACAGAAATCTTGCCGGCTCGCCAGGTAGCATCCTCGTCTCATCTGTGCTCTTGTCGTTGTTTTTCTTGCCGAAATAGGTCGTGATGACGATCACAGAATCATTTGAGAAAACTTTCTATGAGGACTCGGCGTTTGTTTATCGGACCAACGAGAATTGATGCAGAACATGTGTGTGTAGCAGACTGTGTATGTGTGTGCAGTCGACTGTACATGTGTGTGTGTGTGTGTGTGTGTGTGTGTATGTTGTGTGTGTGTGTGCTGATTTCAAGTGCCTTGGTAGATGCAGGAGGTCGGGTGAGCCTAGCCTTGCATGTAACAAACAACGTGCTTCGTATTCTGCTACCGGTTGCTAGATTTTAAAAACCCTCGTTTCAGCCTCCAAAGCCTTGGTCCACTTTCTTGTCGGATCGAGGGCAGTTTTGAACTTAGATCACGTTCAGTTGGGGCACACCGCATTTCTGCCGAGCTGAATCCTGTTTGCTCACTCAGTCAACTGGCAGTTTTCCTGGCGTGCGCCTCTGTTTGACTTCTGGGATTTGGAAACTATGGGGGACAGTTGGCTTTACGAGTTGAACTATCAAGGCCACTTATTTCCCTCCAGAGGGACGGGGAACTCAGCTTGATGTTAGTGGGGGTGCTTTTATTAAACAAATATGCTTGGCCAAAACTGCACACAGAGTGATACGGAAAAGTGCATCAGTTAAACTTGACTTATACATTAAATGAAAACTATAGAGTGAATGCCATTTACAGTGTTTAGAGTGTGAAGAAAATGGGTATGATAGAAAGGGATTGGGACTGGGAGGCTGAATTCATCATGGGCAAGTACAGCTAGTATTGTTGCACATTTGTTTTGTCTGTAAGTGTAAACTGTATTGTATCATTTGTTACTGTCATTACAATTAGACTTACGGTTTTTTGGTCATGATCATCATTTGAGTTGATCACATTCTTTCCTTTGCATTTTTTTTTGCTTTTGGAATTGTTTCCTTCTGCTTTTGGTTTTCCTGATGGAATGTGTCAGTGCCTTTGCTGTTTAATCTTTCATTATCGTTTGGAGGCACATCAAAACTACCTCTTTGTTCTTCTTTCTTTGAGTGTCCACTTTCATCGAGTTGAAGATTCTGACACTTTTGTGTGTATGACCGTTTTTTTATCCCGCCATTAAGGCAGCCATACTCCAACTTCGGGGAAGGTGCATGCTATGTGTAACGTGTCATCCATACCAACGGCCAGACTGGCCTTCTCTTCCGAAAGTTGGTGATGGGATTTTACTTGTGTGCAAGATGATGTGCGTGCATTCACACACGGAAGCTCGGTTTATAGTCTCATTTGAAGGACTGTATGGGGAATGGAGTCAGAGCCAATGTTAACTCCGAGGGAAAAATCCCCCTGTACCGAAATTCCAGCACACATGTTCTGTTCATCCTAGTCTGTCACACTGATTGTCACACTTACTGTTTCAGTATTAGGTGTTTGTTTACCCGCCAATTTTATTTTAGCTTTATCCATATTTTGTAGCTTATACCCATTTTAGTGGTTGATTTTCAGAAGGAAAGCTTTGTGAATATTTCCTAGGGCCTCGTTTTATCAGTGGAGAATGGGGATGAATGTAGATCTAGTCAAAATTTTGTTTAGATATTGGGGAAAGGTGAAAAAGTCTTCCACTTAGTGTAAAAGTGACAAACATTATTTACTGGTGTGATTTAGTTCAGTTTTTGTCTTTTTGTCTCTTTTATGTAATTATTTATCTGTTCATTTATTTATTTTTGCTATCAGATAAAAACTTGATGCGCCAACCTTGATTGAATCCTGTAGAAAGTTTTTATGTTCTGATGAGTGTGTTTGTTTTTCTGCCCTGTGAGTTGACTGTGACAGTGTGAACTCATTGTGAATGATTGTGGTGCAAGTACACACGCACTGACTGATGACAGACATGTGCTAGTTCTGCACAACAGTGCCTTCTATCTGCCACTGACTGAGGCTAGAGTCTGACACCAATCTGGGTACCTTCCTGTTCAGTTGGACTGTAATATCATGAGAATCGGAGTGGCACTGGAGATGTGTGCAGAATGTGCGCGCTTAATCTTCCATTTGCTGCATTACTGTTTATCTGATGGTGTGCTTATGAATATGCATATGCATGCATACGCAATGACTTAGCAAATGCTTGGTGATTAATTTATTTGTCATTTCCTTTTTCCTTTTTTTTTTCCCTCTTCAGTGCTATTGCTGTCTGGTACAGCATTTGTGCATGTAAGATCAGAAACTTTTTTTTAATACTGTTACATTAACTACATTCTACAGTTATTATTACTAATACTACCAGTATTATTAAAATGTGTACTCAGTACTACTGATATTTCCTTAAATTGCTTGTGGTTACCTGCATCATGTGATGCATGTTTTAAAACAACTTCATTAATAGCAATCAGTTTGAATCGTTAGCTCCAAGTGTGTAACTTTGGAAGTATGTTACTGCAAGAGTTACTTTCAAATAATGTGCCAAAGCTGCCATGGATTGTGTTGATGTAATGTGTGTGTGTGTGTGTGTGTGTGTGTTTTGTGTGTGTGTGTGTGCACACACATTGTGTGTGTGTGTGTGTGTGTGTGTGTGTGTGTGTGTGTTTGCACGCACATGTGTGTGTGTGTGTGTGTGTGTGTGTGTTGTGTGTGTGTGTGTGTGTGTGTGTGCATGTGTGTGTGTGTGTGTGTGTGTGTTGTTGTGTGTGTGTGTGTGTGTTGTGACTCGCGCATGTGTTTGTGTGTTCAAGTATTTCAGTTCATGTGTATACTCATGAAAGTGTATTGGTTCTGTTTTCAGTATACAGTTTAACTGAAACTGGTCAGTCCTTTATAAACTAAATTGTCAGAACTGTCAAATTGAAGACACATCCTTAGAGACTGAAGATCAGCCAGTAGCTCAGTCAGATTGTCTGAATGTATGTGACTCTCACAAAATGTCAAGATGATATATATATTGAAATAGATAAGATTAAAAATGAATGAATTTGTTTAGTGCATGCACATGAGCATACAGATAGATACTTACAAATATGCTCATATACATGGTCGTGCATGCATGCATGCACACACAGTGCACGCACACACACACACACACACACAACACACACACACACACTCACACACACACACACACACACACACACACACGTGCACGCATGCACACACACACACACACACACACACACACACACACACACACACACACACACACACACACACAGTGACACACACATGCACACACATCCAAAGACACACATGGCATGCGTTCACAATGAAACACAAATAAACACGCACAGGCATACATTCATGAACGCACATACTCACCCGATATTTCTCAGAACCCATGCTTGTTAACAAATATATGAAAAAAATCTCATAAACAAGTCTCTCACAGCACACATAAAAAATTTCACAGATCAAGACTGAGTATGGGAAGTGTGTGAAAATGAAACAAACACTAAACGGCAACAGAGTTATATATCTACGCTATAGTCACTTAATGCACATGCATACATATGTCAGAATCTTTGTGCATACACACACACACCTTACACACCAGCATACAATGATACACCCCAATATAAACACATACACACACACACACACTCTCTCTCTCTCTCTCTCTCTCTCTCTCTCTCCTCTCTCTCTCAAGCTCTCTCTCACACATACACTCACACACCACACTCACTCTCTCTCCTCTCTCTCTCTCTCTCTCTCTCTCTCTCTCACACACACACACACACACACAAACACACGCGCGCCGCGCACACACACACACACACACACAACACACACACACACACACACACACACACACACACACATCCAGCCGTACAATGCAGTCAGAATGGTATCCTTGACCAGAAGTTTGATTAATGAATGTAGGGATGCTGCGTATTCAGCTGCATACATACCGGCATGTTATTTACAACAACAGTATTATCACCTGTAGCATTTGAACATTGAGTTCATTTACTGTGCTTCCAGTCAAGTAATTAAAATCATTGTGTGATTCACTGATTGTTATAGTACGTGGAGAATTTTCCAGCAGTAGAGATGTTTTGAAGTTGTTACTTTAAGTATGAATGGCCTGAAGAGGACAGTTTGTTTTTTGACAAGTTATTGTAATTATTCCTTTTTGCCTACCTGTGTGTGTGTGTGTGTGTGTGTGTGTGTGTGTGTGTGTGTGTGTGTGTGTGTGTGGTGCGTGCCTTACCTGTGTGTGTGTGTGTGTGCACAAGTGTCTGTGTGTGTGTGTGTGCACAGTGTCTGTGTGTGTGTGTGTGTGTGTGTGTGTGTGTGTGTGTGTGCATGCACAAGTGTGTGTGTGTGTGTGTGTTGTGTGTGTGTTTTGTGTTACACATGTGTGTGTGTGTGTGTACGGGGGGGTGGGGGGGGGGGGAATGTGTTTTGCATGCCTGAATAGTAGTATGTGGGCACATTTTTTCCTTGGTTGTGGAAGATGGCCATTAGAAATTTGTGATCACATTATTGTTTAATTCTCTAATTAATAGTACTAATAACATTTGACATTTTACAGACAAACATTTCACAACGGTTGTTTTTCTATTGCTGAATTTATTGTATGTCAAAATGAAAAAGACTGACCCATGGAAAGAAAATCTGTGTTGAAATATTGGGCGGGATATTGCCTCTGGTGCAATAATCATTAAAATGGAATACAACACGACTTTCTGAATGGTCAGATAGGTGGACAGGACCATCATAATGACGGCAAAGCATACACTAGTGTTCATACTGTCACTGCCAGTGGAAAACATATTGCCAGTATTCATGGGCTCCACCATTTCGCGCATGGCACACCAAATTATTTTACATTCCTAATTAATGAACAAGACTTAAGTGGTATGAGCTAATTATCTTTGTCATGCTTTGACACTGACATAAATGGTTATTAAATTTTGATTTAATCGCCGCACAGCTGCAGCACTCGGTTGAAAAATTGCAGTCATGGACGTAATTGTCGAGGCATATTGTAAAATGCCATCTAGGTAAAGTACAAGCTATTTCCTATACCATTTCCTTTTTGTTCTTGAGCAACTGATGTTTTTACAATATTTAGTTTGAAGTCTCATTTTATCATCTTCAGTATGGACTGGAGCTGTGCCACTCTCAACATGCCGAAGTCATATTGTTCACCAGATAGCTGTTTTTATTGCTTTTTTAGTTTGGCAGTTCTTTCCAACAATGCAGAAGAGGTGGAGAAATCTGGATCTTAGGCAGTTTGTATCTATATATGAGAGACCCAACAAAAGCTTTGAAAAACTTGTGACAGGATCTTTGGTCAGAATCTGTAGGCTGGCAGTTGTAATGTGAAAAATGTGTGTTATCTTTGAGAATACTTTCTCCAGTTTACTGTCTGTTCATGATATGTGCTTTTATAATGGAAGTAAGTACCTGGTTCTCAGACTGGATAAGAAAGAAAAAGAAAAACTTGTTATGATGTGGATTTGAGTTTTTATGTCATTATCCAAGATTAAGAAACTTTAGAAACATATTTGACAGAATGTTTTTTTTTATTTTTTTATTTTTATTTTTTTTTAACAAATCCTTATTCAACTCATTGTGAAGTCATTATAGTCACAGCCCAGTCAGTCATAGGTTGCATGAAGGCTGCTAGGAATTGTTTTTAAGTACAAGAAGAAACAAATGCCAAGACTGAAAATCAAGTAGAGTGCTTTATATGTATACAAAACAAAACAAAACAAAACAAAACAAAACCTGGTTTTATTAGTAAAACAAAAGAAATGTTTTACTACCAACCATAGTCAATTTTTAGTAGGATCAAGAGAGAGACTGATTTTTGTAAAATTCATTCAGCAGACTATCATTTAACACTGTCGATCAATGAAATAAAGAAAATTGTTCAGCAGACTATCATTTAACACTGTATCAATGAAATAAAGAAAATTGTTCAGCAGACTGTCATTTAACACTGTATCAATGAAATAAAGAAAATTGTTCAGCAGACTATCATTTAACACTGTATCAGTGAAATAAAGAAAATTGTTCAGCAGACTATCATTTAACACTGTATCAATGAAATAAAGAAAATTGTGCAGCAGACTGTCATTTAACACTGTATCAGTGAAATAAAGAAAAGTGTTCAGCAGACTGTCGTTTTAACACTGTATCAATGAAATAAAGAAAATTGTTCAGCAGACTATCATTTAACACTGTATCAGTGAAATAAAGAAAATTGTTCAGCAGACTATCATTTAACACTGTATCAATGAAATAAAGAAAATTGTTTGTTTCTTTGCTTTATGTGGATGTGTACATTTTTTTTTTCCGGCTTTGCTAACAGTGGGTTCAATGACTTTTTAAAATTTTTTACCATTGACCAGTTGCTGCATTGGTGCACATGAAAAACGAAGAGGGCTGCACAGTGTCACTGTCAGTAATTGATCCTGGGCTAGGCTAACATGACAAACTGCTTGAAAACATGTTTCCTGTGTTGTCATCTGTGTCCCTTAGAGCTCAAATAGTATTACATCCATGGTGTTCATTTTCATCCTGGCACCCTGTCCTCCCCCACAGCCTGTCCTCCCCCACAGCCTGTCCTCCCCACAGCCTGGCCCCCTGTCCTCACCCAGCCTGGCACCCTGTCCTCGCCCACAGCCTGGTCCCCTGTCCTTACCCACAGCCTGGCACCCTGTCCTTCCCCACAGCCTGTCCTCACCCACAGCCTGGCACCCTGTCCTCACCCACAGCCTGGCACACTGTCCTCCCCCACAGCCTGGCACCCTGTCCTCCCCCACAGCCTGTCACCCTGTCCTCCCCCACAGCCTGGCACCCTGTCCTCACCCATGGCCTGGCACCCTGTCCTCACCCACAGCCTGGCCCCCTGTCCTCCCCCACAGCCTGGCACCCTGTCCTCCCCCACAGCCTGGCACCCTGTCCTCCCCCACAGCCTGGCACCCTGTCCACGCCCACAGCCTGGCACCCTGTCCTCCCCCACAGCCTGGCACCCTGTCCTCACCCACAGCCTGGCACCCTGTCCACGCCCACAGCCTGGCACCCTGTCCTCCCCCACAGCCTGGCACCTGTCTCCCCCACAGCCTGGCACCCTGTCCTCCCCCACAGCCTGGCACCCTGTCCACGCCCACAGCCTGGCACCCTGTCCTCCCCCACAGCCTGGCACCCTGTCCTCCCCCACAGCCTGGCACCCTGTCCTTCCCCACAGCCTGGCACCCTGTCCTTCCCCACAGCCTGTCCCCACCCACAACCTGGCACCCTGTCCTCACCCACAGCCTGGCACCCTATCCCCACCCACAGCCTGGCACCCTGTCCTCACCCACAGCCTGGCACCCTGTCCTCACCCACAGCCTGGCACCCACAGCCTGGCACCCTGTCCCCACCCACAGCCTGGCACCCTGTCCTCACCCACAGCCTGGCACCCTGTCCTCACCCACAGCCTGGCACCCTGTCCTCACCCACAGCCTGGCACCCTGTCCCCACCCACACGCCTGGCACCCTGTCCTCACCCACAGCCTGGCACCCTATCCCCACCCACAGCCTGGCACCCTGTTCCCACCCACAGCCAGTCCTCACCCACATCCTGACACCCTGTCCCCACCCACAGCCTGTCCTCACCCACAGCCTGGCACCCTTTCCCCACCCACAGCCTGTCCTCACCCACAGCCTGGCACCCTGTCCCCACCCACAGCCTTCCACCCACAGCCTGGAACCCTGTCCCCACCCACAGCCTTCCACCCACAGCCTGGCACCCTGTCCCCACCCACAGCCTGGCACCCTGTCCTCACCCACAGCCTGACACCCTGTCCTCACCCACATCCTGACACCCTGTCCACCCAAGCACACCCTTCCACCCACAGCCTGGCACCCTGTCCCCACCCACAGCCTGGCACCCTGTCCTCACCCACATCCTGGTCCCCTGTCCTCACCCACAGCCTGGCCCCTGTCCTCCCCCACAGCCTGTCCTCACCCACAGCCTGGCCCCCTGTCCCCACCCACAGCCTGGCCCCCTGTCCTCACCCACAGCCTGGCACCCTGTCCTCACCCACAGCCTGGCACCCTGTCCTTACCCACAGCCTGGCACCCTGTCCTCACCCCCACCCTGTCCTCACCCACAGACTGACACCCTGTCCTCACCCACAGCCTGGCACCCTGTCCTCGCCCACAGCCTGGTCCCCTGTCCACCCCCACAGCCTGGCACCCTGTCCTCACCCACAGCCTGGCCCCCTGTCCTCACCCACAGCCTGACACCCTGTCCTCACCCACAGCCTGACACCCTGTCCTCACCCACAGCCTGACACCCTGTCCACCCACAGCCTGGCACCCTGTCCTCACCCACAGCCTGACACCCTGTCCTCACCCACAGCCTGGCACCCTGTCCTCACCCACAGCCTGTCCCCACCCACAGCCTGGCACCCTGTCCACCCACAGCATGGCCCCACCCACAGCCTGGCACCCTGTCCTCACCCACAGCCTGTCCCCACCCACAGCCTGTCCCCACCCACAGCCTGTCCCCACCCACAGCCTGGCATCTTGTCCCCACCCACAGCCTGGCACCCTGTCCACCCACAGCCTGGCCCCACCCACAGCCTGGCCCCCTGTCCCCACCCACAGCCTGGCACCCTGTCCCCACCCACAGCCTTCCACCCACAGCCTGGCACCCTGTCCTCACCCACAGCCTGGCACCCTGTCCTCACCCACAGCCTGGCACCCTATCCCCACCCACAGCATGGCACCCTATCCCCACCCACAGCCTGCATCCTGTCCTCACCCACAGCATGGCACCCTATCCCCACCCACAGCCTGGCACCCTGTCCTCACCCACAGCATGGCACCCTATCCCCACCCACAGCCTTCCACCCACAGCCTGGCACCCTATCCCCACCCACAGCCTTCCACCCACAGCCTTCCACCCACAGCCTGGCACCCTATCCCCACCCACAGCCTTCCACCCACAGCATGGCACCCTATCCCCACCCACAGCCTTCCACCCACAGCCTGGCACCCTATCCCCACCCACAGCCTTCCACCCACAGCCTTCCACCCACAGCCTGGCACCCTATCCCCACCCACAGCCTTCCACCCACAGCATGGCACCCTATCCCCACCCACAGCCTTCCACCCACAGCCTGACACCCTATCCCCACCCACAGCCTGGCACCCTGTCCTCACCCACAGCCTGACACCCTGTCCTCACCCACAGCCTGACACCCTGTCCTCACCCACAGCCTGACACCCTGTCCTCACCCACAGCCTGGCACCCTGTCCTCACCCACAGCCTGACACCCTGTCCCCACCCACAGCCTGGCACCCTGTCCTCACCCACAGCCTGGCACCCTGTCCTCACCCACAGCCTGGCACCCTGTCCCCACCCACAGCCTGGCACCCTGTCCCCACCCACAGCCTGGCACCCTGTCCTCACCCACAGCCTGGCACCCTGTCCTCACCCACAGCCTGGCACCCTGTCCTCACCCACAGCCTGGCACCCTGTCCTCACCCACAGCCTGACACCCTGTCCTCACCCACAGCCTGGCACCCTGTCCTCACCCACAGCCTGGCACCTTGTCCTCACCCACAGCCTGACACCTGTCCTCACCACAGCCTGGCACCTTGTCCTCACCTACAGCCTGGCACCCTGTCCTCACCCACAGCCTGGCACCTTGTCCTCACCCACAGCCTGGCACCCTGTCCTCACCCACAGCCTGGCACCTTGTCCTCACCCACAGCCTGACACCCTGTCCTCACCCACAGCCTGGCACCTTGTCCTCACCCACAGCCTGACACCCTGTCCTCACCCACAGCCTGGCACCCTGTCCTCACCCACAGCCTGACACCCTGTCCTCACCCACAGCCTGGCACCTTGTCCTCACCCACAGCCTGACACCCTGTCCTCACCCACAGCCTGGCACCCTGTCCTCACCCACAGCCTGGCACCCTGTCCTCACCCACAGCCTGGCACCCTGTCCTCACCCACAGCCTGGCACCTTGTCCTCACCCACAGCCTGACACCCTATCCTCACCCACAGCCTGGCACCCTGTCCTCACCCACAGCCTGTCCTCACCCACAGCCTGGCACCCTGTCCCCACCCACAGCCTGTCCCCACCCACAGCCTGTCCCCACCCACAGCCTGTCCTCACCCACAGCCTGGCACCCTGTCCTCACCCACAGCCTGGCTAGTCCTGCCACAGCCCTGGCTGTCTTCCCAGATGAGCCCACAGCAAACACAACTCTGGGTAGGAGCCTGTCGGGGAGAAATAATTGCACAACTAGATGGCTGTGATGAGGCTTGAACACACAAGGCCCCAGCTGGAAATCCATGACACTAACCACCGCACCATGACAGCTGATAAAATATTTAGAATTAGTATTTGAGCTGTAAAGAGGATCATTTATTGTATTGATGAAGAGCTTAAATTGTATTATTAATTTGATTCAATTTTTGATCACATATAAGTAAAATTCGCTACCCAAAGTATTTTGTAGCGCATAGATATTATCATTGTTGTCGCAGTAAGTGTTTTGTATACTGTATAGTAAGGTCAAGAATATTGATTATATTATCTGCCAGTTTGTCTGCATAAAAGTAAAACTGCAATGATGCCAGGGAAAATATTGTCACAGACCAATAGAGCGAGATCTGTATCATTGATCAGTTTGTGTGTGAAGTAATGTTATTTGCAAAAACAACAAAAACAAAAAAGAATCCTAATTTTAAAAAGGGACAGCATTTTTGTAGCCACATATGGTTGTTTTATACATAATCATTGTGTATACTATATAGTTATGATTAAAAAGAAAGAAGAAATGAAATCTTCAAAGAATATGTCTTACCCAAACTTCATGAGCACTCACCTCAAGAAAGAATGCTTTGATAATTATAGGATTTTATTATGTCTGTCCAGCTAGCTTAGTGGAGCCTTTAGGTGTGAAATGTGAACAAAGCAACATAGCTGAAGCTGTGATTGAAGTATTTTCATCCACACACATAGTCCACATGATGTGTCTTACTCTTCCCCACCCCGCCCCCTCCTTCTCTCCATTGACAAAAAAATCTGTTGTATTTCCAACAAACAGGCTGATGATGGAAAAACAATATTGCAGATTACAAGATCTCGAAGGATTAAGAAGCTGATGTCTTGTTGATGGTTCAAAATTTGCATAGGTGGGGTTTTTTTTTGGTTCCTCTCCCTCTCGAAGAAGCCTTAGACGAGGTGACCTGAACACTTGTCTTTTAGACTGGGCTGGCTTTCAAGTGAGATGTCTCTTGCAACATGCACTTTGTCCATTTTGTTTGTAAAAGAAGCCACAAATGCGGTTTACTCCCAGATGAAATTCTGTTTGTAAGTCCACTTTTGTTTAGGTAAACAGGAAACATGCAGGCCTAGAGAAGTGAATGTGACATACCATGACAACAATACTACACAGATTACAGTACAAATGAAACTGAGGGTCAGTTTGTTCCTTTGGTTGATTTAAACTCTAAGAATTGTTCTGTCAAACCTGGGAGTCAGATGAAGTCCGTGCCATGAGATGAAATGAAGTGTATGTATGTACATACATTTATATATATATATATAATGAAGTGTATGTATGTACATACATTTGTATATATATAATGAAGTGTATGTATGTACATACATTTATATATTTATATATATATTATATTGTTAAAAGGTAAGGCTTAAAATTCTATCTACAGCGCTGTTTCATGCGGTTGCAATCGTCCTGAAACAGCGCTGTAGATAGAATTTTAAGCCTTACCTTTTAACAAATGTTGCTCCCAGTACGGTTGAGCATTTTTAAATCTTTGTTGGTACTTACTACCATTATCTATCTATCTATCTATCTATCTATCTATCTATGTATCTATCTATAGATATATAATTGGAATTTTTGTTTCTTTTTAGGGAATGGAATTGTTGCAAGCCAGTCTTTTTGCTCAGTCAAGACAGTGTTTCTATTTGTGGCTAATGCAGTAATCAGACACCCAGCCACAGTCTTTTATCTGTAGAACTAAGACAGCAAGGAAATGCTTTTAGGTGTCTCATTCTGTGGCCAGTGTGCACTTCAGTTATATTACAATACTCTCCAGTTGAGGTTTATGAGAAACACTGTTACTGTGTTCATATTGCACAGCTTTACCTTTTATTCTGACATTGGAGTCTAGTCACTGTTGTGATAACCTCAGGTCTGATAATTGCTATGATACTCTCGCCCCATCACTCCAGGATGTTGAGAAAACGGAACCCAAGATCTCTTCACTCTCACCAAGAACTGCCACTGCTAATCGGTCTCTCCACCCCAAACAGGACTCTGATTTTTACGATAATATATGTATACATCACACACGGTGGCTGTCCCAGCATTCGTTAAGGGATGGGTAGTAGGCGGGAGCATGGCCAATGGATTGGGACAGCTGGGGATAATTACATTCATCATCACATGCAGAGGGCAGACAGGTCTTCCGGGCTTACCAGGGGTTTATTGTCGGGCTGCATGAACTTCTGGGGTTCCGCCAGATCAGGGAAAATTGCCGGCTGTGACTTTGAATTTTAATGCGGTGTTTTGTCGCATTGTGGCGTCGTCTATAAATTTCTGGTGTATTGTCTACTGCGTGTGAGAAAATCCGGTGGCAGAGACGAGGAGAGTTTCAGTGATTTCTTTCCTGCTCTAGAAGTTTTTGCAGGGATGCTGTGAGAGTGAGTGAACTTGTCAGTTCATTGCCTGGTGTTTTTTTTTTTTATTTATTTATTTGTTTTATTTGATTCTTTCTGCCTCTGGATATCATGTGTGTGTGGATCTGTACCACTATTACAACACATTTTTGTAGAATAGAAAGTGCAGTGTATGTATATCATTTAGTTGTTTGTTTTGTTTTGCCTACAGGGTATTTTTTGTTGCTTAAAACATTTTGAGTTTTGTTTACATCTTGATCATTGGACCTGTTTATAAGCTTGTAAGAAAAATGTCAATAATTAAGCCGGGGGGCATCGAGAACAGTTTAAATGGATGGACTATTCTTTAATGGCTGCGTTCACTAAATTATCAGTATCAAGTTCATAGCATGGGAAGGTAATACCTTGCTAGGCCTGTGCACCACACTTAATGCTGTCAGTGGTCTTTTGTATGCATATTCCAAGAAAGAAACAACCAACCACATTAATAACTTCCAAATATTTCGAATGTGTGGGTCTTCCTCAGGGGATTTTGTGTGTGTGTGTGTGTGTGTGTGTGTGTGTGTGTGTGTGTGTGTGTGTGTTGATATGATTTGTAGGTTTTCTTCTGAATTTGTTTGATTTTAGGAAAACTGCTGATGGGCAACTCAGCAACTGGAAGTAAATAAATAAATAAATAATAATAATGATCTAATCAAGGAAAAATGCATCGACTTACAGCTCAGAAATTATGGTAATGATAATAATGATACCTAAAAATGATTGTATACAGACCTGTTTTTTATATATATCTTCTTACGCTGGTTTGTGCCTGGAGTTATTTTGAAAATCAGTCGTCATACCTAATCAGCTGTAGAATTCTTGTCCAATATTCTTGTCCAAATTTGCGTTTTTTTCCCTTTCCATCTTGCTGGCCTTTAAAAAAAAAAAAAAGAATGAGCTCCTGGAGTTAGAAAAATGAGCTCCTGGTGTTAGTTATGTTAGTCAGATCATGATTTTTAAAGAACATCTTTTGTGATTAGGTTTCAGAAGAATTGTGTGAGAGAGGATAATGAGACTGGGGATAGGGTGTGTGTAGGTGGTGGGTGGATAGATCTCACACATACAGACGCACGCATGCACGCACATGCACAGGCACATGAACGCGCGCGCGGGCCGCGCGCGCGCACACACACACACACACACACACACACACACACACACACACACACACACACACACACGTGCGCGCGCGCGCTGCAGTGCTCTGTGAATTCTGCTGAATAAGGAGTGGTGGAGACTGGGATGGTGTGAAAGGCCGGATGGGGGAGGGGAGGGAGGGTGCGAGGAGATGACCACGTGTCATTGTTGGACAGAGACGAGGACAAGAAACTTTGTGACAATGGTGGAAAGGGCTGCCCAGGGAGAACAGGACTTGGGGTGGGGGTAGAGGAGCGCGGGGGGGGGGGGGGGGGGGGGGGATTGTAGGGAAGAGAGGAAAGAATTAAGGCGGGAGGAAAGGAATGCCGTTCATTTGGGCCGCGTGGAGAGGTTCACATACAAGCGCTGATCCATGGACTCGGCCCCGGGTGTTATGACAGTGACGGAGCCGGTGGGGTGGGGCGGGGAGGGGGGGTGGGTGGGGATGAATCCATTTATCAGGTCTTTTCAAGGCTCTAACTCTGTCCCCGCTGAGCAAACGAATGGCGTGACCTCGGGACTGTCGAGGTCACTATCACTCAACGTTTTCTACGTTCTCTCGCTTTCTGTCCGTCTTACTTACTTACTCACTCACTCACTGGCTGACTGGGCTTGTTGGCAATGTGGGGGAGCCGTGAAGGTTGGTTGGTTGGCTGGTGTGTTGAGTCGAGGGCTGGAGGAAAACGAGGGGGGAGAGGGGTTAGGGGGGAGGGGGGTGGGCAAGAAGGAGAGTGGCTGCCCACTGTTTCAACGCTTCTGCAGGTGCTTGCTGGAGGGGGGGGGGGGGGGGGGGGGGGATAGGAAGCCTAGGAGCGTTTGGTTTTCTCAGATGAGCAAGTCAGCGCTTTCGCTAAACGGTGGACCGTGAATATGTGTGTGTGTGTGTGTGTGTGTGTGTGTGTGTGTGTGTGTGTGTGTGTGTGGTGTGGTGTGTGTGTGTGTGTGTGTGTGTGTGTGTGTGTGTGTGTGTGTGTGTGAGGCTTAGAGATGTACAAACTTATTACGTGAGTTTTTTTGTTTTGTTTTTTTTTGGGGGGGGGGGGGGAGGGGGGGGATAAGGAACTGGCAGTTAGGTAGCCAAGAAGTGACTGTGAACGAAGTGTGTAAAGACGAAAATTCATACCTCCACCCTAGTTTTGTCTTGACCTTTTGAAAACTAGAATTGCAAATAGAGGGAAGGAGGAGGGTAGAGGGCTGGGCGGGCGGCAGAAGGACAGTGGACTATGAACAACTTCAATCGATTCTCCAATGAGTGACAGTGTGGTGAAAGGGGAAAAATTGCGGTGGTGGTGTTTTGTGTGTGTGTGTGTGTGTGTGTGTGTGTGTGTGTGTGTCTGTGTGTGTGTGTGTGCGCGCGCGCGCTCCTTTTTTTTTCTTTAAAGTGAATTTTCGACAAACATCTTATTTTGTATAATTTTACATCTCTCATTCCTGAAATCTGAAGACGACATAGCCTACTTGCCGAAAATCGATGTGTCTGTTTTGAATCGTGTGCATGCAAGGGACGCAGCTTTTGCAGGCTGTTCGTGTTCTTATTTTATTTTATTTTATTTTTTTGGTCTAGATTTCTCCAACGCTGGATTCTGTTTCATTTCAGTCGTATTGACCTTTGAGGGTTGAAAGCTGTAGATGGTGAACTGAAGCTTCAATTATTTTGTTGAGCCATTTTGTCATTACCTACATGGTGTAGCAAATTTATAGCTGGCAGAGTGGTTTCCCTTGAATCGAAGAGAGAGAGAGAGAGGGGGGGGGGGGGGGGGAGGCCGAGGGCAATGGAAGGGGGGGGGGGGGGGGGGGGGGGGGGGAGAAGAAAAGACAGTATTAGCTGTGTCTCTGATATAATGTATGCGTGAATATCATTGAGAGAAAATCTTCATTCGCATCTTTATTTTCAAATGGTGTTAGAATGTTGTCCGCAAATTGTAGTCGTGATGTTTCTTGTTTGCGCAGTTCTGTAAAGAACATGGAGTGATAAAGGTATTGACTTGACCATTGTTAATATTTATGGATAAACAAATTTTTTTTTTTAAATCGAGAAACAGCAAAAGCAACTAAGCATCATTACAGTTTGACATGCCCAGTGTAGTCGGATAGCACGTAAAACTAAAAACATACCCATAGCGCGAATTGAGATGTGAAGGGTTACATTTTTTAAGCATAGCTGTTAACTTTTTATGAACAGGTTTTAAGTTCGTAAAAAGCTTTCTGAGTATTGCTGTGGTTTTCATTTACGCCACAGATGTTTAGCTCGACATGTTCGAGATGGCCGTAGTCAGTGGTTGCGTTTGCATGGCTGCAACCGGAATTTTAAAGTTGAAAGGCGCTTGTAATCGTTTGGGGAAGGGTAGTTAGGTGTTAAGTGCGTGCTCGTGCGCGCACAAGCATGGAATAACTGGTAATGGAATAAACAGTCTCGGTACATCTGTTACCAGCAGGAGAGAAGTAAGTGTAAAACACGACATAAATGACGTTATACGTCATAAATCACGTTAGTTGTCCGGGATGATGTATTTCAATGCCAGAGGGGTCGACTTCCCTTGCTAGCAATTATACACTGCTGCCTGCTTGGACAGCCCAGATTGACTTAGAGCAGATGGATGTCATGGAGAGCTGTGCGTTCGTCTGTCGGAGCTCTTCCTACATGATTTTGTTGAACAGGGTGTGATTTGTAGTCGATGTTCGGAAGAGATGTTGTGCTCACTCTTTGAGTTGTCTATGGCTTTGCAGACTGAATAGTCGGCTGTGATGCGGCTCCATAGCTTGCTGAGGCAGACAACTTGAGCAAGACACCGCTTGCACTTGTGCAGGTCTGTACCCTCGACGTGGAGTTTTAACGACTTTCTGTTTTGTACGTAGCACGTTCTCAAGCCTAGGTTTGCTCATCAAGGGATGCTCAAATGTGTGGATGTATGTCGTAGAGAAAAGCGGTAGACAAGTTAATGGTCTTTTATGTGTCTGGTTTCAGGTTTGAACGTAGTTTTGCCTTTTTTTTGTGGGTTGGGCAGACAAAAAAAATCGACGGTCATAATTTTGAAGTGTTCCATGTCTGAGGCTGTCATGTGAAGACCTTTTTTTTCTTTTTTTGTTTGTTTGTTCGTCGGCGTGAAGTTCAAATAGAATACGAGTGTTCGAAGAATGTGGGAAAAAGAAAGATTAAACAGAACTTCAGTTTCTGATAGTAAACAACGGAGCGATGTTAAGGTCTGAATCACCTTTTGTGACATTTGCAGACAGTGAAATTGCTGTGTAGTCTTCACCCGTCTCTCCTTCCCAGCCTCTGTCTCCCTGTAGAGAAAACGGTGCTCGGGTTGTGAGCCATGAAGTGTTACCACTATAGACCAGCATCCTTTGTGGGCGCGAGTTGTTTTCTTTGTTGGCAGTCAGACAGGGTTGGTCGCTGGATGGCTCAGGTGTGGTCGTTCTGTGAATTCGACTGGTGTTGTGTTCTCCTTAGAAAGTCGGGGAGCGACGCGAGGCCACACAGCCAGGTGTAGACGGGAAATGATGGCTTGGGGCAAGTAGCCATGTCGACTTGGAGTAGTTGGGTAGCACGCGGTTTTTCCGTTGTGGCGTTGTTTTAGAATGATGCTGTCACTGGTCGCATGCCGGTGACATCTTGCAGATGAAGGTCTGCTTCATATTCGTTTACTTGCACGTGCCTATTTGTTGTTGAGTGGGATGACGTAGGAATGGGGATGGCGCTGGCCTAAATGATTCTGGGATTTCCAGGCCTTTCCAGGACAGGCCTTCGTGGTTGATCCTGACAGTCTGACACTGCACCTTTGCTGGAGGGCGGGGTATGCGACTGTGGGGTTCCTTGAGTCTGCCTCGAAGTAAGGACGCTACTGGAGGATGCCCAGTCGCATTCGGTGCGGCCTCTCGACGAACCCATCCGCCCAGTTGGTGTGGAACACCTTCGGTGGTCCTCCTGTAGGCTTTCGTTCCCTTACACATCAAGTACGTACGAGGGGTAAGTGTCGGCTCTGTCGGCTTTCTTGTTCACTGTGGGGCCTCTGGATCAGTGGATGTCTCTGGTCCACGCCGTGGGGTATTTTGGCACTCGTTGAGCGATGCACGGCAAGAGGGGACGTCTCGGCGTCATCGGCTGCACTCAGAATGTGAAGCTGGGCTGGGAGGAGTCCCTAATCCTTCATTCATGGGTTCCCCGGTCCTGGGTTACTGGGTTACGGGTTCTCCAGTCCTCAGTCTTCGGGTTTTGGTTTCGTAATCTTGGTTCATGATTAAAACATGTCCAGAGTCTGTTTTAATTCTCCTTTGACTAGTCTTAGATCTATAGATAATGGGTTCTCCGGTCCTCGTTAGATTCTCCAGTCCTGAATCAGTAGGTTCTCCGGGTTTGAATCCTTAATTCCAGTTAAGAATCGTAAGCTTATGGGTTCTCCAGAGATAAATCCCCAGGTTGTTCGAGTGTATCGTTTTCAGTATTGAGCTGCAAGCCTAAATGGTGAAATGTCTCCGTGGCGCGTATTCTAAGGGCTTTTTTTTTTCCGTACAAACGGCCTCGTCGTCTTGTGGAAGGTCAGTGCTGGGAACTTGCTCTTTACTGTTAACTGTCTTCCACTCTGGCTTTTTTGTTCGTTTGTTGTACTGTCGTCTGTTGTTCTTTGCTTGACGGGACCACTCTCCTGTCTTTTACTGAAAACTCTTAAAAAAAAAAGTTTTTCGACTTGTCTGATTGGTTTGTTTTTCCTGGCGATTTGGATGTGGAGATTGTGCACACGGCTCACAAAGGGCTGTAGCTGGCCATTTTACAGTGTCCATGCGACCTTTTTTTTTTTTTCCTACTTGTTTGATAAATTTCCTAGTTTTCAGTCTGGGATTGGGGAACTAAGGGGCAGGTAGAGCGCTGTCAGCGCAACTTGAAACACATCAACATTGAGTAAAGATGCCAGTGGTATAAAGTTACGACCACATCGTTTGGTGATTACGTTTGTCTTTGTTGTTGTTTGCTATCTCTTAAAGCTATAACCTCCCCCCCCCCCCCCACCAGCTTGCCGACGGGCCAGGGGAAGCTGTGTGTGGTCGACTGGGTTGAAATGATAAAGTACTAATTGAAAGACTGGTGAAACTGTGTGGTCGACTGGGTTGAAATGATAAAGTGCTAATTGAAAGACTGGTGAAACTGTGTGGTCGACTGGGTTGAAATGATAGAGTACTAATTAAAAGACTGGTGAAACGCCGCAGCCGATCTGTGTGTCTGAATTGTCGGGGGGGGGGGGGGGGGGGGTGTTCTGTAGATTGTTTTTATGTCTGTGTCAACGCCTGATAGGGCCCACGACAGCCGGCGGCATTGTAAACCACCCGATCAGCCCCTGTGTGAGCGGTTGCCTCTGTCAGTCTGTGACCTGCTTTAATCAGTTTCGTTTTGGTGTCTGTTTTTACTTCAGTGTTGAGGGGGGGGGGGGGGGGGGGGGGGAGAGGGGAGAGTCCATGATGTGACTCATACCCGACCAAGAAGAGATAAAGCGACTAGATTAAGGCAGCAGGAACGGAGTTATGTGATTTTAGTAATGTTCACCGTGCACGCGTTAAACAATGTAGCAAGTTGGTTCCGACTACTGTTGTTT
>CM065740.1:14439609-14467109 GCA_033310375.1 Conus canariensis | reverse complement strand
CGCCTTCCTGTCCAAATTATTCTTTGAATGATTCTTTCTTCGTTCGATGGTACAGGTTGTAAGCGCTTGCCTTTGTGTGTGTGTGTGTGTGCGCGCGCGCGCGCGCGTTGTGAGAGAGAGAGAGAGAGAGAGAGAGAGAGGGAGAGAGAGAGAGGGTTATTGTGTGTGTGTGTGTGTGTGTGAGAGAGAGAGAGAGAGAGAGAGAGAGAGAGAGAGAGAGAGAGTGTGTGTGTATGTGGAGGGGGGAGGGGTGGGCATTGGAGGGGAGGGGGGGGGGGGGGTCGGAAAAGAGCAGAAGTGAGATCGTGTGAGAAGGCTTCATGTCTTCTCAAGTGTAGTTTTTGTTTTTTGCATTTACGCCACGTTATTCTAAGTCTGTATTCCTGTGTTATCTTAAAGGCTGGTTTACCCATTGACGTTCGCTTGCTACGGAGAGAGAGAAGCCAGCATTGTCATACCTATGTTGTCAGGGACCTGCGGATTGTGAAGTGGTCTCCTCCTTTTAAAAGGGACATCATAGGGCCAAGCATAGTTTTATTACTGGTCGTATAGTTTATTATAATAATGCAAGTCATTCTTCAGCAGGCGTTCTTTTGGGGGTACTTTTTTTTTTTTAACTGTCCGTATTTTTATTTCCTTGTTTTCCCCCCTTTTTTCCCCTTTCTATGCGTTGCTTACTTAAAAATTTTTGTTTGTTTGTGGAGGATTGGATAGGGGTGATGATGCTTTATAGCTAACGTTCCGAGTAATGAAATCTATTAAACCATGCGATGTGCCTAATATTCGGTGCCGGTTTTAAAAAACACTTGGAAATGATAAAAAAATTTCAAATAATGTGCGCGCGTCTCTCTCTCTCTCTCTCTCTCTCTCTCTCTCTCTCACACACACACATACACAGAAAGAGAGAGAGAGAGGAGAGAGAGAGAGAGAGAGAGAGAGAGAAGAGAGAGAGAGGAGAGAGAACAACAAAGCAATAACAATAACAAAAACTGCTGAAAGAAAACTAGAAAGAAAGCAACAACAATACAAAACAACAACAACAACAACAAACCCAAACCAACCAACCAACCAACCAACCAACCAACCAACATGTCAAAAAAGATCAACGACATCAAGAAGAGCAGAACAGTCGGGCACGGAGACAGGTGCCGAGAAGGCAGAGGGAGTTCAGGTAGAAGGGCAAGGTAAAGGTATGGTAGGGAAGGAAGGTAGGATAACGTATGATAGGGAGCCGCATCTGTGGACAGACAGGTCAAAGAGACTGGAAATCAGATGCTGGAATTATTATGAGGATATTTAGCACCAACGGAAGTCCTCAAAAGTGGTATGAAACTACGCGTGTTCTGTGACTTTGAGTCGGTGAAATAAGAGAGAGAGAGAGAGAGAGAGAGAGAGAGAGAGAGAGAGGGGGGGTGTGTTTGGGGTGAGGGAGTCGGGATAATGAAGGGTTGGTTGAGAAGTATTAAGGACGATAGTATGCGAGTCTCTACAGTTCGTAGTAACTTTTTCCCCCCCCCTACATTAGAACGGTATCGTTTGTTTCTTTGTTTTTGTTTAAGACGACAGTGATAATTTGATAACGAATTGTGTGTTTTCATCTGAAAACTGGAATTAGCACAGATGGTGCAGATCCTGAGTTCCACCTGTTTATAGTCATATTTCATGCTGTCAACTGTTTTTGGGGCGTGATATTGCGGTCAAAGGTAATCACGATGAACACACTAAACTGCACGACAGTAGGTGATAATGACTCATGGCCTGTGCATGTGGCCGATGTTATTATCACCGAGCGGGTTGCACGCCTATAAAAAAGGTCGGCTGGAGTGCAGTGATGCAAAATGCCGAAAGCTAGGAATAAATGTCATAACCAATTTTTTTTTCTCCACACAGTTTTCTAGAATCTTGAGTGTGTGTGTTCCCCCCCCCCCCCCCCCCCCCCCCCCCCCCCCCCCCCCCCACCCCCCTTATTACCTGATGCCTCGGCAGTGTCGGAACCAGTGGCATTAATCGCTTTCATGAACATGACAGTTCTAACGTCCTATTTACTGTGTGGTTACAACAGTGATTTGTGTGTGAAAATGACAGTTCTAACGTCCTGTTTACTGTGTGGTTACGGCATTGATTTATGTGTGAAAATGACAATTCTAACGTCCTGTTTACTGTGTGGTTACAACAGTGATTTATGTGTGAAAATGACAAATCTAACGTCCTATTTACTGTGAGGTTACAACAGTGATTTATGTGTGAAAATGACAATTCTAACGTCCTGTTTACTGTTTGGTTACAACAGTGATTTATGTGTGAAAATGACATTCTAACGTCCTGTTTACTGTGTGGTTACAACAGTGATTTATGTGTGAAAATGACAGTTCTAACGTCCTATGTACTGTGTGGTTACAACAGTGATTTATGTGTGAAAATGACAATTCTAACGTCCTATTTACTGTGTGGTTACAACAGTGATTTATGTGTGAAAATGACAATTCTAACGTCCTGTTTACTGTGTGGTTACGGCATTGATTTATGTGTGAAAATGACAATTCTAACGTCCTGTTTACTGTTTGGTTACGTTAGTGATCCATGTGTGAAAATGACAATTCTAACGTCCTGTTTACTGTTTGGTTACGGTAGTGATCCATGTGTGAAAATGACAGTTCTAACGTCCTGTTTACTGTGTGGTTACAACAGTGATTTATGTGTGAAAATGACAATTCTAACGTCTGTTTACTGTTTGATTACGGTAGTGATCCATGTGTGAAAATGACAATTCTAACGTCCTATTTACTGTTTAGCTACCGTGATGGTGTACGGCTTTCCATCGTCCATGTTTGGTTTTTGGATTATGACCGTTGGTATCGTGAGAACAGTCCTTCTGACCGTCTGCAACTAACAAGTTCCCACAGCGTCTGAAAAGATGACTAAAACAGGTGGAAACTCCGGGGAGTGTGTAGACGAATGAGGACAGCTGGAAAGACGAGGCTGCTGGAGATGTCGGTCTTGACTGTAGCGCGGCACGGGCAACACGGCCGCCTTATCCGAAACATCAGGACAGCCTTGAAATCTGGCTGTTTTCTACAGGCACGGAGCAGACGTTTGTTCCTCCTGCTAGGCAGTTCAGTTGCTGTGATGGTCGACTGGTCTTCCCCATGGATGGGAGGATTTTCTTCTTTTTTCTTCTTTTCTGTTCTGTTCTGTTCTTTTCTTTTCTTTCTTTCTTTCTTTTCTTTCTTTTCTTTTCTTTTTCTTTTTCTTTTCCCTCGCGTTTTATTCACAGCTCAGAATTTGGGCACGGTTTTGGGGACGCAGTGAATGTCTTGAGCAGGAAACAAGACAGAAAGAAGACGTGTTAACAGTCCGGAATTTGGGCGCGTTTTCGAGTCGCTGGGGGGGGGGGGGGGGGGGGGGGGAGTTTTGAGGGAAGGCGGGAAGGAAAATGGCCGTGGTTCTTGTTGTACTTTTGCTCCAGCAAACTTAGGTGTGTTGGACTCATGTGTCTGTGGGTCGCTCTACCAACCCGGAAGCGCATTGTTCTCCGCTGACGGCTTTTTGTTTTTGTTGGTCAAGGCTGAGAGAGCGAGAGAGAGGAGGGGGGGGGGGGGGGGGGGGGGGGGAGAGAGAGAGAGAGAGAGAGAGAGAGAGAGAGAGGATGGTTACAGCAAAACAAAAATAAGATTCTCAGTGTCTGAAATAAGGTATTGGGTTTGTGGTAGAATTTATAGATATTATAAATGTTGTATTCGTCTTGATCATTTTTCTTCTGTATGATCTGGGATGCTGATCGTTACCCTTTTCAGCGCGCGCTACTGTTCAGGATTGTTGGGACACGCGCGTTTTTATTTCTGTTTTTGTTTGTGTGTGTGTGGTTTTTTTTCTCCCCCTCTTCCTTCCTGAGGAAATAAATGGTACCTGGAAAAGTCTCACGTTTTTATCAGCAGGAGCATATCCTCCCCTCCCCCCCCCTCCCTTTCCTATCCTCCCTCCCTTACCGCTTCCCAGTTCCCGAGAGGTCTTGGGCAGGAGGAATGTTAGAGACGGTCGTGTTTTCTTGAGCTCGGGAGAGTTTTGACAAGACAAGACGGCCGGTACTTAGCAAGGCGGGTATTTGGTCTCGGGGCCACAACAAACCTTTTCTTAGTAGAGTGCCCAGATAGCAAAGCTATCTCGCCAGACGTTCGGAAAGTCATCGTTCAAGGTTGGGGGGGGGGGGGGGGGGGGGGGGGGAGATGGGAGGAATGGACGGGCCCCATGAGATGTGTGGGCAAACAGGGATCGCCAGGAGCAGGAGAAAAGTGCTCTACCGCCGACCGCCGAGTCCTGAGGAGTGAGTTACATTCCAGTGGAATCACGTCCACAACGGCTCAAGGTGCGTGATACGGCAGAAGGGGTGGGGGGGGGGGGGGGGGGGGGGGGGACCTTCCGTCGAGAGTGAGGGCAGGAGACCTGTCTTAGAAAGGGCCAGGCGATCGAAATCATGGAAAAGTCATGGAATTAATTAAAACGATTTCAGGAACTGAAAAAATAGACACGGAAAAGTCGTTGAATCCCAAACAAAGCTTGGATATATAAGCACAACTTGTGCGTTTGGGCGCGTGCGTGTCAGTGCTCGAAAATGGGGTAAACATTTGGCTCGTTACAGGCGTCATTGACATGGTCATCTTGATTATACGACTACATTTTGTGTGTAGGGACAGTGAGGAATTTCTTCCGTGGAATCTTTCCAAAATGGCACGGGAAAGTCATGGGAAAAGACCTGGGATTTTGATTCAACCAGTATGGACCCAGTACATACATACATGAACAGCACAACGAAAACACGTTCGCCAGCGAAAATATCATTGTTTATGTTTGGGGGGATTCACACTCGCAATGCTCGAACTTGGTGCTTAACCACCTAGCCACTCCGACACTCGAGAAGAGAGAATTTGTGCGGATAGTGTCTAAAGTAGCTTAGGCCCGGCCGTAGAAGTTAAGGCTGGGAAAAACCAACGCAGTTCGGGTGGACCGTATCTCGCTGTTTACCTCATAGACCCACCTAATTTTTGCTTCGCGTGTCCATGTCGGCTTAGCTCGGAAAATTAATTTCACGCTCTCGTAGAAACAGACGGTCACAAGGTTCCGAACACGTTCTGTCTGCGTTTTGTTTGTGTGTGTATTCACTGTCCTCTTTGGGTGAAGGTTCTTAGTCGCCGTCGAGGGTAAGGGTTTGAAAGGCAACGAGGTTTTACTCGGGTGTGGCGATAAGGGAAGTAACTGGGAGTGGGGGGAACGAAGACGTGAAGCGCTCTGTCGGAAGTCGGGAGTTTTAGGGATTCTTGCAGTGATCAGAAGGACAAAGCTAAAAAGCCAACAGCAACGGCAAAAAGAACAGTCCAGATCGAAATAATACTCTGCATTGGGATCTAGGCTACAGCACAAGGCGGAAAGGTGGCTTTAATGGAAAAGGCACACGCCTAGGATTAGGAAGCCAGAGAAATTCGCCGGATACGCAGTTCCGTGGGTTGCCAATTCGCACCGGGCGGCTCTGTCTGTCTGTCTGTCTGTCTGTCTCCTCTCTCTCTCTCTCTCTCTCTGTGTCTCTGTCTCTCTCCGTCCGTCCGTCCCTCCCCTCCCCTCCCCTCCCCCTCCCTCCATCTTTCTCTGTCTCTCCCCACTAAACGTTAAGTGGTGGTGAGTGCTTGTCTTACTGATAAACCGAGGTCCGGTGTGCAGAATGCAGTCTGCGCACGTTTAAGAATCCACAGCGACAAGGGAGCTGTCCCTGGCAAAATTCTGCAGACAAAACCCACTTTGGAAGGTGTAGACAAAAACATACGCAGGAATAGAAAATGGTGTCGCTGAGGCGACGCACTTTCTCGGATCCCGGAGAGTAACTCTAACAGACGATGTTCGGAAATCTGCATGGGAGGTAATCTGTGTTAGAGCTTGTGCACTGCGGGAGTGATCCCGCAGTTTTCATGGGACATATGCCGCTGGTAGGCACACCCAAGGCAGTTTTGACTAGTCAGTCAGCTGAACAGTTCAGTCACAGAGAAAATGCCCAAGCAGGGGTGTGGGACACCTCAGTCACAGAGAAAATGCCCAAGCACTTGTGTGGGACACCCCAGTCAGAGAGAAAGTGCCCAAGCAGGGGTGTGAAACGGTGTTCCTGGGCCTCCAGTAATGCAGACAGTCAGTATCCCGATTGTTATTGTGGCGTGCGCTTCAAATGAAATGTTTCACTCTGTAAAGTTATTTGTTCGACCCATACAGTGAGAAAAAGTAACTCAGTATGCAATAGAAAGACAGGGGTTGTCTTTCCCTGATTTTTGTTTTCGGAACTGGTCTGTTTCACAAAGGGAAATCTGTGATGATGACGTTTTTACCATATTATGCAGTACAACGTAAAACATAAGTATGTTTGTTAAGCCCTACGGAAATGGAACCAACGTCTAGTTAAGTTTTTTTTTCGAGCGCGCGCGCGGCGCGCGCCCGCACACACAAACACACACACACACACACACACACACACACACACACACACACACACACACGCTCTCTCCCTCTCTCTCCCTCTCTCTCTCTATCTCTCTCTGTCTCTCTCTTACATACACACACACACACACACACACACACACACACACACACACACACACACACACACACGATTGCTATCTGCTCAGGTACCACAGTACTTTGTGTGCGTCTTTGTCCAATTTGTTTCTTTCTACAGGGCGTGGATTGTTCCACAAGATTCAATTATTCAGTTTTCCAAAAGGATTGCTCTTTGTTGTCATGGTGTCCGCTTTCAAGAGACATCTCTCTCTCTCTCTCTTCTCTCTCTCTCTCTCTCTCTCTCTCTCTCTCTCTCTCTCTCTTCTTGCCGGTTTCTTCTGCGACCACAAAGAAAGTATGGTTGAAAGGGAAGACAATGGAGAGAGAGGAGAGAGAGAGAGAGAGAGAGAGAGAGGAGAGAGAGAAGTGGAGAGGTTGGGTGGGGTAGGCAAGGAAGAAGGGGAACGGGGAAGGGGGTGAGTGAGCTTCTTTTTACGAGACGTAGCGCACACGTTGTTTTCTCCTTCAGTCTTTGAACCATTTGCATATGCGGTACTGTGACTACTTCTTTCCCCAGTGGTGCAACAATTTTCGCAATGAATGGTTATCTTTATACTCACAGATTATTCGACATCACAATTCAATTTAAAAAAAAAATCCGTTTCTGCAACAGCTCCTCTGATGCGTTTTCTGCTAATGTTACTGCTGTTACTGCTGCGTCTGAAGCTGTAACTAACATGTTACTGCTATTGGGTCTTTGCTTCTACTAAGTAGTGCCATTGCTGCTGACCCATTGGCTACGAATTGTGGAGTCCTGGTTATGGACAAATGCTACTTTCAGCAACAATGTTTGGTTTGTACTGCCGTCTGGTCCAAACAGTTCTGGTTATGGACAAATGCTACTTTCAGCAACAATGTTTGGTCTGTACTGCCGTCTGGTCCAAGCAGTTCTCGCGTGCTGGGCTCCATGGCGAGTGTTGTACCATGTAAATACTGTGACCTTGCTCAGGTACGTCCAGTCCAGCACAACTAGTTTACTGTGAAAAGTGTCTGGTCACTTTACTGCCAAAAAAACACTCTTGGACGTAGACTCTAGAGACCAGTGCTGCGTTTCGTAACGCGTGAGGCTAGAAGCTGTTTCGCGAGTTTGGTGATTGAATGCGTTTCTTTGCGGCTTTCCGGCATGAGTTCGCTAAACAAGACGGGCGTATGTGGGAACTAGTTTCCATGCTAGAAAAGAGGGTAGAATAGTAAGTCGGATTCTTGAATGGTGATCTTATGCTGTTCGGGAATAAAATGTAACGAATGAATCACTCAGCGTCCTGGTTTGAGCTGTGTTTGTCAGTCGGCTGTTTGACATTACCAGTACGTAACCCGTTGAAGCCGAAGTCCTAATGTGATCGAATCGGGATCCAGAGACTTGGTTTGTTGGGACAAGCCAATCGGATCAGCTCCGCCTGGTGTAGTGTCTGTGCCTGGATAGGCTCTCCGTCGTCATCTGGTAGCTAGATGTTCACGTCGTCTTGCAGTTAAATTAAGGTCGCTCCTACTTGAACGAAGCATTGGCAGGCGAATCTGGATCGTGAATAACGAACCATAGTTTCTGTCCGACCTGAAGCGCACGATCCCTCATACAGGTCGCAGAGTTACGACGAACTACGACTTGATTCCTTATGATTTTTGAATAGGCTGTGAAATCGATTTTTTTTTTTTTAACCAATCTCTTTGTCCGAAATTTCGCTTATTTCGGTCGAATGGAGAGTTAGGCCAAACAACCACAAACAGATTTCGATCACAGGACAGTTGTCACAAACTGATTTCCTCCATAGCAGAGCCTTCATCAAGTTACCGTACCATTGTGCGAACCCACACAGTTCCCAGAACATGTTGAGCGATCCCTCTTTCACCGCGATCCGGTGTTGGTGAAGTTCGCGCATCTACCAATCTTGGATCGCGAAGCGAAAGATCGGGCAGTTAAGAACGAAGACCAGATCGCCGAGATGGTACACAGGACGAACTAGGTTTACGACCCACAAGTTCGTACCAAGAAGACTTACAGAAAAGCAGTGATGGGTTGCGTTTCAGAGATGCGAGACGGCTACATTCTCGCGAGTCGGGCGAGTGGGCACATTTCTTTGCGACGTCTCGCAGCGATCGAACATTCCTGGCTGTTGGCGAGGTGGCCAGCTTCTTCTCCTTCTTCTTCTGCGTACGCAGGCTGATTGATACTCCTGCGGATACTCCCTGTATAGATAGGCAAGGATTAATCCATCAACCCAACAAAGGAAGTGGAGTTTTGCGTGTATGATCGTTTTTTGTTTTTATCCCGCCATTAAGGTAGCCATACTCTAACTTCGGGGAAGGTGCATGCTATGTGTAACGTGTCATCCATACCAGCGGCCAAACTGGCCTTCTCTTCTGAAAGTTGGTGGTGGGATATTACGTGTGTGCAGGAACCTCGCTTTATAGTCTCATTCCAAGGACTGTATGGGAAATGGAGTCAGAACCAATGTTAACTCAGAGGGAAAAATCCCCCTGTACCGAAACGGCCCGGCGGAGATTCGAATCCGCAACCCAGGATCACCCAGCAGATTACGAGTCCGGGCTCTACCACTGAGCTATTCCGGCCCCAATTAGCTAGCGTATCTTGTGTGCTGGACAAAGGTGGCGGGTGGTTTAGAGGATAGGATTGTTGATTAATGATGACTCATTCTTCCTTTAATGAAACAAGAGTTGACAATGAGCAGTGGTTAGTGGCAACGCCATCACGGAAAGTGTTGAAGTTGGTTTATTTACTCTTGCGTAGTCAGTCACGATGTCTTCATAGCGTACGTTTCTCTATATATATTCCCTCCACACTCGCGCGAAAGGCTTACCAAGGACAGCAGGAAATCAACCTTACACTGTGTGTGTGTGTGTGTGTGTGTGTGTGTTGTGTGTGTGTGTGTGTGTGTGTGTGCGTGTGTGTGTTATCTGTCTCTCTGTCTGCGTATGCGTGCAGGAGAGTCCTGTTATTTTGTTGTAAGTTGTGTATTAGAAAACAAAAACAACCCACCTGTTAACAAACGCAAAAGTGTCGTTATACATAGCTCCCAACTAATATTGTGATGAGCTGTGGATGTGGTTATGATAAAATGTTACGGAATCTGTCACTGTACGTTCTACACAAAGCAGCTGTGTCAGTCAGCTGTCAGACGTGTTGCCATTATCTACCCTCTCAAGCAGAACTGATAATTCGTCACATCCGATTTTGAACTGTTTTTGGCTTATCATACAGACAGATAGATAGACGACACACACACACACACACACACACACACACACACACACACACACACACACACACACATAATTGACTCAGGCATTGTTACACAGAGGATCGGGAAAAGAAAATGTATCGTGTCTGGGCTTGGGCCGGGGGAGGGTTGGGAGGAAGGGATTATAAGGATTACTTTGTAGTTCTTTAATTTAAAAAAACACACACCAAAAAACTAAAAAAAGAATGTTACTTCATTGATACCCTGCGCGCATAGCAGCAACGATTTCCCCGTCGATGAATCAGGCCGAACACACGCTGGCTGGAGCCGACCCTGCTCGGCACAGCTCGACCTGCGTGCAGGAGAATCCATAGAAGAGTTTGCTCGGCGGCAGTACAGTACAACAGTCTGTTGGTCCAAACCAGAGGGTTTTTTTTTTTTTTTCCTTTTTTTTCCCCCCAGTCCAACCAGCGCCGCTTTGTTCAGTTGGGTTACGGGGCCCGCCCCCCAAATTAGTGGGCATTACGCTTTAACACACGCGGTGATTATCCTCCACCGTTCTGTTGCTAATGGTCAGGCCTCTGTGCTGCTGCTGGCCAAACCCGGTAGGAAAGGAAAAAGGAAGGGGTGGGGGTTGGGGGTGATGGTGGTTGGTGGTTGTGGTGGTGTGGGTAGTGGGTGTGGGTGGGAGTGAGATAAAAAAAGAAATCAGCAGTGTGTGTGTGTGTGTGTGTGTGTGTGTGTGTGTGTACGGCGCGCGCGCGCGTGTGCGCGTGTGTGTGAAAATCTATAGCCTTTTTTCTTTTCTTCCATTGGAACTTGAGGTAGGGAGGGAGAGAGAGAGAAGAGAGAGAGAGAGAGAGAGAGAGAGAGAGAGAGAGGAGAGAGAGAGAGAGAGAGAGAGATTTTGCGCTGTGATAAGAAGGTTGGAGGCGGGAGGAGGAGGTGAGAATATAATTATACTTTTCTCTCTCTCTCTCTCTCTCTCTCTCTCTCTCTCTCTCTGCTTCCCTGACTCCCTGTCTCTCTGGCGGCAGGCGGGGTGGAACATAGCCAGGGGGGATTAGCGTGAAATTGATCGCCAGTGTTTAAACAATGTTGCCCAGTTGCAAGCGCCACTCTACAGCTTAATCAATGACGAGAATCACTCCAGGCTGGTTCCCAACTCTCTCCTCCTGTGTACTGGTTCTCTCTCTCTCTCTCTCTCTCTCTCTCTCTCTCTCTCTCTCTCTCTCTGTCCGTTTCTCTCTCTCTGTTTCGGCCCCCCCCCTCCTCTCTCTCTCCCCCCCATCTTCCCGTTTGTCCGCCTGTCTCTCTGTCTGTCTGTTTGTGTCTGTGTGTCTGTCTCTCTGTCTGTCTCTGTCTCTCTGTCTCTGTCTCTGTCTCTCTCTCTCTCTCTTCTCTCTCTCTCTCTCTCTCTCTCTCTCTCTCTCTCTCCCCGGCTCTCTCTGTCCGTCTCCCTCGTTTGATTTTTTTTCCAGTTTCAGCGTGCTTATGCTCTACTCTCTAATCTAGTTGCTTTAATTAGTATACTTATCAATCGATTTTGTTAATTTCTCTCTTTTAGCATGTCGGACAAAACCGATGACACCTCCCTCACCCTAACCCTTTCTCAGTACCTCACACACACACACACACACACACACACACACACACACACACACACACACACACACACACACACAATGTTGTGTGATTGATGAAATGTTCAAAACGATTATCTCTGCAATAGAAAGTGTGTGTGTGTGTGTGTGTGTGTGTGTGTGTGTGTGTGTGTGTGTGTGTGTTTGAGTATGTCCGTGCGCGCCTCCGTGCGTGAGTAAATGCGATGCGATTGTGAATGTGTGAGAGTATGTATGTGAGAGAGGGAGAGAGAGACTGTGTTAGTGTATGTGTGTATGTGTGCGCGCGCGTGTATATGTGTGTGTGTGTGTGTGTGTATGCGTGCGTGCGTGTGTGTGTTCGTGAGTGCGTGCGCGCGTGTGTATGTGTTTGTGTGTGCGTGCGTGTTTTAGCATGATCGAAGCTTACTCTTTAATTTTCAAACAAGCACTCGCGTACCTCCGTGTCCTAACCCAGAACATGTTTACTATTTAATAGCCTGTGCATTCCGTTCCCTCCTTAACGTGTACCCGGATTGGAAGTCTGGGTGGGGTCCGTTGGTTCACGTTCTGATTTAGCGTGCGCACGTGCCGCCGCGGTTGACATAGCAGACAGGGGTTTTTATCCCGCAGAAATCGGAAGTGATTGAAAGAGCGTGCATTTCTGTACACCCACTCTCTGCAACTTGTATAACATGTCAACGACACCACAGGAAAGGTAAACGCATCGGATTGGGCAGCGAAAGTGCCTTTTTTTTTTCTCTGACTACGGGTGTGACGTTCGAACGACTTGAACGCTCGGCCTCGGACTGCGAAAGCTTAGAGCAACGACGTAGTACGGGTATCAGTAGCTGTCGGTGATGCTCTTGTCTGTCTCTCTGCTCAACCGGGGGATGCGGGTGTGTTGGGAGCGAGCCACGCTGCTGTTTTGATATCCTTTCCGCGCTTTATTGACTCACGTGTGGAACAAAAATAAGTCTGTGTAACAACCCTGTTTCGGCTGTTGTTCCGGAGCTGAGCTTATACAAGTGGGTCTCTCTCTCTCTCTGTCTCTCTTGTGTCTCTCTCTTCTCTCTCTCTCTCTCTCTCTCTCTCTCTCTCTCTCTCTCTCTGAGCTCATCTCTGTGTCTGTACCTTCCGCTCTTTGTTTCACCCACCCCCTCTCTCTCACTCACTCTCTCTTTTGCCTGTCTCTGTTATCCTCTCCCGGCCTTTCTCTCTGTATTCCTATTCCTCCTCCTGCTCTCTCTCTCTCTCTGGCTCTCTCTCTCTCTCTCTCTCTGGCTCTCTCTCTCTCTGCCTCTCTCTCTGTCTCTCTCTCTCTCTGTCTCTCTCTCTCTGTCTCTCTGTCTGTCTGTCTGTCTGTCTCTCTCTCTCTCTCTCTCTCTCTCTCTCTCTCCTCTCTCTCCCCCCCCCCTCCCTCTCTCTCTGCCGCTGTCTCTCTCTGAGCTCAACTCTGTATGTACCTCTCACTCTTTGTTTCACCCCTCTCTATCTCACATTCTCTCTGTCTCTCTGCCTCGCTGTCATCCTCTCCACGCCTTTTTCTCTGTACTTCTGTTCTCTCTGCTCTCTCTTAGCTCATCTCTGTCTGTCTGTACCTCTGTCTCTGCCTCTGTCTCTGTCTCTGTCTCTCTCTCTCTCTCTCTCTCTCTCTCTCTCTGAGCTCAACTCTGTATGTACCTCTCACGCTTTGCTTCACCCCTTTCTGTCTCACGTTCTCTCTGTCTCCCTGCCTCTCTGTCATCCTCTCCACGCTTTTTTCTCTGTACTTCTGTTCTCTCTGCTCTCTCTTAGCTCACCTCAGTCTGTCTGTACCTCTGTCTCTGCCTCTCTTTCTGCCTCTCTCTCTCCCTCTCTTTCTGCCTCTCTCTCTCCCTCTCTTTCTTTCTTTCGATCTCCCCTCTCCCCAGCATGTCTTATCTCTGTTCTGTCTGTCTGTGTCTCTCCTCATTTCTGTTCTTGTCATTTCGTGAAGAAAAAGAAACACCCGAAGGTGCTGGGGAGGACCCAGAGAAGCACTGTCTTCACCTGCCTTTAGAGCAGTCCTGTACCACCCTTAGAGGCCTGCGCTGTGTTGACGATGGGTACAGGCACGCGTAGGACACGCCATTAAGATATCAAGGGACATAACTGCTCCTGAACAGAGGTAAATCAGACTACAGGATGCAACTCATAACAGCCTTAAAGTAGCATCCCCATGGGTGTACCAGCCCGTATTTCATGACTGCAGAGCCCACCGGCAAAAAAACCCACCCTCCAGCTGCCGAGCACACCCAACAGACCCAACCACCCATGCCCACGGACAGACGAAGACGGTGCCACTCCAGACACAGCCAAGCTTTCGCCATACGGTCTTATGTGTGCCCTCTCCTCATTTCTGTTCTTGTAAGTCATTTCGTGAATTACATTTTAGTTAAAAAAAAACAAACTCAACGGTAGGAGAGGCACAATGACGGACCGGCCGCCCGGCCGATTGACCGTTCCTACAGCTCTCGTGACGGGGTCGGGGTGACGGCCGCCCGACCGTTCCTAACAGCTCTCGTGACGGGGTCGGGGTGACGGCCGCCCGACCGTTCCTAACAGCTCTCGTGACGGGGTCGGGGTGACGGCCGCCCGACCGTTCCTAACAGCTCTCGTGTCGGGGTCGGGGTGACGGCCGCCCGACCGTTCCTAACAGCTCTCGTGACGGGGTCGGGGTGACGGCCGCCCGACCGTCCCTACAGCTCCCGTGACGGGGTCGGGGGTGACGGCCGCCCGACCGTTCCTTACAGCTCTCGTGACGGGGTCGGGGTGACGGCCGCCCGACCGTTCCTACAGCTCCCGTGACGGGGTCGGGGTGACGGCCGCCCGACCGTCCTTACAGCTCCCGTGACGGGGTCGGGGGTGACGGCCGCCCGACCGTTCCTACAGCTCCCGTGACGGGGTCGGGGTGACGGCCGCCCGACCGTTCCTTACAGCTCTCGTGACGGGGTCGGGGTGACGGCCGCCCGACCGTTCCTACAGCTCCCGTGACGGGGTCGGGGTGACGGCCGCCCGACCGTCCTTACAGCTCCCGTGACGGGGTCGGGGTGACGGCCGCCCGACCGTTCCTACAGCTCCCGTGACGGGGTCGGGGTGACGGCCGCCCGACCGTTCCTTACAGCTCTCGTGACGGGGTCGGGGGTGACGGCCGCCCGACCGTTCCTACAGCTCCCGTGACGGGGTCAGGGTGACGGCCGCCCGACCGTTCCTTACAGCTCTCGTGACGGGGTCGGGGTGACGGCCGCCCGACCGTTCCTTATAGCTCTCGTGACGGGGTCAGGGTGACGGCCGCCCGACCGTTCCTTACAGCTCTCGTGACGGGGTCGGGGTGACGGCCGCCCGACCGTTCCTACAGCTCCCGTGACGGGGTCGGGGGTGACGGCCGCCCGACCGTCCCTACAGCTCCCGTGACGGGGTCGGGGTGACGGCCGCCCGACCGTTCCTTACAGCTCTCGTGACGGGGTCGGGGTGACGGCCGCCCGACCGTTCCTAACAGCTCCCGTGACGGGGTCGGGGTGACGGCCGCCCGACCGTTCCTAACAGCTCCCGTGACGGGGTCGGGGTGACGGCCGCCCGACCGTTCCTAACAGCTTCCGTGACGGGGTCGGGGTGACGGCCGCCCGACCGTTCCTACAGCTCTCGTGACGGGGTCGGGGTGACGGCCCGCCGACCGTCCCTACAGCTCTCGTGACGGGGTCGGGGTGACGGATGGCAAATCGCGTGTCTGGGGCAGCCAGGAAAGACGGTGACTGAGAAAGACTCATTGTGGAGGGACTTGACCCAGACACACCACCGAGGCGGGCGCTGAGGAGGGTGGTGATGGTGGTGGTGGTGGTGGTGGGGTCGGGTGGAGGGGGCGAATGGGTGGGATAGCACGAGGTGACTGCCTGTGAGTGGTGAGAGAGAGAGAGAGAGAGAGAGGGAGAGATGTAGGGGTGGGGAGGGAAAGAAAGTGTATTTGGCCGTGAAAATAGACTGGTGTGTGTTCATTGGAACCGAGAGGAAGGAAGTAGGGGTAGGGGTAGGGGGAGGGGAAGGGTAAAGCCTAACGGGTAGGGAAAGAAAGCGGACAGCAGGTGAACGGAGAACATGAACAGAGACGGGACATGCATACCTAGTTTGAGATGCCTACCTGTGTGAGTGTACCTATTTTCACTTGCGTCCTGATCCTGTAGTACGTGGTACGAGGATAACCACAATTGACATAGAGTGCGCGCGCGCGTATGTGTGGTGTGCGCGTGTGTGTGTGCACACCTGAGGCAATGAGTATTGTTTGTGTGTGTGTGTGTGTGTGTGTGGCAGGAAGGGGGCAGTGTTGGAAGAAGGGGGGGTGGGGTGGGGGTGAGACGGTAAGGGAGGGAGAAGCAGGCAGACAGGCAGGCAGACAGGCAGGCAGGCAAGCAGGCAGGCAGAGGGCTGGCTGTTCCGGGGTTTCCTATTAACTTCTCGGCAGGCGGTAGGGGCGGCCAAGGTCGGACAGGCGCATGTTTCAGGGATGGGGGAGTCGGTATAGTAGAGCTCTCCGGCTGGCCCCTGGAGTGTGTACTACCAGGACTCGCTCGCTCGCTCTCTCTCTCTCTCTCTCTCTCTCTCTCTCTCTCTCTGTGCGTGTGTGTTGTCTGTCTCTCTCACCCTGTCCCTCTGTCTTCTCTCTCTCTTTATTTCTTTCTTTCTTTCTCTCTCGCTCTCTCCCTCTTCCCTCCCTCCGCCTCTCCCTTCTCCTCATCTCTCTATATCAGTCTCTTTGTGTGTCTGTTTCTCTTTCTTCTTATACACACATACACATACACCTCTCTCTCTCTCTCTCTCTCTCTCTCTCGCAAGAACGTTCGCGCTGTGTGTGTGTGTGTGTGTGTGTGTGTGTGTGTGTGAGAGAGAGAGAGAGAGAGAGAGAGAGAGAGAGAGAGAGAGAGAGAGAGAGAGAGACAAACAGACAGACAGGCAGACAGAGAGAGAGGGGGGAATTCGCGATGAACTGAAGGCCCCTCCATATCATGCCCTTATAGTATGTGACTGTTAGCCTACCTTCACCCAACTCCAAGCCATCGCTTTCCAAGTCAAACCTTACTTCCAACCGTTCCTTCCTCCCTGCCACCCCCCCCCCCCTCCCTCCACGGCTCTCTTCTTCCTTCTCCCGTTTTAGGTTTCCAAACCGCAAGAGCTCCATTGAGAAACAGATAATGGTGGAGCGTGTCAGCCTCTCTGTCTTTCTCTCTCACACACACACTCATGCGCGTGCTCCAGCGCGCGCTCGCGCGCGCACGCACACACACACACACACACACACACACGCGCACACGCACGTACACACACACACACACAACACACACACCACACACACACCACACACACACACACACACACACACACACACAACACACACACACACACACACACACACACACACACACACACACACACACACACAAACACACACACACACAGAGGAGAGAGAACGAGTTGTGGAGGGTATGTGGTAGGGAGACTCGAATCGTCGGGAGGAAGATGAGAGACAGAGATACGGTGTTGGAGGGAGAACGCTGAGGGGATGTGGGGGGGGGGGGGGGGGTAGAGGGAACGGGGAGGGCTGGCTAAGTACATCCTCCGTTTTCTGCTTTTTTTTCCCCTTTCTTTGTCCCTCCTCGAGATTGGTGCGCGGGTCTCTTCCTCCTCGCCTTCTCCTCCTGTTTGTGCTTTGGTGCTCACCCTACCTATGGTCACGTCGACATGGGAAAGGGGGGGGGGGGGGGGAGAGAGAGAGAGAGAAGGGGGGGGGACACACTCGCAGCATACACACTTTCACACACGCGCACACAAGAGAGAGGAGAGGAGAGAGAGAGAGAGAGAGAGAGAGAGAGAGAAATCATCTTCTGCTTTATGCCCCCAAAACAACGCACGAGAAAAACAACGCCATCACACAAACTCCTGCTCCCTCTACTACCCTTTCGTCTCTTCCCCTTCCCCGCCTCACGCCCTTCCCATCTCTCCCACTTCAGTACATACGTGATTGACAGGTGGTGTGTGTGTGTGTGTGTGTGTGTGTGTGGGGAGGGGGGGGGGGTGTTGTGCGCGGCGTGCGTGGCGTGCGTGCGTGTGTGTGTACGTGTGTACGTGCGTGCGCAGCACGCACGCATAACCCCCAGGGTTTCCCGCCCCCTGGGAGAGGTCGGGTCACTCAGGTGGAACTAAAGATCCGTTTCCAACCCCGGGTCGCCGTGTCTACACAAGGGGCGCCTTTGTGTCGTCGGCTCAGCCTAGCCCCGGCCGACCTGGCCGAGTTGCTCTTGTACTGCAGGTAAACTGTACTGTATTCAGTACTGGCAGGGTCGGCGGCGAGAGACCGAACTGTTAACGAGTGCGATTATGCACCGACAGAACTCGTCCAGGTCGCACCAGACCAACCAAGGATCTCAGTTGTGTGGTATTGCTACGTACTTTCTGTGACTTTTTTTTTGTTTTAGAAACATGAATTATGTTCAAATGAAAACAAAACTGGCATTTTAAAGGAAAATAGTTCAAGTTAGCAGTGCATGGTTGAGAGACGAGGGATGGGGGAATGGGATGAAGAAAAAAAAAAACAGTTTGGGGGAGGGGAGGGGTGATAGGTGTTGTGAAAGGAGGAGGAGGCGAAGGTCTTTGTTCCTGTCTAAAAAAATCTACGGTGTGTGTGTGTGTGTGTGTGTGTGTGTGTGCGTGCGCGTATGTTTGTGTGTGTGTGTGTGTGTGTGTGTGTGTGTGTGAAAGCTGGTGCACGAACTCTGTGTGTGGTGTGTGTGTGTGTTGTGTGTTGTGTTGAGAAGCGCGTGCGCGCGCATGGATTGTGTGTGTGTAGTAGTAGTAGTAGTAGTAGTAGTAGTAGTAGTATTTATATATCTAACATTATGTCCGGCAGTCTTCACTTCAGCTTATTGCACAACTCTCTCTCTCTGTCTCTCTCTGTCTCTCTGTCTCTTTTTCGCCCTTCCCCCCTCCCTTCCCCGTTCCCCAAAGCTAATACATTCTGCATGTTGTGATCCTCCGCCCTCTTTCTTTCCCCTCTGCTTGCTTTTGTTCCCCTCGTCTCTTTCCCTTTCCTGGCTCATTCTCTCCGTGTTCTTTTCCACCAGACCGTTGTACCTGCCGTGGCGTGTGCGAGAGCCGTTTCTTTTGCCTTGGGGGCAAAAAATAAACCAGGATTTTTTTTTTTTGCTTCTCGTCTTTAAATCCCCTCCCTACAGTCACCAACAAGAGGCTGATCCACGCTTTTGAAAAAAAAAAAAAAAAAAAAAAAAAAACAAGGGGAAGGAAGCCTGGAGTAGGGGGGTGGGGAGGAGGAGGAGGGGGTGGGGTGGGGGTGGGGGGAGCGGGTTGGGGAGGCTTTTTTTTTTTATTACAGCTGTCTGGTAGGCCGTTAGTGTCTGTGTGCCTGAATTCGGTTGGCTTTTCTGTTTCTCATTTCCTGTTCTTTTCTTGGGCGATATGAGCTGGCCTTGCTATGAGCGTTCCGTTTTCTTCCCACCTGTCTGTCTGTCTGTCTGTCATATCTGTCTGTACATCTGTTTGTCTGCCTGTCCGTCTCTCATGTTTTTTTCTGCCCCCCCCCCCACTCCTCTCTCGCGCGCCCCCTCCCCCTCCATCCCACCATGTGAGGGGAAAGGGTGGGAGTGCGTGCGAGGAAAACCCGGGATGGTGGGGGGTGGGATGGTAGTGGTGGTGGTGAGGATGGTGGTGATGGTAGTAGTGTATGTGGAGGGGGGGGGGGGGGGGAGTGACTCACAGGTACAAAAGTGGGTGAGGCGGAAGGGATGAGGCGAATTTGGGGTGCTCTGCAACCCTCGCCCTTTCCGCCCGTCTGTTTTTCAGTTTGTGTCTTTTCAACTGGGTTAAATAAATTTATTTCCACTTTACCAAACACGGTTTTACAACAAATGGGACTTTTGAACAACAACACAGCTAATGTTTATAATGTGTTCAAATGTTTATAATTACACGTGTGACAAAGGAAATGGCAGGAGACTATTAATGTTACTAAACAAAAGACGCAAAAATATTCATACCACACGGTATAAATATATAAATGCACACATACATACATTACACATACACATTTACATAAAATTATGCAAACATGTACAAAATCGAGGAAAAATAAGAAAAGAGTCTAGTAGTAAAGAAAAGAGTAAACATTAAAGACAAGAAAATGCATGCAAATCAACCACTCACATATTATTATTAACCTGTATTATGGAGCGTTCAGAGAGAGAGAGAGAGAGAGAGAGAGAGAGAATGAATTTATGTTCTGCTCTAAGATTTCACTATCGTAGACATTTATATCATTACTGAAGGCGAGTTTTATTAACATGTTCTTCAAAAACGTTTAGATTGTTTAATAAAGCGATGAACGGTTTTGAATATAGCTGCTTATCTTCACGTCGTCGGAGGGATTGTTTACCACGGAGAAGAATAATGACTTCGAGTAGATTGGGTGGAAGATTGGAAATCGTATCGCTTCTGATGTTAGTGTAATTTGGACAATATAATAGAAAGTGTTCGGTCGTTTCTGAATCGGTGCCACATTGACAAACTGGATCTGTTTTAAATGACGGTTAACTAGGTCTTAATTTAAATCACTCATTCTAGGCGGAGTCTGCGATGGTGAATCTGCTCGTTTCTGTCTCCATAATAATAATAATACGGTACAACTGAGTCATCCCGTGAAATAAAAACGTTTAAATTCGCTAAGAGATTTTGTGGATTTTATGTTGTCCTGGAGGTCGTTCCACAGGTTAGTTGCGGTTGGAATAAATGAGTTTTTGTACACTTCTGTTTTACATAGAGGCACGTGTCTGTCAGAGGTCTTCGCCGTGAATAGGGATTTCTTGTTGATTCAAGATCTAGTACTAGGCTACATCAGTGTTCTGGACACAAACCATTGGCCATTTTATAAAACTCGATCAGTTTGTGTCTTTTTCTCCTTTCTTTTAAAGAGCAGAATCCGGATTCTTCATACAATTTTTTGTGACTTGTGCCTTTGACACCTCCAATAATGATGCCAGTTGCTTCTAAATGAATATTTCCTAGCATGTTTGCTTGTGTCTCACTGCAGTTGTCCCAGACAATATCAGCGTAGTCAAAGTGCGGCAAGATACATGATGTAAACATGGTTTGTAATGCTTTCCTTGATATCTTATATTTGTAGTTTCGTAGGTAAGTAATCAACATGTTAACCTTCTTTACCGTACATCTGATATATTCGTCTCATCTACAGTTCTGAACAATCAGACCAAGATGATTGTGTGCATTAACTGGCTGCAGAGGTGTGTTACCGAATGTCAGCGGATAAATTTGTTTGCGATCTTGAATAATAATTACCAGTTCTGTCTTGTTCTCGTTGAATTTTACCTTCCAGCGCTTTGCCCATTCAGAAATCTTTTCCAGGTCAGAGTTTAAGACATCAGCGCGGATTACAGGGTTAGACAGAGAAAGTGCTAAACTGGTATCGTCGGCGAATAGCTTAACTACAGAAGCGATGTCATGTACTATATCATTAATAGACTAAAAACAGTAAGGGACCTACTACTGATCCCTGTGGCACTCCTGCATGAAGCCTGTGGAGGTCGGAGTTTTCACCTTTTATAACCACTGCCTGGGAACGGTTGGAGAGGTAGTCTCTCAGGAAGTCTAGCAATTTCCCTCTTATTCCGACGGCATTTAGCTTCATAAGAGACCTCTGTGCCATACACGATCGAATGCTTTTGAAATGTCCAGGTATACAATTTGTGTGGTAACTCCAGAATCAAAAGAAGTGCAGGTTCGTTATAGGTGGACAGTAACTGATTAACTGTAGAATCACCGGGGATGAATCCAGATTGTAGAGGAGTAAGAAAGACATTTGATGTTAGAAAGAAAAAGACATGTCGATGTATACATTTCTCTAGAACCTTTCCAACGCAGCTTAGTAAAGAGATTGGCCTATAATTACTGCAAAGTACTTTTGGTCCTTTGTTATGTATAGGGGTCACATGCGCAGTCTTCCATAATAATGGAAATCTACTCTCACGAAGAATTTGTTAAACAGTGTAGTAAGGGAAAGACATGTAACATGAGCTGAAGTTGTTAACAAAATGTTGTGAATAAAATCTTGACCAGATACCTTAGTTTTGTCCAGTTTTTTTTTTAATGTGTCAGCTACTTCAGTTTGTGAAAGTATAATCTCATCTAGTTGGGAATCAAGAAATGTAACGTTCGGCAACCTGTCGTTATCGTTTTCTAATGTTGACTGTTGTACAAAATAAGAATTGAAAATGTTTGCTTTGTCTTTGTTTGAGTAATACACTATGCCCTGTGACTCGATAGGTGGAACTTCCTGAGCTTCGATCTCTTTCTTATTGAAGAAGGACTTAACCAGTTTCCACCAGTCTTTACTTCCAAAACTTGATGAGTCTGAAGCTTTTTTGTGTAGTTGGTTATAATACTCTGTTTCCCTATCTCTTTCTTTTGATATAACGTAATTTCGAAACCGACGAAATCTTTCCCAGTCATTCGGGAAGATTGCTTTGTTTGGCAATTCGGTGAATTGTCTTGCGCGTGTCGATCAAAAGTCGAATCTCAGTCATCCAGGGCACGTCCTGCAGGTGGATAGTTACAGTTTTAACAGGCATGCATTGTTTAGCTATGGCCAAAAGGGTTTCAGAAAAAAGACTAGCACTCTCATCTACCGTTTGTTTAGTCAGTATGGTATCCCAGTCAACTTCATTCAACAATGTTCAGAATTTTTCTGTGTGTAGTTTACGATAATTGAATATTGTTCTTTTGAAGGAGCGGTTTATTTTTACAGTGTTTTCCAGGATAGCACAGGGAATACTATGGTCGCTATACGCTGCAGGTATGAATTCCGTCGACTTGATAAGTTGAGGAGTCTGTGTAATAATTAAATCTGAAACATGTGCTTGTACTGTCCGTTATACGCGTCGGCTCACTTACTATTTTGGTACAAGCTGTACTGGTTAATGATGTCTAGAAGGTGATGTGATGGGTTCCTCAGGAAGTCTGTGTTGAAGTCGCCCAAATGATAAACTGTAACATTGTGTTTTTACTTTTCTTATGTTTTCACTTATCAGCTGCCAGTAACTGACGGGGGTGTTCGGCGGACGATAAAATGATCCAATTAACAGACTCGTTTGATTTACTTTGGTTTCCACCCAGACCGATTCTAGACCATTGACTTAAAGATCTGGGCGTGGTTTACAGTACAGGCAATGTATAACGTAGACGGCCACTCCACTATGTGGATCGTTTGGTCTAGCACGTCTGACGGGAGGATGGAGGTTAGGGAGTTCTATGGCACTGCTGGAATCCGTTTCAGAAAGCCAGGTTTCTGACAGTGTTATGATGTCAAAATCATTACATTCGGTGGACAGTAAATCAAGTTTGTTTTTCAAGCTGTTAATATAGCGTATACACAGTTCCTTGCTGTTTTCTGGCCCTGGATTTAGTTCAGTATCACCAGAAAGTATGATATAAAGAAGTAAAATGAAGGCAGTATACTGGAAGATGTCATTACAAACGAAGTGCGTTTCTTCGCGAACATGGTAAGACATTGGTACATTTTGGTTCCCGACAGACTGTTCCTGCACTAAGATGTATTCAGAAAATGGAAACAGCAGAGCTAGATGAATGTCTTGTAGACAGCGTGCTGCCAACAGTATAAAAATATTCTGCAGTTGGATTTATTAAGAAAGGAAAGTTTCCGGGCTAGAGTCAGAGCAGTTGTGTGAAATTGACCTATCCTGGCTCTGTGTGCACTGATCCCAACAGTCTTTTATGTGACAGTACTGAGGAAAACGTCAAACAAAAAGCAAGCCAGGATTGTGGGTTGGTACGGGTTCTCTCTCATTGGAAACAGGATGAAGATTGATAAACAAGCAATTGATAAACAAGTAACCGCTCGCGCGCATGCGCTCGCACACACACACACACACACACACACACACACACACACACACACACACACACACACACAGGCGCGCGCCCGCGCGCATGCGCACGCACGCACGCACCAGCACACACGCACACGCACACACCACACACACACACAACACACATCCACCACACAACACACCACACACACACACACACACACACGAAATCTCTCTCTCTCTCTCATCTCACGTCTCCTTCCTCACACACACCACACACACACACACATGTATATGCACGCACACGCCGCGCGCGACCGCGCACACACACACACACACACACACTTCACACACACACTTATGCACTTGCCTTTCTCACAATGTGCGTTTAGCTGTCAAAACACAATTTTTGTTGCCTACAACACACACACACACACACACACACACACACACAAACCTCAGTCTCTCTCTCTCTCTCTCTCTCTTCTCTCTGTCTCTCTGTCTCTCTCTCTCTCTCTCTCTCTCTCTCTCCGTCGGAAAAGATGCAAAGATGCGCGGTTGCTGAAATCCTACATTATTTTGCGCGCATTCTGGTATTGAGGGAAACGCTCACTTATCGTACGCACCCGTCTCCGAGATCAATATTTATGTTGGACCCCGTTCCACCCACCCCTCCCCTGTAATACCTTTCCATCCTAAATTTGTCAGCGGTTTTGGTTCCTACCCGTCTCCAGGCCGTGTGTAATAGAATGCTCATTGCTTCTAAATGGCGAGTATTCTCCACGTCACACGCATTGTCTTATCGTTCTTGTGTGTCTGTGTGAATTCAGCTCTGAGCTTCCAGTTGATTTACCAGACTTCGTTCTTCTGCAGATCTTCAAGAACGCAACAAATTAAAGGCCCGAGTGCATCGGCGCACCAGACATAATATTTATACCCATTTAGTCGCGGTGCGACCGATACGGGACCCAAGCCTAAATTGGGTTATGTTTACACAGGTCTACTGTCGACGTGAGTTTTGTCGATTGGGGGTTAAAAAGAAAAGAAGAAAAAAAAAAGGAAAACGAAAAAAGCGATCGCTGCTGTTCCTGGCTGCATTTCCTTTTACGTTGTATTTATTTAGTGAAAAGACGTAGATAACTAAAAAAAAAAAAAAAAAAAAAGAAAGAGAAAAGAAGAAGAAGAAAAAAAAAAGAAGCATAGATCTCGTGGGTGTTGGGAAGTCTGTGGGAAGTGTTGTTTGATGGAAGTCGGGTATCTTCCTTTGGCTCAGCGACTAAAGCTGTTAATGTCGTAAGTAGGTGGTGTGCGTCTGCTGTGTGGCGACCCATGGCTGCGTGCAGCCCTCTCTGAACACCACTGAAGGGAGCTGACAGCAGTGCAGCGCCTGCTCTGAACACCACTGAAGGGAGCTGGCAGCAGTGCAGCGCCTCGCCTGGTGGGTTGTCCTCATGACGAGATGTTGATAGTGGTGACACTCATAGGGCGCAGGTCTTTTGGGCTTGTGACAGGACGACCCATGGTGCAGTTGTGTAGGGGGTGGTAATGGAGGGGGGGGGGGGGGGGGGGGAGTAGGAAAGAACGGTGTAGGAGTAGTGTGTGGGGGCGATGTATGAGTAGGAGGTATGATAGAACGAATTACAATCATGACAAAACAATGAAGTTGATATCGCATGTTTTTATGGGTGTATCTACCCCTCTCCATTCCCGTTTTCTGTTTGATTCTTTCAGTGCCTTTGTTTCTTTTCTTTAGAATCTTTCTGTCTGTCTCCCTTTTCCTCTTTTCTTTTTCGTCCTTTATTGCCCTCCAATTTCGTTCCATTTTTTTTCTCTCGTCATCCTCAGATATTTCCCTCCTCCTTTCATCCTTTGCTTGTCATCGTCGTCCTCTTTTTCGTCTACTCCCTTCCCCCCCCTCCCCCCTCCTTTTCTTTATTTTTCCTTCTTCGGTACTTACTTTTTCCGTCCTGTGTAATCTACTTGTCTTCCTGCTCCGCGTTATGTGCAAAACATAAGAGGGTATATATTTTCTTTGTCAGTCAGCCCTGCTCCGTTTCCGCTCTCTCTCTCTCTCTCTCTCTCGCTCTGTGTGTCTACGTCACCGTACGCGGCGGTCTTTGTGCGGGCGACGTGGAGATGAATGTGGCTTCAGAGGGAGCGGAAAGACTTCTTTACTGTGTATGTTCTACGTGGAGGTGAGGGGAAGGTGAGGGGGAGGAGAGCGAGAGAGAGAGAGAGAGAGGGAGAGGGAGGGAGGGGGGCCTACACAGATGACAGAAGAAACAGAGAATGAAACTTAAAAGAGAACAAGTGAGCCAAAGCAAGAGCACACGAACTTTCCACAAAAGTGGGAGGTAAACGGGGCTGGGAAGAACTGACGGTTGTGCTTTGTTAGACTCTGACGAGTGTGCGATGTTACGCCCCAGTTTGTTGCATGTCCAAATTGTCGCCAGCGACAATTTGGGCTGGCCTCATTACCAAAAACTGTCACAGAAACTGACGTTGTCGCCCTTGACCACGAAATGGGCAGGTAAAAATGAGTGTAAGAGAACGAGCTATAAGGCTGATACCACGTTTGTTCTGTTTATTACCTGTGTGCTTCCACATGTTGGAATGTGCAGGCTCTTCATATTGGTGAACTGCTTTGTTACGATAGTCTAACATGTGCCACGAACAGCCCTATGCTGGCATAGACGGTCGTGGAATATGAAGGCTCCTATTTTGTTAAGAAATAAAGATTGCTAGTGTGTGAGTGCGATGTGAGACAAATTGGGTGCGTTCTGTTATTGCATTAGATTATTTCAAATTTGATACATTAGTGGAGTGTAAGAACATCGCTAAATATACTTAAATGTGTATATTTGATGACGTTGATAGAGGCGTCCTTTATTCTGCTTTTTGTGCACATTGGCAGTTGGTCTGCTCACAATTCAAGGAAAAGCAAACATAACGAATAAACTAAAAGAAGAAATTAAAAAGAAAGAAAGAAAGAAAGAAAAAAAAACCCAACGTAAATTGTGCATTTTCATTGTTCTTATACTCGATCCTAGTTGAGGATTCACATCAAATTAGCGGCAATTACAGCAGCAGCAGCAGCGATTTAGGTAGTCGCTTAGTGGTAACTGCAGCAGCAGAAGTAGTCAAAACAACATCAGCAGCACATAAAGATAAGGTTGGAAAACGTCAGTTTTTCCGAGCAAGCTTTCGTATCACATGCTGCGGATCGAGAACACAGTTTGTCCTTCTTCAGCGTAAAGCGCACCGCCTAGACAGAAACAGTGGCTCCGCATCAGACGTCACTGGCGATCAATTCAGCTGCTGGCGACGGTTAGGGGCCGAATGACACCGGCGACAAATTCGGTATCGGCCCGGAAACTGTCGCCGGCGACAAATTGTGCAGGACGACAAATTGGGGGCGTCAGCCAGGCGGTGTTTTTACCAGCACAGTGTTTGAGGCGCTGCATGCCGGCCCGTACTGTGATCCCGTGATAGAGCAGCAGCTCCTTAGTACAGTATGGGAGTTTCTTTAGTTCAAACTTCTTCGCCATCTCCTGCTACACTATCCACTGTGCGCGCCAGCCAGCTTCTCGCTCCTCTGCCCGACTTTCCCATTACTTACACTCGCCTCTTGGTTTTGTTTGTTTCGTTGCTCTTTCTTCCTCACCATCTTCATTGTTTCATGAAGAGAAAGAGAGAGAGAGGAGAGAGAGAGAGAGAGAGGTGGGGGAGATGGGGGGGGGGGGAGAGGTTGCGGTTGATATGTGTGTGTGTGCGTGCGTTCGTGCGTTCGTGCGTGCGTGCGGCGCGCGTGTGTGTGTGTGTGTGTGTTTGAATGCGTTCTCTCTCTCTCTCTCTCTCTCTCTCTCTCTCTCTCTCTCTCGCTCGCACACACACACACACACACACACACACACACACACACACACACACACACACACACACACCGTCAGTGGGACGAGAGAAGTGGACTTGTCAGTGTTTCATTTTCAGCCTATAATTATGATTCTGAGGAGCTCTCACCCGCTCTTACCCGACCCAGTCGGCCGGTGACTGGGCCCAGCACACCTGCTTACATCATCCTTCCTTCCTATGATTTCGTCCACACCTGTGCAAACCTTCTGCGTTGCCTTTTCCATCTTCTGTTGTGGTTGTTGATGATGTCGTCGTCGTTGTTGTTGTTGTTGTTCATC
>CM065740.1:14426558-14429509 GCA_033310375.1 Conus canariensis | reverse complement strand
ACAGTCTGCGTTCAAAAACCACTGACCGAAGAAAACGGGTTCACTGATCAGCTGTGATTTTGGTGTTTGTTTTGCTTTTGTTTTCCCTTTTTTTTCTTCCTCAGATGTATGCGGTGTGTGTGGTTTTGTCCGTAGGGGGTCCAAATGTACCACAGTATTGCTCCAAACTTTGAGTGGCATATTTGATCGATTTCTAAAGATCCACTTGAGACGAAAAAAAATCACACACACACACACACACACACACACACACACACACACACACACACACACACGCGCGCGCGCGCGCGGCGCGCAAAGGTTACCAGTCCCTGCGATATGAAAAGATCGAGAGTTGAGCGAAGAGGATTCGAAAGAATACCAAACTAGAAAAGCTTAGTCAGTCAAGCTTTGAAAGGATTGAGGCTTGCGTTCTTTTTGTGAGTGTGTGTAAGTAGACTTGACATGTGTGTGTGCGTGCGCGTGCGTGCGTGCGTGCGTGTGTGTGCGTGCGTGCGTGCGTGCGTGCGTGCGTTGTGTGTGCGTGCGTGCGTGCGTGCGTGTGCGTGCGTGCGTGAGTGTGCGGGTGTGTGTGTGTGTGTGTGTGTGTGTGTGTATGAGAGATGGAACGAAAGCTAGATGCCCCTCTTTCCCGTGGCTGAACTGTTCAGCTCATGCATGTTTCTCGTCCTTTTCTCATGTCTACCGAGGCCCCGCGAGGTGTGTTTGTGTGATGTGTGCGTGCCTGCGTATACGCGCGCGCGCGTATGTGTATATAATAAATTATCTTTTCTTTGTCAGCTTTGGATCTGTGTCTGTGTGTGTTTGCCTCCCCTCATTCCAACCTCGCCGCATTCCTCACCCCACACTCTCTCCATCTCTGTCTGTCTGTTGGTCTGTCTGTCTGTCTGTCTCCTTCTCCCTCGCTCCCTCTCTCCTGCCGTACGTCCTTCCTTACCACAGTCTCGTTTTTCAATACATCTTTCTCTATATCCCCCCCCCCCTCCTAAATCTTAATATTTGTCTCCCACTTTCTCTCTCTCTTCTCTCTCTCTCTCTCTCTCTCTCTCTCTCTCTCTCTCTCTCTCTCTCTCTCTCTCTCCCCCTCCTTTCCTACTTCTGTCTTTTTCTGTCTTTGCCCAGCCACCTCCATTATCCATCCTCCACTCCTATTCTGTAAGCCTGTCTCACTCCCTCGCACCTTCTGTCTCTGTGTATGTTTTTCATCCCCATCTTCCCCTTCCCCGTCCCGATCTCTCCTTTTTCTTTCCGCCCCCCCCCCCCCCCCTCTCTGTCTGTCTGTGTCAGTGTGTCTGTCTGTCTGTCCCTCTCTCCCTCCCTCCCTCTCCCCTCCAACCCCCCTCCCGTGTGTGTGTATGGGGGATTAAAAACAGAACAAAACAAAACAGACAGACAAAGAAACAAGCAGAATCGTGAACATGATGTAACTATCTCAGTGTTTGAGTATAGTTTAGCACGGTAGTGATCCTTCATTTGCAGTAAGCTGGCGGGTAGTATGCGCCCATTACCGCATGGTGAGTGTTGAAAGTTGGTAGTGTGCGCCCATTACCGCGTGGTGAGTGTTGAAAGTTGGTAGTAGGCGCCATTACCGCGTGGTGAGTGTTGAAAGTTGGTAGTAGGCGCCCATTACCGCGTGGTGAGTGTTGAAAGTTGGTAGTAGGCGCCCATTACCGCATGGTGAGTGTTGAAAGTTGGTAGTAGGCGCCCATTACCGCGTGGTGAGTGTTGAAAGTTGGTAGTATGCGCCCATTACCGCGTGGTGAGTGTTGAAAGTTGGTAGTGTGCGCCCATTACGCGTGGTGAGTGTTGAAAGTTGGTAGTAGGCGCCCATTACCGCGTGGTGAGTATTGAAAGTTGGTAGTATGCGCCCATTACCGCGTGGTGAGTATTGAAAGTTGGTATATGCGCCCATTACTGCGTGGTGAGTTTGAAAGTTGTAGTTGCGCCATTACGCGTTGGTGAGTATTGAAAGTTTGGTTAGTATGCGCCAATTACCGCGTGGTTAGTGTTGAAAGTTGTAGTATGCCCCATTACCGGTGGTGAGTGTTGAAAGTTGGTAGTATGCGCCATTACCGCATGTGTGATGTGTTGAAGTTGGTAGTATGGTCCCTTACGCGCGTGGTGTAGTATTGAAAGTTGGTAGTTTGCACCCATTACCGCGTGGTGAGTATTGAAAGTTGGTAGTTTGCGCCCATTACCGCGTGGTGAGTATTGAAAGTTGGTAGTTTGCGCCCATTACCGCGTGGTGAGTATTGAAAGTCCGCTCGCTCTGTGTAGCGTTTGGACATGAAATTCGGTTTGCGTCCTACTTGGGTTTCATGGGTAAAACAAGTTATCCACAGCAGCGTTTGTAATTGTAATCCCGTATACAGTGTGTGTGTGTGTGTGTGTGTGTGTGTGTGTGTGTGTGTGTGTGTGTGTGTGTGTGTGTGTGTGTGTTGTGCGCGCGTGCGTGTTTTAATTCACGAGGCACAGATTGATGAATCGGCACAGAATGAAATTGTAACCATTAATTAATCTCACTGTGTCCGGAACAGTCTAGAGGAATGGATGACTTCTCTCAGGAACGAATGAAAACTGCACGACACGGAGCCGCCTCTGCTGGCAACAACACCCACGGCTTGAAACATTCGGTCAAATAATAACTAAAAAGAAAAAAAAGAAGGAAAATCCAGGGATCACACAGTTCTGGAGTGTAACATGCTCACAAACTCACATTTTGGGTTCCATGGTTGGCTGGCAGACTATAAAAGAGAGTGGGTTTAAGTATAGGGTGTATCCGCTGTGCCGTCATGGCTTCTGGGCGTGTTAGGCCAAGTACGATAACTCAGGTGTGGTCCGAAGAAGGGCTGTGCGTAGTGTGCAGACAGTAAGCTCAAACTGAAAAGCATCGGAGGATGGTCGGGACTTGGCCTGCTGATGTGTGTGTGCGCGTGCGTGCGTGCGTGCGT
>CM065740.1:14419058-14421558 GCA_033310375.1 Conus canariensis | reverse complement strand
GTTTACATTCCCTTTGATTGTCTGTCTGTCTGCTCTCTTCTGTCTCTGTCTGTTGTCTGTTGTCTGTCTGTCTGTCGTCTCTCTATCTCTCTTCTCTCTCTCTCTCTCTTCTCTCTCTCATCTCTCTGTCATCGCTCGCCGAAACCTGCACTCAGAATTCCCGTCCTTCCTCGGTTTTGTGCGTGCGTGCGTGCATGCGTGTGTTGTGTGTGTGTGTGTGTGTGTGTTGTTGTGTCTTTGTGTTGTGTGTGCGCGCGCGCGCGCGTGCGTGTTTGTGCGTGCGTGCGTCGGCGCGCGTTGCGTGTGTGTGTGCGACTTGGGAGAGAGAGGAGAGAGATGAGAGGTGGGAGACGGAGTGAGGAGAGAGAGAGAATAGTATGTGAAAGAGAGTAGAAGTTGATATAATTCATCACCGTTACCTGATCCTGTGCTGGATGCACATGTGCAATGACGTAGAGAAAGTTTTGACTTATTCTTACGTCGATCCAATTCCACCGTTGTTCCCACCGTCCGGAGTTGAAGTTTTCACCCACTGTTGTCAGTTTGTTTGTGCGTCCGTTAGAAAGATGAGGCCAAAACACAGAAGTGATTCTGAGGAAACCTAATGGAAGTGGAATGTGGCCTAGCGCAGATCTATGAAAGTTTTTGCGGAACCGCTTTAAAGAGTGACCGGGATTTGTTCAGGAAGATTACGTCTTTTAGTTAAGTTCCGTGAAAATTGCTTTTGTAGCTTTTGCTGCCAGCCTGTGCCCGGAGAGGGAAATGTCTACGTTAATGGTGGAGTTAAGAACGGTCCCGTACACAGAAACATCGTCAGTGCACGCAGTCTGTATCGTTGTCTGCGCAGACTGAAGTCGTTGGCTTGGATGCTTGTCTGGGTAGAATCTGAATGTCGTCATTTGGGTTTTTGTGCACAGTGACGTATCCGGGTGATGGGGTAACTAAGGTGGTCTGGATAACTGTTAAGAATGAGATGACGTGGGTGATCGATCATACGTAGCCTTGAGGATGGGCGTGCAAAGTGACATGATGGGGATGATCACAGAGAATGACGTAGCCTTGAGGATGGCCGGGTAGAATGACATAGCTTGGATGATCGTGCTGTGATGATCGTGCTGTTTGACGTAGTCTGGTGGTCTTACAGAATGACGTGCCTGAATGGTCGTTATTGCATGATGACGTACCCGGATGAGTGTTCAAGTGACGTAGCCGGGATGGTTGTATAGAAGGACGCAGCCGAGATAATAGTTGAGCATGGAAAAAAGTAGCGTCGATGTTCAAGTACTGTAGAATAATATAGCTTGGGTGATATTTCTTTTTTTTTCTGTGTAGAACGGACGAATAACGTCATTGGGGAAAATTGAACAGTATTAGGAAAACTGTCTCTGATGATGATGATGATGATGTGATGATGACGTCGGTGTTGTGACTGTGCGCAGAATGACGTAGTCGGGCCATGGCGGTGAAAGCAAACAACAAGGAGAACCAAGGCTTCAAGTTGCTGCAGGAGGACAGCTTGGATGACCGCCCCTGCGCCGCCGTCAAGAAGTTCGTGGCCTCCGTGCTCGACAAGAAGGATCTCAAGGACCAGGATGTGGCCGCCAGCTTTCGTAACGTGAGTCGGCCTTTGTGGCGCCTGTCTCTCCTGGATCTGTCTACTCTGTCTGTCTTCAAGACCTCGAAGATCGGGCTGTCTCCGTGTTGGCGTTCAAGCATGATGTTGCTGTGCTTGTTGGCCTTGTGTGTCTGCCGTGACTTGTTTTTGTGTCCGCTGGGAAGAGCCTCAAGGAACGAGGCGTGGTTGTCACGTTGTGTCGCCTGAATCTGCCCTTTCTGCCTGTCCTCGCTGTCTTTCTCTGTTCTCTGCTCTAGCAGGCCCTCCACGGCTCAAGGAGCTTGGCCGGTGTGGCCGCCGGTTTGTGTAACATTAGTCAGTCAGTCCCTGTGTCTTACCTGTCTTCTTAATCTGTTCCGTCAGTCCCTTAGCCTTCGACTAGAAGGGCCTCGGAAGTCAGTATGTGGCCGTCAGCATTCGTGACGTGGGTTTGACTGAATGCCTCTGTGTGTGTGTGTGTGTGTGTGTGTGTGTGTGTGTGTGTGTGTGTGTGTGTGTTGTCTAATTGAAAGTCTGTCTTGTCTGTCTGTATTGTCGCGGTGTTCGACCAGAAACAGAAACAAATAAGCAAACAAACAAACAAACGAAAAACAAAAACAAAAGGAAAAAGATCTTAAGGACCAGGACGGGTGGATCAGCATTCGTGGTGTGAGTTTTTCGACTCTCTTTCTCTCTGTCTCTGTCTCTGTCTTCTCTCTCTCTCTCTCTCTCTCTCTCTCTCTCTCTCTCTCTCTCTCTCTCTCTCTCACACACACACACACACACACACACACACTTGCTCCCTCCCCAACTCCGCCGTATGTGGGTGTCTTCATTGCTGTCCATCCTCCAAATCTCCCCTCTCCACCCAGCGTGTCCTCGACATATTGTTTCCTAGTATAACCA
>CM065740.1:14414058-14416558 GCA_033310375.1 Conus canariensis | reverse complement strand
GGGGAAAGGGGGATGAACGGCACCGTGACTTGCTGTAGCATTCAGTCTTGGGAGGCCAGGGCTTTCAAATATTGACTGCTGCACTGTTATGAAGTGTCTTCCCCTTCCTGTTCTGGGCCGGCTTGAAAAGCAGCATTGTGCTTCTGGGTTACTCCGCTCCGTGTGCTTGAGAGCGCCGAGTAAGTAGTCCCCACGCTGTTTCTATGCCCGGGATAAGGAACGGGGAGCGACGCCTCGGGCTATGGACATAATGTGTGTGTATAATGTGTGAAAGAGAGAGAGAGAGAGAGAGAGAGAGAGAGAGGGGAGAGAGGGTGTGGGGGTATGGGTGTGGGGGTATGGGTGTGGGGGGACGTAAGGGGTTGGGAGAGGGTGGGCAGACCTTGAAAAGGCCATTGCTTCCTCACTTTCTTTCTCCCTACCCCGGTTTGTGTGTGTGTGTGTGTTTGTGTGTGTTTTCTTCTTTTTTGTTTTTCTTTCTTCTTCTTTTTTTTTTTTCTTGTTGAGAACACTTCAACTTCATTCCGCAAAGAGTAAGGAAACGCACCAGGTGAAGGTCGCACCATGCGGGCACCAATCACGTTTTAGGTTACAACTCTTGGCGAATCATGTCTCCCCCCCCAAAAAAAAACAAAAAACACGTTATAAATGTGCGAAAATCAATGAAAAGGAAGACTGAGTTGAAACTGCGTTCGGAGTATGATTCCACTTGATCGTCGATGGCCAGCAGGGTAAATGGTTCCTGCAGCGGGTTAGGGGTACGAAAGGAAGTCTTTTCAGTTTGTTTTCCTCTTTTTTTTTTTAATTTCAAATAGACCTGCAAGGCCATTTGATTGGTTTATACTTAATGCAGAAGTTTCACTCTCGCCTCGCCACATTTTTTTTTCTTCCCTTTTTGTTTGTTTGTCTTCTTCTTCTTCTTCTTTTTGTGACGTAGAATAGCTGTAGAGGCGTCTTTGTGCGTTCTTAGCCCCGATCCAGATGAAGTTGTGTTGACGGGTCTGTCTGTGGAGTTCCTCAGACCCCACCGTCCAAACACTTCTTGGCAGTTGTGGGAGTCATCCAGTGTGGTATTGAAACCAGTAGAGCACAGGAAGAAAGGGGAAGAAGAGAATCGTTGAAATCTGTGGATAAATATTAACAAGAATCAGTTCTTGTTTACCAGCCTCGTGCTCGAAAGCGTTGGTCAATATTTGACGTCGCTGTTCTCGTCAGTTGTGGCGGATTGTATTTTTTTTGATTGATGATATATCGTGGAAGAAAGGTTAGAATGCATATGGAATGCATTCTCACTGGAGATGAGACTTCATTTTTTGAAATATTTATCGTATCCCAAAGGAATTTCATCAGGGTTCTCTGCCATTACTTAAACGAACGTACTGTACATGGAACCTCGAAGTTCCGCCGCTTGTTCTTTCTTGTCTGCACGTATGCTGTATGATTAAGTACACAAACAGCACTAGATCACAGTCATGTGCTTGTAATTGTTAACTGTGGGAGCTAACGCCATCTACTTAGTTTATTAAACATTGTCAGTAGGTTTATTAAGCATTGACAGTAGGTTTATTTAGCATTGTCAGTAAGTTTATTAAGCATTGTCAGTATAGCTAAAATGCTTTTTGTGGATGTTTTAGGTACATGTTAATGTTTATGCACCGTAAAAATGATATACTCTGCAATATATCTTAGCACAGAAATGCACTTAAAAAGGATTATTTGATGTATTCATGGTACAAAGTCAAAACCAGCCCTTTCATGTTTGTTTCTGGTTTGGAGGTCAGAGAATGGTCATTTTTATCTGCTGGGGTCAACAAGGTTTACCTGACAGTTAATTGTGGGTCACACTAAATGCAAATCTTTTGATCAAAGCAAACTTTTAGATCAGAAGCCTTTGGCTTTATTTTGTGTGTGTGTGTGTGTGTGTGTGTGTGTGTGTGTGTGTGTGTGTGTGTGTGTTGGGGGGGGGGGGGGGAGTGGGATGGGGAGGTGACTATTAAGGTCAAGAAGGCACCCAAAGCACTACATTGTTAAATAGAAACTGCCGTCAGATTTAAGGTCCTCCGTGATAGTATGGCCGACGGAGATCGTCATCACGGGAGAGTGGGATAGTAACCTCCTCCCGCCCCCCCCCCCCTCCATCTCCAACCCTGCCCCCTACCTTCCGCCAACTCTGCTTGTCGTCATTTCCTCGACCATTTCGCTTCCTCTCCCCTCCTCCCCTCCTGCCCCCCTCACGTTTCCCCCTCCCTCATCAGACCTAATTTCAAGCCGTACTATGGCTTTTGTTGTAGTGGAGGTGATAAACGGCGAAGTTAACGTCCTGTTAGCCATAGGCGTGTTCTCGAACGGTCTGTTTGTATAATACAGAGGTCGTGAAGCGAGGTCTTTACCTGTGTTGTACATTCATGCTTGAAATCCATACCTCTCTCAGGTCATGAGGCAGACTGGGAGAACCATTCCAAAAGAGTGGGAGGAAGGGACCTCTTGGCTTCGACCCAGC
>CM065740.1:14399058-14411558 GCA_033310375.1 Conus canariensis | reverse complement strand
TGTGTCTTATTGGTGGTGTGTATGTTTTGTGTGTTAGGGTGTGTCTGCTGTGTTGTTTGATGTGGAGTGTTGTATTGTTTTGTGGTGTTAGGGTGTTGTTGTGTTGTCTTATGTGTGGTGTGTATTGTTTTGTGTGTTAGGGTGTGTTTGCTGTGTTGTTTGATGTGGAGGTGTTGTATTGTTTTGTGGTGTTAGGGTGTGTTTGTGTTGTTTTGATGTGGGGTGTTGTATTGTTTTGTGGTGTTAGGGTGTGTTTGTTGTGTTGTTTGATGTGGTGGTGTTGTATTGTTTTGTGGTGTTAGGGTGTGTCTGCTGTGTTGTTTGATGTGGAGGTGTTGTATTGTTTTGTGGTGTTAGGGTGTGTTTGTGTGTTGTCTGATGTGGTGGTGTTGTATTTTTGTGTGTGTTAGGGTGTGTTTGCTTGTGTTGTTTGATGTGGAGGTGTTGTATTGTTTTGTGGTGTTAGGGTGTGTTTGTTGTGTTGTCTGATGTGGTGGTGTTGTATTGTTTTGTGGTGTTAGGGTGTGTTTGCTGTGTTGTTTGATGTGGGGTGTTGTATTGTTTGTGGTGTTAGGGTGTGTCTGCTGTGTTGTTTGATGTGGGGTGTTGTATTGTTTTGTGGTGTTAGGGTGTGTTTGTTGTGTTGTCTTATGTGGTGGTGGTTGTATTGGTTTGTGGTGTTAGGGTGTGTCTGCTGTGTTGTTTGATGTGGAGGTGTTGTATTGTTTTGTGGTGTTAGGGTGTGTTTGTTGTGTTGTCTGATGTGGTGGTGTTGTATTGTTTTTGTGGTGTTAGGGTGTGTTGCTGTGTTGTGTTGATGTGTGGTGGTGTTGTGTGTTTTGTGTGTTAGTGTGTGTGTGTGATGTTGTTGTGTTGTGTGTGGTGTTGTTAGTGGGGTTCAGGTTTTTTGGTGTTAGGTTCGCTGTGTGTCTGATGTGGAGGTGTGTATTGTTTGTGGTGTTAGGGTGTGATCGCGTGGTGCTGGATGGATGGTGTTGTTTGTGTGGTTGTTAGGGTGTGTTTGTTTGTTTTCTATGTGGGGTGTGTATTTTTTGTGGTGTTAGGGTTGTGTCTGCTGTGTGTTGTGTGTGTGGTGTTGTTTGTTTCTGTGGTGTTGGGTGTTTTGCTGTGTTTCTTACTGTGGCGGTGCTATTGTTTCTGTTGTGCGGTTGTTTGCTTAGCGGTGCGGCAGATTGGAGTGTGTATTGATCTGCAGGCCTTCTAGGGAGTGGCTGACGTGGTCGATGGGGATGTGTTTGGGGTAGGTGTTATGAGTGTTGATGTGGTGCTAATTGTTTTGTGGTTGGGTGATGTTTGTTGTGTTGTTGATTGGCCTGGCAGGGCGAATTTCGGGTGTGTGCTGTGTTGTGATGTGGTGGTCTGTTTTGTTTTGTGGTGTTGGCGTGTGTTTTTTCGTGTGTTCGTTTCTCCGTGGAGGTGTTGTTGTTTTGTGCTTAGGTGGTTTGCTGTGTTGTCTGATGTGGTGGTGTTGATTGGTTTGTGGTTTCAGGGTGTGTTTGTTGTGTTGTCTGATGTGGGGTGTTGTATTGTTTTGTGGTGTTTGGGTGTGTTTGCTGTGTTGTTTGATGTGGTGGTGTTGTATTGTTTTGTGGTGTTAGGGTGTGTTGTTGTGTTGTCTGATGTGGGGTGTGTATGTTTTGTGGTGTTTGGGTGTGTTTGCTGTGTTGTTTGATGTGGTGGTGTTGTATTGTTTTGTGGTGTTGGGTGTGTTTGTTGTGTTGTCTGATGTGGATGTTGTTGTTTTGTGGTGTTTGGGTGTGTTTGCTGTGTTGTTTGATGTGGTGGTGTTGTATTGTTTTGTGGTTTTGGGTGTGTTTGTGTGTTGTTTGATGTGGGGTGTTGTATTGTTTTGTGGTGTTTGGGTGTGTTTGTGTGTTGTTTGATGTGGTGGTGTTGTATTGTTTTGTGGTGTTAGGGTGTGTTTGTTGTGTGTTGTTTGATGTGGAGGTGTTGTATTGTTTTGTGGTGTTTAGGGTGTGTTGTTGTTGTGTTGTCTTATGTGGTGGTGGTGTATTGTTTTGTGGTGTTAGGGTGTGTCTGTTTGTGTTGTTTGATGTGGAGGTGTTGTATTGTTTTGTGGTGTTAGGGTGTGTTTGTTGTGTTGTCTGATGTGGTGGTGTTGTATTGTTTTGTGGTGTTAGGGTGTGTTTGTGTGTTGTTTGATGTGGTGGTGTTGTATTGTTTTGTGGTGTTAGGGTGTGTTTGTTGTGTTGTTTGATGTGTGGTGTTGTATTGTTTTGTGGTGTTAGGGTGTGTTGCTGTGTTGTTGATGTGGTGGTGTTGTATTGTTTTGTGGTGTTAGGGTGTGTTTGTTGTGTTGTCTGATGTGGTGGTGTGTATTGTTTTGTGGTGTTAGGGTGTGTTTGCTGTGTTGTCTGATGTGTGGTGTTGTATTGTTTTGTGGTGTCAGGGTGTGTTTGCTGTGTTGTTTGATGTGGAGTGTTGTATTGTTTTGTGGTGTTAGGGTGTGTTTGTTGTGTTGTCTGATGTGGTGGGTGTTGTTTGTTGTTGGTTTTTGTGGTGTCTATGGGTGTGGTTTGTTAGTGTTGTCTGATGTTTGTGTGGTGTTGTATTGTTTTGTGGTGTTAGGGGTGTTTTGTGTGTTGTCTGATGTGGTGGTGTTGTATTGTTTTGTGGTGTTCAGGGTGTGTTTTGTGTTGTCTGATGTGGTGTGTGTGTTTGTTTTGTGGTGTTAGGGTGTGTTTGCTGTGTTGTCTGATGTGTGTTGTTGTGTTGTTTTGTGGTGTCAGGGTGTGTTTGCTGTGTTGTCTTGATGTTGTGTTGTATTGTTTGTGGTGTTCAGGGTGTGTTTGCTGTGTTGTTTGATGTGTGTTGTTTGTGTATGTTGTTGTGTGTGTGTGAGGGTGTGTTTGCTGTGTTGTTGTTGTTGTGTTGTTGTGTTGTTTTGTGGTGTTGGTGTGTTTTGCGTGTTGTTGTCTGATGTTGTGTGTGGTGTGTTGTATGTTTTGTGGTGTTAGGGTGTGTTCTGCTGTGTTGTTTGATGTGGAGGTGTTGTATTGTTTGTGGTGTTAGGGTGTGTTGTTGTTTGTCTGATGTGGGGTGTGTATTGTTTTGTGGTGTTTGGGTGTGTTTGCTGTGTTGTTTGATGTGGTGGTGTTGTATTGTTTTGTGGTGTTAGGGTGTGTTTGTTGTGTTGTCTGATGTGGAGGTGTTGTATTGTTTTGTGGTGTTAGGGTGTGTTTGTTGTGTTGTCTTATGTGGTGGTGGTGTATTGTTTTTGTGGTTGTCATGGGTGTGTTTGTTGTGTTGTCTTATGCGTGGTGGTGTATTGTTTTTGTGGTGTCAGGGTGTGTTTGTTGTGTTGTCTGATGTGGTGGTGTTGTATTGTTTTGTGGTGTTAGGGTGTGTTTGTTGTTGTTGTCTGAGTGGTTGTTGTTGTATTGTTTTGTTGGTGTTAGGGTGTGTTTGTTGTGTTGTCTGATGTGGTGTTGTATTGTTTTGTGGTGTTAGGGTGTGTTTGTGTGTTGTCTGATGTGGGTGTTGTATTGTTTTGTGGTGTTAGGGTGTGTTTGTTGTGTTGTCTGATGTGGTGTTGTATTGTTTTGTGGTGTTAGGGTGTGTTTGTTGTGTTGTCTGATGTGGAGGTGTTGTGGTGTTTTGTGGTGTCAGGATGTGTGTGTTGTGTTGTCTGATGTGGTGGTGGTGTATTGTTTTGTGGTGTCAGGGTGTGTTTGTTGTGTTGTCTGATGTGGTGGTCTTGTATTTTGTGTGGTTTTAGGGTGTGTTTGTTGTGTTGTCTGATGTTGTGGTGTTGTGGTGTTAGGGTGTGTTTGTTGTGTTGTTTGATGTGGTGGTCTTGTGTTGTTTTGTGGTGTTAGGGTGTGTTTGTTGTGTTGTCTGATGTGGTGTTGTTGTGTTGTTTTGTGGTGTTAGGGTGTGTTTGTTGTGTTGTTTGATGTGGTGTTGTTGTATTGTTTTGTGGTGTTAGGGTGTGTTTGTTGTGTTGTCTGATGTGGCGGTGTTGTATTGTTTTGTGGTGTTTGGGTGTGTTTGCTGTGTTGTTTGATGTGGTGGTGTTGTATTGTTTTGTGGTGTTAGGGTGTGTTTGTTGTGTTGTCTGATGTGGTGTTGTCGTATTGTTTTGTGGTGTCAGGGTGTGTTTGTTGTGTTGTCTGATGTGGTGTTGTCGTATTGTGTTGTGGTGTTAGGGTGTGTTTGTTGTGTTGTCTGATGTGGTGTTGTATTGTTTTGTGGTGTTAGGGTGTGTATGTTGTGTTGTCTGATGTGGTGGTGTTGTGTTGTTTTGTGGTGTTAGGGTGTGTTTGTTGTGTTGTCTGATGTGGTGTTGTATTGTTTTGTGGTGTTAGGGTGTGTTTGTTGTGTTGTCTGATGTGGTGTTGTATTGTTTTGTGGTGTTAGGGTGTGTTTGTTGTGTTGTCTGATGTGGTGTTGTATTGTTTTATGGTGTTAGGGTGTGTTTGTTGTGTTGTCTGATGTGGCGGTGGTGTATTGTTTTGTGGTGTTAGGGTGTGTTTGTTGTGTTGTCTGATGTGGTGTTGTATTGTTTTGTGGTGTTAGGGTGTGTTTGTTGTGTTGTCTGATGTGGTGTTGTATTGTTTTGTGGTGTTAGGGTGTGTTTGTTGTGTTGTCTGATGTGGTGTTGTATTGTTTTGTGGTGTTAGGGTGTGTTTGTTGTTTTGTCTGATGTGGTGTTGTATTGTTTTGTGGTGTTAGGGTGTGTTTGTTGTGTTGTCTGATGTGGTGGTGTTGTATTGTTTTGTGTTGTGTTGGGGTTTGGTTATATTGTGCGGTGTTACGTTGTGTTCTTGTCTTTTATTGATGAATTTTGTCGTGTGCTATACTGCGTTTTACTAGCTGTGCTTCCTTCCCCTGTCCTCGTACATCGACTTCACCTAGCCACACGAAGAGATAGACGGAACGCGCTTTAATTTTGAGGTTATGTCGTGTAATGCTTTGTGGTGTTAAATTGTGATGTTACTATGGTTGTGTTTATGTTGTGTGATGTTATTTGTTATAGTTTATTGCGTTAGTGTTCTGTGGTGTTTGTGTGGAGTTTTATTATTGTGTTCTTGTTCTTGTTGTTCTGTGTCCTGTCATGTTGATTCCCGTGTGTGTGTGTGTGGTATTATGTCGTGTTATGCCGAGCTACGTCGGGTCCCCTCTTTGTTCTGTCACTGTGGAGTGCCCACGGTGGTACACCGTAGAGCCAGTTTCATTCTCACTGTTTGCACCTCCGTTCCGTTTCTTAGCGAGTGTCTTCGTTCTTTGCTCTTTGGCTGTCAATCCTGTCGGGCTTTTCTTTTCCTCGATGATGAAATCTCGCTGTCCCTTCTCTTCTTTGCTTTGTCACCTTCTGCACCCCCCCCCCTCCCCTCACCCTCACGCCCCCCCCCCTCCCTCTCCCGTCTTTCACTCTCCACCTCCCTTTCGTCTGCCTTTGTGTCTTTCATTAGCATATTCATCTTTCTAAAAGTCTTCCCCCCCCCCCCCCCCCCGCCGCGCGCGCGCCCTCTCCCTGCTTTAAGTCTGCCTCTTCTACCTTTCTTGGCATATTGTAAAAGCGGTGCCATTCAGGTCTGCTGTAAGGGCCCCTATCAGTCTCCCTTGTCATTTGTTATAAGCGAGAGACTGCCTTATCGCGCTATGCCCCATATCTGTTCCCTTAATCCGGAGAAGGTTTTTTTTTTTTTTTTCTTTTTCTTTTTTAACGAAATAATTGACAGGTGAGGTTACAGCGTGTGTAGGACTCGACGACTGCGGCGTGGACAGATTACCCACCTTCCCTTCCCCCACTTCCCTCCCTTTACTCCCCCCCGCCCCCCTTCCCACCCCCCCCCCCCCCCGTCTCTAACCTTCTAGAACCGACCCACCGGCACACCACGGCCTGTGCACGCGCAAGATCGCGTGTGCGTGCATGTAGGTGTGCGTGAGCTCGTGTGTTGCTCTGCATGCCATCGTGTTTTCGTCTCTCACCCGTCCTTCCTCACTCTCTCTCTCTCTCTCTCTCTCTCTCTCCCCCCCCTTTCCTCCATCCTCTCTCTTCTAACACACCCTCCCCCCCTCCGCCCCCTCTACGTCTTTCGATCCTCCACCCTGGCAGGGGAAAACAATAAACGTACCTTTTGGCCATATCCTGCGAGTAGTTGGGGCATTTTAACGGCTGCCGGGCTCTTGACGCACGGAATGGGTTAACCTCGCTCGCGTCTCCCCCCTCCCTCCCCCCCCTCCTTCCCGCTTCCCGTCTCTCCATCGGTCGACCCCCTTTTTTTTTTTTTTTCCCTCCTCAATCCCCCCCCCCCCTGTTCCCTCCTCTCCAGGCCTTTCCATGTCGCGCGCGCGTGTGTGTATATGTAAAAGTACGTGTGCGTGCGTGTGTGTGTGTGTGTGTGTGTGTGTGTGTATCGTGTGCGTGTGTGTGTGGCGCGCGCGCGCGTGTGTTTGTTGTGTGTGTGTGTGTGTGTGTGAGGAGGAGGAGGAGGACGGGGGGAGGAGGGAGGCTGGTTGAGAGCGGAAGTGGACGATAAGGACGTGGTAGGGGGAAAGGGGAGGGTAAAGGAATAAAGGTATAATGGAGGTAAGCGGAGAATAGTGCGAAAATCGTGCTATATGTGTGAGGGAGTGGAGGGGAAAGGGGAGGGAAGGGAAGGGGGTGGGGTGGGGTGGAGGTGTGACTGGAACGAAGGAAGGGGAGGGGAGAGATGGGTGTGTAGGAGGTTTGAAAGGGGGGGGAGGGGGGAGGACGTGGAAGAGGAGGGTGTGATTGGTGAAGGAGATAAGCTGCAAGAGTCCGAAGGTAGAGAGAGCTTGGAGTAGGAGAACCAAGTGAAGGAAAAAACTCTCTCTCTCTCTCTCTCTCTCTCTCTCTCTCTCTCTCTTCACACACACACACACACACACACACACACACACAGAGGTACTTGAAAAGGATTCGGACTGCGCGCCCACACACACACACACACACACACAACACACACACACCACACACAGAGCGAGCGAGAGAGTATGACCTTGAAAATTGGGATTGAAAAGAGCTCTCTCTCTCTCTCTCTCTCTCTCTCTCTCTCTCCCACACACATACACAAAGATAGGGGTGGGTGGGTGAGTGGGGAGGAGGTATATGTGCCGAGGAAAATAGGACTGAAAAAAAAAATGAAAAAAATGAGAAGAAGAAAGCAGGGCAAAGTCACGAGCAGGCTGAGATTTGCTTGACTCGCTGTTTTAATTAACTCCCTCCGACCTGTCGCTCGCGCTCGTCTTTCCTCTCGGCTTCACGTGGAAAGTGATTCAGGGCGACAGTTGACACCAGTCAGTCAGCCAGAGAAGGGGGGGGGGGGGGGAGGCGTGGGGGTGGGGGGAGTCTGGGCGTGTTTCCTCCCGACCCGTCTTCCCTCCTCATCCCACCCCCATCCCCTACCCCTGTCGAAAGCCCGCGCTGTTCCTGTCTTGTCTACAGTTTGCTTTGTATTCTGCCTTTATGTTTTTTGCTCGTTTGTTTTTAATGTTGTTTTTTGTCGTTTGAAACTTTTTTTCCTACAACAAAGGACACACACACACACACACACACACACACACACACACACACACACACACACACTCGCGCGCTTACACACACGCGCACACACACACAGATTCACACACACTCGCGCCACCGCACACGCCGCGCGCGCACACACACACACACACACACATACACACACTCTCTCTCTCTTACACGCACGCACGCAGAGACACACATACATGCACATATGCACGCACGCACGCACGCATGTACACACACACACACACACACACACACACACACACACACATTTATTTGTAACAACGTGGCAGATATTAAAGTGACCCCTATCCCTATTTCACTATCATTTCCTTTTTTTTTTTTTTTTGGGGGGGGGGGGGGGGGGGGTCGTGATGAATGGAAGGATAATAAACGGATCTAGCTATTTCTGCGCTGACAAACGCATGCGTGAAGCACTGCTTGCACGTAGACACCCCCTCCCCTTCCCCTTTGTCTACTCTATGTGTGAGAGAGAGAGAATGTGTGTGTGTGTGTGTGAATGGGAACACACATACTCACTCGCACACGCGCGCGCGCGCGCGAGCATACACACACACACACACACGCGCGCACGCACGCACGCACGCGCACACACACACACACACACACACACACACACACACCACACACACGCGCGCGCGCGCACGCGCGCGCACGCACGCACGCACGTGCTTGTCGGTATTTACACTTGTGAAATGTGCACGTGCGCAGTGACGGAAGTACCGTGCCGATGCACGTGCCAATCACTTATTGCGGTTCGTTTGGCCCTCTTTTGACCAAGAGCGCAAGCGCAGGTAGGCATGCTAATGATTGCCAGAGTCTGCAACGAAATGTACATGATTATGTAAAAAAACATGCACCCACCAAAATGGAGCATGATTTTTTTCCCCTGTATAGTTTGATCGTCGAACCTGCATTTAGTTGACTCGCAGTTCCCTTGAGCGGGCACCCGACCGTGCAATCGCACGGCATGGATAATACGAATGTAGTATAGAGCACATGTCAGTGGTCGTCTTCTCTGCTTTTCGTCTTTTCCCCACCCCGTCCCCACCGCCCCCTACCTCGCTAATTTCCTCTTTTTTCAGGTTTTCCTTTATGTTTGATTTATTTTTTTTTGGGTGGGTGGGGGTGGGGGATGGGGGCGGCTGTTGCAAATCTTCGGAACCACCACCCCAATCCCTGATTTTTTTTTTTTCGCCACCAATAGTATTAAATGTGAATGAAAACTTCAATATATTTGAAAGCAGCAAATCGTACTTTGCGATGTGGATGATAAAACAGGTGCTTCAGAGCACTGGCTGTTGTTTTGCCCCGCCTTCTGTCGCACCTGCTGCTCCAGGCCACTGCAGGGGGGGGGGGGGGGGGGGGTTCTTTTCCCCTTTTTTCATCTTCAGGAAGTTGACATCCCTAATGGTGATGTGAATAAGTAATAATGAGATGATAATTATTATGTCAGTGATGACACCACTGCTGCTACTGCTACTTAAACCATTCGTGGTACTGGTACTACTACCATTATTACTGTGCTATTCCCGCTGCTGCTGCTGCTGTTGCTACGGTTAAATCGGAGGCAGCCTATTATCACTGACCAATAAGAGCACATTTCTTACCATTTTCAGTAGTTTCGCAAGTCATTCGTTTCTCCCCTTTCTCAAGGCCCTTGGCCTTCTGTTGAAGGGTTCATTTCCCACTTTGTGTGTGCAGCGCATTGAGATGAACCATTCAAGAACAAACCGAAGGGACGAGACCTGATCGAGAGGTCTCTCCTCCTCCCTGCCACCGCCACCATCCCACTGTTGCCCCTCATTCCATTTCCCACCGGGGACAAAAAAGCAAACAAACAAACAACCTCCTAGATAGACTGCGAAGGAAGGACTGTGAAGCAATTGACTTATTTCGGTCCACATAAGAAACGCACGTTTCTGGTCATGCCACGGTAGAGGTTCGCAAGCAGTGCGTATTATTTGAGATACCAACGTAAAATATAGATGTTTAGGCGTGTGGAGTTTGTTTTTGAACTCACAGCGTCAAGGGTATTTCTGTGTACAAATGCGCGCTTTTAACCGAGGGGTTGGAGCCCCTATAGGAAACTCACGGTAGTTACGTTCAAGTGTAACGTCCACGTCCACATATGGCGGGAAGGCAGACGAAGAGAAGTGCCCCAGGAGAGTGGAGGAAGGGGACCTTGAGTTCCACCTGTCTGTGAGAACGACAACACCTTAAGATGGGCATCGAAAATGGCAATCTTTATGTTAGGCGTTCGCGTGATTGGAACTTGCAAGATGTGGCAGCCAGTGTTGTGCTCAACCAGCGTAGCCGTCTAGGCACCGGTATATCGATAACGTTGATGTGCACGCTTAAATAGTGGGATTTGAGCTCTGAGCATTTATGGGATGTTCTCACTGTCTCATAGAAAATGTTCACTCTGTGAACAGCCATGGAACTTTAGTAGCGTCTTCCTGTCTTGAACACAACCGTTTTACAGATGTTTTCCTAGTAGCCTACTGAACGCATTTGGCTGTGGTTATGAGCTTTGCGTATTTTCTTTTTTTTTCTTCTTTTTTTTATGTTTTCGGTCGCCCCCCTATGACATTTATTTTGACCTACGCGCATTACGGGATGCGAGCCTGCACAGTTTGTGTACGGCTATCGCATAAATTTGTATAACTCAGTGCAACGGTCGCTTCAATCACACCCACCGGCATAGAAGCGGGCGCTTCTAATCAGGGAGGCTGGCATGGCTCTGAGAGCATTACGGCTGCGGCTCAGGGGCCATCTTTACGTTTGCGGCACTGTTACGAATTCGGCACAACAATGGTGTTGGCACGTGTGTGGCACATGGGACCGTTCATGAAAACGTGCACATGCTGCTCCGTGTCATCATGGCGTTTTCAGTCCACTGCATCTCAACACTGATGGAACATGAAAAATAACACCCCGTTGACAGCCTGAGCGATGACCATTTTGTTTGTTGCTGACTACTCATCAGCATCCCTTTTCCTCTTTACACACACATTAGCATTTCGGAAAATAGGTAGTCACGGAACACTCCTTGTATTTTGAAGAAGAGCAGGATTCAGAACAGTCTTTCTGAACATCGACATGCGAAAAGAGATGACATTCTTTAACATCAGCTCGCTCGGAGAGCTTGACTGATCGTCATGGTCTGTCAACCCCATGTAGAAATGAATGTTTTGGCCGATCTGTCGTCAGTGTCATCTGCTGCCTTTCGTTTGCAAACCGTTGTGACACTGCAGCTGATGCTTCTCTTGGTAGCCTGCTCATGGTTAGTATGTTGTATATCTGGAGAAAGCATGTTCTTTGCAATTCCTGATTCAGCTGTGTATCTGACATGGCAGAATTGGGTTAAACAGAACTTCATTCAAAGTGAAAGCAGAGGATGATATCCATCCAAAGAGCAACTAAAAGCTTACAGCTTATATCGCGCTCTGAAATATGCATTACACTGTCAGTTTACATGGCAACTGGCAGACAACACAAAATCAGTTACAAACATGACAGAGGTTTTAGATACATGATCTATGAATACATTAATGTGGTTATGGCAGAATTTCTTGGCACGCCGCCAGTTTTCGTGTCTGCTAAAGTTGCTGCCAACCACACAAAATTCCTTCTTTTCCACATTTTTATGATTTCCGTTTTCGGTTTGAGACGCAAAACTATGCCGTTGTTACAGTGTGAAAAAGCAGATCTAAAACTGAGGGAATGGGATTAAAGAGGGAAAAAAAAGTCTGCTCGGTAAACACAAGTGGCAGTCGGTGGTTTCTCGCTGGACTCAGTAGCAAAAGAGGGGGGGGGGGGGACAAAACCATTTGGATTGAACCAGTACGCTTGCCCAGAGTTGAGACCGACTCGGCCCAACATAATTGTTCCAAATCAGCTGCATCTCACTCACCAAACCGAAACAAGCATTTTGCCACAAACTTCGTTGAACAGATGCCGCCAACGTAACAGGTATCAGGCCAAATGCAAAGCAGTACCCTCCCTGACCACATACCGTCGTCCACCGCCTCAGGCTGTCAGGCCAAATGAACAAGTACCTCCTGACCACTACCGTCCTGTCCACCGCTCAGTGCTGCATAGACGAGAGAGCTCGGGCCGCGTGCACGTTGGTATGTGGAATGATGATATCGAAGGTGAGAGATGGGGTCTCCGTTCATCTCGACCGTGTCGTGGTGGTGATGGTGTTAGTACGGTAAATGGATCGGTGGAAGAGTCACCTGACCACTTAGCACGGAAGTAGTGACAAGAGAGAGAGAGAGGAGGAGAGAGAGAGAGAGAGAGGTGCAAGAGGAGATTCTCTCTATGTCTCTGTCTGTCTGTCTGTCTGTCTGTATGTCTCTCTCTCTCCCCTTGTGTCTCTGTCTCTGTCTGTCTGTCTGTCTCTGAGTCTATAAGTCTCTCTCACTCTCTGTCTCTCACTCTGAGTCTGAGTCTCTCTCTATCTCTCTCACAATCACACACACACACACACACACACACACACACACACACACACACACACACACCACTCACTCACTCACACTCACTCACTCACTCGCACGCGGGGGTGGGAAGAGAATGTGTTTGAGAGAGAGAGAGAGAGAGAGAGAGAGAGAGAGAGAGGAGAGGGATGGTGGTGTACTAGGGAAAGGAGTAGCGAGGGGAGGGAAGGGAGGGGAGGGTGTGGGGAAAGGAGGGGCGGAGAAACAGAAAGCAGCAGAGGCGGAAACGGTGGCGTTGCACTTAGCTTCAACTGGTAACGCTAATTTGATGATGGATGGGAGCTGCTTTAGCAAGGGGGAGAAAATAAAGCACAAACCAGTGCTCTCTCTCTCTCTCTCTCTCTCCTCTCTCTCTCTCTCTCTCTCTCTTTCCTCACGTATAGTAGTGAAGATGATGATCCGCAGCTCCAAAGAGTGAAAATACAAGGTGCCCC
>CM065740.1:14388709-14393709 GCA_033310375.1 Conus canariensis | reverse complement strand
TGTGTGTGTGTGCAACATGCCCGCTGTCCAGTATACTACGGGTCCCCCTCCTCCACCCCCTCTTTGCGCCCCCTCCCTCATCTTCCCCTCGGTCGGTGTGGTCCTTTCTCTGTCGTCAGGAGCAGGCGGGAGTGCTCTTCTAGGGCTGCAGGAGATTTTGGCGGACGTGAAGGAAAAGGAGAAAGGATTGAGGGTCGGGGTGGGTGGGTGGGGGGGGGGGGGGGGGGTCGTGTAATGAGAGAAGACTAGAAATGATGGGAGTCTTGAGCGGGAATCGTCCAGGAAGAACACTTTGGTTTAGACTAAGGAAAGGCTTAGGAAGGAAAACACGGGGGGATGGGTGGGGGGATGTTGGTCAGAAATGTAAAAAAGAAAAATGCCTTAGTATGGAAAACCAGGGGTGGGGATGTGTGGGTGTGGGTGTTTATGGGAGGGGTTGGGGGCAGGGGATGATGAACCCCGAAATTCGGGCGGTGTGGTAATGGGGGGGGGGGGGGGGTATCAGTCGATCAATGACGTGATGGCTGGGGTACCGTTTTGCCGCATTTGTTGAGAGCAAACTTCTCTCACACTATGGGAGGGAATGGTTAGAATTACACACACACACACACACACACACACACACACAACATATATATATATATATATATATATACATGCATACACGAACACACACACACAACACACACCACACACACACACACGCACGCACACACACACACACACACACACACACACAGGGGATGGGGTTGAGGGGTTGGGGTGGGTGCGAGGCTGATTTCAGTCTAAACGTGCGAGTTACGCCGATATCAAAAGAGGTAAAGGGAAAAGAAATGCCGGCGTTTCGGCCACTGGACGTTGGCTGAGACAGGGGTTGTTTTGAGTGCCAGGAAGGAGACGTTCATTCAGCCAACGGGTGACGCCATCCTCAACAGGGGTTGTTTTGAGTGCCAGGAAGGAGTCGTTCATTCAACCAACGGGTGACGCCATCCTCAACAGGGGTTGTTTTGAGTGCCAGGAAGGAGTCGTTCATTCAGCCAGCGGGTGACGCCATCCTCAACAGGGTTGTTTTCAGTGCCAGGAAGGAGTCGTTCATTCAACCAGCGGGTGACGCCGTCCTCAACAGGGGTTGTTTTCAGTGCCAGGGAGGAGTCGTTCATTCAACCAACGGGTGATGCCATCCTCAGTTGCCGCCTCATCAGAAGGGAAAAGTAGGTCAGTGATTGCCGACACAGTTTGTTCCGGAAAAAAAAATGTTTTTTTTTCCTTGTGGGTTGGATGAAGGTGAGGGTGTGGGACAAAAATGACTATTGTTTGATTGTGAATCACTCCATGCTTGTCTCCTCCGACAGAGTAGATGAATGGGGAAAGGAAGAAACATGCATTAAAGGAAATGAAGTGAAACACGGTACGAAAACAATAGGGAATGCTAGTCGGGGGTAATGTGAACAATTCGATAGTTGTATTTCATAAGAGAACACACTGTGTATGCTGTTCCTTTCCTCATTCAGAACACCAGGTGTGTGTGTGTGTGTGTGTGTGTGTGTGTGTGTGTGTGCGTGTGTGTGTGTGTGTGTGTGTGTGTGTGTGTGTGTGTGTTGTGTGTGTGTGTGTGTGTGTGTGTGTGTGTGTGTGTGTGTGTGTGTGTGTGTGTGTGCGTGCGTGTGAGAACTAATCCGACGTCTTTTCGGACCGAACAGAGGACGTTACTATTTTAGGGACATGGTGAACAATAAACCTTGAACACTCTCCGAAAAGACATTATTTTGGACCTTTACATCCTTATCAAAAGACAACGTGTATCTTGCTTGTATGGAATATGAAGTAGGTTTTAAACGGTATGAAACTGAATTAAAATCCAGATTGTTGGAACTCTGTCATCTCTGATTTTTCATCTCTGACTTCTTTTTAGTCGTAATTTTTTTTTCTAAAGACCAATATTTAAATGACCAAGGGCTGCCTGATTCCTTTTTGTTTGTTTTGTTCTAATTTCTTCTAAAGACCTGTATATAAATGACCAAGGGCTGCCTGATTCCTTTTTTTTTGTTTTGTTCTAATTTCTTCTAAAGACCTGTATATAAATGACCAAGGGCTGCCTGATTCCTTTTTGTTTGTTTTGTTCTAATTTCTTCTAAAGACCTGTATATAAATGACCAAGGGCTGCCTGATTCCTTTTTGTTTGTTTTGTTTATTTCTTCTAAAGACCTGTTTATAAATGACCAAGGGCTGCTGATTCCTTTTTTGTTTTGTTTGTTCTAATTTTTCTAAAGACCTGTATCAATATTGACCAAGGGCTGCTGATTCTTTTTTTTTGTTGTTCTAATTTCTTCTAAAGACTGTATATAAATGACCAAGGGCTGCCTGATTCCTTTTTTTTGTTGTTATAATTTCTTTAAAGAACTGTATATAAATGACCAATGGGCTGCCTTGATTCCTTTTTTTTTTTGTTCTAATTTTTTCTAAAGACCTGTATTAAATGACCAAGGGCTGCCTGATTTCCTTTTTTTTGTTTTGTTCTAATTTCTTCTAAAGACCTGTATATAAATGACCAAGGGCTGCCTGATTCCTTTTTTTTTGTTTTGTTCTAATTTCTTCTAAAGACCTGTATATAAATGACCAAGGGCTGCCTGATTCCTTTTTTTTTGTTTTGTTCTAATTTCTTCTAAAGACCTGTATATAAATGACCAAGGGCTGCCTGATTCCTTTTTTTTTGTTTTGTTCTAATTTCTTCTAAAGACCTGTATATAAATGACCAAGGGCTGCCTGATTCCTTTTTTTTTGTTTTGTTCTAATTTCTTCTAAAGACCTGTATATAAATGACCAAGGGCTGCCTGATTCCTTTTTTTTTGTTTTGTTCTAATTTCTTCTAAAGACCTGTATATAAATGACCAAGGGCTGCCTGATTCCTTTTTTTTGTTTTGTTCTAATTTCTTCTAAAGACCTGTATATAAATGACCAAGGGCTGCCTGATTCCTTTTTTTTTGTTTTGTTCTAATTTCTTCTAAAGACCTGTATATAAATGACCAAGGGCTGCCTGATTCCTTTTTTTTTGTTTTGTTCTAATTTCTTCTAAAGACCTGTATATAAATGACCAAGGGCTGCCTGATTCCTTTTTTTTTTTGTTGCTTTAATTTCTTCTAAAGACCTGTATATAAATGACCAAGGGCTGCCTGATTCCTTTTTTTTTTGTTTTGTTCTAATTTCTTCTAAAGACTGTATATAAATGACCAAGGGCTGCCTGATTCCTTTTTTTTTGTTTTGTTCTAATTTCTTCTAAAGACCTGTATATAATGACCAAGGGCTGCCTGATTCCTTTTTTTTTGTTTTGTTCTAATTTCTTCTAAAGACCTGTATATAAATGACCAAGGGCTGCCTGATTCCTTTTTTTTTGTTTTGTTCTAATTTCTTCTAAAGACCTGTATATAAATGACCAAGGGCTGCCTGATTCCTTTTTTTTTTGTTTTGTTCTAATTTCTTCTAAAGACCTGTATATAAATGACCAAGGGCTGCTGATTCCTTTTTTTTTGTTGTTGTTCTAATTTCTTCTAAAGACCTGTATATAAATGACCAAGGGCTGCCTGATTCCTTTTTTTTTGTTTTGTTCTAATTTCTTCTAAAGACCTGTATATAAATGACCAAGGGCTGCCTGATTCCTTTTTTTTTGTTTTGTTCTAATTTCTTCTAAAGACCTGTATATAAATGACCAAGGGCTGCCTGATTCCTTTTTTTTTGTTTTGTTCTAATTTCTTCTAAAGACCTGTATATAAATGACCAAGGGCTGCCTGATTCCTTTTTTTTTGTTTTGTTCTAATTTCTTCTAAAGACCTGTATATAAATGACCAAGGGCTGCCTGATTCCTTTTTTTTTGTTTTGTTCTAATTTCTTCTAAAGACCTGTATATAAATGACAAGGGCTGCCTGATTCCTTTTTTTTTGTTTTGTTCTAATTTCTTCTAAAGACCTGTATATAAATGACCAAGGGCTGCTGATTCCTTTTTTTTGTTTGTTCTAATTTCTTCTAAAGACCTGTATATAAATGACCAAGGGCTGCCTGATTCCTTTTTTTTTGTTTTGTTCTAATTTCTTCTAAAGACCTGTATATAAATGACCAAGGGCTGCCTGATTCCTTTTTTTTTGTTTTGTTCTAATTTCTTCTAAAGACCTGTATATAAATGACCAAGGGCTGCCTGATTCCTTTTTTTTTGTTTTGTTCTAATTTCTTCTAAAGACCTGTATATAAATGACCAAGGGCTGCCTGATTCCTTTTTTTTTGTTTTGTTCTAATTTCTTCTAAAGACCTGTATATAAATGACCAAGGGCTGCCTGATTCCTTTTTTTTGTTTTGTTCTAATTTCTTCTAAAGACCTGTATATAAATGACCAAGGGCTGCCTGATTCCTTTTTTTTGTTTTGTTCTAATTTCTTCTAAAGACCTGTATATAAATGACCAAGGGCTGCCTGATTCCTTTTTTTTTGTTTTGTTCTAATTTCTTCTAAAGACCTGTATATAAATGACCAAGGGCTGCCTGATTCCTTTTTTTTGTTTTGTTCTAATTTCTTCTAAAGACCTGTATATAAATGACCAAGGGCTGCCTGATTCCTTTTTTTTGTTTTGTTCTAATTTCTTCTAAAGACCTGTATATAAATGACCAAGGGCTGCCTGATTCCTTTTTTTTGTTTTGTTCTAATTTCTTCTAAAGACCTGTATATAAATGACCAAGGGCTGCCTGATTCCTTTTTTTTGTTTTGTTCTAATTTCTTCTAAAGACCTGTATATAAATGACCAAGGGCTGCCTGATTCCTTTTTTTTTTGTTTTGTTTCTAATTTCTTCTAAAGACCTGTATATAAATGACCAAGGGCTGCCTGATTCCTTTTTTTTTGTTTTGTTCTAATTTCTTCTAAAGACCTGTTATATAAATGACCAAGGGCTGCCTGATTCCTTTTTTTTTGTTTTGTTCTAATTTCTTCTAAAGACCTGTATATAAATGACCAAGGGCTGCC
>CM065740.1:14381209-14383709 GCA_033310375.1 Conus canariensis | reverse complement strand
AAGATGTATGGTAGCAGAGAGCTTCGGAATGTGGTGGGGTACTGGACTATAGGTCCATTCACGTCATAGAGAAGATGTATGGAAGCAGGGAGCTTCGGAATGTGGTGGGGTACTGGACTATAGGTCCATTCACGTCATAAAGAAGATGTATGGTAGCAGAGAGCTTCGGAATGTGGTGGGGTACTGGACTATAGGTCCATTCACGTCATAAAGAAGATGTATGGTACAGAGAGCTTCGAATGTGGTGGGTACTGTGTTTTGGCCATTCACGTCATAAAGAAGATGTATGGTAGCAGATAGCTTCAAAATGTGGTGGGGTACTGGTTTATAGGCCCATTCACGTCATAAAGATGCATGGTAGCAGATAGCTTCGGAATGTCGTGGGGTACTGGTTTATAGGGCCATAGTAATCGTTTTCCCCATTATCCCCAGGAAAACGATTACTGCCCTTTAAGACGAAGAGTTAGAATAGTGCGGGGGGAGGGGTAACGTTTATTATCACTGTTAACAGGAGAACAGATGTTTTCGCTCACGCCATAAGTATTAAGAAGTGATCTTCCGGGAAAACGGGCTGTTGTTATACCGTGTTCTTGAAGGATGAGAACTGCTTTCCTCGGGGCAGTGGGAGGGGTGGTGGTGGTCGTGGTGGTGTTTTAATGCGTTTTGAGAACCTTGTATTCTAGCTTCATGAACCTATGGTAAATGTGCAGGGGAAAAAAAAATCTCTTTGACTTTAATCGTCGAGCGGTGTCAAACTTTGACCATGCAAACAAATCCCCGACAGCGAATTAGTTCTCTACCACAGAATTTCCAACCAGCAAGCGTCACATGAATTTAGCACAGGTCTCCTCTCCTCCCCCTACCCCCCTCTCCCCAAATCACCATCACCACCACTACCACCTTATCCCCTCCCCCCTCCTTCATCACCCATCCCCCCAACCTTGTGCCCCGGTCCCTCCACTTAACTTTCCCCGTCCCCCCCCCCCCCTTTTTTTTTTTTAAAGCTTTATTTTGGCGTCCTAAGCGAGAGGCGTGGTACATTTGCCAGCTCTCCACGCCACAACTCTCACATTATAATAATTCACACCTTGTCGATTACCTCTGATAGCTTCGGGCAGGGATGGGGGATCGGAGATAGGGAGGACTAAAGGGGAGGATGAAGGTGTGGGTGTGTGTGGGGGGGGGAGGAGGTTGTGAAATGAAGGGAGGGACTGGTGGTTAGGGTGGGAGAGGGAGGAAAGGGTGGTAGGAAGATGGGGTGGTGGTGATGGTGGTGGTGGTGGTCGGCTATATATTCGGTCAAGACGTGTCAAATAAAGCGATCTTCAAGAAGTAGTACGGATGGTAAAGGTGCAGGGCCGGTGTGTCTCCATCTGTTTCGCTGTCTGTCCTTTCTTCCCTCATCGCCTGTCTGTCAGACTCTCTCCCCTCTCTCTCTCTCTCTCTCTCTCTCTCTCTCTCTCTCTCTCTCTCTCTCAAAAGTGTTAGAAGACTCTCTTACAGGACGTATAGAGTGTTGTTGCAATCGGATTTCAGGGGCAGGAACAAATTGGGCGTCAAAAGTTAGAAACAGGCTGTGTGAATATCGATTTGGTGTTGTAGAGCTCAGTCAACGAGTTGGAGATGTGAAACTTTTGTACATGCGTTTCGTGAAAGATCGGTTGACTGCAGACAGCAAGCCTGGGACTTCCATGTTCAAAAGAGTGATAGAGGTGATTTCTATGGGAGGACAAATGAATTACGTAGTGTGCCACGCTGTATGTCTGTGAACATGAATAAACGACGGTGGCGAATAATGACAGAATTTCCTTTTCAGACATATAGCTGTTAATCGTTCTTGCTGCAGATAATCAGTTTGAGGGAATCGCCATATTCCCCGCCATATTCCCTGGCGCGTCAAGAGATGGTGAATTTCACTTTGTTCTTATTTATCCAGAACTTAATGATCTCGGGGAATGAATTTTTTTCCCGTGCATTAATATTTCAAAGGACCTGGCTTATTTTAAACTTGTCATGTCAGTATTGTCTAGAAATGAGAATGTTGTAAAAGAAGAAGTCTGTATTTGAGATAGTTATGTAGTCATTCGTGGGACTTGGATGTCTTTTCCCATGCAACCCCTCCCCTTTCAAAGGGGCTGTGGCCTTTACAAATAAAATCTCTCTTTCTCTCTCTCTCCTCTCTCTCTCTTTTTTCTCTCTCTCTCTCTCTCTCTCTCTCTCTCTCTCTCTCTCCCCCCCACCTCCTCCCCTCTCCTGCCCCATGCCACTTCTCCCTCTCCGAGTCTCCTTGCCCCCACCTCATTCTTTCTCCAGCACACCCACCCTACCTCCTCCCCTCCTCCCCTCTCCCCAACCTTCTGCCCCCTCTCCCCCCCCCCCCCCGTTTCCCCCTCTTCCCGAGTCCCCCTTACCCTCCTCCCTTCACATTCTCCCTCCCACCCACCCCACTTTCCATGTTGGTGTGGTGGAACGCCAGCCAGCCAGTCATCAGGTGTGGCGG
>CM065740.1:14366209-14371209 GCA_033310375.1 Conus canariensis | reverse complement strand
TGTGTCTGTCTGTCTGTCTGTCTGTCTGTCTGTCCAGGCCCCCTCATCACCTGCCCCGTGTGTCTGTCTGTCTGTCTGTCTGTCTGTCCAGGCCCCCTCATCACCTGCCCCGTGTGTCTGTCTGTCTGTCTGTCCAGGCCCCCTCATCACTGCCCCGTGTGTCTGTCTGTCTGTCTGTCCAGGCCCCCTCATCACCTGCCCCGTGTGTCTGTCTGTCTGTCTGTCTGTCTGTCCAGGCCCCCTCATCACCTGCCCCGTGTGTCTGTCTGTCTGTCTGTCCAGGCCCCCTCATCACTGCCCCGTGTGTCTGTCTGTCTGTCTGTCCAGGCCCCCTCATCACCTGCCCCGTGTGTCTGTCTGTCTGTCCAGGCCCCCTCATCACCTGCCCCGTGTGTCTGTCTGTCTGTCTGTCTGTCTGTCTGTCCAGGCCCCCTCATCACCTGCCCCGTGTGTCTGTCTGTCTGTCTGTCCAGGCCCCCTCATCACCTGCCCCGTGTGTCTGTCTGTCTGTCTGTCCAGGCCCCCTCATCACTGCCCCGTGTGTCTGTCTGTCTGTCTGTCCAGGCCCCCTCATCACCTGCCCCGTGTGTCTGTCTGTCTGTCCAGGCCCCCTCATCACCTGCCCCGTGTGTCTGTCTGTCTGTCCAGGCCCCCTCATCACCTGCCCCGTGTGTGTGTCTGTCTGTCCAGGCCCCCTCATCCCCTGCCCCGTGTGTGTGTCTGTCTGTCTGTCTGTCCAGGCCCCCTCATCCCCTGCCCCGTGTGTGTGTCTGTCTGTCTGTCTGTCCAGGCCCCCTCATCCCCTGCCCCGTGTGTCTGTCTGTCTGTCTGTCTGTCCAGGCCCCCTCATCACCTGCCCCGTGTGTCTGTCTGTCTGTCCAGGCCCTCTCATCACCTGCCCCGTGTGTCTGTCTGTCTGTCTGTCCAGGCCCCCTCATCACCTGCCCCGTGTGTCTGTCTGTCTGTCCAGGCCCCCTCATCACCTGCCCCGTGTGTCTGTCTGTCTGTCCAGGCCCCTCATCCCCTGCCCCGTCTGTCTGTCTGTCTGTCTGTCTGTCTGTCCAGGCCCCTCATCCCCTGCCCCGTGTGTCTGTCTGTCTGTCCAGGCCCCCTCATCACCTGCCCCGTGTGTCTGTCTGTCTGTCCAGGCCCCCTCATCACCTGCCCCGTGTGTCTGTCTGTCTGTCCAGGCCCCCTCATCACCTGCCCCGTGTGTCTGTCTGTCTGTCTGTCTGTCTGTCCAGGCCCCCTCATCACCTGCCCCGTGTGTCTGTCTGTCTGTCTGTCCAGGCCCCCTCATCACCTGCCCCGTGTGTCTGTCTGTCTGTCTGTCCAGGCCCCCTCATCACCTGCCCCGTGTGTCTGTCTGTCTGTCTGTCCAGGCCCCCTCATCACCTGCCCCGTGTGTCTGTCTGTCTGTCTGTCCAGGCCCCCTCATCACCTGCCCCGTGTGTCTGTCTGTCTGTCTGTCCAGGCCCCGTCATCACCTGCCCCGTGTGTCTGTCTGTCTGTCCAGGCCCCCTCATCACCTGCCCCGTGTGTCTGTCTGTCTGTCCAGGCCCCCTCCGTGATGGCAGTGAAATAAGACGGGTGGGATTGCGCGGTGTTATAAAGCAGGATTGTGATCAGCTGTGTCAGGCTCAGGGAACGGTCCCTGAGAGTTCTGAAGAGGCAGCATATAACTCATCCACACACTCACCGACGACTCATTCTTTCAGCGGTGTGTGTGTGTGTGTGTGTGTGTGTGTGTGTGTGTGTGTGTGTGTGTGTGTGTGTAAGTAACTGGTTCTAGACAATAATGTTTTTGGCTGAATTCTTTTCCACCACCACACGCCCCCGTCGCATCCACACATCGGTACTGTATAATTCCCCACCCTACCCTCATTATTTCCCGCTCCCCTTCGTACCTGTCCACCCGTTGATTGGTCTTTTTTAAAAAAAATGAAATATTGGATTCGTCTGTCTGACCATTTCTTACGATCATTTGGATACATGTGGGCTTCACGTTAACAATGTTCCGGAGTCAGACAAACTGTGGGCCGACTCGCAGGCCAAACCGTAGTGGAGACAGGAGCAAGTCGGTCACACTGCTGCTAACAGTTACACTGCACTCCTCCCACTGTGTTTTCTTGTGTGAAGGTAAAAATGTGTACCAAGGTCCTGACGCTCGTGATCAGCACTGCACTGCATTTAGCGCTGCTCAGTACAGCACGCTGCATCGGTCTGTGCCCATCGGTCAGTGCCCCTCGGTCAGTGCCCCTCGGTCAGTGCCTATTGGTCAGTGCCCATTGGTCAGTGCCTATTGGTCAATGCCCATCGGTCAGTGCACATCGGTCAGTGCCTCAGCGCAAGTCGATTTTCTATGCTTACTCCTCCCCACCCCCTCTCTCCGGTAGTCCCACGTCCAGCCCCCCCCCCCCCCCCCCCCAGCCCCTTTCCCCTTCGTCGGTAACTTTATTGTTGTTGTTTTCGGGTTTTTTTGTTGTTGTAATCAATGTCTCAACCATATGGATAATAACAAGTGGCAGCCATAATCAGATAAACTGAACATGAAAACCTTGAGTGCATTAAAATGTTGCGGGTTTCATTCAGCTGGCACGATACATGAAAGTTGCCATTTTTCGCCGTTTGCACGAACTGTGATTCGAGTGGTGTAGTTTATAGAGTGAGATAAACCCTCTCGTCCCCAGTCTCCGTGGACGGTTAGCCCAGTCAGCTTGTATGACTGTGAAGGCTGCGGTTGTTAATAAACCAGAGAGCAACTAACCAAGCGTGTAGATTGACGTGCCTCGGAGCTTCTGTGGCTGCGGAGCTCGGTGGCCATTTTCACTTTTCCTTCCCCTGTGCTTGCTCTCTCCTCCAGACCTTTTTCTCCTCTGAATGCGAGAGCTGGCAAGGGAGGAAACCCGACCTGACGAGACCCATCAGGGTTGTGGCTAGGATGGAACCGCAGACACCTGTCGGCGAAGCTCTGTGGCCGGAACCACCGCCACCACCACCACCACCACCACCACCGCCACCACCATCCAGGTAGCGGCATTTTGCAAGCCATCCTCTGACCAACTGCTGCTGCCATTCCTACCACGCTCATTGACGAGGGAAAGGGGGAGAAGTGGGATTCTTGCCTTGGACTTGTGTCGCGGGGAGAGGATGAACGGTGGTGATGTAGAGGAGGGGGGGGGGGGGGCTGCTAGGACGAGTGAGGGTGGTGTTTCTTTCCTTTTTGATTTTAAATGGGGTGGGGATGGAGAGGAAGAGGGGAGGGGGGTGGGGGGTGGCACGTGCCATAGCGCGAAAGGTGTTGTCTTTCCTTCTTTCATGTAAATCACCCGCTTCCTCTCTCCTCTCTCTCTCTCTCTCTCTCTCTCTCTCTCTCTCTCTCTCTCTCTCTCTCCCCCCCATCCTCACCCGTTCTCTTTTTTTCTTTTTTTCTTTTTCTTTTTTTTTTTTTTTTTTACTCCGGGGACCGATTAGCTCGTTTCTGATTATGCTGCGCCAGTTCCATTCTTTTTTCCAAACCCAGGTCTTCAACCACACTATCGCCTAGCTCCACGATCTTTTATTCTCCCTGACTGCACCCCCCCCCCCCCCATCCTCCTCACCCCCATCTCACCCAATCTTATTTCATATGCATGCTCTGCTCCTCGCCGCTGTCACCCCCACCCCTTCCCCCATCTCTCTCTCTCTCTCTCTCTCTGCCTCTTTCTCTTTCTCTGCGTCTTCCCCCCCCCCCCCCCCTCTCTCTCTCTCTCTCTGCCTCTTTCTCTTTCTCTGCGTCTCCCCCCCCCTCTCTCTCTCCTCTCTCTGCGTGTCTCTCTCTCTCTGTCCCCCCTCTCTCTCTCTCCCTCCCTCCTCCCCTCTCTCAGGCAGACGGGTAGCCACCGTAGCGGTAGGAGGGGGGGGGGGTGGAGGGGGAGGGAGTAGGGCGGGTGGAGTGAGGGAGGAGGCCCGCCACCCATCCACGTGTTATTTGCTCGTCTCTGGTCGTCGCAGCGGTTGGAAATGGAGATTTGCTGTCGGGTGGCAGGAGCGCGGAAGGGGATCGTATCCCCCTCTCCGACGGCGGGTGGATGGCCAGTACCACCACCACCACCACCACCATCGCCACGTCCATCGCCGCCACCGGCAGACCTCTTTTTTCCCCCACTGCTGTGCCGGATCGGGCACCGCCAGCCTGTGAACAAAAAGCGCCATTGTTGTGACACTTGGCGTTATTGATACCTTTCGTTCCACAGAGAGAGAGAGAGAGAGAGAGAGAGAGAGAGAGAGAGAGAGAGAGAGAGAGAGAGAATGAATGGGGATTGAGATAGATAGATAGAGAATGGGGGTTGAGAGAGATAGAGAGAGAATGGGGGTTGTTGTGCGAGTGAGAGAGAGACAGAAAAGTATGGCGATTGGGAGTGTGTTAGAGTGAGTGATTGAAAGAGAGGGCGAGGGTCAGGGAGAGAGAGATTTTGACTGTCTCTGTTTGTCTGTCTGTCTGTCTGTCTCTCTCCCCCCCTCTCTCTCTCTCTCTCTCTCTCTCTCTCTCTCTTCCTCCCTCCCCTCTCATTCTCAGCGCACGTTGTAGTTATGTGCGTGCGTGCGCACGCGCGCGTGTGTGTGTATGTGTGTGTGTGTGTGTGAGTGAGTGAGTGAGAAGAGCGAGAGAGAGAAGGAGGGGAGAGAGAGAGAGAGAGAGAGAGAGAGAGAGAGAGAGAGCGGTGGTAGTTGGAGGGAGGGTGAACACAAGATCGATGAGCACTGTTTCGTGCCACCCCTGTCTGGCTTGTGTTGCCGCTGTCGCCTCGATCAGCTTGAGGGGGTGATCGGAAAGATCATTTTGTAACATGGTCATTCCCTCAGTTCAACGCCCTCCCCCTTCCCCCTCCCCCTCCCACCCATCCCCCCTTTCCCCTCGTCTATATCCTGACGATGAGAAGGTTTTGGATGTCGTTTAGAAATAATTTGTTCGGGGCAAAAATAGCAACATCGAAAGGGGAAAAATGGGGGGAAAAAAA
>CM065740.1:14355755-14366109 GCA_033310375.1 Conus canariensis | reverse complement strand
GGAATAAAAAAAGGGATACAATCATTTTTTTTGGGACAATCCAAAAATGTTTTCTTGCCAGGGGGCTTCTTGACTTTTGGGGGGTCATCATGGGGGGGATGTTTTACGGAACGTTTTTTTTTTTTTTTTTTTGCAAGTGTGTTGTCTGCTTATCGACGATTTTGTTTTTCTTTTACGTTTTTTTTTTTATGTTCTTGTGTGTTTCAATCATCAACTTGACCTACAGGTGTGTAGGTGTTACGCCTGAGCATGTTTTGTAAGTTCGGTAAGTTCTCGATTAGAACAAAAAAATTCTAGATTCTCTCTCTCTCTCTCTCTCTCTCTCTCTCTCTCTCTCTCTCCTCTCTCTCTCTCTCTCTCTGTCTTATAGACGGACGGACGGACATGCCTTTCTTTGTTCTGATGGTCTGTTTGACTGTCTCACTCCATCTCTTCTCTCTATTTTTTCTGTCTCTTTCTCTCCTCCACCTTCTTTGCCCACCGTAACACTGTTCCACTCTCCGCATGAACAAATTGTGTGTGTGTGTGTGTGTGTGTGTGGTGTGTGTGTGTGTGTGTGAGAGAGAGAGAGAGAGAGAGAGAGAGAGAGAGAGAGAGAGAGAAGGAAGAACATGCGCGCGTACTTTGCATGCTTGCACGTTCGTGTGTATTTGAAGTGCCAACAAACATGATGGGTTTGCCGATTAGCTATTGGCCTTTTTGACCAGCCAGGTCTCCGAAGGGCCAAACCTTCAACCCCCATCACCCAGTTCATTGGCTCGTCCAATGCATAGACACGGCAATCGTGTGTCGCGCAGTTTGGAAAAAGGAATGTTATGGGCTTAAACCCTCTTCAACGTCATACGCATTGGCTTTTTTTTTTTTTTTTTGTGGGGAGGAGGGAAGTTTTTGTCTTTAGAAACGGCGTGATTGGATGGATGTTGGATGAATATCCCCACTCTTTCAGTCCAATCAGCTTTGCAAATCATTGTTGTTGTTATTATTATTATTATTATTACATTCAACTTACACTTTTTGAAAAGACAAAAGATGTGTCCATGTCGCCAATGAATATCGGAAAAACGACCCGGATAACAGACGGTGGAAGATACAGGGTGAGTGATGGAGAGGACGAAAGAGGGGGTCGTCTTGCGTCCTGTGCAGATGGCTTTTTTTTATTTTTATTTTTTTAAAGAAGGTATTCATTTTGTTTGATTGATTGACTTATATTTTGAAGATGGTTGTATTGATTTTGATTGATAGATTGACACATATTTTGGGTGTAGAGTTGCATTCATTTAGTCATTTGTTGTTTTCATTTTTGTACTCCCAGTTCTTATAGAACAGGGAGTACTTTAGAATGGGAACGAAGAAATGCTGTGGTGTGTGTGTGTGTGTGTGTGTGTGTGTGTGTGTGTGTGTGTGTGTGGTCAAAATGTGTTCCACTCGCTCCAGACAAAACTACTGGGCCGATCTTTCTGAAAATTTGTAGGTATGTTCATTATGGGCCACGGATGATGCCCGATGTTTTAGTTTACCGCTATAGCCGTTACTAACGGCTGTAACGGCCTGTAACGGTTTTTTCTTCTTTACGGAATATCTCAGAAAGTACTTGGCCGATCTTTGTAAAAATGAGCAGGTACGTTCATTATGGGTCACGGATGATGCCCGATGTTTAAGTTTACCTCGTTATAGCCGTTACTAACGGCTGTAACGGCCTGTAACGGTTTTTCTTCTTTATGGAATATTTCAGAAAGTGCTTGACCGATCTATCTGAAAATTTGTAGGTATGTTCATTATGGGTCACGAATAATGCCCGATGTTTTAGTTTACCGTTATAAACCGTTACTAACGGCTGTAACGGCCTGTAACGGTTTTTCTTCTTTATGGAATATCTCAGAAAGTACTTGGCCGACCTTAATGAAAATTAGCAGGTATGTCCATTATGGGTCACGGATGATGCCCGATGTTTTAGTTTGCCCCGTTATAGCCGTTACTAACGGTTGTAACGGCCTGTAACGGTTTTTCTTCTTTATGGACTATCTCAGAAAGTACTTGGCCAATTTATAAGCGGTTTGGATGATCTTGTGACAAATCGGAGCCTCTGTCCATATGTAAGTGATGTAATGCTGAAAATGGATTAAACAACCGTTAAAAACCGCTATTCTGCCGTTATTTCTTATATATAGGTGGATTTTAATGAAATTTGGTATATAGAAAGGTTATCACACACAAATGGCACTTCTATATAGTGTTTCAAAATTTGACCGTTAAAAACCGTTATTCCTGACATATTGTCCGATTTGGATGAAATTTGATATGTACACAGGCTTTAGCCCAGTGAGGACTAAAATACCGGTTTCAAAAGTGTATATCGGTTATATAGCCGTTAAACCGTTATTTTGCCGGTTTTTTTTTTTTTAATATATTGGTGGGTTTTAATGAAATTTTGTATATAGAAAGGTTATCAACACAAATGCACTTGCATGTAGTGTTTCAAAATCTGACCGTTAAAAAACCGTTACTCTTGACATATTGTCCGATTTGGATGAAATTTGGTATGTACACAGGCTTTAGCCCAGTGAGGACTAAAATACCAGTTTCAAAAGTGTACATCGGTTAAATAACCGTTAAACCGTTATTTTGCCTTTATTTCTTATCTCACAAAGCACTTGGCCGATTTATAAGCGGTTTGGAAAACTGGGAGTACGTTTATAGGCTTCGCATCTTGTTATTTATTTAGTTGTTTATTAATTTATTTATTTGTTCATCCGTTCAGTATTTTATTGGGTAGAATGGGGGAGTGCGTGATTCTTAGGTTGCGGGAGGAAGCGTTGGGTTCGATTTGGATAGGGAGTGTGAAGAGAAGGGGGGGGGGGGGAATGAGGAGTGGCGGAGGGAAGGGGGTGGAGGCCGAAATGTAGTCGTTCACCCTGCCATGCGCTCTGAGATGTCCAACCCAAACACTGGGACAGACCAACTTGGTAGTGCAGTGAATGGGAGACTCTGGGCGACCTGTTGTTTTTAGCGTACGACTGAACTAGAAGGACACCCGGCGCTGGTGGGAAGAGGGGAGGTGAGAATGTTAGGTTAGGCTGTCGAGGACCTAGAGGTAAGATACTTGCCTCCTCCCAGTTGTCTCCTCCCCTTCCACCCCCCCCCCCCCCCCCGCCGCCACCCGTGTCTGTCTGTTTGTCTGTCTGTGTCTGGTCTGTTCTCTCTCTCTCTCTCTCTGCGTTTCTCTCTTTTCCCGTCCTTCCCACCATCCTTCCCTCTCTCTCTTTCTCTCACTCACTCTCTTATTCACACACACACACACACACACACACACACACACACACACACACCACACACACACACACACACATTCAGACAGACAGACAGAGAAAGAGAGAGAGGGTTGCAGGAGAGGGTGTGTGGGAAGAGGGAGAAGAAAAAAAAAAAGGGGGGGGGACACAATTACCTAATGGGTTTGGCCTTTAGTGGGAGGGGAGAAAGCAGGTAAAGACATTTGGCCTTTAGAGGACGAGCGGCCAGGAGACACGCCTTCCTTGCACCCATTGATACACCACGCGGGGCTTTCTGCTGACACGGCCACCTGGCGCCAATAGGTAACTGTGGCTCTGTCGTCTCCTTCACACCACTGACACAGCCAGGTTGGGAGGGGTGATGGGGGGTGGGGGGGGGGGGGGGGGGGGGGGGGGGAGAACAGCTACTGCACCTGATATGGAACCGCCAAGCTGCGGATCCATGGACATGACTACGTACAGAGTTTGTGCCGCGAACAGCGCGTCATTATGAGACTTGTGCCCAAGTACACTCTGATGTCTGCTGCTGCATTCCATGTAGAAAAGAGAGAGAGAGAGAGAGAGAGAGAGAGAGAGAGTGTGTGTGTGTGTGTGTGTGTGTGCGCGCGTGTGTGTGTGTGCGCGCGTGTGCGTGCGTGCATGTATACACACGGACACACACACACACACACACACACACACATATATATATATATATATAAAATAGAGAGAGAGAGAGAGAGAGAGAGGAGAGAGGCGAACAATAAAGCACACCTAATGTAACAAAAAAAGGTGTTGTACCTGTATATTCGTCTTCAGAGAAGAAGTCTGCAGCTTTTAGATAACGAAACATTGCTGTAAAGGGAACTGACCAGAGGAAAGTTTTCAAAGTACGCTTGTTTCCTGGAAATGCTCTTTATTCCTGGTTGAAACAGTACCCCCAGAGCAAGTTCTGGGTACACAAAAGTCTGTTTTATGAGAGTCTTGAGATGATACAACGGAATCTTCCGGATAAAACTATTGAAGAAAAACTCAAACCCAGTGCTTGTCCAATGACTTTCCTCCTGTCTGTCTCTGGAGATGTTGTTGTGTTCTATTGACGTCCCAATCCAGAGTGCTTCCTTTTGTGTTCTAGATTGTCGTCCCGATTAAAACTCCATTCCTTTGTGTACTTTTTTGACCTTCCTGTTAAGAATCCACCCCTGTGTGCTATTGGCCTTCAAATTAAGACTTCATTCCTTTGTGTACTGAACTGGCATCCCAGTTAAGACTCGACCCCTTTGTGTATTATCAGCCACCGACATTAAAGCTTTACTCCTTTGTGTGTTTTATTGGCTTCTCAGTAAAGACTCCATCACTTGTATTTATCAGCCACCCGATTAAGAGAGCCCATTCCGTTGTGTACTTTAGTGACCCCCCCCCCCCCGCCCCCCCATTGAGGAATTCATTACAATAATATGTACTACATAACCCAGCCTCCACCCTCACCCCCTTCCCCAACGAGATCCCCATTGTGCACTATAATGAGCTTCTAATTCATGCTCTTTACCGTCAGTGACCCAGTTTCAGAGGTGTTCTTGAGATCGTTATCGAGAGATGCCAACGTAGAACGTACCCCCCCCCCCCCCCCCCCCCCCCGCCCTTTTTCCTAACGGACTTTCAGTGCCGTGGAAAAACAACTTGTCTGCAACAGATTCCTACGTTCAAAGGATTCCGAGATGACGGGAGCGAGAGGGAGTAGCTTGGGAGGGAGGATTGAGAGGCGGGGAGGGGAGGGAAGGAGGGCGGGTGGGGAGGGGGAGGGATGAAGAGGGCGGGGGGGGAGGAGAAGGAGGGGGGTGGGAGGAGGGTGGGGAGGGAGGGAGGAGGGGAGGGTGGGGTGGAGGAGGATTGAGAGGGTGGGGAGGGGAGGGAAGGAGGGCGGGTGGGAGGGAGGGTGGGGAGGGGAGGGAAGGAGGGCGGGTGGGAGGGAGGGATTGAGAGGGTGGGAGAGGGAGGAAGGAGGTCGGGTGGGAGGGAGGGATTGAGAGGGTGGGGAGGGGAGGGAAGGAGGGCGGGTGGGAGGGAGGGATTGAGAGGGTGGGGAGGGGAGGGAAGGAGGGCGGGTGGAGGGAGGGATTGAGAGGGTGGGGAGGGAGGGAAGGAGGGCGGGTGGGAGGGAGGGTGGGGAGGGGAGGGAAGGAGGGCGGGTGGGAGGGAGGGATTGAGAGGGTGGGGAGGGAGGGAAGGAGTCGGGTAGGGGAGCAGAGTGAGGAAAAAAGCATCCTCTAACCTTTCTTCCCTACCAAAGAAACCCCTTCGGCCCGGAGTCCCGTCGAGCCGTTGGCCAACTTTCACCCCGACGGCTTCTCGGGAGCCGACAGTAAGTGTACGGGCGTGGTCGCCCAGTTTTCAGGCTCTCAGTCCCCTCCATCGGCTCCACGGCAGATCCCAGGTGTGAACTGTGGAGGATCAAAGGAAAGGTCCGGTGGGGGGAGAGACAGAGAGGGCGTACCAAGACGCTTTCCCACCAGCTCCCCCTATAGAGACGTTCATTTTTCCTTCCGAAGACGGGAAAGAGCACGGGCGTTTCAGTGGTCCATGAGCACTGGCTGTGTGTGTGTGTGTGTGTGTGTGTGTGTGTGTGTGTGTGTGTGTGTGTGCGTACGTGCGTGCGTGTGTATGTGTATGTATGTGTGTTCCCCCATCTTCAGCAGCATCTTCCAATCCTTCCCATCGAAGATGTATTCCCCCCCCCCCCCCCCTTTTCTTTCTCCCCCCTTTTCTTTTTCCTTTTAAGTCTTCAGGAAGGTAGCATGTGTGCACTATACTGTGGTCTGAACAGCCATAGGTGTTATCAGAAGGTTAAAGCATTAGATTCTCCCAACCTCTGTTGATGTGTTGAAGAACGGATCAGACACCACGGTTTTTTTTTTTTTTTTCAATAGTGTCGGCTTCTTCAAAAAAGACTACTCGCTTGGCCAGTTTGGCCCCTGCCCCCTGCCCTTCCCTCTCCCTTACCCCTGCCTTTGCCTTCCCCACCCGTACCCCTTCGTAACCCCAGTCAATCACACACACACACACACACACACACACACACACACACACACACACACACACTTCTCTCTTTGCCTCTACCCTCCCCACCCTTCCCTCTCTCTCTCTGTCTCTCTCTCTTACACACACACACACCACACACACACACACACACACACACACACACACATATGGAGAGAGAGAGAGACAGACAGACAGACATAGAGAAGTCGGCATGCATCGCTGGGAGCTTTCCTTGCTTCACGCCAAATTACAGGTAACTAGCTGCACAGGACATTTATTCGTTTCACAGAAATCACTTACACATCCAGTACAGCTTCTCCGGCTTTTTGCCTGCCTTTGTTAATAAAGTGTGTGATTGTCATAGAATGAAAGGAACGAGAGGGAGAGAGAGGGACACGGTTGAGAAGGGAGAAGGGCGAGAGAGAGGAGAGGCTGTGTGTGTGTGTGTGTGTGTGTGTGTGTGTGTGTGTGTGTGTGTGTGTGTGTGTGTGTGTGTGTTATAGAGAGAGAGCTTCGCTTGTCTTTTTGCATGCTTAGAGACTGGAAAGGAGCAAAGGACTGCCTTCCAAAAGCTCAAGGGAGAAATTGAGAAGACAGTTCATATTTATGTATTGAGAAAGATTGGTATAGAAGAAAAAGCAGAGATCAGTTTATGGGAAAATACGGGATCTGCAATTTCACAAAGGGAGAGCATTTTATTTCAGCTGACTACGCCACTGTTTATCTTCTGATCTTACTTCTATCATCTTTTTTTGTTCCTGATTCCCACCCTTATTATATTTTTGTCTTGCTCAGGTCTGCTTTGTGTCTTCTCCCCCCCCCCCCCCCCCCACTGCGTTCCATTTGGTCTTACTGTCTTGGTTTAGTGTTATGTTCCCTTCGAATCAGAGTGGTGTGTGTTACAGAATCATGGAGAACGATCTTTTTAACTGTAATTTGTCCAATACTGATTATGGCGTTGTTCGTGTTGCACCTATCGTGAGGGGTGTGTGTGTGTGTGTGTGTGTGTGTGTGTGTGTGTGTGTGTGTGTGTGTGTGTGTGTGTGCGCGCGCGTACGTGCGTGCGTGCGTGCGTGCATGCGTGTGTGTGTGTGTGTTGCAGAAGCATACAGAACCGACTTTTTACCTCTTTTTTGTGTGTGTCCAGTACTGATGATGGCGTTGTTTGTCTTACAGCTCATCGAGTACCGAGATGTGCCCCGGTCTCCCACGGGCGGCTCCCATTCGGCCATGGACGGCGAGGAAATGGGGTCGCCCACCACGCCCGCCTCCCCGACCCCCGGAGCCTCTAGCAGCCACACGGAGCGCCTGCCTAACGAGCTGCTGGACGAGATCTGCGAGGACATCGGCATGAAGGACCACATGGAGCTGGACTTCGTCGAGTTCCTCATGGAGCAGGACGTGGACCCTCACTCTTACATGACCCCGGAGGGGATCCTGCACAGCCAGGGAAACCTCCCGCCCAGCTCCGGAGGGAGCAGTGGCAGCGGGGCGGGCGGAGGAGGGGGTGGCAACGTCAGCGCCGCCTCCTCCAACATCTCCACGCCTTCCAACAGCAGCGGGAGCGGGTGCGGGTACGGGCCGGGGCCTGCGGCACTAGTGAACGCCTCGGACTGGACGACGCACATGCCCAGCCCCGTGGTGCCCACGCCTGCAGGGTCAGCCACCGCCGTGTCCAGCGGTTCCAGCAGTCCGGCCACCAAGCGGATGCACCTGGGGTCAGTGGCGGACCAGCCCAGCCCCGCCAAGGACGCCGCCCCGTCCCAGCCACAAACTGCCTCCTCCTCCTCCTCCTCCTCCACGTCGTGTCAACCACAGATCCCATCCCAGTCCCCGCACACTGCTGGACAGGTGTTCAAGATGCCCCACACCCCGCCCACCCCGAGACGCTCGTTGTCCTGTCCTCAGGGCGCCTCGAGTGGCCAGCCAGTATCAGGGTCGAACAACAACAGCAGCACGGGCTTCTCGGTCAGCAGCCCGGCGGGGAAGGTGGTTCCCAAAGCTCAAAGTTCCCCCGTCCCTCAGGTGAAGGAGGAAGCGGACACGGGGTCGCACAGCAGTAGTTGTAGTAGCACGGCCAGTAATTTCTTGTACAAAACCCCCGCGGAGAGCGTGTCCAGGACTCAGTGCTATTCCCCTAACCCTCAGCAGTTCAGTTCGTGTGAACACGCTCGGAGAGGGTCGGAGGGAAGCATGCAGATCGCCACCACATTGCCACAACAGCAACAGCAGCAGCAGCAGCATCACCACCACCACCACCACCACTACCAACACCCGCAGCAGCAGCAGCAGCAGCCACCGCAGACAGACATGCATCCGTACTCAGGCATGCCGCAGCACATGGCGGTGAAGGACTCCAGCTTCCAGAAGTACGGCAAGCTGCCTCCTCCCAATGTGAATGTCAAAAACTTCCCCCAGATGAGATGGGGCGTGCCGGGTGGGCCCATGGCGGGCCATCCCGCACACCCTCATCCTGGTATGGGCATGGGCATGGGTAAGGCTGGGTACGGTTATCCGATGCAAGGACCTAATCGCATGGACTCCCCTCTAGACCAAGGCTATTTCTCTAACGAATCGGCCGGGAACGGGACCTCGAGTTCTGCCCCGTCGCCAGGGTTAACCGCCTCTTCCATGTCCTCCATGAGCTCGCTGTCCTCCATGTCTTCCCTGTCCACCATGATGCCCGCCGACCCTGCCGTGGCCTCGGGAAAATCTCAGGCTCCCCCTAGCTTAGTGGCCGCCCGACAGAAGTCTGTGCATTTCGCTGACCTGCCCAATCAGGGCTCCCCTGATGCCATGACCCAGACGCCTTCATCTGGAGCCATGGACATGCAAGGTTACGCTCGCTACTCGAGCAACCAGTCCCCCACAGACTGTGCCTTCGACGTGGATGGCTCTCAGCCGAACTCTAGAAAGATCATGACCCGACACCACCACGGTTCCAAGCCCGGCGTAGCGCCTTACACAGTGCCTAGTAACTCCGTCAACGTAGCGTCTCCCACTTCCGGTAGTTACGACTTCACCAACCGCTCTAGTTGTGCCTTGAACCCTCAAAACCGCACCAGCCCCGAGGACATGGGAGTAGGGGGCGCCAGCGCGGCGGGATCTATGCAACCGTTCGACTACACCGCCTCCAGCCAGGCCGGGAAAGGGGTGGGCACGGACAACGCGTTTTACATGGACAACAATCAGAACATGATGCGCATGGACTCCTCTCCCGGGATGGACTATGCAGGCCAGGGCGGAGCCTACCCTAGCGCTCCCCCGGGCGGCTACAGCATGCCCGTCAATCAGATGAGAGCGGCTCAGCAACAGCAGCAGCACCAAGGAGCCATGTCCAGTGAAATGATGCAGATGCAGCAGCAGCAGATGCAGCAGCAGTCGATGATGCAGCAGCAGATGGCGGGGGATGGTTCGCAGAGTTTCAGCAGCTGCGCCATGCCCATGGTTCCAGCCCAGGGCGCTCAGCCCGTGGCGGGCAGCTCGGGTGGCCAGATGGGTATGCAGGGCGGGTACCCCGCTCAGCAAGGCATGGGCTTGAGTCTTGGGATGAACGGGCAGGGGCAGCAGGGGATGAACATGAGCATGACCATGCCGCAGCAGAACATGGGTCAAGGCATGTGCGGGGACATGCCTCCGCCTCCCCCGGCCCACGCCTTCCAGCCTTCCTCCATGTCCTCGCCCTGCATGCCCCGGGCTCCGGGCCAGCAGCAGCGAGCGGGGCCTCCCATGCAAAGCCCCGGCTTCAGCTCCATGCCCCCGGGCTACGACTACGCCATGGGCGGCCGGGCCGCGGCCAACATGGAGGGTCAGATGTACGCTTCCCAGCAGCCGGGGTCGATGGCGGGCATGATGTCCCCGGCAGCAGCCAGCGCCTGTCCCCCGGGCTGGTCGGGTCCCTCGGCCTCCCCGCACGGCATGCCAGATCCCGCGGGAATGGGGCCACCCCAGATGAAACCGCCGCCTCCTCACCCCATGCACCAGCAGCAGGCCGGGCCCCACCCTATGCAGTCCATGCCCATGGGACCTCAGGGTCTCCCGCCTCCCCA
>CM065740.1:14318255-14350755 GCA_033310375.1 Conus canariensis | reverse complement strand
TAACCGTTGTTGAGGTCTGTACTTAAGATTATTCGGAATATTATGGTTACGTGGACAACAGAGGATTAACAATCGGTTTACGGGTGCTCCAGGGTATTTGAGCACCCTCGTAAACTACCTTTAGTCAATAGTCATTGTACAGGTCATTCAGGCTCTTTGGGGTCAGGACTCGCCATCTGCCTCGTTCACTCGTTTCTGGTCGGTGTTTTTTTTTTTTTTTTTTCTACGCTTGGAAGTGGAAATGTGCTGCCGAACGGAGCGGTTCGGGAGTAGAGAGTCTTGTGGCTGTTTGTTTGTTTGCAGGTGTGTTTGTTGGTTGGTGTGCTTGCTTTTGGCTTAAACGAGGCCTCCGTGGAAATGTATGAAATAATTACGGGAAGGAGCAAGTGGTCTCCATTCAGACTTCAGGCGGGGAACAAATTCCCTTCAGAGAGAGAGAGAGTCTTACGACCGTTCAAGATTCCTTCATCTTGTCGAAGTCGAAATGGTAATTCGCTCGTGGTTTCATGGACAATTTGAGTTTTCGCAGTCGAGAACCGAATAATGCGTCTACCACCAACGCAGAGAGGTTTCGGCATAATCAGTAAAATTGCAAGTATATTCCTGTATAGCATATCCGGACGATGTATAGCTAGCGACACAGTGAAAGGTGTTTTTCTTTGGTGGGAGGAGGGGGGGGGGATGAGGGGGGAGGGGGGGTGGTGAAGGGCGGGGGGCGCGGAGAAGGGAATTAGGATGTTTATGATTTAGTGACTGCATTAACACTTGGATGTCGACAAAGTTATTATGGTTCCTACATAAATCATACGATTTGGCTCAACCCGCAGAAAATCTGGGACATTTTATTAAGAAAAAAAAAGTATCATTAAATGAATACACTGTCCTTGTTGAAAGTAATTGTCCTGCCGGTGACCGATCTTGTTGACATTAGAATAGCGCCGTAGACTGCCAACGTTATCTTACGGGCTGACTCAAACGCATCCATATTTAGGTGTCTCCCCTTCCTCCCTCCCCACGTTCCCTCCTCCTCTTGCCCAGTGTTTGTAGTTGACAAGTGGAAGGCAGTCAACTAGGCCTACCGTCCCAAGATAAGTACACACGTGAGCTGGCTGTGTTTTGTTAATGGGACGGCTCCCATATCTGCATTTTGAAAAGGCATCGTCAAATACCCCGCATTATCCTGTCGAAGATATTTGGCCTTTGATATGCTTTGACAGTTGAACACACAGATCCAGTTCAAACTACTCACCGAAATGAAAATGTTTGTTCATATTATATTATACCGAGATACTCCGCACGCACGGCCGAAGAGGAGTGGAGTGTGCATTGTGCGGACAACCGGCTAGCAAACAACGCATCCTTCCTAAGTTCAAGCTAACTACAGTGTGTGTGTGTGTGTGTGTGTGTGTGTGTGTGTGTGTGTGTGTGTGTGTGAATCTGTCTGTCTGTCTGTCTGTGTGCGTTGCTTTTGCTGCTTACCGTTACTGCCACACACTGTGTGTCTTAGCACCAGTTCCCAGAGAGAGTTTTAAGATATTTTAAAAGTTAATGTAGGGGAAAGTGTGTGTGTGTGTGTGTGTGTGTGTGTGTGTGTGCCTCTGTGTGTGTCTGTGTGCATTATATCAGGACACGCACGCCTCGCGCTGTTCAGTCGAGCACGAACACAAAAAAAGGAAAACTCCAGCGAGAGGTGACCGCGCGGGGGTAGGCTAGTTGAAGACCACTTGGACCATCTCCTCCAGACCCCGAGAGGACGGGGCCTTCTCCTCTCAAGCGCTCTTTACTTCTGGGACACGGCAAACCTCTCAACGTGCCAGTGTCGCGGGGTGGCTCCTGATTGGCTAGTGTCTGCACGAGCTGCCCGCCGATTGGTTGGCAGGCCAGGGAAGATGCTTTGGGTAAACAGCAGCGGGGAGGTTATGTAAACGCCGAATATGTCTGTTGCGAGCAGCTTTGTTAGGGAGTTGGGATTACTGCGCCTGTTTCTAGCCCTAGGGGCTGGTGGTCAGAGCGGGCGGCCAAAGAAAAGACAGGGGACAGGAGAAAGTTCACGTTCTTGGGATGTTTTTACCGAGGACCTGTCTCCCCCCACGGGAAAGTTTGCAATGTTGGATCTTGAACTGGATAAACCCAAACATGTCAAGCAGATCCGAGCGAAATCATAATCACCCACCCATACCGACTGCTGTTCACAAAGCTGTTCGGTCGTGTGGAAAAGACAAAGCATCTGACCGTTTTTGTTTTTTTTTCGCGGTTTTTTTTTTCTCTTTTACCTATTTCTTTCTTTCTTTCCTTTTTTTCAATAAAGTAATACACTTCACACATACTGCCATTATTGTGCGCTAAGAGGTAGGTGCAGCTGTATGTTATAGGCGAGAACAGGTGCTAAGTATCCCACGTGAGATTCACTTACAAATTCATGTAACGAAGAATTAGGGGGAGAAATACAACTGGGAGGAAAACGGTTAGCTGCACAGAAAAACTGAGCAGGCGTAGAGTGGGATCCCACCATGGAGGTCTCGCTGATCCTTAATAACTCATTGGGTCTTCTAAGCTACCTTTCATCATGAACTACTCTGCACGGTCTTTGCGCGTGGCGGATGGATTTGTCATTGTTGTGACCGGATGATTTGGACTGGTTTTCTCTCTTGTTGTTTTGGGGCTTTTAAGAGAGAGAGGGAGAGATGGTGGCGATTTTGACTTTGAATTCGGTCTATGCTGTAGACTCGTGAACTGATGGATGACATGGCCTGATGGGGACAGGAGGGAGGGAGGGCAGGGGCTTTCAGAGAGAAGGGGCATATTGACGTCGAGAGAATGAACGTAGTGGACGCAGCTGGTCAGTTCTGTATTGCTGAGGGAACCAGTTCACTTCATGTGCAGTGTCATCATGTCTTAAACCATTACAGTGATGATCATTTCATGATTTTTCGAAGAATTTTGTCGATCGAACTGTTGAATAACCCGTCGGGGATTTGAACACACAACCACTAAAGGAACCGGGCACAGACCCAAGTCCCTTCACTACAGGCAGAGAACATCAAGAACTTCAACAGAGAGTTCCTTGCTATGCCCCCCACTGCACACACAAAGAGGGCCTGCCACAGTAAAGACTTGGCGGAGGAGAGTAGCCAGGCCAGTCAGGCGGGCGCTAGGACCCCCTCCTCCCCCCCTCCCCCCCCCTTACACAGCAGGGGCACTCGGGGACTAAGGAACGGTGGCTTGTTGACACAGCCTTATCACAAGTGTGTGTGGGGTCCCTGGACAAGCACAGAGGAGGAGGGGGGAGAAGAGGTTGTGGGTGGGGAAGAGGGACTTGGTATGGGGGAGAAAGTGGGGGGCGGTTTAAAACCCGTTACGACTCCGCCCTGTTTAGCCGCCGACGTGTTGACAAGTCTTAGCTGTACACACACACCGCCGTGGCCAGGCCGCCGACCACGGGCTTCCAGGTTTGGTCGCCGGAAGTAAACGTTTTCCCATCAGTCTCCAGTCATATCCTTCCCTCCCCCTCCCCTCCCCTCCCCCCCTCTCTCTCTCTCTCTCTCTCTCTCCCCCCGAGTCCTTTTGAAAAACTTGTCGCCATCGACAGGCTGATTGAGGCAACTTAGAAAGGTGGGGGGGAGGGGGAGGGGGAGGAGTCGGGGTGGTGACGTGGGGGAAAGGATCTGTTGTGTGGGTTATTTTAAATAGGGAGACTTCAATTGGGTTAATCTGCCAAGCCTTTGCTTACCCAGGGCAAAGAGCTAGGGGGTGGTGTGAGGAGCAGTGGATGACAGTCTGACGGGCCCTGTCTGTTAGGGGTGGGGTTGGGGATTAGACTGGAGATTAACTGTTGACAATGAAGAGGTAGTAGGTTGTCTGACTTCCTCAGTGTAGATTTGTCAGCTGAGGGTAAAGGAAGAGTTGGCGTGGGGGTGGAGGGTTTGTCCTGTTCCTTGTCCGTTTGTCTTGGGAGGGTGATTTCTGGTGCAGCGTGTGATTGTTTGCTGGTTTATTCTAAAACTGTGGTGGTTTTACACTGGTGGAGAAACTGTGTTGCTGCGCTGCTTTGTTGCAGTGTGTGTGTGTGTGTGTGTGTGTGTGTGTGTGCTAGCAAGTGCGTGTGCATGTGCTTGTGTGTGTTATGTGTGCGTGTGCATGCATGCAAGCGTGCACAAGCATGCGTGCATGTGCACGCGCGTGCGTGTGTAAAGATATTATATCTGTTTTGCATTCACTATTCAAAATTGTTATAGCTCAGTGAGTACATACTAACCTGGAAAACACCATGAGGTCAAATTGTATCCGCCTTTTGCATCAAAGATTATTGGGGAAAAAAAAAAACGCTGTGGATCATTCTCTTTGATCTTCACATTAACACCCCTACAAACATTTAAGCAAGTAAAACTTTTTTTCTCCCAGTGAAACACTTAAGATACATAAGGCTTTTGTGTCCCTAGTGAAACAATGGCAGACACTTCATTTTCATGTTCCCTTGGTGGAACGGTTTACGGCACATGTGAACTGTTTCCCTTTGCAAAACAAAGTGCATATTATTTTGTCTGCTGTGATGAAACAATTAAAATCACTTTTTTTTCCTGTAACGAAATAGTCAAAAGCACATAAAAATTTTGTTTCCATAGTGAAATTATGAAAGGCATACGAAAGTTTTTATTTTTAGAAGAAAAAAAAAACATTTGAAGGTACATGAATGTAAGTTTCTCCCATGGTGAAACAAAGATACATATATTTTTTTTTTCATTCATGAAAAGATTAAAGGATTTTATTCTGTTATTTTTGTACTGAAACAATGGGAATCAAATAAAACCTTTGTTCTCATAGTGAACAGTTAAAGACGCACAAAATATTTTTCCATTTGTTGAAACAATAGGCACATTATAACCTTTCTTCTCCTTTGTTGAAACAGGTAAGGGAACACGAAACGTAGCTCCCATTGTGAAACAGTTAAATGCACATACACATTTTGTTCTTACAGGGACAAAATTAGTCATAATATTTGTTCCTATCAGCGAATCAGTAAAACAAAAATGCATGAAAGTCATTGAAAGTTTTGCTTCCATTGTGAAGAACAGTTTTTCTTGTAGTGAAGCAAAATGTTTGTTTCCATGGTCTGACTAGGCACGTAAACTTTTGTTGTCGTAGTAAAACAGTTAAATGCCACATATAACTTTTGTTCCCACATTGTGTGTGTGTGTGTGTGTGTGTGTGTGTGTGTGTGTGTGTGTGTGTGTGTGTGTGTGTGTGTGCACCTTTGTTTCATTCTAAAAGCAGATGTTAACCTACGTTGCAGATCATGCATGCAAAACAGACAAAGTGAAGAAACAAGCAATCAGATCAAGAATGAAATGAATACCCAGAGAACAAACAAGTACTCAGACCCATAATGAAATGAATACCCAGAGAACAAACAAGTGGTCAGACCCATAATGAAATGAATACCCAGAGAACAAACAAGTAGTCAGACCCATAATGAAATGAATACCCAGAGAACAAACAAGTAGTCAGACCCATAATGAAATGAATACCCAGAGAACAAACAAGTGGTCAGACCCATAATGAAATGAATACCCAGAGAACAAACAAGTGGTCAGACCCCTAATGAAATGAATACCAAGTGGTGTGTGGTGGGCAGGGGCCGCCGGGAGGGGCGGTGAACGGCTGCAGCCCCATGCTGATGGGAGGTCCAGGAGACATGGGCATGCAGGCGCCGCTACATGTCATGACCTCCATGGGGCCAGGCCCGCCCGGCAAGGTCATGGTCGCTCTGGTAAGTGCACCGGTCGGTCTCCTTTGAATGGGGCTGTGGGGACTTGCATTCAGGATTTTGTTTGTGTGTGTTTGTATGTGTGTATACATACTGAGTGACTGACTGAAACCATTTACTGTCAGATAATGACAGTATTATACATACGGACATATATTCATATATATATATATGTGTAGATAGATAGATATGTGTGTGTGTGTGTGTGTGTATATATGTTTCCCAGCAACTTATTTCCTCACCTCACTTTCTTTTCGTTTTACTTTTCTACCCTTTGCTGGCTGTTTTGGGAGTGCTGTTGGATTCTAGTTGTGAACCCTTGATTGTGAGAACACCACAGAATTATAGACTGTGCTAAATCTCTATTTGGTGCCAAGGGAGCACAGAAGCAATCAAGCGTGCCTCCCTGATGAGTCTGATCCAGCGGACGAAAGGCCTCGGAGCAAGCGGTATGAATGGTTCTGCCCTCAGGAAGGGCTTGATATTCATATTTCCCTGTTTAAGAATAGTCTGTGCAGAAGTGCAACGTCTGTGTCATGCTGTGAGGTTTGTTTCACTACTACTTTATAGCACTTCACTTCCTTGTATCAGAAGTGTTGTGTTGTAACTAGGGGACATGGGAGGGTGGTTCATTGAGTTCTGTTTTGAAACGTTTATAAGAACTTTTCAGTAGTGCTAAGTGTATGTCATGTTTGCAAAGGTTTCACACACCAGCCGGCATTGGCTTACTGCCATTCTGTGTCTTGTAATCTGAACCTAATGTCTCTTATCCAAACCTGTGAAATTGAAAGGGCAAAAAAAAAAAAAAGTAGAATTAAGTAAAGAAATAGAAAATACATAAAAAGGCCGCTCATCAACTGGCATTGGGTTGTTGGTATTGTTTCTCAGTATCTATTGTAATCGGAGCACACTCTTCGCAAAGCCTGTAGAAAGAAGCACCACTATTAGCATTGCCACCATCATTGGTTTAAAGCTATTGTGTTTTCTAATCTGATCACAGTATTTTCTGTGCCCGCATACTGGCTGTTCCAGTATTGCAATGATTTTCAAGGGAGACTCTTTGTTCCTTGCTCGCCCTTCCCCATCTCCATGCACACACCCTCCACCCCCATCCCTGCAAGGCTCTTCAGAGTAAGGGAAGCAATTGATAAGCGTAATGAGGTCTTGATTTGCGTCCCTTTAATAGAGGTCTTACTGTTTCATTTTACGTCGGAAAGGAGCTTTAGCTCTCATTGTGAGGCAGGTTGATATGGTTTTCTTTCCAGTTTACACACACCACACACACACACACACACACACACACACACACACACACACACACACACGTGCCAAAAAGTTAACAAGAACCATAGCAAGAAAAGGAAATTGCTAGCATGGCACGGTACCTTCTGCTCATGTTCTCTTACTCTAAAGAACCAAAGCACTGACTAGATGACAATGATGTGTGTGTGTGCCAGAACCAGGCAGGCTTTGTCAGCCCCATGGGGTTCCGGCCGATGAAGGACGGGCAGGACCTGATGGGCGTGGTGGACAGCAGCGTGGGTGCGGGGCCCGCCGCACAGAAGACAGAGTCCAAGAAGCACCCCAGTCTACCCAAAGAAGTGAGCGGGATCAGAAGAACATTCTTCTTGCTTACGTTTTGCTTTTTATTGATTGCTGTTTCCTTTTCCCAGTCTCGCTCTGTTGCGTTACTGCTTCGGCAGTCATTCCAGCTGTCCTCGTTCACAGCCGCGCTAAGGATGTCCTGTCACACTCTAACAAAAGCACGCACACGTGTGCACACACACACACACACACACACACACACACACACACACACACCCCACACACACACACACGCGCGCGCGCGCGCACGCACGCACGCATGCACGCACGCGCACACACACACATGCATACATACACACAGAATGATGTGTATAGTCTACAAACATACTATTCACAAGATGAAACGAAAAATTGAGGAAATTCATGATTCTTACTGCTAACAGCCGGTTCAAACTGCGTAAGAGCTCCGGGGTAGTGATCTTGAACGTTTGTTTGATGCTTTTGTTTTTTTTGTCCCCTCACTTTAACTCATGGTGAGGGGGAGGGGGGAGAATCTGAAGCTCTGGAGATTTTGCTCTCAGATGTTTGTGACACATAAGTGTGTGTATGTGTATATCCTCTCTCTGTCTGTCTGTCTGTCTGTATATCTATCAATCTACATATCAATCACGTCTGTCTATCTGTCTGTCACTCTCTCTCTCTTTTTCCTACCTACCTAAGTATCTGTGTATGTGCAAGTGTATGTTGACTGGAAACAAACATGCTGCATGTACATTCCTCAGGAATCCTATGTGACCCAACAGCTGTTGTATGTAACCCGTGGTGTGTTCCTTCCAGGCCGTGTCACTGATGATGGAATGGCTACGAGGTCACAAGGACAACCCCTACCCTAACGACGACGAGAAAGCAATGCTAATCAAACAAACTGGACTGACCATCAACCAAATCAACTACTGGTTCACCAACGCCCGACGACGAATCTTGCCCAAGTGGGCGCAGTGCAAGTGACCTTTCCCCTTTCAGTGACCGTGGACGCTGGAGTCCCGAGACGTTGGGTTCCCTCCCCCTCCCCCAAAGTCAAGGCTGTTGCATTTCTGTTTTGTCTTGACCAACGAAGGCATTTACATGGGCTGGAAGGGAGTGAATGCGCGGGTGTGGATGGACGCGCACAACAGCGCTGTGTTATTAAATGCATCCAGCTCTTCTTTCCGCTGTCCTCACCTTCATAAGGTCATCAATTCTACTACTAACGAAGAAGGAAGACTGGTAATCAGTAACACAGACCTCGTTGGTGTGAAGTCTTCGCCACAGTCTGATATGGCATAGCAGCATTTCTGTACATGTAGCAAACATGATCACTGGCTTGACTTTGAAAAAGAAAAAACAAACAAACAACAGGAAAAAAAGACATTCAGATGTGTGTGTGTGTGTGTGTGTGTGTGTGTGTGTGTGTGTGTGTGTGATGCAAGCGGGTATGAGTATGTGGGGGTGGGTGGGGGATGGGGGCAGGGATTGGAGGGTGGGGGCATGTGTTCTTGTGAATGTGATATTCATCCCTGTGGTTACTATGCACAATACTGTAGATCACCGACGTACTGAACCCTGCCTGTTGGCCTGTGTTCGTAGTGCCTGTTGTGTTTGGCTGTTCAGCTTGTGGTACTCAGAACACTTGTGTCAGCCTGGTGATTTGTTCTGTTGTTGAAGCTCGCTCTTTGTTTCTCAGACTGGCTTCAGAGAATCCCCCACCACGTTACATGCATTCGCAGGCAGTCCAAAGGTCATGTAGAAGAGAGAGAGACAGAGAGAGAACTGATTTATGAAGAAAATCTTATTGCTCTCTTGTGTTTTTTTTGTTAGTTCCTCATCTCTCAAGTCTCCTTGCTTTCCACTTCTTTCTTTTCCATTATTCCCTCCCCTGATCGCCTCCTGCTTTCTCTCCTTCCATACCACTGTTTGTCAGAAAAGAGAGAGAGAGAAAAGAAATGGTTCAGGTTTTCATGTGTATGTATGTATGGGTGCGCATTTGTTTGTTGTTGCAGTTTATCGTCTGCGTTCTGAAAGTGATATGTCGAAGGAAACAAAAATCAAAGAATAGGAAGATACGCTGTAGTGTGTGTGTGTGTGTGTGTGTGTGCGTGTGTGCGTGTGTGTGTGTGTGTGTGTGTGTGTGTGTGTGTGCGTGCGCGCGCCCGCGTGTGTGTGTGTGTGGTGTGTGTGTGTGTGTGTGTGTGTGTGTGTGTGGAGAAAAGACAAGATAGAGATGTTCTGAGGGACTACACAGAAAATGTAATATACGAAAGAAGAGAACATGCGGCACAGTGTCAAAATCATATAGACAGAACAAAATCCTGATGGACATCAGTCTGCAGAGATGTCAGGAGTTGTCTTTTCCTGTGTGGTTGTTTAGAGACAAGTGGATGGTGATCATCAGTAATTGTCACAAAAGGTGAACTGATGTGAAGACAGACTGTGCAAGCAAGGATGAGTAAGGGCTGTGAACTTGTTTGAGCAACACAATCATCTGCAAAGAATGGTAGAATAAGAGCTGTGAACTTTTTGTTTGTTTTTATTTGAATAGTGGTTTCCTCTGACAATTGTGAAGATGTCTGCTGCATGCAAGAAGTTACCGCATGGGATATACAGAATTAAAGTGTCAGGGGCAGAAGAGAATATCAATGTTTCTATACCACGATTTGATTAATTCATTCATTTGTTACTTATTTTGATTTGCTTGTTTAATTAGTTTATGAATTACTGAGTCGGAACGGTAGTGTTCTATGAAAAGATGGAGGAGTGTTAATGGGAATGGGGGTTCTCGGTTTTAAACTGACATATCAGGATAGCCATTTGAAAAAAAAAATCATGGCATTAGAAGCTTAAGTGAAGGTTCTTGTCTTTATCAGCCTAAATCATCATACCACAGTAAGTACTGACTATTTTTTGAAACTATAGCCCAAACAGCGGGCTTCCTTGGTATGTTTTCTGTGTGGTTCATTTTTGCCGGGCTGAAGGGTGTAGTTGAACTGCGGCAGAATTCATACATATTAACATTTGGTTTTGTTTCCCTGTCAGTTCTCTTTCTTGTACCAGCTGCGTATGTGATCTGTTATGAACTTTATCAAGTGCTGCTCCCTTGGTCTAGTTTATCCCTTATTCCATGGTTCTTTACTTTTATTTATTTATTATTATCATTTTTTTGCTGTCTCCATCTTCTATGCTTTGTCAGTGGTGTTACTCCTATGTCGCTGATCCCGGACCCCTCACACACAGCTACACCCAAGCTCGACCAGTCGCAGCATCAGCATCAGCTGTTCACAGTGAGCAGTCAGAGTCAGGTCATGATGGGGCAGCCCAGTGCAGGACGCGCTGCACTTCTGCTGGGTGGTTTGGGTGGTGTTCAGCAGTGCCTGTTCTGAGCCAGCACACATGCCACACATAGTGTGCCTCCTACTGACCACAGTAATTGCTTTAATGTGAATCTGATGTGAACGGAAGTCCCAACCTGGAGGGCGTCACCAGTGATAAGACCATGTGAACGTGCTGACTCAAACTTAGTCATGAGCCTGTAGCAAAACATGAAGAAAGGAAACCGGACGTTAGGTCACCACACCCTCTGGTTTCAAAACATGTAGCTTGTATGTGTGCAGAAGGTTTTCTCATTTGTTTCACTTTCTTTCTTCAAAATCCAAAATTATAAATACAGACTTCAAAGTTGTCAAAATAAGGTTATGGGAAGGCAAAGGGATGGTTTCTTGGGAGCGTGACAGAATCAAAAACATGAAATCTATGCAAAGTTATGGCTTAAAAGTATGCAATTGTATAGGGAAGTTTCACAGTTTGTTGTCGTGGATGTTGATTTATTTCTTTGTTGAGTTTTTCTTTTTTATTATTGCATGTTAACAGTTGGTGATGAACTCAAAATGTGTGTTTTAGTTCTGCAGTAAAGTCGATCTTCTCATGGACAGGCCTGGTACTTACATTTCTCGTTGTCCATTTGGTACAAAGCACATTTCATAGGCTGTTTTGTGTTAGTAGTCACATGTTTTGCACGAGAATGTGCGTTCATATGTATGTATGTGGCGAATGACATGGGTGCCTGGTGCGTTTTAATCTTGATCGCCTCTGTAGCAAGTAAACAGACCTTTTTAGAAAATTCAGCTTTTAATTCAGATCGACCTAAACATTTTTAAGCAGTTGGCTGTCTTTTCAGCTTTGGTATGTTTTTAGATTAATGCAGTTTATCAAGTGTATGAAAAGACAGCCAACTTGCCTAGTTGGATCAAATTATAAAATTTTGAGCAGATGAACTCAAATATTTGTCTTCAGTTTTAATTTTTTACATGAAAATGTTTTTTTTTTTTTTTTTTTGTTAAGTAATAGAAAGTTTCTACACTATGAATTGTTTGTCACAGACGGTTGAACATCAGGATGATGTGGTGAAGTTACCATGGAATGAAATTATTTGTAAGAAATTAAGCATAACTGGACTGTCCTACCACGACATTGATGTGTTGTCTGGTCATCTTTTTGTCGTTCAAAGGTCAGTGTAGTTGCCTCTGTAATGTTGAATGACAGAAATGGACTGGACGCACCAAGGCCTCAGCTTTTGTGCCGATAAATTTTCCAGTTTATTGAACACTCAATGCATTTCACTTCATATTTGGACACGCAGAAAGAATGAAGCTTTGACTCGTGCCCCTCTTTCCTAACCCCACCCCATCTCCACCCACGAACGTGATATCCTCGACGCCAAACAAAAAATATTAAGAAGTTCCTGGGGGGTGGTGGGGGGGGGGGGGGGGGGATAAACAACAGTATCAGAGAAAAGTGGGTCAGAATTGAACGTGAAAGTTGTTGGCAGCAGAGCGCGAAGTAGGAAAGAGGGAATGTGAACATTTTTAGGATCAAAGAAATATTCACTGAACAGGCTTGAGGGGAGGATGAAAGTTAGTATTGATAATGAAAATATTAGATTACTTACAGTTCACGATGGGCCAAGGTTAGCTGGAGCTCAATGTACAGTACCCCACTCCTCAAAATAGAAAAAAGTTACATGGTAACTGATAGATTTTCCTGTTTAGTGAACACTTAATGCATTTCAATTCATAGTTGGACACACAGAAAGAATGAAGCTCACAGTACCAAAAAAGAAAAATTCTACTCTCAGAGAAAAATCCACCAAGCAGGTCACAAGGAGAGCGTACAAATTCTTATCACTTGAAGGAGAACACACACAAGAGCTCGTTTATCTGATGAATCAATGGTTAAGTGGCACACACCACAAGGTCAGAGGCTTGTAACAAGTGGTTATGAAGTGGCGGTTTCCTTCATTCCTCTCGCCTTCACACAAGCCCTTGCAGCTACACACTGCTTGGTGTTGCCCTCTTGAGTTCGAGAGAGAAAAGACTTATCAAATATTTTACAGAGTCGTACCGTTCGTTGTTCCAGGAATCTTACTGAGAAAGGGTGACATAAGTAGTATATAATGAACGATGAAATTAACCTTCGTTTTTTTTTTTTAATCATTTGTATTTCTTACTTTCATGCAGTACAAAATAAGTATTTATTGAATTGAAAGAGTCACATGGAAAAAGGTACCCTACCAATTTAAAACAAAGAGGTATTTGTTAGGAGTGTTACTTGGTGTATCATGTCCAGATTAACCATTCTCAGCTACTCGCCCTTTTTGATATGCATTTTGTTGTTGTTGCTCTTTTGACTGAAATACAAAAAAAAGAAAAATGTTATATTGTTATAAAAAGGAAACGAGACAGCAGCTACTGATTGTGAGAGTATGTTTGAGTTCTGTTTGTAACAAATGTTTGATTTTTGATGCATGGTTTTCATTTTTGCTATACATTATTCTGTGCCTTACTTTTTTTTATAGAACGATGCAAGGGTTCGTTGGAAGTAACCACATCTGGTAAAGTTTTCTTTGGGAAACTTTTTTTTTTCTGGCTTTGATTTTACTTTGTTAGAACTGGAAAGCAGCAGTTAGGAGCGATAAAAGATGTTTTATTTTCCATATTAACTTAGGTTTGGGCAGGGAGGAGGTGGGGTGGGAGGAGGGAGGGAGGGGGCAGATAATGAAAACAGAAGGTTTTGGTTGGTAGAGGGGTGACGGTTGGTTGGAGATGTGATGAAAGAAAGTTCGCGCTTTATTGAATAGTTTGTGTGTCCATCCGTATTTCTGTTGATTTATTGGGGAGTAAAGTCAGATTGATTGATTGTAAAAATAGAAAAAGAAAGGAAAAAGAAAGATGACATTTTGAAACATAGTTTTACGTGTTTGTTTTTAGGAGAGGAAAGCAACAAACCGCGCACAGATGAAATTTAATGAGCAGAGTTGAGATTGTGATGTTCAAGAAAGAACGACCACCAACAGAGCTTTCCTTGATTATAATCTTGATGGGAAATAATTATTTATCTGTCGCTTACATTGTGGAAAAAGGACTTACTGGTGTCTTGCTGGTCTCATGGAAAATAAGATCTGATCACTTTGGGAAGGTGGGGGAGATGGGGGGAGGGGGGGGAGGTTTCAACAAATTGATGGCCTCTGTGATGTCATTAGAATCAAAGTATACAATAGAGTATGATGGAGTGAATTGGTTGTTAACAAGAAAACAAAAACTTTCAAAAATAGCTTTGCCTGTATCAGTATCATGTATGCATGTCAACCTTAACAAAAACCCAAAACCAAAAAAAGAAAAAAGTACAAAGAAAAGAAAAGACCCGTATGATTTTCGAAAAGTTATTCGGGAAGTAAGCAAAATGTGGGGAAAAAAGGTTGTGAGTGCTCCATTATAGATGAAAAACAAAGGCTGTTGTACTTGAGATCACTAAGTTTGAATTAGAAACCACTTATGCTTTATACTGTTTTTTTCCCCCCACTGTAAGGTCATTTCAAAATCCAACTTTGCTGGTGCTAGACCCTCCTCATAATTCAGGTTGATTTTTATGCACTTTCATGTATTTCTTAGAATGTATGCTTTCTCTTTTCCTACCTTCCGTGCTACTCTGTTTCACTTCATCCATCTATCTCTCTCTGGCTCTCTACCCTCTCCTGCCCCCTCCACAATTACCCCATCTGTCTTTTGTATGTTTTTACTAATTTTAGTTTTTTGTTATGTTAAATCATTTTCAGATGAATGTTTTTTTTATGTTTTATTGTTTTCATTTTTTTTTCTGTTAGTAAAGCTGCCTTTCTTAAAATACAACTTGTTCACGATCATGCTGAACAAGAATTTACCGTCCATGCTGTTAAATATCGAACAAATCTGTTGTTTCTCAATAATACAAAAGATGTGTGTGAATGTGGTCTTTGACATTTTTACTGTGCTGTGAAGACGTTATTTTGCTACAGGTATATTTTTGGCTGAAGACTTCGTGAAGAACACTTTTCAGAGGAAAACTACTACTACACCTTGCTACATAACCTTTGCTCAGTAATCTTGCATGGTTTTGTTCAGAACAGTTGTGTACTATTCGTTTGTGCTTTGGTTTGTTTTGTTTTGTAAGTACCAAGAGTTGCACTGTACAGACAAAAATCTAAATAAAGACATGTAAAGAAAGAGCCTATGATTATCAGTGGCGTTTCATTGTGTGACAACTTTGGATTGAAGCCTGCCTGCTTCAGTAGTTGGGAAGCTTTAGAGATGAAGATAACGGATCAGGGTTCCACATCAAATGAAAAAGGTTTCACACACACACACACACACACACACACACACGATAAATAAATAGGAGTGTCATATTCCGAGGATTTTTATCTGTTTGTATGATTAGTTTGGTTTTAATACACAGATGAATTGCGAAAGTAAATAAACATTCGGCACACTCAGTGGAAGACTTTTATCATTTGACTGTTTTAGCTGTTTTTCTCAAAAATTTGCCAAATTATCCATTAAGTAAGAGAATTAAGCCTTCCGTGCCTCTTTTGTAACAACGCTTTGTTAAAGCTCAGACTCCATGGGCAATTTCTGATACCACCTCAAGGGGTACCTCTGCAGGACTCGTAGAACTTGTAACCTGTTTGAAGGAGAAAAGTCATTGTAGATTTAATTTTAACCATTTCCTTTTGGTTTCCTTTATTGAATCGTTTCAAAAGTGATGAAATTTTAAGAACTTACAAACAGTGACGAAAATAAGAAAGAAAGAAACCGAGTGTTGCTGGGAAACACAACCTCAGCATATCTGTCATCTGTCGGCAAAAGGGTTGAAAGAAAAACACAGTTACATCATTGGAAAATCAGGATAATGAAAATTCCGACAAATATCTCTACCAATAAGAGGAAGTTACTATTTATGATGTTGTTGGGGGAAAAGAGTAGCATAAAATTAGAAAAAGATTTCCCTTCTGATCTGTTGGCTCGTGAAAGACATTTATTGTGTTTGAAACGAAGATACAGTAGACTTTGAACTGGAAGGAGCAGAACAAGAGATTAGATTGTTTAGATTTTCTGTTTTTTCTTTTTTTTCTGTCTGTTTCTATATTTGAGGGATTGACATGATCGGCCAAATGCAACAAAGGTTCTTGCGATTGACAGGACATGTCTACCTGTTGCAATTAAGCCAAAAGCTCCGCCATTTTCTTATTTTGTCTTTCTCGTGTCGTCAGCTAGCCACTCCCACCTCTCTTTCCCAACTCTCTTACTCAGTTACTGAGAGTATTTTCTGTTATGACACTGCTTTAGCTCTATTTCATATTGATCTCGCGATTTCATTTGTGTGTGAATTTTCACGTCTCTCACATTTTTTTTTAACTGTGTGTGACCATAGGAAACATATTCTCTCAACGAAATTTGTGCATGAAATGTGGAATGTGGATGGTATCTTTCAGTTGTTTTAACTTATCACTTAATGTGTAAAGCATTTTGGAGAAAATGTCTCTCCCTTGTTTTCCTCCTTTCTTAGCAGATCGCCGCTTAACCGTGTATGTCATAATGTTTGCCAGACGTGGACTGAATTCCAAGTCCTGCTGACTGTATTTTCCAGAAATTTCCTTTACTTCCTAATCATACATATTGTATTTTCCAGAAATTTCCTTTACTTCCTAATCATACATATTGTATTTTCCAGAAATTTCCATTACGTCCTAATCATACACACTGTACTTTGCAGAATTTCCTTTACTTCTTAATCATACATACTGCATTTTCCGTAAATATCCGCTGGTTCCTAATCCAACAGACTCTTTTCCCCAGAAATTTCTGCTGGTTCCTATTCGTACAGACTGTATTATCCAGAATTTCCATTGGTTCGTACTCCTTTAGATTGTATTATCCAGATATTTCTGTTGGTTTCTACTTTTTACAGATTGTTTTTAGTATAAATGGCAGCTGGTTCTTAACCCTGAGGATTATTTTCCAGAAACAAGCTGGTATGTAATCCTTTAGAGTTTATTTCCAGGAGATTTCAGCTGGTTCCTTAGTTTACAGATTTTATTTTCCCGAAATTGCAATTGGGTCCAATCTTTTCAGTGTCGGTCTGGTCCTAATCCTCCCAATGTCTGCTGGCTTCTTATCCTATGCATCGTAAACACCGCATCAAAAAAAAAAAAAAAAAAATCCATCTCCTACGAATACAGTGTATTTTCCAGAAATTGCTGTTGATTTGGAATCCTACACAGTGTTTTATCTCGGCGTATATAAACTTGTATCAAAAATTGGAAGGAAATGAACGATACTTTGGGTAGGTTTGACGGGTGCAATTGTCTAGGAGCGAATGCACTCGGTCCCAAGCGAAAGATGACAAAACGGATACTGGTTCTTGGTGACCTGACCTGTCAGCCCTAGTCCATCACAAGGATGTTACAATCTCTTCCTGATGAGCGAGTACAAGGCGTAGGAAGTAAAAGATGCATAGAGATGCCGCTGCTGTGGAAAGCCGGCTTTCAGTTAGTTCATCATCAATACAACAACTGTTACTAAGCTTTTTAGTAAAAATACAAATAAACGCTAGACAGTGAGCGACAGACCAGCGACCTGAATAAGAGCAAAAGTAGAATCACGGGGCCGCTTCTACTCTTGCGCGTTACGTTTCCAGTTCCGTCTACTGTCACCCTACTTTGAAACCAATTTCAGTAAGGTAAAGTGCTACCATTACCGTGTCTTGAAAACGTTTTCAGAGATGCAGTCCCTTAGGTATCAACAACCTTCTGTTTGGAGGAGCGTTTCTCCAATTTTCAAGTGATTTTTTGTTTGTTTGTTTGTTGTTTTTTGGTGACCATTTTCCAGCCGCCCCCCCTCGCTACGCCTAAGGCCAAAGCTTTGCTTTATTGAATGGAGAGGCGACCCGCACACGCTGAAGAAATTAACGGTGTTCGGCCAGTGTTGCAAACATCGTACCCCAAAGACATGGACAGCCGCATTACAGACTCACTATGACGTCATTTGCGTACCTGGCCTTTCACATTGTTTGACAGACACACTATGACGTCATTTGCGTACCTGGCCTTTCACATTGTTTGACAGACACACTATGACGTCATTTGCGTACCTGGCCTTTCACATTGTTTGACAGACACACTGTGACGTCATTGGCGTACCTGGCCTTTCACATTGTTTGACAGACACACTATGACGTCATTGGCGTACCTGGTCTTTCACATTGTTTGACAGACACACTATGACGTCATTGGCGTACCTGGCCTTTCACATTGTTTGACAGACACACTATGACGTCATTGGCGTACCTGGCCTTTCACATTGTTTGACAGACACACTATGACGTCATTGGCGTACCTGGCCTTTCACATTGTTTGACAGACACACTATGACGTCATTGGCGTACCTGGTCTTTCACATTGTTTGACAGACACACTGTGACGTCATTTGCGTACCTGGCTATTCACATTGTTTTATGCACGTCTTCTGTGCCGTGGAGGCACGAATTCCTACTGTTTGAACATAGATATTGACGTAATTGCAGATTATACGAAAAGAAAACTTTGGCAGAGGTGAGACGTAAACAGTTAGGCAATAAATCTTTAATATTGACATAAACACCTACAGCAACTTTAAGTATTCAACCTTGCTGACATACATGTACCGTTTTGGATCGTCGCCGTACGGCGATGACTGATCTCATAGTGTGGCGCTCGTTTGCTGCACCTGACAACACTTTTTTTCACATTTTTTTGAACCTGAACTAATTCTAAGTAGTCGGATGCGTGTCTGCGTTGCATGTTTCATGGCTCTGCTTTTTCTTTTTCCTTTTTTTTTTTTCAAATATGCTACAGGACCGAATTGAATAACTGAATTGAAAACGGGCGCGATTTTGGAAGAGAAGTAAGTAAGCTACACATGGTTTATATATACTCCTGATCTCAGAAAGCGATTCTGATTGGACATTGTAAGCAACACTGACAAAGAAAGATAATCAAAGAGAACATGGTTCTTATTCGCCAACTGGCAGATTGATGCGACCAATGATTGAAATCGAGTGTCTCGACCTGTCAGGCCCCGAAATTTGCTCCATTTGCGGGCTCCTTTAGAAAACATTCAACAGACTGTAACTATTAGCTGGGAGGAAGAATAAATGTCAACGATGTAATGACTACATGGAGTCAACAAAAGAAGCACAGTATGTAAGGTTCACAAGAGTATAGATTGTCGTGTGTTCAGTAAACCCAATAACCACAACGTGTTTACCTACAAAAACAAAGAATTTGATTGTGTTAAATGAAACATCCAGTTTCTGCTAAAAATCACATCGTAGACTGTAGGATACTTCTTTTTTTTTTTTTTCGGGGGGGGGGGGGGGGGGGGGGGGGGGAAACAATAAGTAGTGTCATTTAGGCTTACTATTTCATATGTCAAACATGCAGGGTATGGAATTAAGAAAGAATTTATTTTCTCTTAGTTGCTCATTTGGTTCACGTACTTTTTGCTTCAACAAGGTCGGATTTTACATCAGTGGGCAGAGAAATCTGAAAATTACATTTGCTCTATGGGGCTTCATTTCTTGAATAATGGACCCCCCCCCCTCCCTTCCAGTATTCTTTCCCTCTCCCTCTTCTACCATAAGCTTCAATCACTGATTTACCCGCACGCACGCTGCCGACCTAAGTTCCTATCGTCATTCCTGATAAACACGGGTTTTCAACTGGCATGTATAGTTTCTATTTTTTCTTTTTTTTCCTTTGTTTTTTGTTGTTTGTAGACGAACCATTTTTATACATATTCCCACATTTTGTGCGCGTCTTAGACTGCAAGCATGTCTTTCATTATATATAATTTTTATCTGCAAACAGACGTTACTTGTAAGTCACAGAAGTCAGTTTGCAGAAAAGAATTTTGAGAGTGATAAGATACAACAAAACAAAACAAAACTAAAGAAAAAAGAAAGAAAGAAAGGAAGAAAGAAAACGAAAAAGGCATCAGGATTTTTTGGGGAAAAAATCACTGCTGTTCTCATTCTGTTTTCAGTTCATGATATGCTTGTTCATGATGATGGTACATATGATTATCTAAAAGGTTTGAAATGCCTCAGATTTTAGCAAACATGAATGTGTGCTGCCTCCTCTGTGTGTGTGTGTGTGTGTGTGTGTGTGTGTGTGTGTTGCGTGTGTGTGTTTTACCCGACTTTACTACACTTCCTTTAGATAATCTATTTGTACAACCATCTATCGCAACTCATTTTGATTGTTGAAATATATGGTTATATTTGCTAAGCTGTGCTCCAAACTTCAAGTTTTTCTGGCCCTTCCTCGCCATTTTGTATGATGATAATTTAAAAATACAAAAAGAGAGCTGAAAATGGCAAAAGCACATTCAAAACAACATAAGAGGAAGCAAAAAAAAAAAAAAAAAAAGAAGATAAAGTAGGATTGCGTGCATCCAGAGTTTTTGATGCAAGAATAAACACACACACACACACACACACACACACACACACACACACACACACACACACACACACACACACACACGCACGCGCGCACACACACACACAAGTGGTCATTGTCATGAGATGTAAGACAACCGTCAACACGCTCATAAAAAAATACACTTTTCTGGAGAGGGAAACCTCCCCCCCCCCCCCCCCCATCCCCCGTAAAAAAGCAAGGGGGAGATGGGTTAGAAAAAGTCCAAATAAACCAGCAAAACCAACTTTCATTTTCTTCGATCCTCAAATTGTTCAGCTGGATAGGAACAGCATGAGATGGATTCAAAGGCTGACGAGACTGAGAGAACCAAACGCTGCCAGAAAATGTTTTCTGTCCTTTGACCAACTCTGGGCAAAGTCAGGACCCCCACCCCCACCCCCACCCCCCACCTACTCCTAAAGTATTTCTGGTAACTGTACATGATACTGTTGATAACATGAACTGGGTGTGTAACAGGGACAGAAGTGAACGCGGTCTGATCTTATCATCTGGATTTTCAGTTGCATATACTTCGGACTGTCCCACTCGAAGTTTTTATTACAGAAATAAATGAACGATCTCTGATGTTAGCTCTCTGGGTTTTCAGTTCCACAGTCTTTGAACTGTTTTTTGCTTTTGTTTTTTTTCTTCAGTGCATGAAAATTAATGACATCGTACCCCCCTTCACATAAAGGCTGTTTATTAGCTAATGTCAATAAAAGATGTCAGTGTCGGTGTCAGTCTTCCAACTGTCCCGCGCAATTGAAAACTAATCCATTTTCTTAAATGTGGTTATTCAAACAGCAAGAAGACGCTGTGCTTTCTACACTGTCAAGGTATTAGAGAGACTGCTTTCTTATAGAATTTTTTTTCCAGGGAGGATGGAAAAGGGTTACCAAGGAGACTAGAGCTATGCTTCCTGTTCACCCTGCCTCATCTGCTAATGGGAAATCTCCAGTATTTTGATTTTTGATCTATTTTCTCTCTTTCGGGGTGAGGGGAGGTGTGGGGGTATTAAGACTTAGTTCGTATAGATCGCCATGCATGTGTACGACTCAGCACTCTCCTGTAGTTAAAAAGTACAGCAGATGTTATATCAATATTAACAATTCACAACAAAATGAAAGAATAAAGACCCAGTAACAACCAAACTCTATCGTGTTGCATTTTTCACCATCTGTTCAGGCGTTATTTTATGAGCGAGGATAATTGTCCAAACAATAAACTGTAACCGTTACGGCTCCTACATCAACGGCATAAACAAGCTTCTACGCAAAGCTTTCTGACCATATATAAGTCTTACACTTGAGCGTTCGAGACAAATGCGTGTTTAATTCAGATTGTGATTCACTGTTTGGAAAGAGCGTGTCTCACCGTCAGTAACGGTGGTAAGGAAACACAAGTCCCTCGTCTCAACACATTTTCAGTGCATGACACGTTCCACTGACGTTTTCAGTGCATGACATGTCCCACTGACATTTTCAGTGCATGGCATGTTCCACTGACATTGTCAGTGCATGGCATGTCCCACTGACATTTTCAGTGCATTCTAGATGTTTTCTTTTTTGACTCGGTTAACTTTAGTACTTGATTTGAATGAAGATGGATTTGTGTGTGTGTGTGTGTGTGTGTGTGTGTGTGTGTGTAAGGGTGAGAGTGAGTAAGTGTTTGATTTTAAAAAAAAAAGAAAGAAAAAACCCCACCTTGCAGCACTCATTTTTGCTCGTGATTGTTTCAGTTGTTACCTCATTCTTTAGCCCACCTAGATGTACATAGATCTGGCGCACCTGCTGGCGCGCTCGCGTTTGTGTGTGGGTGTGTTGTGTTTGAGAGAGAGAGAGAGAGAGAGAGAGAGAGAGAGAGAGAGCACTGAATGGTGTATTTGGTTGATTTTAAATCTTGATTGCTTTTTTTCTGAACCGTTAATTCCAGTCCTGTGGAAATCTCTGTCTCAGTTTGTCTGTTTGTCCCCCCCCCCCCTTTCTCTCTCTCCTCTCTCTCTCTCTCTCTCTCTCTCTCTCTCTCTCTCTCTCTCTCTCTTCATTCATGGATTGAAGTTTATCAGTTATACAAAAATGTAGCAGACATCTCCCGGAATTTTTTGTACTTCAGTTCAATTCTTTTCAGTGAATCCAAAAATAAATAATTTGAAAATAGATAAATACATAAGAATAAATGAATAAAATTCAGTTAAATCAATCAAATTAGATTAAAAGAGGTTACATTAGAATATTTTTGTCTCTATTGTCATTAATGTTTCCGTTGGATCCTGATAGAAGCTGATTGATAATGAACGTTTTGAAATAGAAGTTTGTGCTTCACCTGACTGTACAGCATGAAATCTCAGTTTTCATAACCCAAAGGAATTAACATTTTGGGGGCTCAGACCTTTTCTTGTATGATAAAAGAACAGAACATTGTAATATCCGACTAGGTTTAAAAAAAAAAAGAAGAGAACATTGGCATATCCGATAAGTTGCAAGTAAAAGAAAAAGTCTTAAAAGTCTGGTTCTACCCTGTTTTAAATTTTGCCCAATGTCCTGTCTTTTTTGTCTTTTTTTTTTAACATTAAAAACCTTTTCCTTTCCTGTAGCAATCGACTTCATCGTCAAGAGATTGTTGCTGTGTCTAATAAGTGTTGATCTGGTTACTTTCTCGACACCCGTTTTCATTTTTGAATACTTTCTGTGTTGATGCTGATGTATTTTGTAGATTTCTTTACGGCTTTGTGTTTTCTCAAATTGAAGCGAAACAACAGCCGCTGTCTGAGGATTCCGGAGGCTTTTTTTTTTTTCAGGAAGAATTGTTTCTCATTAAAGGAAATTCTGTGCCTGAAAGTTGCTCTCTTCTGCTGCTCTCTTTGACTTCGCGTTCCACGCCCCTTTCCCCTTCCCTCCTCTTCCCCCCCCCCCCCCCCCCCCCCTTAAATTTTATATCTGTTTACTCTTGACTGCTTCTGCTTCTTTCTTTCGTTCGTTCTTTCTTTCTTTCTTTCTGTCTTTCTTTCTTTTTGTTTAATCTGTTTGAACTTATTATCTTTGCTTTGGACAATTTCATTTTTTTTTAAAAAGACTTTGATTACACATTTACAACATGCCTTTTTCTCTGCGATCTGACGATTGGGCAGTGGGACTGTACTTGCTGTCCACAAAGGATACTAGCTGTCCACAAAGGATACTAGCTGTCCACAAAGGATACTAGCTGTCCACAAAGGATACTAGCTGTCCACTACGCAGTGTCTGTTTGCCCAACATGGCCTTTTTTAACATTTATTTTGTGCGGCACTCCTGTCCGCAAAGGATACTAGCTGTCCACAAAGGATACTAGCTGTCCGCTACGCAGTGTCTGTTTGCCCAACATGGCCTTTTTTAACATTTATTTTGTGCGGCACTCCTGTATCTTTTATTTTATTTCATTCGTTGTTGTTATTGTTGTTTATTCTTTCATTTGTTTGTAACCTGAAAGAAATAGATAACACGGAATGGCTGACGCTGTCAGCAGGACCTACTTAGATTTACAGTGCAGCTATCATGTGTTTGGTGGAAGTATGGCTGGGAGATAGCTGGTTGCCTCCCTTTGTTTTTGCCTTTTTTTTTTTTTTTTTTTGTTCTGCACATTTCTTTTAAGTAATGACAGTCCCGACATGGCCCAGCGTGTTTGGCTTGGCTATGTAGCAAAATGCAAAAAAAAAAAAAAAAAAAAAAAAACCTGTAGAAATGTACCCCCCCCCCCCTCCTCCACCAAAAAAAAAAACCCTATACAAAAAAAAAAAGAAAAAAAAAAAAGAAAATAGACTGTAGAAAGACGTGCTTTATTTTTATGTTATTTTCTTTAAATATAGCGTTGTTCCTGATAAAGGGAACTGTTTACAGTTCAGCGGCGAAAGCACTAATGACGCATACTAAGGGAAGAGAATATACGTCTAATTTCAGTTTTGTTGAAAAAAAAAAAAAAAAAAGGAGGAATGTACGTTGTTTCAAAGGGATGTGTGTTATATTACAGCTTGAGGGGATGTACCTGTACAAATGAGAATGGAAGAGATCACCTCCTCATGCGCTTGTAAAGTTCCGTGTCTTGAACACATTGTGAATAATCTCCACCACTCCCCTTACCCTTTTCCCGTGTTTGTGTAAAGTCTAGAGGAGATGCACAGAATCTGCCTGGTATAATGATGTTGTGGCATCCATGTATCACTTGCTAGATATGTGTACACTTATATTAGAGTTGATGTAGATGTGTGTGTGTGTGTGTGTGTGTGTGTGTGTGTGTGTGTGTGTGTGTTATGGGATGCTATCTAACTAGCAAACTGCATACTATATAATAATGCTTTTGAGAAAGTGTGTGTGTGTGTGTGTGTGGAGGGGGGGGGGGGGGTGCGTGGAGAGAGAGAGAGAGAGAGAGAGAGAGAGAGGGGGGGGGGTCAACATTTGTGTAAAGTTTCTTACAGCTTTATTCCTTCGCCTTCTTCAATAGATAGTTTATATGCAGTTCATCGGGAAATTAAATTGTTATGCAACTGTTAAAACACGATTGAGTCTGACTGATATCTTGATTTGTTAGTCTCCATACCAATTTAAGATATATATATTCTTTGCTAACCAAAACACAAAATCGTGGTTATGAAATGTCGAATTTGTTTCAGTTGTTATTTGGTGGACATACAACATCAGACAGAGGGAAAGAAAATCAACTCCAGGAATGCGGTGATGTTCATGATTATCTTTTAAATGAATGAAATGTGTGGCCAGTTTTCAATTGTTTGCGGTTCAGCTGGAGATGTTCAGCTAGAGATCATGTTTGTCGTATTTTGTTCTCATGACTAGCAGCTCAAGAGGTGGAATGAAATATTTCATGAATCAAGCTGCTGATCTAGAATCTGGGTTGTGATTCTGTACAGACAGATCTGTACATACAACGATGTAGTGTACAGACCAAGAGAGAGAGAGAGAACAACTTAACGGACAACAGGACGTACAGATCAAGCTGTTTTCAAGCTGAAGTGATGTTATGGGTTATGCATTGAAATTCATAATGCTGGAAAACAACGGTAGAACTACATCTTCGGTGAAAATTCGGTTGTGCAGAGAGGAGTTTACAACAAAAAGAAAACGTCCAGTGTGGTAATCACGTTAAAACGTTGATGCATCGAATGGGTGGAAAACAATGTTTGTATGGAGAAGGACTGTTTACAAGAACGTCCAAACAAAATTTTTTTTTTTTTAATCTTCATGTGTCTCTTCACCTCCCCCCCCCCCCCCTCTCTCTCTCTCTCATATTGCCAGGCATACACACTCTCTTGCTCTTTCTGCTTTCTCTTTTATCTCCAAGTTCACCCGTCTCTTTCCAAGCACACCCCCCCCCCCCCACACACACACACACCACCACCACCACCACCACCACCCAAAGGGGAAACAGTGTGCCATGTAGGAAAAAGTCGACCTTTTTTTTGTGTGTGTGTGTGTGAATTAACCCATGAGATTTTTGTGTTGATGATTTCTACTTGAGAGGTACACCAACATCACCAAGTCCACAGCGTGTGCCTTCAGTGTTGCTAATTCTGCCTTTTATCATGTGAGAGATTGTGTGTGTGTGTGTGTGTGTGTAAGAACTTTGGTGTTTATGATATGAAAAGTGAAAGATTGTTGGTGAGAAGTAACGAACTTATCAACCCGATAGCCTGTGACGTGTGTGTGTATGTGTGTGTGTGTGTGTGTGTGCTGTTTGTTTTTAAGGCCGGGGGAGGGGACGGGAGGATCTTTTGGACTATGTGTGGATGGGGAGGGGTGGGGGCACTGTTGTCTCAGTTTTTGTTGTTGTTTTTGTCTTTGTGTGCTGGCTTGTGGAGAACTTTGAAAGAAAAGGAAGTTTCGTTTGTTTTTAACATGTGTGTACGGATTTGACATTGACGAGATGACAGCCACGATGTCCTGGCAGTCGGCTGTGCTACAACCAACATGAACTGAGCTTAACTGAATCGGATTGAATGAGCTCTCACAGGAATTTGCAATGATTTGAACTGAATCGAATGGAATGACCTCTCACGGGGAATTTGTTTTGCATATCGGTCGCCTATTAGTTGACTGATGTATATTATTGTCATAACTCTCTCTTTCTCTCTCTCTCTCTCTCTCATTCAAAGGCAGGAGTGGAAATGGGAGTCGTCTACTTAATTCTGTTGTTCTTTGTCAAGATACAATGTTGATGTTACTGTACACGATGTATTTACACTGCCCTCTCCTCCCCCCACCCCCCTCCTCCTTTCTCCCTGTGCCTAACCCCCATCCACCACCTCGTCACCTTTGTCCCTTATGGAAGTTTTCAGAGAGAGAGAGAGAGAGAGAATAAATATAATCCCAGTACGTATTAAATAGCAAACAAGAAGGATAACTGTTGCTGCCATTGTGAGACAATTGCATGCCCATTACTGATCGAAAATCAGCTTTTGGCACAAACTCGCTCAGCAAGAGTTATCCCCCTTTTTTTCTGTACGGTTTACTCTCTCCTGCCGTATGTAACATTTCATGTGAGTCTCTTTATAGCCATGCTGATCTTAGACCAAACTGTGAACAGGAACGGTAAAACTGCAACTATTTGCCCCCATGTGGATATTACAGTTCGAACACGATGAATCCACCCTCGTAGCTTCTCCGCTCCTCACCCCCCACCCCCTCCCTAACCCCCCTCCTCCTCCATCCTCACCCGCTTTTTGTTCCTTCTTTTGAAGATCACGAGATGGTACAAGTCAAAGGAACCGTGAGTACCTCGTTTGGTGTTCAAGTAACAAGGTCGTGTTAGGTAAGAGAGAGAGAGAGAGAGAGAGAGAGAGAAAGAATGAACGAATTTTATTTTAAGAGGGTAAACAGTACCTCGTTTGGTGTTCAAGTAACAAGGTCGTGTTAGGTAAGAGAGAGAGAGAGAGAGAGAACAACCGAACGAATCTTATTTTAGGAGGATAATGGAATAAGCATAACTACTTTATTTTACGTCCAGCCCAGAGAGAGAGAGAGGGGAGGATCGCACTCGCTCCTTTTTCAGGTGAACTTTTTTTTTTTTTTTTTTTTTTTTTTTTTTTAAACAGAGAAATTAAGCCATTTGAATTTCTGTGAGAGACCCAAATCTTTTGTTTGTTTGCCTTGGAGGAGGTGTGTGTGTAAGGCATGGGGAATGAGTGATCAGTTAAGGGTAGAAGAGAACAAGCGAGGGAAAGGGGGAAGGAATTCCTGTCCATTTTGCAAGATGTGCTCTCTCTCAGTTTTGTCCCTTTGTGGTGTTTTGGTGTTAAGATTTAGCGTGTGTGGCGTGGATGTACCAGACAAAGGTCTATGAACATTTTCTTTTTCGTTTGCAGCTTTTTTGTTCGTTCGTTTTTCTTTTCTTTTTTTTCATATCGCGTGGCATTGTACAGATTGTGTGGCTCACCGTTGTAAAACTTCATAATCTATCATTTCTTTTGAAGTCGTAGTGTGTATGTTTTTGTTGCATTTTTTTTTTTTGCTAACAGAGAGAAAACCAAAAAGAGGTATAAATCGCATGTAACTGATAAAAGAAAAAAAAAATGTCATGGTAGCGTGCAATTTTTTATGGGTGGGTGGGAGTGATATGTACCCGTTGATTGTTTTGTGTTGTGAGAAAGAAAGAATATTCTAGGATCATGAACACTATATTTCATGACCTGAGAAAGAAAAGCGAGATGAGGATGGCACACAACTAACAACTATGTCATTACCGTATCACACCAAACAGCTGCTCTATGTTCAGGTTTTGAGAGTGTGTATTGCGCATGCCCAGTGTTGGATTTGAAAAAAAAAAATGTATATCTGTTTTCAAAGAGAAAACGAAGACAAAGAAAATACATCAAACATCAGAATAATGCGTGTGTAATGCTTTGTCACGGGCCTTTCTCGCCTGCTCCTTTAGCTCTCTGTCTGTCTGTCTGTCTGTCTGTCTCTCTCTCTGTAAGAATAGGTAAATTTGATTCTTTCCTAAAATTCTGCTATAGATTTGTGCCTTGTCGAGTGTTGATGATTGCGTGATACACAAACTGAAGTGGATACATCCTTGTACCTTAGTGACAAAAGAACATCTGAAAACTTGGTTTGTTTGTAAACGTTTACTCTATTGATGTAATTAAAAAAAAAAAAAATCGAAATCTGGACAGTAAAAAGGCCAGAAAGTGAAAGGTAGTGTTGTGTGGTCATGTATAATGTGTGTGTGTGTGTGTGTGTGTGTGTGTGTGTGTGTGTGCGCGCACGCGTGCGTGTGTGTGCGCGCGTGCGTATATATATATATATGTGTGTGTGTGTGCATGCGCGTGCGTGTATGTGTGTGTGTGTGTGCATGCGCGCGCATGTGTGTGTGTGTGTGTGTGTATGTGTGTGTGTGTGTGACCAGTATCTCTTATGCTTGCTTTTGGACACAACTCTTATTAAACAGAACTATCTCTCTCTCTCTCTCTCTTTCATGCATACAAAGCACACGCACTTTCGTCTGGGTCCGTCTCTGTCCGCCTGCATGCCTGCCTGCCTCACACCACACACACAGACACACATACACACACACACACACACACACATACACACACACACACACACACAACACACACACAACACAAAACACACACACACACACACACACACGCACGCACAACACACACACACACACGAGCAAGTGCGCACGTTTTCAAATTTAACTAAAATCATTCTACAAGCCGTTTCCCGCACAAATAGGATGATATCAGTCGTTCTTAACATCAAAGTGAAAGCCTCGAATGTCTACAGTAGGAACAACTGAACTGTTTTCTGAATTTTTATCCGTATTTTCTTCCATAAAATTATAAGCACCTGGGTACATGCTGGGTGGACCCAGGCTGACAGATTAAAGCAAAAGGAATGGCACTATCCAGGGAAGGCCAGCAGAAAAAAAAAAGATGGGGTAGCAGGTGAGCTTTAAGGCCAGAATTCTGACGGCCAAGTATGGGCTGGTTCTCGTGGTCTAAGATCGCCAGTAATGTTATTGACAGGGATCCTTGGAAAAAAAAACAAGTGGAATGATTATTTGGTGTTGTTCAGTGTGAGCTATATCCAGTCTAATTCTATTCTTTCTCAAAATGTTGCAGAGCCTTAAAATGCTTACACGGATTTGATAGTATTTCTGGTCCTGATCGTAGCGTGTGGCCGATTTAAACCCTCTGAGGCCTGCAGTTCAGAACATTCTTTAAAGCGGAGAAAACTCGGAACTTACGATCGTAATGTACATTCTCTTTTGGCCGCAATACATGCAAATGACAAGTAAAAACGTCTTTTGGCCGCAATTCATGCAAATGAGTAGGTAAAAACGTCTTTTTGCCGCAATACATGCAACTGACAGGTAAAAACGGGAGGGGCTAGAGAAGTAAGACAAAGGGTTTTAAAAAAGTAATATTTTTGATATGCGTAATTCACCAGCTTCGTTTTCACTTCCCAATGCGAATAAGTAAAATACTGATATGAAAATAATATTCAGGAAACCAAACAAACAGGTCTGACAAAGAATCAGCATCGGCTTTACCAGTTATAAGGAACCGGGCATTTTCATCTCAAACGATTTTGTACCCCGCCCCCTTCTAATTTTGTTTTTCAGACAGATGGAGAGAGGCGTTTTGTCAAAGGGAAACAACTCATCAAATTATTCTGTGCTGCAGAGATAGTGTCCCATGAATTGGTTACGGCTGCCTCCAGCCAGACACAAACGAAAAGGATGTTGATGTTTGTTTAGTTTTATTTCATATTTCAGTTCTACTCAGTCATTGCATTTGTACTTATTTACTTATTCAGTTACTTAGAGAGATGATGAGAATCATGTATGTGCATTTATTAATTTAATTAGTTTCAAAGTGAAGTGACTGAAGGTGAAAATTGAAACAAATTTTACACAGAATTGTCAGTGATTCTGCAAGACAATATGGACAACGGATTACAGGACAAAACACGACGCATTTCGACCTCTTAGGTCTCTCTGGTAGAACAAACAGCATTCAGGACAATGAAAACGAAGAACGAGCATCTTCTCATATTCGGCGCAAGATGGGTGTTGCGCCGAATATGGGACGATAAGTATTTGCTCGTTCTTCACGAGCAAATACACCCCTCCCCTCCCCCCCCCCCCCCCCCCCCTCCATGTAGAATTTCTGTGTCATCACAGTTGGGGTGGGGATGAATTTGGCCATAGTGCCAAAACACTCCCGACCCAAGTCCTACATAGATTTGTTGATAGGGAGTGATTTGGGGCATATGAATTCAGCATATCCCCCCCCCCCCCCCCCCCCCCCGGCGCCCTGTCTCCTCCCCAGTCTCTCGTGGACGGTTTGATAAAAACTGACGAGATGGAATAGTGGAGGGGTGGGGTGGGGTGGGGGCTGGGGAGTATGGGGGCGTAAGACTAGTTTCAGTTTGATCAAGGAGGTATCGCTGCGTGCGGACTCGTCCATATACGCTACACCACATCCGCATAAGACTAAAAAAAAAAAAAGTCCATTCTCCATACATCTGCTAGATGCGTTTGTTGATGGGCGTAGATATGGGTCAGTCTCCGTCCCCTTGTCTGATCTGTAATCATCGAGGGAGAGTGAATTAGGGCGTAAGGCCAAAGTTCTTGTGATCCCCCCCCCCCCCCCCCCCCGCCCAAACTTGTCATGGGTATATTGATGAGGGAAGGGGGAAGGGAGAGAGGGAGTTTGGACGCAGCGCCCAGATATATGATCTGTACATGTGCTATGTTTGTTGAAAGGGAAGGAGCAAGGGAGGGGTGAGAATAGGCTTGAGCCAATTACACCCCTCTCCCCCCCCCTTCCCCCACTTGTAGGCGTGTGTTAGAGACGAAGGCAGGTGTTTCATGGTGGGTTGTATTCAGATTTAATTCCTGACTTTACTCTCATGCAAGATGCGTGTTTTGACGAAAGAAAAGAAAACGTGGAAATGGAAGAGGGGGACGGGGAAGGGGGTGGGGGTGGGAGAGTGGGGCTGTCGGTTTGGGCATACGCCCCAAATTGTGTGTGTGTGTGTGTGTATGTGTGTGTCTTTGTAGCGCGCTCTCTCTCTCTTTGTGTGTGTGTGTGTGTGTGTGTGTGTGTGTGTGTGTGTGTGTGTGTGTGTGTGAGAGAGAGAGAGAGAGAGAGAGAGGGGATCATCTTGCCGTGTCTGAAAATACATGTCCCCCACCTCTCTGTGTTCACGCGTGCATGCATGCTCGCGCCTGTGTTTTGGGTTTTTTTGTTCGTCTCTGTGCCTCCCCCCCCCCCCTCTCTCTCTCTCTCTCTCTCTCTCTCTCTCTCTCACTAACCTCTTGCTCAGTAGCTGTCCATGTCCAAACTGACAGGTTCTTCTCTCACTCTCAATCCTTCACCTCTAAAAAGAAAAAAAAAAGAAGAAGAAAAAAGAAAAACAGAGAGAAAAAAAAAAAAAGAAAAGAAAAGAAAAAGAAAAAGAAAAGAACATTTCACAGTCCGAACCCAAAGAAAGGTTTTATTTCACTCCTCAACTTGCCTTGGTCACTAACTACTAACGGTGGCAGGCTGTATGAGCTCCCCCCCTTCTCTCTCTCTCTCTCTCTCTTTTCTCAATCATCTTCTTCCTCAGATTCTTGTTCTTCAGAAGACCCCCTCCTCCTCCTCCGTTATTACCCTGACAGGCGTCCAGTTCTATTTGTAACTGGGCTTCACGGGCACGGTACGTGGCAATCCGGATCGGTGATGGGCCCCTCCGGATCGGTCCAAGGGTTGGGTAGGCAGTCAGATTCCCTGTGGGTGGGGGTGGGGGGGGGGGGGGGGGGGGACCAAAAAAAAAAAAAAAAGAAGAAAAAAGAAATGAAGAGACAAATCATTTACAGTGTAGTGTAGTGTAGTGTAGTGTGGTGTGGTGTGGTGTGGTGTGGTGTGGTGTGGTGTGGTGTGGTGTGGTGTGGTGTGGTGTGTGTGTGTGGTGTATGTAGTGTAGTGTAGTGTCGATTGTCTTGTGTCCTGTTGTTGTTGTTTTTGTTTATTTTCTGGCATGATTTTCTTTTCAGAGATCTATGGTTGATCAAAAAAAAAAAAAAGAAAAGTTGAGTGGCAGGTGTGTGTGTGTGTGTGTGTGAGTGTGAGTGTGTGTGTGTGTGTGTGTGTGTGTGTGTGAGTGTGTGTGTGTGTGAGTGTGTGTGTGTGTGTGTGTGTGAGAGTGAGTGTGTGTGTGTGTGTGTGTGTGTGTGTGTGAGTGTGTGTGTGTGCGTGTGTGTGTGGTGTGTGTGTGTGTGTGTGTGTGTGTGTGTGTGTGTGTGTGTGTGTGCACAGAATCTACATCATGGACGAACAC
>CM065740.1:14314893-14318155 GCA_033310375.1 Conus canariensis | reverse complement strand
AATCAGGCACATTTACCTCCATCTGGGTATCAGCTACACAATCAGGCACACTTACCTCCATCTGGGTATCAGCTAAACAATCAGGCACATTTACCTCCATCTGGGTATCAGCTACACAATCAGGCACACTTACCTCAATATGGGCATCAGCTACAGTTTTGGTAACGAGTAGTGTGTTGTTCTAACTGTCAGATCATATACTGGGGGAAAAAAACAGCAACACTACCATGCAAACGATTTCGTAGGTGACCAGTTCGTCCATTCTACGAGCCGAACAATTTCATTTTAATGGAAAAGAAAATCTGAAGATACATTACATGTCATCGCAACACTCTCGCTGTTATTCCTGAAGAACAGAACACGAGCTAAACAGACAGCTCTTTTGTTGTAGTCTAAAGTGGTGGACCTTAACAGACATACCTTTCAAGAGAAGAACGGCAGCAGATGGTTGTTCAAAGACTTGTTCAACAGCAGTGAGCTATTTTCAGCACTGGTGCCCCCACATTGATATGCTCCACACCACTCTTCAGAACATTTCTTGACAGCTGTCCTCGAAGCTTTAAGTGTTCTTTTTGGTGTCTCCTCATCATCTGTCCACAGACGACAACAAACTGGATTTTTGAAATATCTTAAATGGTGAAAGGCTGAGCTGCACATACGGACCTTATATTGTAAATGTAATTAGTGTTGAATACACAGATTTTTGATACATGAAACACCATGCCTTACGGTGGTGAAAACATGGGCCAAGTACCGACTAATAACAACACCACAATGATATTAGTTATGATGAAGCCTGATACTACAAATAACATGGATAACCGTGATTATGATAATCGGGTTTGATAACATACCGGTAGGAGATGACACATTCTTGAGGAAGGCTGAGAATGCTGGGGCAGGTTGGGAGACTCGCCCAACCTCCCCTCCCCAAACTGCCCCACACCAAGTAATCTAACATATTCATTTTTATTTTAGAAAACTGCTCTTCATCGACAAATAGCGGACATTGCAAGCAAACGTTGGCAAAACTTTGATTCATTATAGAATTTCAGCTGACAAAAATCACCATCAACTGTTCAAATGCCCAGTGTTTAAAAAGAATGTACAAGGATAAAACATTATTTAGAGCTAAAAACAACAACCAAAAAAAAAAAAAAAAAACCCAAACAAACAAACAAGCAAAAAAAAGGCTGAGGTGGGCGTTGATTCAGTACTGAAGCATGTGCCTCCTAGGCCTCAACGATGGCGCCTGTCATACTGATAGATCTGGTCATTGATAGATCTGGTCATTGATAGATCTGGTCATTCAAAAACAAAGAAGAGTAACGAAAACGAAAAAGCAGTCATGTATTTGCGCATTAATTTTTGTAGGGCGATTTGATTCACTCCATACTCTAATCGGTATGTTAAATGACACAAAATGCGAAGTCTGAGAAGGTGAAGCGTCTCAAACGGCAAAGGATCTACTTGCCGGCTGTTTTGAATTCACATCAAACACAGAGACAAAAGATTGGGGGGGGGGGGGGGGGGGGGGGGGGAGGGGGGGTGCTCTTAAGGGAGACAATGTATATTATGAAATAGTTATAATGGGTGGGGGGGGGGAGGGGGGACTCTTAGGGGAGACAATGTATACTGTGAAATAATTATAATTGACATGTTCATCCAAACATTGTATTAAATGATCATTCAGTAATACAACAAATACATAAACAGTTTATGTTGAAAGTGCATTGTGTAAAGATTGAATACAATAAATTATAGCACGCAGATGTATACTTTACACCCAATGATCGATAGAATTAAAAAGTATATCTTGCACGTTTTATGTTGATCGGTCATCTTGAAGAAAAGTCAATTATCATGCAAAAGACATGCCAGCATTCTGGGATTAGAATAGCAACTCTCTCTCTAGGAAATACGTGAAAATGTGGCAGCACACGTGGACAGCAGTTATGGCTCTTGTTTCATGCTTACAACTCTCGAATAGCTCTTACTGCAGTCCTAATATATTCAGTGATGGAAAGTCGAATAGTGAAGTATCAATCCAATACAAAGCAAAGTTGATCAATGCTGTCACTCATCAACTAAATCACTATTTCTGTAAAGGGTGGTAATTATAAGATAATAAAAAAGGTGTGTTGAATACAGAGAACACAACCGCTGAAGTAGGGTAAAACCAATCGAAAAGAAAACGTCGTCAGATTGTTGGAAGCAAATTCAAGGATAGATCTAGACCGCATTCTAGTTGTACTAAAATTGTGAAAAAAACAAGAGAGCAGCAGGTAAAAAAAAAAAAAAAAAAAAAAAAAATGGAAATAAAGGATAGAAGGTCACCTCTTTATATGTCCTGTCAAATTTACATGACATGACTGGACATTTCTGAATCTAATTCTCTCGTTGATGGCAATTTCTGAATCTAATGATAACGTCAAATTACGAGCAATATTAAGCTTCTTTCTTATCATAATGCTTATCTCTACTCAAAGTTATATCAACGCAAACTTACGACTTTTGGAAAAGCTTTTTATCTTCTCGTGTATGATATCCTGAGTTCCAGTTAATCTGCGTGTTAACATTTTGTATAAAAAAAAAAATAAAAAAATAAAAAAAAAGCCACCACAGCCTCTCTCGCGCGCGTTACGTTTCGGTCTGTCGTTTGCGACAATCGTGAACGGTCCAAGGGAAATCACTCATCGCATCACTGCTTCCAAAGGGCAAACGGCCACAGACTCTTGGCAACTCGCAGGTCTGCGTGAATGTTGTTCCGCCTACTTCGCCAGGAACGCTTCATGGTGTTCTGGGATAGGAAAAGCCATTTGTTCTCCATCGTGTGGTAGTTGAAGAGGGATCGCAACAGCCACAACATGACGTCGCTTCAGCTGTTCAAGGCGCATGAGACAAAGCCTCACGTGCCCATTGAATGGGGAACGGGGAAGCCTGCTAAAGAAAAGCTTGATATATCTCTACCCCGAAACGCTACATGGAGAACTACGTGAGTATCTGCTGTGTTTCTCTCTCTCTCTCTCTCTCTCTCTCTCTCTCTCTCTCTCTCTCTCTCTCTCTCTCTCTCATCTGTGCTGTCTCATCTGTGCTCTCTGTCTCCCTCCCTCTCTCTTATATCTGTGTGTGTGTGTGTGTGTGTGCGTGTGTGTGTGTGCGCGCGCGCGCGTGCGTGCGTGCGTGCGTGTGTGCGTGCGTGTGTGTGTGTGTGTGTGTGACTTCGTGTGTGTGTGGTGTGTGTGTGGTGTGTGTGCGCGCG
>CM065740.1:14302393-14307393 GCA_033310375.1 Conus canariensis | reverse complement strand
TATAGTCAACTTGGCTGAAGCTGCGCTGCTGTCTATAGTCAACTTCGCTGACGCTGCACTGCAGTCTATAGTCAACTTCGCTGACGCTGCACTGCTGTCTATAGTCAACTTCGCTGACGCTGCACTGCAGTCTATAGTCAACTTCGCTGACGCTGCGCTGCTGTCTATAGTCAGCTTCACTGACGCTGCGCTGCTGTCTATAGTCAGCTTCACTGACGCTGCGCTGCTGTCTATAGTCAGCTTCACTGACGCTGCACTGCTGTCTATAGTCAACTTCGCTGACGCTGCGCTGCTGTCTATAGTCAACTTGGGTGACGCTGCACTGCTGTCTATAGTCAACTTGGGTGACGCTGCACTGCTGTCTATAGTCAACTTCGCTGACGCTGCACTGCAGTCTAGTCAACTTCGCTGACGCTGCACTGCTGTCTATAGTCAACTTCGCTGACGCTGCACTGCTGTCTATAGTCAACTTCGCTGACGCTGCACTGCTGTCTAGTCAACTTCGGGTGTGTTCAGTGGTGCCTCTTCTTCTGATCCGACAAACACAAGACACCATAGTTATGCTAAGCCCCCTACTGACGACAATACTTGCTTAGTCGCGGAGCCGACATGAAGAGTGTCCGCCCCCTCATTAAGAGGGTGCCACCATGTCCATCCATCCATGGTCCCCATGAGCTAGCCGTTAGCGGCGACCACGAGATGAACTGACCAAAGGCAGAGACGTGGAGATGAAATCGAAACTAAAGATCACCATGACAGCAGTGTGCGTGCGTGCGTGCGTGCGTGCGTGTGTGTGTGTGTGTGTGTGTGTGTGTGTGTGTGTGTGTGTGTGTGTGTGTGTGTACACCCCTTTAGGGTAACAGAATCGGAGACTTTTTTTTTTTCTTTTTTCTTTTTAAAGCTGATCGATGAAGATGACATGGTGCACCATTCTGGTCGGAGACTGCATGGCAGGACTGCACTCTGAGCCTACTTTCATAATGTATTCTGGCGTCAACAGGCCCGAGGTATACACTGTACAGACACCTGCAGTGTTGGTCAAAAAATTTGAGCAACACTCTCAGAGACGTATCTCCGTGTGTGTGTGTGTGTGTGTGTGCGTGTGCGTGTGCGTGTGCGTGTGTGCCTTGCTTGTGATGTTAATAGGAGACTTCCTTTTTCTTTATCTTTGTGTCTGTGGAATTCGTGATTGGGCTTTGTTGTTCTCAGTGTGTCTGAGCTAGCCATTTAACAAGACAGACTTCACGTTCATACTGGAAAGGTGAGGTATTGTTCTGGAGCGGCGAAAGCTCTGTGGAAAGCTTACATAGCTCTCAAGGTTTTACAGCAGTCCCTGTTCTCAGCTTCATAGGTATACATCATTTACTTTGCATTTTAATCGCGGGCGGGGATGGAGCCATACATTCCGATTTGGCTATATTATTGCGTCAAAATGTGGCCAGGCCAAACACACGTTAACGCACACACACAGACAGGCAAACATGCTCACACACAGACAGACAGACAGGCAGACAGACACACGCGTGCGCTCCCACGTCATGACACACACACACACACACACACACACACACACACACACACACACACACACACACAGATGCGCGCGCACGAACTTGCACCCATGCAGGAACGCACGTTGGCGCTGACACACACACACATACACACACACACACACACACACACACACACACACACACACACACACACACACACACACACACACGCACGCGTACCTGTCTAGCTGTCTGTCTAGTTGTTCATGTGTCTGTCTGTCTGTCTGTCTGTCTGTGTGTTTGTGTGTTTGTCTGTCTGTCTGTCTGTCTGTCTGTCTGTCTCTCTCTCTCTCTCTCTCTCTCTCTCTCTCTCTCTCTCTCTCTCTCTCTCTCCATACACTCACACAGAGAGAAGAAGATGCTTTTTCTTTTTTAAAGTTTAAAATGTGTTTTCTTCAAATTCGGTCAGCTGAACTGAGCTAAAATGCACACATCATTCGCCTGTAAAGACAGAAAGATTGCCTGAATTATTAAAATGCACCCATCATTCGCCTGTAAAGACAGAAAGCTAGTCTGAACTATTAAAATGCACACATCATTCGCCTGTAAAGACAGAAAGCTAGCCTGAATTGATAAAATGCACCCATCATTCGCCTGTAAAGACAGAAAGCTAGCCTGAACTATTAAAATGCACACATCATTCGCCTGTAAAGACAGAAAGCTAGCCTGAATTGATAAAATGCACCCATCATTCGCCTGTAAAGACAGAAAGATTGCCTGAACTATTAAAATGCACACATCATTCTCCTGTAAAGACAGAAAGATTGCCGGAACTATTATGCGTTCGACCATTCTCATGAGTGAAATGTATTCTCTTCGGTAACTTTCCCTTCCTCTTCTCCCTCCTGTATTTTCTCTGCATCTGCCCCCCCCCCCCACCCACCCCCGCCCTCCTCCTCTTCCCTTCCTTCTCCTCCTCCTCCCACCCTCCCTTTTCTCCTCTGCCCTTCTCCTCACTCCCTCTCTCAACACATCCCCCTTTTTCTCCCTCTCTGGTATCTATTTTCTGTAAATGTGTTTTAAACACAAAGAAAACTAGATTAATTCAGGGAAATGCGATATACTAATGTTCAATAAAACAGATCAAATGTCGGTTGATGCTCTTTACACCCATATAGACACGCACACACACACACACTCACAATGTCTCTCTCTCTCTCTTCTCTCTCTCTCTCTCTCTCTCTCTCTCTCTCTCTCTCGTGCACACGGATGTCAAATCACCACCCACGATAAAAGCTCGCATTAGACAGATACACCCACGCAGCTTACTCAAGTCTCAGGAACGGCACATTGTTATGTATGCATCAAGTTGACTGATTGCAGTTGCTACATGTTCATAATCCCTCTTCCCCCTCCCTCCCTCCCATTTCCCTTGGACCCTATGCTCTCCCCAACACACACACACACAACACACACACACACACACACACACACACACACACACACACACACACACACACACACAAAACATCTCCCTGATAACTGCATTGTTTTCCTGCATCATATAGTTCAGAATTGCTGGGAAAATGGCGTTGTTCCTCAAATATGGAAAGATTCAATAGTCGTTCCGATATTAAAACCTGGAAAACCTATGAATGACAAAAACAGCTACCGCCCTATAGCTCTCACTTCCCATTGTGGTAAACTTGTAGAAAAAATTGTTTTAAATAGGCTCATGCACTTTTGTGAAAAGAACAATGTAATACCAATTAATCAAGCTGGATTTATGAAAGGAAGATCTACAGTTGAGCACTTGGTTAAATTATCTACCCAAATAAAGCGTCAGTTTGCTCGTAGGAAAAGTATACTCGCTACCTTCTTTGATGTTAAAAAAGCCTATGACCAAGTCTGGCACAGGCGCTTGTTATACAAACTGAAACTGATTGGAATATCTGGAAACATGTACAATTATATTAAATCATTTTTAAATAATAGAAGTATGTTAGCCAGAGTAGGAAGAAGACACTCAACACTCAGAAAACTAGACATGGGAATTCCGCAAGGTTCAGTATTAGCACCTGTTCTTTTTAATATCCTTATTCACGATCTCCCAAAAGCAGTTTCCAAAAATGTTGTTCTAGTGCAATACGCAGATGATATCTGTATGTGGATGGAAGTAACTCTGAAAAAGTCAACCCCACAAAGAGCACAGAATTATGTTAGAAGACTATATCAAAGAGATTTAGATAGCGTAGGGAACTATATGACAGAAAATGGTCTGTCTTTGTCCACTGAAAAAACAAATATGATGTTGTTTAATGCAGGAAGCAATCCAGAAAATTTACCAGTCTTCAAACTTCTAGGGGAACCTTTAGAATATAAACAAAGTATTAAATTTTTAGGACTTTTCTTTACTCCAAAATTATCTTGGAATATTCATTTTGAATACATATTAACAAAGGCTAGGAAAAGTCTGAATTTACTAAAGATCATAAGCAGACTACCCTGGGGAATGGATTAAAAAACTCTACTTCATCTTTCTATTGCTCTTATTAGATCAAAACTTACATATGGTCAAGAAGTGTACTTTAGCGCTCCAAAATTTCTTCTAAAAAAGTTACAAAGTTTGGATTGCAAAGCCATTAAAATTGCTCTCGGTATCCCTATTCATGCCTCAAACGCAAAGACATATAGAGAAGCTGGAATTTTGCCCCTTGATGATTATTGTGAACTAGCTGCATCAAAATTTGTCATAAAATCGAGTGCTGTGATAATTACATTCAAGAAGATTTAAAAATTAGATCGGACACTGACTTTCCCAAAAGGGCAATTACGATTAAATCGCAAGAAACAATAGCTACATATACTTCTGATTTGATTAAATGTTCAAAAATAGATATTAAAGAAGTGGCTAAAAAACCATGTTCTTCATCTATTCCATCATGGGAGATACCAAAACCTATTCTTGATACTGGTTATTCTGATATAAAAAAAAGGGTAGATATTAATATCATCACAAATTTAGCAAAATCACATGTATACGAACGATATCAAAATCATTTTCAGGTGTTTACTGATGGTTCCGTTTTAGATGATGGAAATGTTGGTGCAGCATTTGTTATACCTTCCCTTAAAACTCAAAGATCGTACTTTCTGGGTAGCAATTTATCTATATTCACAGCCGAATTAGTAGCGATAATGATGGCAATGGAATTTCTAACAGATCTTCCCATTAACATCGCTCAGATAGTTTTCTTTGTAGATTCAAAATCAGTCCTACTTGCCCTTGACTCCTCTAATATATCGACACGACCCGACCTTGTGTTTGAAATTAAATATCTTTTATACTGTCTGGTGTCTAAAGGCATTATTATAGAATTTTGCTGGATTCCTTCGCATACTGGTATACTTGGAAATGATTTGGCTGATAGGGCTGCGAAAAAAGGTGCTAAAAAAGCAGGGTCATTTTCTGAGTTGAAAATAAAACCGTCAGTAGTAGAATGTTAT
>CM065740.1:14282393-14299893 GCA_033310375.1 Conus canariensis | reverse complement strand
TGTGTTAGTGTGTGTGTGTGTGTGTGTGTGTGTGTGTGTGTGTGTGTGTGTGTGTGTGTGTGTGTGTGTTGGCGTGCACTCACGCGCGCGTATGTGTATACATGTGTGTGTGTGTATGTGTGTGTGTGTGTGTGTGTGTGTGTGTGTGTGTGTGTGTGTGAGTCTGTGTGTGTGATTGTGTGTGTGTGTGTGTGTGTGTGTGTGTGTGTTGTGGAGAGAGAGAGAGAGAGAGAGTGTATGTGTATGTATGTATGTGTGTGTGTATGGACGCGCGCGCATGTGGTGTGTGTGTGTGTGTGTGTGTGTGTGTGTGTGTGTGTGTGTGTGTGTGTGTGCGAAAGAGAGAGAGAGAGAGAGAGTGTGTGTATGGAGAGAGAGAGAAAAGAGAGAGAGGAGAGAGAAGGGGAAAAGGGTTTTAAAACGTTCATCGCAAGGAAGAAGGAAACGGATGAAATGCTGCACGATCTTCGGTCAACATGAAAACCTAGGTGCACCATCACAGTTCTCTATCGCACCAAGAGTTACCGAAAGAAATACCAAGAAACAATCTCAAAGGCCAGACAGAAAGACCAACTGAATTTCGAACGGCCTTTATAGAACGCCACATAGCGAGGTGTGCACATCTCTTCTGTATCTGATCATTGACTTTTGGAACTAGCACCAGTGCCAAATTGTTTAATCAGCGAGGGAAAATCCGGATATTTTGATTTGGATAAGATACTGCACATATATAGAGAGAACAGATGCTAAGGTACGTCATTTCATGCATCAGTTAATCCTTTTGCCATGCCATGGGAGGGGAGGGGGGGGGGGGTATGGGGGGTCATCGTCGTCGGCACCAGAAACATCACCACTGCCGCCACCACCACCACCGACAGTATCAGCGTCATTACTGTCACCACCATCATTTTCATTGTCACTATTACAATCATCCTTATCGCCATCGTCATCATACTCGTCCTCATCCCCGGTCTCCACTACCACTCGCATCACCATTACCCTCACTGCCACAGCCTTCAAAAAACCATTAGCAGCAGCAGCAGCAGCAGCGGCGGCGGCGGCAGCATAAGCATCATCTTCATTATCACTCTCAACATTTATGTCTGGATAGTTGATTCTATTCTAAAAATGCAGCCTCTGCTAACAATATCATCGTAGTGATCATTTTTATCATCTCTATTGTCATCGTCATCATCCCTGTGTCATGGAAACTATGAACACAGCTAGATACAGGTTGATCATAGCTAAGATTAATGCGAATTGCCCTTATCATACTACCATCTATCGTGAAGTCTACCCTGTGTGCTATTGTATTCTATAACATCATAGTTATTTGGACCATTAAAGTTATAGTTAACAAAATCGTCATCACCTGAATACTGCGTGCTGTAGCTGTATCCACCAAGCGTGGCACTGTTCCTAGCATTGGTGTCATCACTATAATTACCAAAGGGACCAGCTACTTCAGAATGGCACAGGTGCAGTCTGTTCTTGTGGATATGCGTCTGAACACTTGTATGGTTCTGAGGAAACACCAGAGGCAACAGTGTCACAGGGGGAACTAAAATTAGAACATTTTACCAAACAAACTTGGCCTACCTGTAATGCTGCCCATCTGGGCACAGACTTGGGATGGGGGGTGGGCGGGTGGATTACTCTTCCTCATCACCATCATCACCAGGATGTCAGTAATTGCCGAATACTCGGCAGGTGGACATTACTGGAAGAAGAAGGAGAAGAAGGATGCACATAGCAATCCTGAAGGCCAAGCTTTTCCAGGTCGATGGTGTCTAAACCCGCGTCAAACAAGACATGGGCAGTTTCTATCACCTACGTTCATTTGGGTCAGGTTCAGCGCTTGAAGGTATTTTCTTCACACACATGATCTTCCCATTGGATGTCCACACCCTGACCAATTCACATATGCCTGGAGCGCATGACAATCAGATCTTCATTGATAAGAACGTCCACGAACTGCTGCTTTCCTTTGAGGGTCATATTGGCACCCATCACCTCAGTTTTCTAACGCCTGCACACGGACCTCAACCAGGACAGGTTGTTGAGGTGCCGCCCTTCTGTGACCCCTGATGGTTGCTGGATGCGGCACAGAGATGTCTACAGCAATAACTTTAGTTTCTGCCATCGTAAATAGATCGATTACCTTTTGAACCAGGTTTCCTCCTTTCACACCGGGCACACCAAGTCTTTCTTCTTATGTACTGTTCCAGTCGGTCGTTCTTAAACTCAAGGAGGATAACTTTCCTGCGAAGGCTTCTGAAATCCTCATCAGCTGCAATGGACCCTGTCTGTATACACTGTTTATCATGGTCAGTCTTCAGTACCTGGCCAACTGCCAGTTCCACACTGATGGCAATCGAAGGTAGGACCTGATTCAAGAATGTCTTTTCGTTATAGAGGAGGGGGTGTTGCTAGCAACAACACAACTATTGCTGGCATTACTCTGGCTTGGAGCTTTAGTTGACACGGGCAAGGACCGTAGATTGAATACCTACCAAGTCAGTGCCGCAGGCCGTCAGTGTGTCGGGTTCGCTACTTCTTCTAGAGCTTCTATTGGCGCGAAGGTTCTGTTGGGGAGCGAGCTTCTATTGGCGCAAAGGTTCCGTTGGGGAGCGAGCTTCTATTGGCGTGAAGGTTCTGTTGGGGGAGCGAGCTTCTATTGGCGCGAAGGTTCCGTTGGGGAGCGAGCTTCTATTGGCGCAAAGGTTCCGTTGGGGAGCGAGCTTCTATTGGCGCGAAGGTTCCGTTGGGGGCGAGCTTCTATTGGCGCAAAGGTTCCGTTGGGGAGCGAGCTTCTATTGGCGCAAAGGTTCCGTTGGGGAGCGAGCTTCTATTGGCGCAAAGGTTCCGTTGGGGAGCGAGCTTCTATTGGCGCAAAGGTTCCGTTGGGGAGCGAGCTTCTATTGGCGCAAAGGTTCCGTTGGGGAGCGAGCTTCTATTGGCGCAAAGGTTCCGTTGGGGAGCGAGCTTCTATTGGCGCGAAGGTTCTGTTGGGGAGCGAGCTTCTATTGGCGCAAAGGTTCCGTTGGGGAGCGAGCTTCTATTGGCGCAAAGGTTCCGTTGGGAGCGAGCTTCTATTGGCGCAAAGGTTCCGTTGGGGAGCGAGCTTCTATTGGCGCAAAGGTTCCGTTGGGGAGCGAGCTTCTATTGGCGCAAAGGTTCCGTTGGGGGCGAGCTTCTATTGGCGCGAAGGTTCTGTTGGGGAGCGAGCTTCTATTGGCGCAAAGGTTCCGTTGGGGAGCGAGCTTCTATTGGCGCAAAGGTTCCGTTGGGGAGCGAGCTTCTATTGGCGCAAAGGTTCCGTTGGGGAGCGAGCTTCTATTGGCGCAAAGGTTCCGTTGGGGAGCGAGCTTCTATTGGCGCAAAGGTTCCGTTGGGGAGCGAGCTTCTATTGGCGCAAAGGTTCCGTTGGGGAGCGAGCTTCTATTGGCGCAAAGGTTCCGTTGGGAGCGAGCTTCTATTGGCGCAAAGGTTCCGTTGGGGAGCGAGCTTCTATTGGCGCAAAGGTTCCGTTGGGGAGCGAGCTTCTATTGCGCAAAGGTTCCGTTGGGGAGCGAGCTTCTATTGGCGCGAAGGTTGGGGAGAGCATTTCCAGCTGCCCCACTTCTTTCCTGATTTGACCATACTTCATTTCTGTACTGTGGCACGTTGGAAATCTTAATTAGCGAAAAAGATTTCCTTTCTCACATCCACGACAGGCAATATAGGCAGCACTGAAGCACAAAGTTATTCAAACCAAAAACGGTCAGAGTTGCGCAACGGGAGAAACACAGAATAAAGGGAGCAATGCAGAACTTACGTCCCACTCCGTCGACGACTACTCATTCTCTTTCATCGTTACAAACATGCGGCGTAAAAAAAAAAAAAAGAAGAAGAAAAAATGGTTTACTGTCTGTTTCAGGGGAGAACCGACGACACAGTACTACCAGCTGACCCAGCTCAGACTGAGCAACGTCAGAGACAATGACGAGCTGTGAGTAGATGAGGATTCTCTCTCTCTCTCTCTCTCTCTCTCTCTCTCTCTTACTTCTTTGCTATTCCTGTTAACATAGTCATGTGCTCGACTGCTTACATTTGACTATACCTGTGTAAAGTTATCTCACTCCCCTGTTCAGCCCTTGGTCTTCCTGTCCTTTTCTGCCCCCCCCCCCCCCCCCCCCCCCCCCTCTTTCACCACAACCATACCGTTTATCTTTGTAAGTACTGTACAGTCTTCGCATATGCTATTTTCACGTGTTTACCCTACACAGCGGAGGTTCTGAACGTTAAAAAAAAACAACCAACCAACATCCGTGGGTATTATCCTTCAACAGGTAAAGAATTACACATTGTTATGTCTGTTTCTAACTGTTTTCCCCTTTTCTGTGTCTCATCATCATCATCATCATCTTCATCATCGTCGTCGTCGTCCTCCTCCTCCTCATCTTCGTCCTCCTCGTCGTCGTCCTCCTCCTCCTCGTCGTCGTCGTCGTCATCATGGTCGTCGATGTCGTCATCATCGTCATCGTTTTGGTCGTCGTCGTCGTCCTCCTCCTCCTTATCCTCCTCCTCACGTATGCTGTTTGTTGCAGGATACCCAATCCACAAGCTATCGACATCGGGTAAGTAATGCATGGTTATGTAAATAACAAACAACAACACTACTACTACTGCTACTACTTCTACTACTGCTGCTGCTGCTACTACTACTACTACTACTACTGCTACTACAATAATAGCAACAATAATACATATTGTTACATGGTCTTGCATGATACTGCATCACACTGTATGTGATTGCGCCATAATCAATTGCACCACATTGTATAGGAATGCACCAGAGATTCCCGTTCAGTGTGTTACATTGAAGCGGACCGTGTTCTGTTGCACTGATTTGTTTCAAATTTCATTGCACAGTATTGTGTTATGCTGTATACTGTGACAGAGGATTCTCCAAGCGGACATCGGCTGCAATTAACTCTACATGTGTGCCGTTGAACCACTTTGTTTTTTTCATGTTTCCGTTATTTAAAGAAAATATACTTCGCCTTTTCTTTTCTCTCAGCTTTGTATTTCTATTAATGTTTACAAATGTGGTATTCCACACTTCAGTTTCACACACACACACACACACACACACACACACACACACACACACACACACACAACACACACACACACACACACACACACACACACACACACACACACACACACCCTGGATTTCTATACAATTTATAACTAGTAAGGATGCAATTGTCGCCGTCGGTTCTTCAAAGGGCTGTTGATGTCCTGCTTGATTTTGAAGCTGCATAATTATGATCATGCACATTACATCTCTCCTTCACTGACATCGTGTTATTGATATTGGATGATTTTCGAACTCTTGTTAGATAGGTTCCAAAGAATTCCTGCAGATGTATCCAGTGTCCATTAATAAATGTGAAGAAAAAGCCTGTAGTCCTGTGTACAACATATCCTTAAAAGCCTCCGGGCTTTAATTTCACCCTAATAGTTTCCTTCCTAGATTTTTACCGGGTTTAATGCTTGGCCCCATACTATTTCTTTCCCTGGATTTTCACCGGCTTTTTTTTCTTTTGCCACTAAGTACTAACACTGCACCGTGCATTCACATTCCACACAATCGAATGAGCACACTTAACCAAGCAGAAATGATATGCTGTATAGAAACAGGGACCTGGATGAGGAAGAACTAACTAAATTCAAGAAAGTAAAGGTTGCATTCATAAACCGCCAGATGAATAAAACAAACAAAATAGTATTACAAAAGCAACGCGTTTTGGCCTCTTGGCCTTCCTCTGGGAAGATAAACAACAACAACAACAACAACAACACACACACACACAAGCGCGCGCGCGTACCCACACACACGCGCGCACGCGCGCGCGCGCGCACACACACACACACACACACACACACGCACACACACACACACACACACACACACACACACACACAGCCTATGAAAAAAAGAGGGGGATAGAGAGACGATTAGTTCAAGAGGAAGTGATATGTGCCTTCAGTATGCGCCAAGGAACTCTACTGGCAAAAGGCGAAGATACTTATCCTCCTTGATCTCTTTCCTTGAGTCATTCTGTTCTTTTTCTACGTACAGACGGGAGAGTATCAACCTGCCCTTTCCTGCCGAGCATCCCTACAGCTCCCACATGCCCCGCTATGCTGTCTTCCCCAAGTTTGATTCCACCGAGGACCCCAAAAGGGGCGTGGCTGCTCGTAGCGAATGGCCAATCAGCTCCGAGATGCCTGGCAACCCCGTCGGCGTGACATACACGGAGAAAATAAAAGGTAAGAGCGCAAGAATATATATAGAAACATGAGCAAATACACCAGTGTTCTTCGTATGAGCATACGCTATGGGAAGGTTGCGGCCCTTTACATGTTGAACAATCTGTATGTCGAACAATTGGCATGTTGAGCCAGCTCTGAATGTTTTCAAAAAAGCTGAAGCTGTAATGAATTCTACAAGTATTCAGATTCAGAGTACGGAAAAAAAACCCCAAAACAACTCACTAACTACTTGTTTTTTCTTGACAACCACAGACGTGTGCCGACAAAATATGTCTCTTTTCATTCAACATCCATGTTGAGCCCAATTAGAGGAGATAATTGATCGTTCGTTCTTCGTTTTCATTGTCTTCAATGCTGTATGTCTTGCATGAAGAAGACCACTAGAGGTCGAAACGCGTCGTGTTTTGTCGTGTAATCTGTTTATTTCTTTCGTTCGGCGGTGCAGTCATTTTTTTAAAAGTTTGTTTCAGTTTCCGCCTGCAGTCACCTCCCTTTGAAGTTGAAAACATGTTGGTCATTTCACGTACCATTGTCCCCCATTGAAATATCTCTGGGGTTGTTCGTTCCTGCTGGCGTTGTTCGGTTCGTAAAGAGCAGACCCTACTCTCGCTAGAACTTCATCCTCAACTGTGGCCACGGTATAAACGTTACCACAATGCGCAAAAGTTATCTCAATGAAGTGAAGACCTGGTCTTAAAATCGGTACGGGGAAACACTCCGGGGAGTTACCTGAGATCAAGACAGCACGCATCAGCATCAGTACTAGAGTTGTCATGCTTATGTCTCTTCATCCGCTTATAGTAAGAGACTTTTCAGGACTTTCAGATCAAAATATGTCCAGCTACTGTTAGCTGAAAGATTTTTGTGTGTTCTTGTACTTGGCCAAGATCAAAACCGTACGTTAAGGACCCCATAGACTAGGTACGTCATGCCAGCGTTTGGTGGATTATAGAAACATGAAAATACTGCATATACACCTGGTTCCCTGGAGAGGAGATGGGCATAGCGGAGCATTTCTCATAGCCCACACTCAAAGAGCGTTTTTCACGGGCCTGTCGCAGCATCCCAAGGACGTATTGGGTATGGTTCTCATTATTTTGACAATCATAATGATAATGATTATAGTAATTGTAATAATAGGATCGACAATGATGATGATGACGATGATGATGGTGATGATGATGATGATGATGATACTTCACATAAAAATAACGAACGAACAGACAGGGAGGCACACACAGGCTCCGTGTATGAAAACACTTTTTTTTTTGGGCAGTTTCCTAGATTAAACTATTGGATCAGAAAAGGCTCTAGCCAAATGACCCCACAGTAGTGGGTCCTCTCCTGGGTTGTCCCAGAACGACCTGCTGTTGTTTGCTCCCTGAGGATTGCTGATGCTAGAGCTGGTACAGAAGACCTGGATGTGGCTGATGTAGAGTGCTGGGAGGAATGACAGCATGGAAGTAGTACCACCGGGGGGGGGGGGGGGGGGGGGGGGGGGCACGAAAAATGATTAAAAAAAAAAGGCTTGAGAGCTGCTTTTTAATTCTTTTGTTATTGGTGTTGTTTTAGTTTAAATCATTTATGAAAGATTCAGAACAAAGACCGAGCATACACACACACACACACACACACACACACACACACACACACACACACACACACACGAGACACACACATCCACAAGCATGCAAGTAGGAGTGCGCATCCACACACCTGCACACAGACACATACTTGAACAAACCAGCGTCCCATTAGGCAATGACTGCCATCACAACACCAACTCCCTGTCGTTGCTTCAGGCTATCCCGTACGTCATGAGTATACGGAGTGCATGGCGCATTCTGAGAGAAGGGCCTTGCACTGGCCCGGGGAGAACTTCTTTGACCAGGTATCCTGCTCAACCTGACACCGGCAGAAAGGGAAAGGAAACTCTTGGTGCTGCATGTCTCCCTGTCTGTCTCTTGTTGGGGATAATAAGGCTGTCTGTGCCTCCCTGTCTGTTGCTGGGGATAATAAGGCTGTCTGTGTCTCCCTGTTTGTCTCTTGTTGGGGATAATAAGGCTGTCTGTGCCTCCCTGTCTGTCTCTTGCTGGGGATAATAAGGCTGTCTGTGCCTCCCTGTCTGTCTCTTGTTGGGGATAATAAGGCTGTCTATGCCTCCCTGTCTGTCTCTTGTTGGGGATAATAAGGCTGTCTGTGCCTCCCTGTCTGTCTGTTGCTGGGGATAATAAGGCTGTCTGTGCCTCCCTGTCTGTCTCTTGTTGGGGATAATAAGGCTGTCTATGCCTCCCTGTCTGTCTCTTGTTGGGGATAATAAGGCTGTCTGTGCCTCCCTGTCTGTCTCTTGCTGGGGGTAATTAGGCTGTCTGTGCCTCCCTGTCTGTCTCTTGTTGGGGATAATAAGGCTGTCTACGTCTCCCTGTCTGTCTCTTGCTGGGGATAATAAGGCTGTCTATGCCTACCTGTCTGTCTCTTGCTGGTGGTAATTAGGCTGTCTGTCACTGTACTTTTAACAGGTTTGAAAAGAATTGCATTTGTTTGTACTCTGTCTGTCGCTCTGTCTACGAGATCCTCTATATCTGTTTCGACTGTCTAGTGGTCTGCGTTTCTATAATTCTTCATATTGCGTTTTTCGTCGTCGTCTTCGGGTTCTCATGGATTTTGTTTTCAAATTTTGGTTTTCATCATTGCCATCGATGTTATTGTCGCAGCTTCTTATCCCCTTCTTCTCCCTTCTCCTACTCCCATCCCCTTCCCTCTTGCCTCTTGTTCCCCCTTTGCGGCAAACCATTTGTAGCTGCCATTCGTCTTTTCGTCTGTTTGTTTGTTTGTTTTTTTGTTTTGTTTTTCATATCATTGCTTTTTGGATTGAAAACTGTTCTCTTTTCTTTAGTCAGCATCATCATTGAAAAACAAAATCAGAGCAGCAGCAGCAAACCGCAACAAAGCAATTTTTTGTCAAAATGAAGAAAAAAAATCTGATGAAAAGCAAATGACGTGACGACACAAGCAAAAGAAAACGGGGTCATAACATGAGAAAAAACAAACTACAGTTAACACTAAGAGTGAACGCAAGTGAACGAGGCTAGTCTGGACCAGACCAGACCAAACCAGACCTGACCAAACCGAATCAAATCCAGATCAAACCTAACCATACCAGACCCAATCGGAACCAAACAAGACCAGGTCACACGAAACAAGACCAAACCACATGGAACCGGACCCGACCCGACCCGACCAAACCAGACCAGCTCAAACCAGACCAAACCACATCGAACCAGACCAGACCAGATCAGACCAAACCAGACCAAACCAAATTGAACCAGACCAGACCAGACCAGACCAGACCAGACCAGACCAGACTAGTCCAGCCTACATGAGACTAGACCAGACCAACTCAGACCAAATCACAATAGACCAAACTAAATTACATCGGTGCAGATAAAACCAGACTAGACCAGACCAAATCAAAGCAATCCAGATCACACCAGACCAAATCAGATTACAATGTTCCAAACTAACCCAAAGATGACAGGCCTGTATCACACCAAGCCAGACCAAACCAGACCAGACCAGGCAAATCTGAGGAAACCGAACCGGACCACACAGTTCCAAGCAAAACGAGACCAAACCAAACCAAACCACGTCAGACTGGACCAAACAAAACAAACCGACCAAACCGACTCGCGCCACACGTTACCACACCACACCAACAATATGGAAACGAATCAAATCAAATTAAACCAGACCAAACAAAATTAGAGCCAGGCGCACCAAATCAAATCCACCCACATCAAATCACACCAAACCCAACCACACCGACCAGACAAAAATCAAACATGACGAAACCAAATCATACCGAGCCAAATCATACAGGCAGACCAAACAAAACCTGACCAAACTAAAACCGAACCAAACCAAACAATTGAACCGAACTTAACCAAACCAGATCAAGCCATGACAGACCAGACCAGACAGGACTGGATTAGATGAAAGTGAATTGAAATCAGCCAAACAAAACAGAATCTACACAATCTAGTAACAAACAAAGATCAGTCAAGTAAAGCGCAGACTACATCATCAAGTTCCATGGGATTTGCAGCCACCCAAACTGCATGGAGCCAGACCCCAGTACTACCCGACACCTCCGAAGCAGATCTGCCCCAATCTGCAAGACCGAAGTGGTGCTGACAAAGGTGGACCTGACCTGCGCTTGAGCGCGCGCACAGCCAACGCCTTGCGCAACGTGGAGCGCGCGCAGTGGCACACAACGTACCAGGTGATTGCCGTGTGAAAAGTCTGACATTGATAAAGTAATCTTCGTTCTGAAATGATCATTTCCACGCACTGAAAATTCATGTGCGTTACATTGCCATAAGCTGTGGGTAGTAGGAGAGGTATGACAGATGTTTGGGCATTCAGAAATCTTCATATCCCTCCGTTCTCAGTCACGGACAGCAAGGCAGAGGTGTTGTGACCAGTCCAGTCCTTTAAGTTGTCCATTGAGGACTTCTGTGGTCTGCCTGCCTCTGGGACGGCCACCCTTCACTGTTCCCTGTAGGATGGTTTTGGACAGGGAGTCCTGACAAGTTACACACCCTTCACTGTTCCCTGTAGGATGGTTTTGGACAGGGAGTCATGACAAGTTACACACCCTTCACTGTTCCCTGTAGGATGGTTTTGGACAGGGAGTCATGACAAGTTACACACCCTTCACTGTTCCCAGTAGGATGGTTTTGGACAGGGAGTCATGACAAGGTACACACCCGTAATACGCAAGCTTGCTAACTGAGCGTGCAGATCGCTGTCTTTCACTGTACGTGTCGGCTTGTTTCTGGACACGACCATACATCTTATGGTGCTGATTTGCAAAGTGGAGAATGCGTCAGTGTCCCACTCTGAAATCCTCGCAGTACTGTCAATACTACTGATAATTTGTAGAGGTATGTGTTCACTGGCAGCTGAAACACCTGGTTTTTCCAGATTACGCTGAATCTTGTCATTGTAGACAGCAGGGAAGGTCTTGTTTTAGAAGCTGTCTTCCTGTAGGTATTGAGTTGTTGAAGTCTGGGAGCGTTTCCGAAGTATTTCTGTTGAACAGAATAGGTGATAAGTGAAAGCCTTGGCTAACTCATGCGATGCTTTGGAAGAAGGCTCAGAGATTGTTATTCAGATGAATTGTGCTGTTAGCATCTTCATAGGATGTTTTTATGACTTGGATAATGTTGTTGTCGAAGTTACACAGTATCTGAAGACCTACAAGCAAATCTTCATGTCTGACAGTAATCATTTCACACGTACGTATCAAATCAAAGTAAGCCCTGTACGTAGTCGCTAGTTATGATTGATTTGCATGCGCAAGAGGATTTTACCCATAAAGTAGTGACTTTGGTGTGATGGGTGTACATGTTACACGAGTGAAAGAAGGCGCGACTGAGGGCCAAGAGGATATTGTGGTCATGCAATTCTCCAGTTATCCGAGATCGTACTTTCGATATGGGTTTTCATTGCACGCCAAACACACACACACACACACACACATACACACACACACACACACACACACACACACACACACACACACACACACACAATACACACACACACACATACACGCACACATTCACACAACACACACACACACACACACACACACACACACACACACACACGCACACGCACACACACATACTTGTTGATATAAAAAGAATATTTGTGGTATAATCACGATTTCTGTGGTGCTAATAACCCCACTCCTATGTCCCACATCTTTCATATTGTCATACATTGTACTGTTTGTCAGATAACTTTGTTGTTACGACAGATTTGCTTGAAGTTTGATAAGTTCTGCTCATGGAGAGTCCAGGGCCACAATACTAGACCTTTCACTCTTTCGTGGACTTTTCTAAAGCCCTTTATCAAAGACAACTCCCATGGAGCCTTAGGTTCATTTTATTTGCCCAAAGCTCATACGGGATTTTGTCTCCTTCTAAAGACCAGCACACACACCGCAACTGGCTTGGTGGATAAAAAAAACGGAGAAAAAGAACCCACCCCTAATCATAATCGAACCACTGAAGTTTTGAATTTCCTTGCTTCTTTGAGGTGCGCAGCATCCACAAGGCCACCATGGCACTCTTGAGTTACGTGCCATAGGTGAACTTACAGGGGCCTGAATCCTGTCCATTTTTGAAACTAATGGTGTGCCATAGATGAAGTACACGGGACTGGCCCCTGTCCAGTCTTGGCACTAACAGCATGCCATACGGGCCTGGCGCTATCCATTTTTGACGCAAATAATGTGGTAAAGGTGAATTACACGAGCCCGGCCTCTGTCCATTTTTGACGGTGGTAATGTGCTGTAGATGAAGTTTATGGGCCTCTCCCAGTCCTTTCATAATTGACACAAGTAAAGTCCCATAGATGAATTATACAGGCCTGTCCTTGCCTATTCTTGACACAAGTAATGTGCCATAGATGATTTTAAATGGGTCTGTCCCTGTCCATTCTTGACACTAGCAATGTGCCATAGACGAATTACACAGACATGACCCTGTCTGCTCTTGACATCAGTAATGTGACACAGATGAACAACATGGGCCTGTCTACGATCGTATTTTGACACTGCAAAGTGCCATAGATGAACTCCAAGGACCTCACCTGCCTATTTTGACACTAACAATGAGCCATAGATGAACTGCATGGGCCCGTCCGTCCCTCATCCATTTATGACTCTAGTAATGTGCTATAGATGAACTACACGTGTCTGTCCTGTCCTATTTTTCACACTAGCAATGTGCCATAGATGAACCACAATGGGCCTGTCCGTCCCTTATTCATTTGTGACTCTAGCAGTGTGCCGTAGATGAGCCACAATGGGCCTGTCCGTCCCTTATTCATTTGTGACTCTAGCAGTGTGCCATAGATGAACCACAATGGGCCTGTCCGTCCCTTATTCATTTGTGACTTCAGCAGTGTGCCATAGATGAACCACAATGGGCCTGTCCGTCCCTTATTCATTTGTGACTCTAGCAGTGTGCCATAGATGAACCACAATGGGCCTGTCCGTCCCTTATTCATTTGTGACTTCAGCAGTGTGCCATAGATGAACCACAATGGGCCTGTCCGTCCCTTATTCATTTGTGACTCTAGCAGTGTGCCATAGATGAACCACAATGGGCCCGTCCGTCCCTTATTCATTTGTGACTTCAGCAGTGTGCCATAGATGAACCACAATGGGCCTGTCCGTCCCTTATTCATTTGTGACTTCAGCAGTGTACCATAGATGAACCACAATGGGCCTGTCCGTCCCTTATTCATTTGTGACTCTAGCAGTGTACCATAGATGAACCACAATGGGCCTGTCCGTCCCTTATTCATTTGTGACTTCAGCAGTGTGCCATAGATGAACCACAATGGGCCTGTCCGTCCCTTATTCATTTGTGACTCTAGTAATGTGCTATAGATGAAATTGAACTACATGGGCCCATCCGTCCCTCATCCATTTGTGATTCTAGCAATGTGCTATAGATGAACTACACGGCCCTGTGCAGTCCATTTGTTTTGACACTAGCACTGTGCCATAGATGAACTACACGGGCCTGGGCCCCTCCAACGCCCTGGAGCTGGACAACTTGGAAGACAAGCAGGAGAGGCTGCTCAGGACTGGAATTGAGGATGACTCTCTGGTGAGGCTAGTCTCCCCTCATAGTTTTATAATTTTTTTTGTGTGTGACGTGCATGTGTAACTAGTGAGCCTGTGTAATCGTGCTGCTTCAGCTCTCTCTCTCTCTCTCTCTCTCTCTCTCTCTCCTCTCTCTCTCTCTCTCTCTCCCTCTCCCTCTCTCTCTCTCTCTCTCTCTCTCTCTCTCTCTTGAAAAGTTCATTAAGCCGAACTATTATGGACAGCCCTCTTTGTTTAAACTAGATCTACTTTTGTAATCCACTTCTGCTTCTGCTGAAGTTGTTAATCAGTTTTCATTATTTCTATACAAAGCCTTTAGATCTGGAGATATTGTGTCTTTTTGAATATATGACAGCGATTTGCGTTTTGATCTGTATTGTATTATTATCATTTGTAACTGTGCTTTACACGTTCAAACTCCTCTTCATTAGGGGCCATGACCTTGTATGAATCTCTCTCTCTCTCTCTGTCTGTGTCTGTGTCCGTATGTCTGTCTGTCTGTCTGTCTGTCTGTTTGTCTGTCTGTCTGTCTGTCTGTCTGTCTGTCTGTCTGTCTGTCTCTCTCTCTCTCTCTCTCTCTCTCTCTCTCTCTCTCTCTCTCTCTCTCTCTTTCTCTCTGTATGTATGTATGTGTGTGTGTGGTAAAGTTTAGTGTTGACAGTAATTCAGTACCTTCAAGCACCTGCACAATCAGACGCGGTAATACAATCAATATTGGTCAAACCTTTCAAGTCATCCCGTGCGTGAAGATTTCACTAAATAGCAATGACCATCAATATGCAAGTATTGTTATCAGCAGTACAATCAACACTACAAAATTGTGATCTTTTCCCACAAATCATGATAACTTACAATGGTTGCTCTATGCCTTACAAAAAAACATGGTAAATGAAGTAATGTTCCAAAAACTGCAAACAAATATCCAATCACTGTGAAGTGATCTGAAGCGATCAAAGCTAAGTGAATTTTCGTTGTTTTATTCGTTTATGTCTCACCCGATGAAGACCTAAGAGGTCGAAACGCGTTGTGTTTCGTCTTGTGACTCGTTTGTCCACGTTCTCTGGGCGGTTCGCTAACATTTATTTAAGATTCAATCACAGTTTGTCAAAATCAGACCATTTACTGCCATTTCTATCAAAGCAGAAATGGAAATATGAAATAATACATTACGAAATCAAGAACTTTGCTGGACTAGCTAGTCGCCGTGGCGAAGTGGTTGGCGTCGCGGACTCCCGGCTGGGAGGTCGTGGGTTCGATTCCCATCACCTCTGCCTCGACCGGCTCCTACCCAGAGTTGAGTTTGCTACGGGTTCAGATGGGAAGACTGGTACCACACAGTCGAGTTTCGTTCACTAAATGGATGCGTCTCTGAGACTATTGCTAAAATTTCCTGACCAGCACTGTAGCTGTCTGTACTTCTCGGGCCTGGTTGACGCCGGGATATATTATGAAAGTAAGCGTAGAGTACAGCCCTGTCATGCAGTCTCGGACCGGAATGGAAATCGGTAGCGTCATCTTCATCATTCTCATTCTCATCGATCATCATAAAAAAGTCACAAGTTCTGTGGCCCTTCATGCCCTGCTCTCATGGTGACCTCAGTTTTGATGTCCTCTCCACGTCTGTGGCCTTGGTTTGGTTCCGTCGGGGTCACCGGTATCGGCGAGTCCATGGGGGCTGTCGTGGACGGACGTGGTGGCGCCCTTCGGAGGGAGAGCTCATCACGTCGGCTCCGCGACTAAGCAATTATTGTCGTCAGTAGGGGGCTTAGTAGGTGGTGTCCTGCGTACGTTGGATCAGTACAGACGCCACTGAACACCACCGAAGTGACTCGGTAGCAGTGCAGTATCTCTTCCGGTGGGTTGCCTCTTGACAACTTGACATTGACTGCTTCCCGTGGATTGCTGGTGCCGAGGCTGCGGCGGTCTGGGCAGGGCTGTGGCTGTGGACGGGGTGTCGGAATGAGTGGCGTGGGTGCACTATCACTGAGGTGGAACAGAAGATGGGACAGAAATAAAAAAAACAACCACCTGTGCTGGACCTCGCATGCACAGTAAAGCGCCATGCATGTTGCGTTACCATATTACGTTACGCTTATATGGGACGCTTTCAACATGTAAGCGGAACTGAGCGCACGCTGTCAGGCATTGGCAATTAGAAGAAGCGGGAAGGTTTCCAAAGAGGATGCATGTTATATTTGTAGGAGTCATACATACCAACGACTCGACGGACATTCTCTTCCGAAATTTGGTTAGGGGTTTTACTTAAGCGCGATGTGTTTATTCGAGCATTCACACACAGAGAACCTTGGTTCATTTAGGCTTTTTCAAAGGACTTTTCGGGAAATGCAGTCAGAACCAATAGTAGCTAACTTCTTGCGAAGATTCAAACCCGAAATCCCAGGATCACCAGGAATGCGCTACTTGTTGCTAACAAAGAAGATGGAAAATGGACAAGTGTTGAGTGTTTGCAGACAATGAAAGAACTTGTAGCATGGTGCATCTGTCTTTTACCTTTTCTTTGTTCGTTTGTTTTTTAACTGTCATGGAAGACATCAGCAAACAAGGAAGAAAACAAGCGTGTCACGTCAGATATGAAAACATGGTTTATTTTTCTGATTGTCTTGCTTGTGTAGACGCCACGAGCGGAGCGCTGGATGCATCCAAGGACACATTTCCATTATCATTATATCATCATCATCATCATCATCATCATCATCATCATCATCACCATCATCATCATTATTATTATTATCATGAGTAGTGTTAGTATTAGTATTGGTATTGTCATTGTAATCATTGTCATTATTATTACTATTATCCTTGTTTTCTGATCATCATTATTATTATTGTATGGTTATTATCCTTGCTGCTATTGTTATCATAATCATCATCATTGTTACTATCATCATTATTATTATATTATTAATATGATTATTATATTTATCATTGTTATTTAGATTATTATTGTTATTGTTGTTGTCGTCGTTTTCGTTGTTGTTATTGCTATTAATATTATTGTAGTTGTTGTTATTGTTGCAATGATGATTGTCATGATAATAACAACAACAATAATAATAATGGTATTAATAGTAATAATAGAATATAACAATGATAATACCAACAATAGTAATAATTAGTGGTGGTAGTAGTATTGTTATTGTTGCTGTTGTTGTTATCGTTACTATTATCATCATCATTGTCATATGCTGTGGATGCCGGCAGCGCCCCCGCACACTGAATACCTTTGACCCCTCGAGGCCCATCGACGGGCGAATTCCCAGGAATTTGCGTCCACTGCCAATCTACCAGCTGCCACTGACCAGTGGGGCCACCACGTACGACACCCAATATACAGGGTGAGTAGATTATGTGTGTGTGTGTGTGTGTGTGTGTGTGTGTGTGTGTGTGTGTGTGTGTGTGTGAGAGAGAGAGAGAGAGAGAGGGGGGGAGGGGGGGGAGAATGAGCACCTTTTGTGTGCGTGTGTG
>CM065740.1:14267393-14277393 GCA_033310375.1 Conus canariensis | reverse complement strand
GTGTGTGTGTGTGTGTGTGTGTGTGTGGTACATTTAGCTCAGGTCCAGAATAACCCCTCCCCTCCAAATTCAGGTGCGATGTGATTGTGATGTCCATTGGGACACACAATTGTACAGCAAGGGAGTAATTCTGGAACAAGGGAAAGATCAATCTACACTAACTCCCACTTTGGGTGCGCTCCCTTTCTCGCCACCGGCGAGTGGTTTCAGGCGCGGAGCGATCACAAAACGTCATATCCGGTCTCTTTTAAGCACCGAGTTCCAGCAAGCTGGAATACCACAACGTTTATCGTGATGGCGGTTGAGTGGTGAGATTCAAGCGCGGGTGGGGTCTCAGCTTGGTATGCTGATAACGATAGAAGGAAAGAAGTGCGTACCTCCAGAACGACACCAGATGAAGAAGACTAGCGACAGTGTAACATTCCTACGGTGGAGGCGCCATCGTGGTCTGAACTTGCTAGGTTGAATCTCGCTGATGCCGGACACAAATATTTCCCAGTCTGGATGCCCATCTTGATGTGTTTTCGTTCTGGTGGTGCTGTGTAGTGTAAGATCAGCACCATTCGTCCACACACCTGGGATGATTACCCCCGTCTACTGTATCACTGTAGATGGATGTGGATGTTGAAGCTGAATATAATCAGCTGATTACAGAACTGCTTGAGAGTGTTATGGGTCCAGTAACACGTGAAAGTATTACAAGTAAGTGTCTGAGGCTGCCAACTGGAAGAATAAGTCGTCATATTTTTCATACTTTGGTTTAAGTTCTTCCCAGAACTCAGTGCGGTTTCAGCTTTCTTGTGAACAAATCGAGCCTTGCACCACGTAACACGGGCTCAGCATGCTAAAGGTCGCTACTTTTGAGCAGCGTGTGTCAATAGAAAAAATATGGTGACTGAGGGTGAGGTTAATACTTTTTGTGGCTATTTTTTGTTATTCTTATCTTGTTCTTGTGAAACGCGTGTGTTGTGTGGAATTTTGGGATGGATCAGAAAAGAAAAGTCTCTCTTAGTAACATAAAGAGATATTTCGAATATAACGGGAGGGGTAAACAGAAAAGTACTTTGGGAAGAATATTTACACATGAATTCATTAATTACTTTATTTGTTCTTACCGTCTTTTTATGGAAATCTTTTATTAAACACGAATACCTTTTGTAGGTATGTTTTAATTTTCATGTCTTCTTACCTGTTAATTATGTTGCAACAATGTAGTGTCTTTGAAATAAAAGAACGTTCGCTGCAGTTTGAACAAAAAGATGTATGTAAATTAAAAAAAAAAAAGTCTGGGTATGCTCTCTTCATTGTGAATCACATGTGAACATTTGGAACCAAACATTATAATCTGCATATATTCCACCGACTTTGCCTGTTCTAGTCTAGGCATATTCTATCCATTTATCTGAATCATATGTGCACATTTGGGATCAACTTGTACAACTGTACATATTCCGCCCACTTTCCCTTGTCTACGTAAAGACTTGGCATGTTCTCTGCATTCTGATGATACATGCAGGTTTGGACCAAAGATGTACAATCTGTAAATAGTCCGCCCACTTCGCCTACTTTACGTAAGCACGTATCCACACCGTGTATTATATTATCTTCTTTATTTTGTGTAGCAGGATTTTTACCATTCCTGTAGATCCTGAGCATTTCAAATGTTTATATATTCTGTGCAAATTGAGCTTTCACATTTCCATCTCTCTTCTGCCTGTCTATCTGTCACCCCCCCTCCCTCCCCTCCCCCATCCCTTTGCTCTGTATTTCTCTTAGCCTTTACCGCCTGTCATTTTCTGAACACTCTCAAGCGAGAATGTTCAACGAGAAACTAGCTTCACTCACTCTGATGTCTAACGTCTACTCCCGTGTGGACTGTCATCCTGTCCTGCCCGTGCAGGTGGCAGGTTCTCCAGGCGCACACTCCCCACCATGACCAGATGGCCCTGAGGTACAAGCTTCATAAGCTGCCGGCCGAGGACAAACCTCCCACCTTCTACAGGCATGAAGGACGCTACAATGAGGAACGGGCCGGTGAGGTTTCTACGTCATCGTCATTATCGGTCGTCATTATCAATCGTTTTGAATTGTCATCATCTTTCATCTTGATGACCTATCGTCGTCGTCGTCGTCGACGACGACGTCGTCGTCGTCATCATCATCACCGTTATCATCATCATTATCATTATCATCATCATCATCATCATTACTGTCATCATTATCATCATCATCATCACATCATTTGATATCATCATCAACCATCACCATCATCATCATCATCATATCATCATCATCATCATCATCATCATCATCATCATCATCATCATCATCGTCATCAACATCAGCATTATTACTATCATTATCATCATCACCATCATTTGGTATCTTCGTCAACCATTATATTCATCATCGTCTAGTGTTTCCGAGAAACAAGCTACACAAGTTTCCTGCCGAGAGACAAATGACAAGATTGCTACATGACTCACAAGGACAGATACACATGAACACACAAATAAACGCAAAGTAACTCTTATACAGTACACAATACAAAAACCTTACAGGTGGCTTTTCGACAGATTTGTCTCCTTCAGATGTTACAAACAACGGATATACAATCTGCACAGAATTAGTCTCCTACGACAGAAGTCAGCATGAAAAATGAGGTGATGCGGCAGACGGAGATTCTTATGCTGCCTGGCGAGAGTAGCGTTCTCTGTACTGTTCATGACTTGTTTGCTACGACAAAAAAGACATATTTTGTCGAAAATTCACTCGTCGGTTTCGCATCATGTGTTAGTTTAGTTTGCTACTTCGCATCCTGTTTGGTGTGTGCCTACCGCCATTAAACCTTCTACTTTCAAGACAGTTTAGGGACGCTACAAGCAGGAACTCGATGAGCGAGGAATGCACATAACAGTAGCTTTCATGAGGAGGTTAACTTACGGGTTCCTCTGCCCTTCAGAGAAGGGTGGCGTTTGAAACTTTTGCCTCTAGTTGCAAAGTGAGACGACTGCAGGCGGAAATCTAAACAAATCTTAAATAAATGTTAGCGAACCGCCAAAAAAAAAAAAAAAAAAAAAAAAAAAAAAAAAAAAAAAAAACCACGTGGACAAACGAATCACAGACAAAACACGACGCGTTTCGACCTCTTAGGTCTTCTTCAGGCAAGATACAAAACAATCAGGACAACGAAAATGAACTCGCAATCACTTATCTTCAATCACTTCAGCGCAAGATAGGCGTTGAATGAAAACGAGGCTGTCAGAAGGGAGATAATGTATGAGTCAATGATAATTATATTACTGATAGGAATACTAATAATGGTAATGATGATGGTCTAACCCACTCTCCTTTCTCCCATACTACGACTGCTGTTGCCATATTATCACCAAAAGGGGTAGTAATTCTGTCTTTATTTATTTTTTCAATATTTTGATCATCATCATTGCCATTATCAGTATTCCTATCAGTAATATAATTATCATCATTACTACCTTGACTCACACATCATCTCCCTTCTGACAGCCTCGTTTTCATTCAACGCCTATCTTGCGCTGAAGTGATTGAATTTAAGTGATTGCTAGTTCATTTTCGTTGTCATCCTGAAGAAGACCTAAGAGGTCGAAACGCGTCGTGTTTTGTCTTGTGATTCGTGTGTCCACGTTTTTTTTAAGCGGTTCGTTAATATTTGTCTGAGACTTTTGCCTCTACAGACAGTGAAGAGGACGCAGCAGATCAGACCCACCAAGCCGAGGACTGAGCCAGCAGTCAGCGAACACAGTGAACGTGTTCACTAGGCATGTCTCCACAGATGCCACTTTACAGTATAATGTACACATTCTGCCAAGGTTGACAAGACAGACGGGCTAATCATCCCAAGAGAACTGGGGGAGACAGGACCTGTCTATAAGTACACGGACTCCACCAGAACGACAATGTATTAACATAGATCTGCATGCAAGGAAATGCCAGTGCGTTTGTTTCGCGCCGGCAGGATCTGATGGAAGTCGCAGAGTTCGACTGGAAATTCGGTGCTCTCTCACTGAGCGAACAGAACAGTCCTCCCGAAAGAATTGTTGTAGGATTTCCTCATGGCCTTCAAGTTTGTAAGAGAAGAAAAATTCTTTTGTGGCATTCGATTTTCTTACTTACGACAGATGAAAGGTGGAAAATTGAACTGCAAAATGGAACATTTGTGGATGACTGTTCATTAAAATTTTTATGAAGGTTGTAATGGCGTAACCTGATTTTTTCTTTTTTCTTCTTGTGAGACACGGATCACAGATGGTAGGAAATTCAGGGATCCTCAGGAAAAAAAAAGAAACATTTCGGGTTAAAAAATAACTTTTGGACTGGTAATTATTAGCACCTCGTCCAAAAGACTAGCTCCTAGGTCACCGCATGAAGTTGAAGTAGAGATAGCAGGCCAAAGACAACTTTTACCTTGAAAGGCTTGAACTTCGGGTTGTGTGATGTCATTGCTTATTAGGTGTGGTCGCTAACCACTGGGCACCTGCTGCAAGAAATCAGTGTACACTTGTAGTGTGTGTGTGTGTGTGTGTGTGTGTGTGTGTGTGTGTGTGTGCGTGTGCGTGTGCGCGCGAGCGTGTGTGTGTGTGTGTGTGTGTGTGTGTGTGTGTGTGTGTGTGTGTGTGTGTGTGTGTGTGTGTGTGTGTGTGTGTGTGTGTGTGTTCAGGTCTGTACAAAACCAGTTACGACCCACACAGCCTCAGTTGGAGCATGAACGCAGAGTCTGAGGCCGGCTCTGAGCTGACCAATACCCTCAATTCTAATATCCAGGTTGGCGCTTTCTTTCTTGCTTTCTTTCTTTCTTTCTTTCTTTCTTTTTCTTTTATTTTTTTCACTCTTTCTTTCTTTTTTTTTCTTTCTTTCTTTCTTTCTTCTCTTTCTTTCTCTCTCTCTTTCTTTCTTTCTCTCTGTCTTTCTTTCTTTCTTTCACTGTCCTTGGGTGCTCATTTTAATTTTCTTTCGTTTTTCCTTCCTTTTCTTCAGCCCCCCCCCCCCCCCCCCCACCTCCATCCCCACCCCAATACCCCCTATCTACTTTTCCTCGGCTTGAAATATTGCGTGTGGATAAATACATGGGAATAAATAAAATATCGAGTAAATAGCCAGTGGGCATGTCTTGACTCATGTGTAATCATAACGTGTGCCGATGTTATTTCCCTTTGGGTATTTTAGTACAGAGTTCAGAGCTATAAGTAAAGATAACCAATAAACTGATTTCGAGTCACGTCGAATTTTTTTTTTTTAATCTTTAGACATCAGAGCGATGCATTGGAAACATTTATTCACTATTTTGTTAATTTGATTGTTATGTAATGGCATAAACATCTATTGAGGTAATAACATTTAATGTCAACGTCTGGATGAAAACTGAGGAGTTGAAATGATACTGATGCTGAGATCCGATGTTGACCTACTGTTGTCACAAAAGAGTGTAATGATTGCAAATCAGATTCAGCTAACCTCATCACGTTTAATCTACCTTTCCTTTTCCAATCTAGATCTGAACCGACCTGATCTAATCTAGCTTCACTTCCCCTTGCTGCTTTGTTTTACCTTAACCTGACTCATCTTACTTCTGACTTATCCTACCGATCCAATCTGACTTGATCTTTGCCTTACAGACCATACTTATCCACACTTACCTACCTTACCTGACCTCACTTACTTCTGTCTTATCCTACCGATCCAAATCTGACCTTAAATGTCTTTGCCTTACAGCACCATACTTATCCACACCTTACCTGACCTTACCTGACCTCACCTTACTTCTGTCTTATCCTACCGATCCAATCTGACCTTAAATGTCTTTGCCTTATATCAGCATACTTATCCACATTTTCACCTTACCTTGCCCAGCCTTACCATAGTTAAGCTTACCTCACCTAACCTAACTCAACCTAATCTTAGCTTGCCTCGTCTCACCTTATCTTAACTCCATGAGCACAACAATATTACCGAACCTTATCCACACTTACCTCATGAACATAACCGGACCCAATCTTACTTTACCTGCCTTCACCTCTCTTTCTACTTCTCTCCCTTAACCTACCAAACCTAAGCTGTCTGGAACTACCTCCACTGACGTAAGACATGCTATCAGCCGTCTGGCCCATGTTGTTGGGGATGTTGTGGTAAACATGACGGTGAAGTTCTGGTTCCCAGTCGCAGTTCCAAGTGTCCCTGCCCGCTGCCCGCCTCAACGAAGACGTCAACTGCGCCCTCAAGTATAGCCGGACCTACAGTCTGGCCAAACCGGAGCTGAGCGGAGACAGGCGTGATGGGCCTGAGGTTCGTGTGTGTGTGTGTGCGTGCCTGTCTGTCTGTCTGTCTGTCTGTCTCTCTTTGTGTGTGTGTGCGTGCCTGTCTGTCTGTCTGTCGGTCTGTCTCTCTTTGTGTGTGTGTGTGTGTGTGTGTGTTGTGTGTGGTTTGTGAGTGTGAGTGCCTGTCTGTCTGTCTGTCTGTCTGTCTGTCTGTCTGTCTGTCTGTCTCTCTCTCTCTCTCTTTACATATATATATATATGTGTGTGTGTGTTGTATGCGTGTGTGTGTGTGTGTGTGTGTGTGTGTGTGTGTGTGCGCGCGCGCGCGCGCGCGAGCGTGCGTCTGCGTGGGTGGAGGGGTGTCCCAAGTGGAGCAGGACCTTTAACTTGATGAAACCAGAGCTTTGAGATGGCAGGCGTGACGGGTCAGAACTTGTTTTTACTGCTGTTGCTTCTGCTGCTACTCTTATTCCTTTTCCTCCTTTCTCTTCCTCTTCCCCCTTCTCTTACTAATGTTGCTGCTGATACTGTCACTTATATAACCGCCTACCACCCCCACTACACCCCAACCAAGGAAACGACTGACGTTGCTTCTACTGCTACTCATATTCCTCCTCCTTTTCCTTTTCGCTCTTCCTCCACCTACTAGTGCTGTTGTTGCTGCTGCTGTTGATGTAACTCCCAAATCTCACCACCACAACCAACAATAGCACTGACGTTGCTACTGCTGCTGCTACTCTTATTCCTCCAACTCCTTCCCTTCCTCTTCCTGCTCTTCCTCTACTACTCTTATTCCTCCTACTCCTTCTCTTCCTCTTCCTCCTCCTACTCCTGCTGTTGTTGTTGCTGCTGACACTGCCACTTCTGTATAACCCCCTACCACCGCCACCACAACCAACGATACTGCTGATGTTGCTTCTGCTGCTGCTCTTGTTCCTCCTACTGCTCCTCCTCCTCCTGCTGCCTTTGCTGCTGACACTGCCACTTACGTCACCACCTGACACTGCCTCTTACATAATCCTCCTTACCATCACACCACCACCACCACCACCACCACCACAACGACATTTCATCCACCCACCCACCCCCACCATCCACTCCACGCCTCCTCTTCTCCCCACTCCCCCCTCCACCTCACCCCTCCGCCTCCTTACCTCCCTTTCTCTCCCCCCCTCCCCCTCCTCCTCCATCAGGTGATCCAGACCTACAACCAGCTGAAGAGCCACCAGCGACAACGCCTGCTGCCCCCACCCCCCGACCTGGCCAGCCCGCGCGTGCAGGAGAGGGAGCTCTTGCAGAGGGAGGCCACCACCATGGGCACGGGCTACAACGTCAAGAAGTTCCTGCAGGAGAACGCCCTGCACCCGCTGTGTAGGAACGACCCAACCACCCTTATGTCCGAGCAGAACCAGAATCTGGACAGGTTCGTCGGGTGTAGGAGGAAGGTGGGAGAGCGAGGGTTGGGGGCGGGGGGAGTCAGGGGGAGGGGGGGGGGGGGGCGTGGATGGAAAGAGAGCAGGGTGAGATCAGGATTAACTAGTTGAAGTTCCTTCAAGAAATCTGTTGTCCACCCCAAGCTCAGGCAAGACACTGCATTCTGGACCCGTTAGTTTGGAGACTGATATACCAGGAGGACAAAGGAGAAGGGAAGTAAAGGCCGACTGTTAGACATTTCAGCGATAGAACGTCCTCCATTCTCCAACCAGGAATCATCTCCTTGCCCTTATGTCTAAGAAAAAAGAGCCAGACTCCTAGATAAGTTCTTGACGAGAGAGAGAGAGAGAGAGAGAGAGAGAGAGAGAGAGAGAGAGAGAGAGAGAGAGAAGGGGTGCTAGAGAGAGAATGTCGGGGGCTGGAGGCGGAAGATAGAGTTGTGAGAGAGATGGGGGAGAGAGATGTTGGGTAGGGTGGCGAATGAGGGCGAACGGGGTTGGGAGAAGGGTGAAGGCATGTGTAGGAACAAGGGAGTTGTGGCAATACCGATACTTCAACCTGCAATCGTTTCGGGCCTGTTTTGATGATCACGTTGCTTCTGAACTCGAGTAAACTATAGCCGAGTCGTCAGTTTGTGGGGGACGCAGTCTGGGAACGAGGGACAAACAGCCACAGAAAAGAAACGACAGTAGGTAACATTCTGTTGTCAGGTAGTGGTTGATGTGCATGTCAAGTGTGTGAGGTGGTCAGCAGGACCTGGCCGAAGCCTAGCCGAACTCTTTTTGTCTATGACGTTTACAGAGTACGAACTCAGACTTTCCCGAAGCCTCCCAAGAAGAATGTGCACTTCGACCCGACCGTCAGCGTGGTGCCCTTGCAAGAAGACACCACCTCCACCCCCACCACCATGGTGCAGACCCAGCTGCTGGACATGAGAGACACCACGGACCCCCTGCCCCGCCCCTCAGTTTTGAGGACAGGAACCCTCCCCCACCCAGGCTCATCACCACCACCACCACCACAACGACTCCGATTCTTGTAAACCACGATCAGGACTTCTACGAACAGCCGGCCGAAGGCTTCGCAGAGTCGGCCGGGATGCCTGCCCAGCCCTTGCGACACTCCGCCCCACCCACTCCTGAAGGTCGAACCCGACATGTCCGTTTCGCCGAGAACGAGAACAACAACGCGGGTGGTGAGGACAGGTCCGTGGAGGAGTCGGCCCGGAGCCGCTACCGTTCCTTTCCCAAGCGCTGTCCTGGTTCCTCCCACGGCCACGGCCTGTTGGACACGGAGTACACTGACATGTACCGGGGCTACGTGGGCAACAGCGTGCCGCCGGGCGGCCTGAAGAAGACGACTCTCTCCACCTACCAGTTCCCGAACTTCGATTTGGGCTACAAGAATGACGCCCGCTTCCAGTGGGAGCCGGGCCGCGGGGTGCCCCGGCCTCAGACCACCCTGCTGAAGATCCAGGACTCCTTCAGCAAGATGGAGGCCAGGAGGAAGTTCCACGAGACGTTCCCGGAGGAGGCCCCGCCGCTGAAGCAGAACATCATCAGTGGACGGAGGCACCAGTTCTGGGGGTTCAACTCGTCGGTCATCCATGGGGACTGAGGGAAGGATGATGAGCGACTGGACAGAGAGTCGTGGGATGGGATGTTCCGTAGACTCTGTTTGTTGTGTTTGCGCTGGAGAATGGCATCTGCTGTTTTTGCACGGGAGAATGAATGGGATGTATGTGGTGTGTGCATGAGCGGTGTGTGTGTGTGTGTGTGTGTGTGTGTGTGTGTGTGTGTGTTTGTGTGTGTGTGTGAGCTGTGTGTGTGTAACTGTGTGTTTGTGTGTGTGTGAGCTCTGTGTGTGTGTGTGTGTATGTGCATGAGTGTGTGTGTGTGTGTGTGTGTGTGTGTGTGTGTGTGTGTGTTTTGTGTGTGTGAGCTGTGTGTGTGTCTTTGTGTGTGTGTGTGTGTGTGTGTGTGTGCGCGCGCGCGCGTGCGCGCGCGCGCGCTAATGACCATGCTTAGGCAAGAACTTTCATGTGCTAAGGTTTCGCATCCATCATCGTTTGAACTGTGATGTGGTACATGAACAACTTGGTGGCAAGGTTTGATCGCCACCTGTCCCATCCACCTTCCATCTCTTTTCAACAACATCTGGAAGTGGTGCCTCCGTAGATATGGATGACGACAGCTGACGACAGGAGGTTATGAACGATACACGGAGAGACGAGAGCACACTGCAGTAATATACAGATCGGAACATTCAGAGAAACC
>CM065740.1:14244893-14252393 GCA_033310375.1 Conus canariensis | reverse complement strand
TTGTTGCTTCTTTTAACCAAGATCGAGAGGTAGTCGTCCTCACTTTGAGAGTTTGTGTCAAAATATGATTCTACATGTCATTTTATTTTGTGCACTTCACTGAAATAAAGAAACCACAATGCACATGCTCAACACGCTTTGAAATGGAGAGAAGCACTGAGGTGAGGAATGCCTTCGGTGTCAGGGTCATGTGACCAGTTGATCTGCATGATTATTGCTTTATTGCAAACTCGTCTGAGATGTGTTTCATGGATGCAATAACTCACAAGGTGGACGATTTATCGTAGCAGCGAGGGATGCAACATTTGAGGGCAGTGAAGAAACCGTCGCAAGATAAATTCAGTTTCACAAAGAGACAACTTCATCAAGCTCTTCTTGTTGTTGGAGGGTCAGTGTCTTGATCATTTTCTGCACCAATCAGAAAATTTTATACTACTTTTCGTGCACCAATCACAGGGCATTACAGCTGTCGGCCATTTTGTCTTGCAAAGAGCCCCTAGACAGTGTAACATTCTCGCCTATTCCCAGCCTCCTTGCCGCTAGGGTGTGGCGCGAAACGCTCACGCTCGCCAAACATGTGAGAACTCTCGCCACCTTGCAGTTATGAAACGCGTCTTAGTTGTAACCACTGAAAGGCGTGGCGAGAGAAAGAGCGAGCACAAGAAGAAACAAAAATATTGCACTTGAGTGAGACAGTCGCCTAGTCTGGCACAGGCCATACACTTGGCGCATGAATTTCAGCAAGCAGCATAGGGACTGGGTTGGGAAAGGGCAAGGTTAACTGCAAACTTGTCGGAGGGGAAACACAAATCTTGGAGTCCACGGCCTTGTCTCACTTGGCTACACACAGGGTATAAGTAGGTTTTTCAGCTTACTACTGTAATATGCACTGCTGTCAGAAAACCACAAGAACGGAGTCTAGTCCTGCCATCTGCAACTACAAACTGGAACAGAATGAGAGTATAAGACACACCTCCATGGATGGAAATGAATTGCCCCCCCCCTCCCACCCCCCCTCTTAGCTCCTCGCTCATACACATCAGATTCCCCACACTCCCCCATACATTCACACACTAAAGTACACCACTGAACAAAACCAAAGAAAGGGTAAGGCGACACAAATAATGACAGAACTACAGAAAGCGTTTGAAAGGAAAGACAAAGTGGAAAAATCGATGTACATCGTTTAAACAACTGATGATGCACTCACTGTAAAATCAAGCCTCTGGCCCTCCTCCCCTCACTTTCCTCACAGTCATTGTCAAAATCCATTTACACGTTCATCTATGTTTTTCCATGTCCCTCCTATTTTTTCCCTGTAAAACTGAACAATTTGAGTTAAAAAAGAAAAACCCCCCTAACCCCCCAAAAAGGAAAAAGGGAAAAAAAAACCCCCGATTTTTTGGGAGTGGGGAAAAGGAAAAAACCCCCAAAAACCCCCCAAAAAAAAACCCCCCAAAAAACCCCCCTTTTTTTTTCCCCAATTTTGGGGTTAAAAAAAATGAAAAAAAATTTTTTTTTTTTTAAAAGGACCCCCTTAAAAAAAAAAGGCCCCCCGGGGGAAATCCCCAAAAAAAAAACCCCAAATTTTGTGAAGGATACGGGTTTTTAAAAAAGAAAAGGAAAACCACAAAACCCCAAAAAAGGAAAAAAAAGGGGGTGAAAAATTTTTCCCCCAAAAACAAAAAAGTATGGAAGCTGTTTTTTTCCCCAAAAACAAAAAAAAGGTATGGCCCAGGTGCTTTGTTAAACAAAAAATTTTTAAAGCCCCCCGTACAAATTTTTTTCACAGCCCCCAAACAAATAAAACAGACAAAAATTTTCAGAAAGAATCCAAAACCCCATTTTAAAAACCCCCCAAAAAAACCTAGTAAAAAATTTTTTAAAACAAAACACCCCAAAATAAAAAATTAACCCCCCAAAAAAAACATAATACGACATTTTTTGGGGAAAAGACCCAAAAATAGAATCTTTTAGAAAAAACCCCTAGTATAAAACTTTAAGAGACAAAACATTTTAGTACAATTCTTTTTGCACCCCAAAAATCGTAGTAAAAGGGCATATTTCAGAAAAGGGGCATATAGAAAAGAATTAAAAATTTTAAACCGAAAAACAAATGAAAGCCCCTTTAAAAAGTACAAAACTCCATGTATAGCAACTTTCTAGCAAGAACCCTCGTAAGACATCTTTATACCCCCAAAAACCCTGATTTAGACATTTTTTCAACACAAACTACAAAAATTTAAAAACCCCAAAACAGAAAACCCCTTTGGCAGACATTTTTAAGCAAAAAACCCCCAAAAAACCAGACCCCCCCCAAGTCCCCTAGCCCCCCTTTTTATATAGAAACACCCCCTAGCACAAAAATTTTTTTTAAATATAAAAACCCCTAGAAAAAAAATTTTTTAAGCCCAAACCCATATCCCCCCATTTTACAGTCCCCAAATATATTTTAAAATTTTTTTAAGTGGGGAATCCTTAAAAAAAATTTTACAGTAAAAACCCCATTTACCGAAAACCCCCTTTTAAAACTATTTCACCGTTCCCCAAAATTTTAAAATAACACTTTTTAAAATCCCAAAAATATTTAAAAAATTTACTTTTAAAACCCTAGAAAAACATAAAAAATTCCAACAATGTACAACTATTTCCGTTCCAAAATCCAAAAATAAAAAAAATTTTTAAATTTTCCAAAATTTGTGAACATTTTCAAGTAAAAATCCAAAACAGCATTTTTTCCCGTACAAACATCCGAAAAAGGGGTTTTTTCCAAAAAATGCCCCTTATCCCCACAGACTTTTTTTCCCCCAATAACCCTTTGAAAACATTTACGGGGGGGTTTTTCCCCATAAAAAAGGGTGGGGAAGGGACATATTTTTGGTCATTGCAAGTAGGAAAAAAAAGAGCCCCGGGGGAACCCCTACGGGGTCGCTGAAAAAGGGGGAAAAAGGGGAAAAAAAATTTTTTTCAATTTTTTTGTTTTTTTGGAGATAAAAAGAAAAAAAATAGGGGGTTGGGGGGGAAATTTTTAAAAAAAAAAGGGGGAAAAGGAGTTTTTTTGGCGGAAGAAAAAGCTTTTTTAGTCCCCTTTTAATTCTTCTGTGTGTCTTTTTTTTTTTTAAATTTTTGAATAAGGGAAAAAAAAATCGGGTATTTTTTCCTTTTTTTGGGGAAAAAAAAGGTTTTCCCCGGGTGGAAAGGCGGTTAAAAAAAAAAAAAAGGGGGAAAAAAAAAACCCCCCCAAAAAAAAAAATGTTTAAAAAACCCGGGGGAAAAAAAAAAAGGGGGTTGAGGGGGAAACAAAAATACCTTTGTTGGGGGGGAAGTAACCCCCCCTTTTTTCCCTTTTTTTTAAAATTTTTTGATTATCTTTCCCCCATTAACCCCCTTTTTTTTTCTTTTTTCTTTTTTTTCATTTCTTGTTTTTCCCCCTTTTCTTTGGGGGGTGAAAGGTTGTCCCCAAAATTTTTTTTTTAACCCCCAAAAAATTTTTAAAATTTTTTTTTTCGGGTGCGTTTTTGTCTTTCTTTCTTCTTCTTTTCCCCCTTTTTTTAAAGATTTTTAACCTTTTAAATTTTTTTCCCCTTCCAAAAACCCCCTTTTTAAAAAAAGGTTTTTGTTAAACCCCCCACAAAAGGGGGTTTAAAAAAAAGGGCAGGGGTGTGTGTGGTGAGGATGTATGAAAATTTTTGGGTTTTCCCCCGAAGTTTACTGTGAAAGAAAAAAGACAAGAAAAGAATTTTTTGTGAAAAAAGGGAAAAAAAATTTTTTTTTAAAGGAAAATTTTTTTGACATTTCACAATAAAACCCCCACTAACAAAAACCCCCCTTATTTTCATTTTTCTCCCCTTTTTTTTTTTGGGAGAAAAATTTTGGGGGGGTGTGAGAGAGAGAGAAAAGGGAAAAAAGAGAGAAAAAGGGGAAGGTTTTTTGGGGGCGAGATTTATTGAAAGAAGGTTTAAATTTTTGATCGAACCCCCGTAAAGAAAAAAGAAGCCAAAAAAAGAAATGTTTTCCCCCACTTCCGTCTTTGGGGAAAAAAAAAACCAAAAACAAAAAAAAACAACAAAAAAAATATTGTTAATTTTTTATAATGACATGGTAGGGAAAAAAAAGGCCCCCCAAAAAAAAAAAAAATTTTAAAAGAAATTAGGACAAATTACAAGTAGAAGAAGTGTAAAAAAGGGGGAAAAAGGGAAATAATACCCCCAATTTTTACATGAGGATGATTTTAATGCTTGTGAAAAAATAACGTTTAAAAAGTGAAAAAAGCTGGGAGAAAAATTTTAAAATTTTTGAAGAAAAAGGGGGTCCCCCGTTATCAAGGGGGTTTTCCATAAAAAAAAATTTGGGGGTTTTGGAAAAAAACCCCCCCGGGGGTTTAAAGTCCTCTATTTTTCCCCCGGAAAAAAAATTTAAAACAAAAGAGGGGGCCCCCAAAATTTTTTTTTTTAGTTTTTTAGGCCCCCAACAAATAAAATTTTAAAACTATTTTGAAAAACAGAAAAGATAATTAAGATTAAAAAAGGGGTTCTGAAAGGGGGGGTTTCCCCCCGAAGAAATCTTTAATGGTATTTTTTAAAAAAAGCATCTTAACCCCCGAGGGGGTTTGTATTTTAAAAAAAACCTTTAAAAAAAAATTTCCCCCGGGATATGAGGCGTTTGGCCCAAAAAAAGAAAAAATGAAAACCCCAGAAAAAAAATTATTAAATCGAACAATTTTACCCAAAAGGACAAAAAAAAAGGGGGGATTGAAAGGGGGTGTGAAATTTAAAATTTTGGGAAATTGTTGGGTCCCCTTTAAATTTTTTACGTGTTAAAAATTTTCCCGGAAAACCCTAAAGACGTGCATGAAAAATTTTTTCGGGAGTAAACTAGAGAAAGAGAAAAAACCCTTGTTTTGCCGGTGCCCTTTTTGGGCCCCGAGGAAAGACACCCCCCCAAACTTTTCAAAGTTTTATGAAAAAAAAGATGTGGAGGGAAAACCCGGAAATGAAAGAGAGAGGGCCCCGACATACAATCAAAAAATGGCACGATGTCTATTTTTAAACCCGGTTTTTTAAAAAGTTCACCAAAGGGGGCCCTAAACAAAAAAAGAGACCCAAAAACCCGGTTTCCCCCCTTAAAGGGGGAAAAGGGAGAAAAAAAACAATAGAGACTGAAGGAAAAAAAAACCCCAAAAAAAGGGCCCCCGGGTTTTTTTTTAAAACCCCCTTTGCATGGGGGAAGCCCCAAAGAGATCGGGGAAAAGGGGACTCCAAATGGGAATGTAAAAAAAAACTGGAAAAAATTTTTAAACAGAAATACTGAAAAAACCCCCTTTGAACAAAAAAGTGGAAAGATAACAGGACCAAGCCCCTTGAAGAAAAAAAAACCCGAAAAAGGAAAAACAGTTAGTTAGGTGGGGTAAATTTTTTGGGTTTTTTAAAAAAAAACCTAAAAGGGGAATTTTTTGAAGGCGGAGGACAGAAAAAGGTTTGGGTTTACAACATTTTTTGAGTGAAAAAATTTAAAAAAAAAAAATTTAAAGAGTGTGCCCCTTTGGGGACAAGGAAAAAAAGTGGAAAAAACCTTGAGTTGTTTTAAAAAAAACCCCAAAAGTTTTTAAAAATTTTTTAAAAGGGGGGAAAAAAAAAAAAAAAATTTGATTGTTTTGGAAAAATTTTTAGGGAGGTGGAGATACCCCCCACACAACACACAACAAAACACACAAAACACAACAAACCAACCAAAGTGGGGTGTGTGCGGCGGGGCCCCCGGTAAAAAAAATAAAACACAAAACCGCACAAGGATTTTAAAACACAAACAAAAAAAAAACACACAACAAACAAAAAACCCCCAAAGCGGCGCGACGGGGGCGCCATGCACGCAGAAAAGGGATGCAGCAGTATGCCCCCACAAAAAACGCACGTTTTTCATGTAGTCATGGGGCGAAAAACCCCCAAAAAAACACAAACAACAAAAAAAAACACAAACCAACCAACACACAAAACATTTGAAAATCCCCCCCCCCCCCCCTTTATTGTCTAAATTTCCCCTTTTTTCCCCCCGTTTGGTATCTAAAATTTTTTTAAAATTAAAAATTTTAAAAATTTTGGTTTTTTTTTGTTTTTTTTTTAAATTTTTTTTTTTTTACTCATCATACAAAAAAGGGAAAAAGAAAAAGGTATTCATAAATTTTTATTTTTCCCCCCGCTTTTAAAAAAACCCCCCTTTTTTTTTATAACAGCTATAAAATTTTTTTTTTTTATCTCCCCCAAAAAAAAAAACCCAAAAAGGTTTCCAAAAAAAAAATTCTTTAAAAAAAATAAGTGTATGTTAAAATTCCCCCCCCCCCCCATTTCCCCCTGCCACTCTTTTTTTGTCTCCAAAATATTTTACGAACAGACGTTGAAAAAACCCCTTTTTTTTTACATGACGCACGCAGCAAACAACCGACAAACCCCCAAAAAAACAACCACAACACACACACACACACACACACCCAAAAAAACAACAACGGGAAAAATTTTGTTTTGTTATAGTGCGTTATATAATGAGGCCCGATTTTTTTCCCCTTTTTTCTTAAGATTAAAAAAAAATAGTGAAAAAGGGTTTTTTTTTTTTAGTTTTTTTTATTATGGGGGTTTTTAAAAATTTTTTATTTCCCCTTTTTAAATTTTTTTTTAATTTTTTTTATTAAGGGGGAAAAAGGGGGGTTTTTTCCCCCTTTTTTTTTTTTGTTTTTTTTTTTTGTTTTTGTTTTTGTTTAATTTCAAAAAAGATTTAACGTTTTACACTCAAATTTCAAAACCCCCCCACCCCCCCCCTTTTAAAAATATGGTTATTTTCTCCCCAAAAAAATTTATTCCCTTTGTCATTTTTCATTTTTTCCCCCAAATCAAAAAAAATGAACGACTTTAAAAAAAAGAACGAAAAAAAAACCCCAACCCCAAAAACAAAAAAACACAACAAAACAAAAACACAAAAAGAAAAAATGAATTTAAAAAGAAATTTTTAAAAAAAGGGCTTTTTAAAAACCCTTCCAAAAAAACTTTGGGTTTTAAAATTTTTTAAAAACCCCCTTTTTTTTTTCCCTGTTTTTGCCTCAAAAGTATTTTTTTGGAATCAAATTTTTGGGGTACTTTTTTTTTTTTTTTTCAGTTCCTTTTCTTGGGGCTATAAAATTTTCAAGCAGGGATATTAGCCAGTCTTTAACCCCGGGGGGGTACTGCTAAAAAAGGCAGGGTTATTAAGATCCCCCAAATTTTTACAAGAAAGGGAATTTTGGTTTTTTTTTTTTTTTTCCCCTTTTTTTTTTTTCCCCTTTTTGGGGGTTTTTTTTTTTTTTTTTTTAAATTTTTTTTATCTTTTTTTTCTTTTTCTTTTCTTTTTTTTTTCTCTCTTTTCCTTTTTTTTTTTTTCCCAAAATTTTTTTTTTTTCTTTTTTTTTTTTTTGGTTTTTTTTTTCCCTTTTTTTTTCGCCCCACAGTTTTTTCCCCCTTTTTTTATTTTTTTTTA
>CM065740.1:14227393-14229893 GCA_033310375.1 Conus canariensis | reverse complement strand
ACACAATGGAGCAGTGCTCTTTGTTCCTTTTCGTGATGTAGTATGGCGTCAACCAGACCTAACATTCAGTCGTCTGCAGTGTTGGTCAAGAAATATTAGCAACACGTTTAGAGACACATTCATTAAGTGGATCGAAGCCGACAGCACAGAAGCGGGCCAGAGCCAAACAAACAAACAAATTTGGGATCCATGACCTTTCAAACCATGAGCCCAATTTGCTTATGGCAATACAACAGTGGCTGGGTATTTCCCACATGATAAAATGTTCACAAAGTCACTGTCTTTTACACCGTACCACACACAAAGATCAAAGGATGCTCTCCAAACCCCTATCTTCCTCATTTTCCTTTAATCCCTCATCCTTCCAACTCCTCCTCCAACATGTGGGTGGGTGGGTGGGGGAGAGAAAGAGAGATAGAGAAAGAGAGAGAGAAACAATTATGACACACTTTCTTACTTAATCCTATGAGTTCCCTGAGAGAGAGAGAGAGAGAGAGAGAGAGAGAGAGAGAGAGAGAGAGAGAGAGAGAGAGAGAGAGAGAGAGAGAGAATTATGACACACTTTCTTACCTAATCCTGTGAGTTCCCTGAGTCACACAGGTGCTGTAACACTCCTCCAGTAGACTCAATTTTGCGCTGACGTCTCCACGTGAGCCCCTGTCATCCCAGCTGCTCTCACTTTGGAATGCATGCACCACCAGCACCGAATCTGATCAGAAGGCCTCACCTTCCTTTCCCTCTGTGGAATCCACCTGAGAGCCTGTCTTATGATGTTGGTGGAAGATTTTTGCAGTGTGTGTGTGTGTGTGTGTGTGTGTGTGTGTGTGTGTGTGTGTGTGTGTGTGTGTGTGTGTGTGTGACCAATCCGTCTTCTTTTTCTTTTCTTTTTCTCTGTGTCAATCGAATTTTGTTTGGCTCTCTCCCACAGGGTCTTGCTGCAGATGACTTCTGGACATCTGATGTTGAAGATGAACCAAAGGCAACTGTTAATGAATGAAGGACGATTGTGGGTGTTGGACGTTCTTGTTCTCCATGTCTCTGAACCATGCAATAGAACAGACTTCACCTTTAAGTTGAATATTCTGATCTTGGTCTGGAATGAAAGGACGGTGGAGGCCCACATGGGTTGCAGGGTGTTGAAAGTACGCCTTATCTTGTTTATGCGGCTACTTACGTCTTGGTTTATTCCACCAGCTTTGCTTATGACATTGTCCAGGTAGACAAATTTCTTCACTTCTTTGATGCTCTCACCTTGCAGCTGAATGGAGTCTTGCTGTTCGTATTTATCCCCATTGCTTCAGTTTTCTTGCCGCTAAAATTGAGACATATTTTCTTTACTTTCTTAGTCAGACGGGATGATCTTTGCCGGAGTATCCTGGTATTTGTGCAAAAGGAGACTGACATCAATAGCGAAGTCGAAGTCTTTCAGCTGTTTTGTCAAAGTCCACTGTATGCCAGTATTTTTTGCCAGCAGTTGTAGTTCTTTATGATCCAGTCTATCCCAACAAGAAGATGGATGGCGATAAGAGGCAGCCCTGTTTTACACAGGTCCATACCTGGAACGGATCAGATAATTTTCCGCTGTCTATGACTGGACAGGTGGATTTGTCATGAAGGTGCTGGTTGATGGTGATAAATTTCGTTGGAAAGCCATCGTAGTGCATTAGCTTCCAAATGACATCCCTGTCAACACTGTCAAAAGCTCTCTCTAATCCACAAGTTTTATAGGCAGGGAAGACCGCCATTATAATCACTACTCGATGATAGTTTGCAGTGTTTCTATCTGGTCAGTGCATGATCTTTTTTTTATGCTGATCGATGACAATGAAGATGATTAAGATGATGCTACGGATTTCCATTCCGGTCTGAGACTGCATGACAGGGCTGTACTCTACGCTTCTTTCCATAATATATCCTGGCGTCAACCAGGCCCTAGAGATACAGACACCCGCAGTGCTGGTCAGGAAATTTAAGCAACGCTCTCAGAGACGCATCCATTAAGGGGATGAAACTCGACTGTGTGGTCCCAGTCTTTCCAACTGAGCCCGTAGCAAACTCAACTCTGGGTAGGAGCCGGTCGGGGCAGAAAAATCCCACATGAGTCTGATGGAATTGAACCCACGGCCTCCGAGCCGGGAGTCCGCGACGCTAACCACTTCGCCACGGCGGCTGGTGTGCATGATCTTTCTTGTCACAAACGTACTTGTCCCTCTCGACGTCGTTTATCAAGGGCTTCCGTCACTGTCTCAGGCAGGAGCTTGCTGATAACTGATAGCAGCATGATTCTTCTCCACTTGTTGCAGTGGAGAGATCACTTTCCTTTGCTTTTTTTCTAGATTCGCTTTTTCCTATTCGTCCAGCTCGTCTTTTTCTTTGACTTTCTGCTTTTTGCAGTGGGTGCAGCATCTCAGTTGATGCCATCTTGGCCTTAAGCCTTTGGGTGATATACTTACTGCACTTGCTGTTTTGTTGTCTTTTAGGAACTAATGGCTTGGTGAGC
>CM065740.1:14197393-14219893 GCA_033310375.1 Conus canariensis | reverse complement strand
TACATAATGATCAAGATGCATAATGGTTGCTATTTCTCTCCTCAAAATATATAATGGTCATATTTTTCCCTCGTCAAGACGTGCGATGGTTGCCATTTTCGACTGCAAGATGTGCAATGGACATCTTTTTCCCTTTCAAGATGTACAATAGTTATCCTCCCCTCCCCCTCAACCCCCCCCCCTCCTCCACCCCCACCCCACCCTCTCCGCTAAACGCGCTATGGTAACTTTTCTGCCCCTTTGAGATGTATAAACGTCAGCCTACCGTTCGCGCAACGAGGTCTCACATCCAGGCAGACAAAAAGAATAGAGATCCCTCATTTAAATAAACTTTACACTTTTTACATGGAATACTTTTTTTTCTCCAAAGTTTCACATGATTATTTTCATGCACAGGTGGCTTAACACGTACTCACATAATTTTTTTTGTTTCCAGTTTGCCTCAAACCCTCTCACACAAACATCTCTTTCGGCAGACAAAATTCCCTTGTCCTCAAACACAATTAACGCAGTTTTAATTCCTGGCTTTTGTCTAAACAAACCACAAAACCTTCACAATCTCCGGGACTTGACCTCGATTCACGAAATGCATATCTTGTGCCTGTGCCCCACTCACTTAAACTAGTGGACAACGTATCCCTAATCTAACGGGAAAAAAATGTTCCCTACAAGAAAAGAAACATTCATCATTTTGTCTAAATCAATTCAGACAATATCTTTATGTGCAGAAATATTAATTTTTTGTGTTTTCTGTTTTCCTTTCTATTCAGCGCATCTTACGTGGAAGTTTGGTAAGCCTGTCATGGACTAGTCGTGGGCTTTATAGTTATCACTGACACTTTCCGTGTCCTTAAAATATAAAAGCATGCGCCCTCGCCAACACCTCCACATACGACGACGTCGACAACTGACCATCTTATAGGTGATAAACCAGCTGTCTTGTGTTAGCTGCTCACTACATTCGATGCCTGCAAGTGGCACGGTTTCCATGAGTACGTGGGCCAAGGCACAAGAGGCGAAACAAGACCTTAAAAAACCTTCTCTTTTCAAAGAATGCACAAGTAATCTGTTTTCCGTCGACATAGTCGTTTCACATATCAACACACTTCAAACGAACAAGAACTCGGGCACATTTCAGCGACAGCAATGGTTACCTTTCCCCCGTGAAGAAATGCAATAGATAGTATCTCCCATTAAAGTTGCACAATGGTTACCTCCTCCCTTCCCCTCCGCCAAGTTGTGCAATGCTGACCCTTTCCTCATTCAAGATAAGAAATGGTTTTTTTTTTTCTGTCTTTCTTCACTGTCATCTTCTGTTTCTCTACCCTTCGGGACCCTTCTACTATGTTCGTTGTGGAGACTCTAGCATATGTTATGACATGGCTGTAACCTGGCGGCAAGGTAGTAGAAATTGTCCACACTGTCCACAATGGGTACTGGATGCCCGTCCTGCGGTGTCTAGTTTTGCCATTTGGCTTTTTTCATATATGTGTGTAGTATTTAAATGTTTTTTTAAACGAAATTTTCAATGCTTGGGAGTAGCAAATGAAGGGGAATACCTAACAGCAAAGCCTAGTTTATATGCTATAATAATTATGTAGTAGTTTACCCGCCATGTCATTAACTGTATTTGTTGTTTTTGTACTCCCAGTTCTTATAGAACAGGGAGTACTTTGCAATGGGAACAAAGAAATGCTGTCTCTCTGTGTGTGTGTCTGTCTGTCTGTCCGTCCGTCCGTGGTCAAAATGTGTTCCACTCGCTCCAGGCAAAACTACTATGCTGATCTTTCCGAAAATTTGTAGGTATGTTCATTATGGGTCATGGATGATGCCCGATGTTTTATTTTACCATTATAGCCGTTACTAACGGCTACAACGGCCCACAACGGTTTTTCTTCTTTATGGAATATCTCAGAAAGTACTTGGCCGATCTTTCTGAAAACTTGTAGGCTTGTTCATTATGGGTCACGGATGATGCCCGATGTTTACCAGAAAGGCCGTTACTAACGGCTATAACGACCCAAAACGGTTTTCCTCTTTATGGAATATCTCACGCGTATTCAAGATAAACTGGGAGTACGTTTATATGCTTTGCATCTTGTTTTCTTTGTCAGGATGTCATCTTTCTGACGATCGGACCTGGTCAGGATGTGTAATTTTTTCCCTGCACTAGTCTGGCAACCTTGAAAAAGGTTCATGTGTTTGACAAAGCTATGATAATAAAAACTTCGAAAAATTAAAACCTTTCCCCCTTCAAGATGTGCAATGATTATCATTTAGCCTTCAAGATAGGCACGTCCCTATCACCTTCGAGATCTAAGGTGGTTACTTATTTACCCTTCAAGATATACAGTCATCCCCTCCCCTCCGATCCTTTCAAATTGTACAGTGATTAACTCCCCCTTGCCCACTCCCACCCGCCGAAAGATGTAAAATGTTTACCTTTTCCCCTTCAAGATGTGCAATCTTTACCTTCCCCTTCCCCTTCAAGTTGAGCAATGTTTACCTTTTCCCCTTCAAGATGTGCAATCTTTACCTTCCCCTTCCCCTTCAAGTTGAGCAATGTTTACCTTTTCCCCTTCAAGATGTGCAATCTTTACCTTCCCCTTCCCCTTCAAGTTGAGCAATGTTTACCTTTTCCCCTTCAAGATGTGCAATCTTTACCTTCCCCTTCCCCTTCAAGTTGAGCAATGTTTACCTTTTCCCCTCTTCAAAATATGCCATGGTTACCCTCCGCACTATGAAACTGTCATCGTTACCTTTTCCTCTTCAGAGTGAACAATAATAGTTACCTTTCCCCCTTCAAAGTGTACAATGTTTACCTTTCCCCTTGAAGTGATGCAACGAATACCTGTTACCCCTTGAAATTATACATTGGCTACCTTTTCCTTTTTTAAGCAGTACAATGGTTTTATGCAGTACAATGGTTTCTTTGCCCCATTAATCTGCACAATGGTTACCTTCTTCTTCTTCTTCAAGCTGAGCAATGACCACCTTTTCCTCCTTCAAATTGTGCAGTTGCTACCTTTCCTCGTTAATCAAAGCAACGGTGACTTTTCCCCCCTTCAGGCTCAGTCTTAGGTACCCACCTCCCTTATAAGCCGTGCAATGGTGATCTATTCCCCTTTTCAACTGTGCAATGGTCACCCCTACCTCCTTGAAGTTGTGCAATGGTCACCCCTACCTCCTTGAAGTTGTGCAATGGTCACCCCTACCTCCTTGAAGTTTGCAATGGTCACCCCTACCTCCTTGAAGCTGTGCAATGGTCACCCCTACCTCCTTGAAGTTGTGCAATGGTCACCCCTACCTCCTTGAAGCTGTGCAATGGTCACCCCTACCTCCTTGAAGTTGTGCAATGGTCACCACTACCTCCTTGAAGTCGTGCAATGTCACCCCTACCTCCTTGAAGTTGTGCAATGGTCACCTTACCTCCTTGAAACTGTGCAATGGTCACCCCTGCCTCCTTGAAGTTGTGCAATGGTCATCCCTACCTCCTTGAAGCTGTGCAATGGTCACCCCTACCTCCTTGAAGTTGTGCAATGGTCACCACTACCTCCTTGAAGTCGTGCAATGTCACCCCTACCTCCTTGAAGTTGTGCAATGGTCACCTGTACCTCCTTGAAACTGTGCAATGGTCACCCCTGCCTCCTCGAAGTTGTGCAATGGTCATCCCTACCTCCTTGAAGTTGTGCAATGGTCACCTCTACCTCCTTGAAGTTGTGCAATGGTCACCCCTACTTCCTTGAAGTTGTACAATGGTCACCTCTACCTCCTTGAAGTTGTGCAATGGTCACCTCTACCTCCTTGAAGTTGTGCAATGGTCACCCCTACCTCCTTGAAGTTGTGCAATGGTCACCCCTGCCTCCTTGAAGTTGTGCAATGGTCACCCCTACCTCCTTGAAGCTGTGCAATGGTCACCTCTACCTCCTTGAAGTTGTGCAATGGTCACCCCTGCCTCCTTGAAGTTGTGCAATGGTCACCTCTACCTCCTTGTTGAAGGGTTTCGATGGCAATGGTCACCTCTACCTCCTTGAAGTCGTGCAATGGTCACCGGTTTCTCTCTTCAAGCAGAACAATGATTACTTACCTCCCCTGCTTCTTCAGTTTGCGCAATGGTAACATACTTCCCACCAAAGCTGTACAATGTTTATTTTTCCTTTAAGTTGTGTAAGAGATACGCATTTCTCCTGTCAGCTCTGCAACGGTTACCTGTGTTGTCACTTTTAATGTATGCAATGACTTTAAGCTGTACAACAATGAATCATTTCCTTGTTCAAGCTGTAACATCTTATCTATTTTTCTTTCAAGCTTTCACACAATAATGACTTTTTCTTCCTGCAAGATGCACCATGGTGACTTGTTTCCTTTTCATAGTTCACAAAAGTGATGTTTTATTAACTCCCCTCCTCTCCACCTCAAGTCACGAAGTGAACTACCCTCTCCCCCCCCCCCTCTCCCTCCCATCTCCTTCTGCACAAGGTGGTCAATGGTTCCATTCCTTTCTTGGAGATGTGCAGTAAGTTACTCACCAACCTCCACCATTTCTCAAACTGCACGATACCTCACCCTCCTTCCCCCTCTCTCATTTTCTTCCTCCTCCCCCCTTCCCCTCCCCCTTCCCTCTCCGTCCCTCCCATTTCAAGCTGCGCAATTGTTCTGTTCTCATTGTTTATTCTTTGTGATGACATCCTTTTTTCTTACCTCTTTGTTGCTCTACGATTGCCATCATTTCCATTCAAGTTTATTTTTCTTCCCCTTCAAACTGCGCAACGTTAATCCCCTGCCAACCCCCCCCCCCACCCTTTCCTACCCCCCACCCCCTACCCCTCCCCGTCGCTGCCCACCCCTCTTACCTCCATCCCTCGCATCCCCTAGTCTGCGCAATAGCTATCATTTTACATCTGCCGACAAGAAATTTAAGAGCGGCGTTTTGGACTGACATTTGTATCGGCAATCTCAGGGGGCGAAATCCTGTATTGCTCGCGAAATCCCGGGCCTATTTTGACGGTGACGGTGATCTTCATGCATTATGCAATGCTAGTGAGACGTAAATGTCATATTGCTTTCTCCATGACATAGCAAGCCAGGTCACATACATTATAACCATTTACTGACCTCATAGTTTAAAACGAAACACGTTTTTCATTCCTTTTTTTTCTGATACAAAGAGAGCTGAATATCATAAGCTTTTCTTTTCGTTTCTTTTTTTCGGACGTTGCGATATAATGACACAAGAGCTTGCCGGCATGAACGGATGACATTTGAAAAAGACATAACGGCTGGATAAAAAATGTACTCAATTGCCATTCAGTTTGCTAAATATTGTGGAAATAAGCTGACTCATAAAGCAACGACGGCGACAATAAACAGGAATAAGACGAAACAAAACGAAACAAAACAAACAACAGCAATCACAACAATAAGCTGTCTCATAAAGCAGTAATGGCCACAATAAACAGAAACAAACAAAAACAAACGAACCAAAGAATAACAACGACGACGACGACGACGATAACAACGACAACAACAATAACAACAGCAGCAACAACAACAATAACAACAATATTGAACAAACCCAAACAACAACGAAAGTTAAACATCAATAAATAAGGAAGAGAGATTTCCCTTACGCAGGAAAACAATAACAAGCAAAATACATCAACAGCAATGTTGCTGGCAGCACCAGTTCATCTAGCACACATACAGACACGTGGCACACAAATCAAGCAACACAATTGCCCTGAACAAACAGTCAGTTCCAAACGAGATGACATATGCACACAGCATCGATAGCACAAGCAATGTATAAAGTTAATGTTTCTTCAAGACTGTTCTGGTTTTCTGAAATTGAACGCTGTCACATACAACACACAGACGAACAACACAAAGAAGAAATAAGGTAGCGTCCGTATGGTTTATGTGGCTTCCTTCACACACGCACAGACACACACAGACACAGACACACAGATACACACACACACACACACACGCGCGCGCGCGCGCGCACACACACACACACACACACAGTAACACACACGCACACACACATACACACACACATACACACACACACACACAGAGTCACACACACACACACACACACACACACACACACACACACACACACACACACACCACATTGTTCGAAAAGCTCTCTGAACCAGATTTTTTTTTCCCATAGAAATTTACCCATTATGAATATTTCATTAATCCAAACAACGATTTCCCGATCGACTTACAAGCCCTATCTCTCCTAGATGCAGGACTAACACAATCATTCTAGAAGAAAGAGCAACATTGCTATTGATGTGGCACCGTACATGGTTCTCTCCTTCCCTTTCTTTTGCAACAGATTTCTGTATGGTGTTTACTTTCTAGGTATGCATGCCTGGCTGCCAGAGCAGCAGAACCAACAGACGATGATGCTCTCCTACCCTGGCTGGAACTCCAAAGCACTGCCAGTGATGTGTCTTTGTTAGCAGCACCTCGTATCCTCTCCTGTCCATCTCTCCCCGCAATATATACTGCTCAAAACAATTTAAGAGCCAGTTGAAAACATTCACACACAACTCAATCGAAAAACAAAATAACTTCTTCAAACAATCTAATTGAAAATTCATCTATGGAACGATACAATACATCAGAAATCAACGAATAACAGCTGCTCAAAAACAACTTCGTGGGCTTAACTGATGAACACCTTCATTTCAGAAATCAGAACAGTCAAATCAAATGACAATCGATGTCAATACTAAGTATGGCCGCCATTAGCGCGGATTCAAGCTAGACTGCGACCATGTTTTCGTGATTTCGGTGTTTCTTTTGTGAGCTTGTTCAACCCACTAGACTCAGATTCAACTGAACACATGCCAAAGCCAGTTTTGCATTGAAGCAGTTGCCACACTTTCAGTACAAAAATTGGACAAAAGCTTTGAATTCTATACACTACGACGCGTTATCTAAACCATATGAAAAATGCAGGTGGCTCTTAAATTGTTTTGAGCAGTATAGTATGTATTTATTCAGCAATTTTCTGTTTAATACGTCGCTTTTGGAACATAGCTTCTTGTTGAAAAATAGCCCATTTAGCTGTCGTGTTGACAGGATAACATATTATGATATTATGACAAACATTGCCACTTGCCGGGATGACGAGGCAACACATATAATAATGCCCGGGAAAATGGCTGATTCAGTGATCAGGATGACGGGACAACTCATGTCGTTGTATACAAGTCATCGGTCAGCGACCAGGTTGATGAAAAACGTGTGTCATTGTGGAAGAGGTCCATTAGTTATCAAGTCGGCGGAATAACACATGAAATGGTCAGAAATATGATTCATTCGAGTATTAGGTTGACGGAATGGTATATGACGTTGTGAGAAAATGGCTAATTCAGTTATCAGGTTCATGGAATAACATTTGTCATTATGGAAAATAGCGTTTATTCAGGTATTAGTGTGAACGACTAACAACACACGTTGTCCCTCAGAGCCAATTTTTTTTTTTCTCTTTTTTTTTTGCGTCACAGGATCATAATCTAGATGAGTAAAGCATATTTCAAGTTTTTTCTGTCTGGGGACGCGTGCACACAACACACACACACACACACACACACACACACACACACACACACACACACCACACACACCACACACACACACACACGGCAGCGCGCGCACACACACATCGTGCAGACAGACATGCACACACACACACACACACACACACACACACACACACACACACACACACACACACGCACGCGCATGCATGAATACCCCCCCCCCCCCCCCCCACACACACACACACACTCCTTGGACAGATTTAACAACGCCCCCCCCCCCCCAAAAAAAAAAAAAAAAAAAAAAACAAAAAAAAACAGTTCTCCTCCTCGATTAGCGACAGAAAACCTTGCCCAAAGAAGTGACCTACATAATTCACAAGGCCACCCCTGTGGAGCCCTGCAATTCTTCTCAGAGAACCACGCCCTTCCTTCCGCCCACACTTCACTCAACGACCTTTCACTTCCCAAGAAACAGGAAGCTCGCAATATGCCTGGTTCAATGTAATTGCCCTCCACAGAAATACAGACAACTTGAAAAGATAATGCAGTGTTTCTGAATCTGACGAGAGTCCTTCTGGTCATCTGGAGAGGTTTAAGCTGTTCCTGTAGCCAGATCTTTCTTTCTTTCTTTCTTTTTTTTTTTGTGGCATCAGCTGTCGGAGCAATGGACCACTAAGGCGGTGACTTTTTCTTTTTTTTTTTTTTCTTTTTTTTTTTTCCTCCTAAGGCCGAAATCCATCTTTTCATTTTTTTTTTGGTGCTTTACACTGTCCTCTTCATCTGAAAAAAAAAAAAAAAAAAAAAAAGCGGGGAAAAAAAAAACAATTTCGACACCTAGCTTTTTCCCCTCTTCCCCCCCCCCCCCCCTTTTTTTTTTTTACAACCAGTCTCTTACACACCATGCATAGTCTGTATGTTCTCTCATAAATGGACACATTTTTTGCTGATTTTAGTGTTTTGGCGTTTGATACAATGTGTCTGGGTTTGTTAATGTTCTAATGTGTGGTGTACTGGCACACTCACTCTGATAATGTGCTGCTTATACAAAGAAAACAACAGACAGACAGAGAAAAAGAAGGAAAGAAAGGAAGGAAGGAAGAAAGAAGAAACGAAGACAAAAACGAAAAAGAATTCATTGCTGTGTAAAAACAAACGAAATAACAAAATAAATGTGCAGTTGTGAAGCAAATGTGAAACACAGTAATCTTCAGGCCTGGATGTGACCAGGTTGAATACATTGAATCCAACATAAAGATTTCCTTTCTCCTCCTCTGTTCTCTCCCGTGTGTCCGAACGAGCCAGATCTTTCAGAGTCCGTGTGTCGATCAGGGTCTAATCGATGAAGGAGTCCATTTCATCAAGTACAAACGTTTGTCGACAGACATGTCAAATAAAGATGTAAACCAAGCCTTCTTGTCACTTGAACCAGTTCTATTCAAGGGCTTTATCATGAAAAAAAATGTTTACACACACACACACACACACACACACACACACACACACACACACACACACACACACACACACACACATGCACGCACGCCCACACACACACACACACACACACACACACACACACATGCTTGCACACACACACATACACTCACACACATACATACACATGCGCGCGCACACACACACACACACACACACACACACACACACACGCACACACACACACACACACACCACACACACACACACACACACACAAGAGAGAGAGAGAGAGAGAGAGAGAGAGAGAGAGAGAGAGAGAGAGAGAGAGAGAGAGAGAGAGAGAGAAGGTGTACGGGTATGAGGTACGTGAGACAGGGGAAGAGGTGGAGCGTTCTTCAGCCCTTATGTAATAAGAGGACAAAGGTTGACCTTTACAACGGTCAGAATCGATTCGGCAGCCGATGAATTTCGTTCTCTGGCAACGCACACGGTTAAATGGCAGAAGTCCAGAGAGACATCGAACACGTACACATTGGTGAATGCGTTTAAACCATAGAACAGGCACAGGACCTCTACACATTCCCTGACAACATAAGACACGCACATAAGGAAAAATTCCTTTACAAAGTAGTAAAAGCACACATCCACACATGCCCTTGTGAGATAGAAAAGACACACGTTCACACATGTCCTTTCCATATATAGCATTTACGCATTCACATATGCCCTTTCAAAATAAAACCTCCATATATCCAAATATGCCCTTTCAAAATAGAACAGGTACCCATCAACGCATCTCTTAAGAGATGGAGCAGGTAAACATCCATACAAACTCACGCCAGATGAAACAGGTACACGTCCACACATGTCATGACATTCTGCAAACATTCATATTCGTCATTGAAAGATAGAACAGGCAAAAATCGCCACATTTCTATAGGAGATAGAAAAGGCACACATCTACATATGTGTCTTTAGGAGACAGACCATGTACTTGTTTAGATATGCAAGTGTAAGATACAGCAGGCACAGCTTCCACACATGTCCTTACATGAGAGAACAGCCACACATCTGCGCATGGTCCCACAAGATGTACAACAGGCACATATGCACACATACAAGCCCAAGATACAAAAGGCACACGCTGATGACTGCACCTACAAGATGGAAATGCTACTCATTGATGAAAGTTCTTGGACGAGAAACCAGGAACACGTTAACCAACAACTGGAACAACATCATGGGTGGCTGAACCAAAATAACTCAGAGACAGTTAGAATAGCCACCAGCTCAGCTGTGAAAACTGAAGTCCTTTTCCAGGATAACAAGACAGAAGAAGAATCACGTCACAAAGCCCTCTTGTTTAAAACAGTAAGTCAGTCCCCATCGAACCTCAAGCCAGGACATTGATGTATGGCAGGAGAGAAGAATGAGAGGCCAAAGGGAAGGAGGAAAGGAGTAGAGGCAGCTGTGGGTAGTCCCAAATAATTGGTGAAGAAGAAGGGAGTCTGTGAAAGACTGCAAGCTTTCAAAACCCAAAATAACTCCTGACAGTGATGATCGTTTTCTTATTTCAATAAGCACACAAGCCCTGTTTGGGGCTGGTAAAATTCCCCGAGGAGTAGAGTGAATTCATTATCCAGACAGGACTGTGAGTCGTCTCGACTGTCTGGGGATTCAAAGTGTTCTACAGACAGACAACGAGAATAATGAAGACATATTTGGAGTCAGTGGGACACACACACACACACACACACACACACACACACACACACACACACACACACGAGCCAGTGGGACACACACACACACACACACACACACACACACACAACACACACACACACAACACACACACACACACACACACACACACACACACACACACACACACACACACACACACACACACACAACACACACACACACACACACACACACACACACAACTCAGTTGGAAGCCATCGCCCCTACCCGAGCGAGAAAAAACGAAACTTTCACGACAAACACCATACACATAAATCACACTTTCCTCTCCCGCCCTCTTGACTCCCCTCTATCACAACACCCACACTCATCTGCCCCGCATCTCTCTCCCACTATCAGACCCTCCAACTCCTCTCCCCACACCCACACTCATCTGCCCCGCATCTCTCTCCCACTATCAGACCCCCAACTCCTCTCCCACACCCACACTCATCTGCCCCGCATCTCTCTCCCACTATCAGACCCTCCAACTCCTCGCCCCACACCCACACTCATCTGCCCCGCATCTCTCTCCCACTGTCAGACCTCCAACTCCTCCCACACCCACACTCATCTGCCCCACATCTCTCTCCCTCTATCAGACCTCCAACTCCTCTCCACACCCACACTCATCTGCCCCACATCTCTCTCCCACTATCAGACCCTCCAACTCCTCTCCCCACACCCACACTCATCTGCCCCCCATCTCTCTCCCACTGTCAGACCTCCAACTCCTCTCCCACACCCACACTCATCTGCCACATCTCTCTCCCTTATCAGACCTCCAACTCCTCTCCCCACACCCACACTCATCTGCCCCGCATCTCTCCCCACTGTCAGACCCTCCAACTCCTCTCCCCACACCCACACTCATCTGCCCCACATCTCTCTCCCTCTATCAGACCCTCCAACTCCTCTCCCCACACCCACACTCATCTGCCCCGCATCTCTCTCCCACTGTCAGACCCTCCAACTCCTCTCCCCACACCCACACTCATCTGCCCCGCATCTCTCTCCCCTTCGACCCTCAACTCCTCCCCACACCCCACTCATCTGCCCCGCATCTCTCTCCCACTCAGACCCTCCAACTCCTCGCCCCACACCCACACTCATCTGCCCCGCATCTCTCTCCCTCTATCAGACCCTCCAACGCCTCTCCCCACACCCACACACATCTGCCCCGCATCTCTCTCCCTCTATCAGACCCTCCAACTCCTCTCCCCACACCCACACTCATCTGCCCGCATCTCTCTCCCTCTATCAGACCCTCCAACTCCTCTCCCCACACTTATCTGCCCCGTATCTCTCTCCCACTGTCAGACCCTCCAACTCCTCTCCCCACACCCACACTCATCTGCCCCGCATCTCTCTCCCACTGTCAGACCCTCCAACGCCTCTCCCCACACCCACACTCATCTGCCCCGCATCTCTCTCCCACTATCAGACCCTCCAACTCCTAATGTCTGCAGTGGAACGTTGCAAACAGTGCAGGATACAGTGTATAGACACACACACACACACACACACAACACACACACACACACACACACACACCACTCACGCACGCACGCACGCACGCACGCAAGCACACACATTCACACTACGCATAAGAGAGAGAGAGAGAGAGAGAGAGAGAGAGAGAGAGAGAGAGAGAGAGAGCAGTAAAAAAAACATTATTTGCGTGATGGATGAGACAAAAATCTTTTTAAAGATATATGTATCCTGTAGATGCCTAAAATAGAAACGGCCAAGTATCGGTACACGTTCTCTAAAAAAAAAAAAAAATTGTCATATCCCAATCTGAACAAGTTATGTCCTCGCAAACTTACTTTGCCACATCCTGCTGACCTTTGACTCGTATAAAAAGGGGACGAAAGTAAAACTCCTGCCTTAGCAGGTAATTGTCTCCCTTGTTATGATCCGTCTCGCGCATCGGCGGTTCCAAATCCCACGACAGCTTTAGCTGGTTGCACGAGTGACTGCACATTGTCAGTGGGAGATGTGACGGCTGGTCCTTCGGATTGCAGGCAGTTGCAGGCTCATGGGACAGGGTGGGGGGGGGGGGGGGGGGGGGGGGGGGGGGGGGGGGAGGGGGGAGGTTGCAGACAAATACGGTTTCAATCACAATCACTTACAAAAGATTTCAAAAGGGGACGCGTGCTTCCTCTTCTGGAGTTGTCAAAGAGCAGGGATTTGATTCTTATAGTAACAATTCTCAGTTGTTCGTTCTTTTCATTTCCTGGTCTTTACACCCACAGTTTTGGCGGTTTTAATAATAATAATGAATATTTCTATAGCGCAAATCCTAGATTAGCTCTAAGCGCTTTACAATACAAGGACTAACGAAAACACACACGCACACACGCACACGCGCGCGCGACACACACACACACACACACACACACACGCACACGCACACACACACACACACACACACGCACACGCACACGCACGCACACACACACACGCACACAAACCGCATACTCAGGCACGGGGAAACAGATACGCACAGCACACACGGGAAAGCAGACACGCACAACCACTCACGCGCACCTTCGCACACACGCACTCACACAAACTGACATCTGTGTATGACCGGGACTTTTGAATTATCAGCCGAAATAGACGGTAAAATGATGAGTTTTAGTTTCGTTTTAAAAACTGGAAAAGAGTCACAGTGCCTTATGTCGTGTGGAAGAGAATTCCAAGTTTTAGGAGCCAGGAAGGAGAAGGAACGATTCCCCTTCTTTTGCAATTTGAACCTGGGAGGAACCAGGAGCAACGAGTCAGAAGACGAGCGAAGGGTTCTAGCTGGGCAGTATGAGTTTAGAAGTTCAGACAGATAGGCTGGAGTTCCAGTTTTAACAGCATTGAAAACAGAGGCATGCGATTTTATATGTCACCCTGGCTTTGACCGGCAACCAGTGAAGTCTGCGTAATAATAGTTGAGGGTGTTCTTTGAAGGGAGCTTTGAGGATTAGTCTAGCTGCACAGTTTTGAACGTGCTGAAGTTTTTTGGTGAGGTGGTCGGGAAGGCCTGCTATAGAGAATTACAGTAATCGAGACACGAAAGCACGAGAGAAGTGGTGAGAGTTTTGGTTGCTTCAGTGGTAAGGAGATGTCGGATAGCACCTATACGTCTAATTTCCAGAAAGCATATTTTACAGACATGGTTCACCTGTGCCTTCATATCAAGATCGCTATCGATAAAGACACCAAGGTTTTTAACCTTTTCTGAGAAGGGAATAACAGCACTGCAGATCAGAAGTGAAGAATTTACAGAAAGAACGGGTGTTTTTGCTCCTGGTAAGCTGAACAGTAAGGCTTCAGTTCTGTCATGGTTTAGCTGAAGTTTGTTTTCAGCCATCCAGTCCCGAACGACGGACACACATTCAGACAATTCGCCCTTCATTTGGTCGAGATCAGAGGCATTCCCCGAGCGTCTTAGCTGGGTGTCGTCGGCAAACATCTGGTGAGGACAGGAGTGAGTTTCAAGATCTGAGAGAGAGGATGCGTGTACATTACAAAGAGCACAGGTCCAAGGACGGAGCCCTGTGGAACCCCAGATTCCAGCTTGGCTAAACGAGATCTGACGTTGTTGACAACGACTGACTGGTGTCTATCTGACAGGTATGACTTGAACCATTGAAGGGCTGTTCCTGTAACGCCGAAATAGTGCTGCAGACGTTGCACAAGAATGGAGTGATCAATTGTGTCGAAAGCAGCGGATAGATCGAGTAGAGCAAGGATAGAGACCTTTTGCTCATCGGCAGCGACAAGGAGATCATTTACAACGCGAAGAAGAGCGGTTTCGGTACAGTGACCAGTACGATAGGCAGACTGAAAGGGATTTTGAAGACAGTTAATCTCGAGATGGGATAGGAGCTGTGAGAGAACAACTCTCTCTATGAGTTTGGAAACAAAGGGAAGATTTGAGACTGGACGGTAGTTTTTCAGCTGATTTGGGTCCATACCAGCCCTTTTCAGTAGAGGCCTGACAAGAGCGAGCTTGTGTTCCTTTGGAAACTCACCAGACTGAACAGACTCATTGACAAGGCGGGTAAGAACGGGAATGAAGAGATCCGAGTTCTCAAACAGAAGTGACGTGGTTATCGGATCCAGTTCACAAGTTTTGTGGGGCATGTCTTTCAGGATCTTACTCACTGTGTCTTCACACACTGGTGAAAAGAAAGCAAGGGGTGTTTCAACATCAGGACAGGTTGTGGGAACATGAGAAGTCTGCATGCTGTCAATGTTCTGTCTGATTAATTGGATTTTCTGTTGAAAAAGTCGCTGAACGATTGGGCAAGTTCGGTATGAGGAATGTTGCTAGGAGGGGGGACGTGTTGATCTTTCCCAGCAGAGAGTTAGTTATCGCAAACAGTTCTTTACAAGTCTGACTTTCATTGATTTTGGAAGAATAGAAATCTTGTTTTGCTTCAAGAAGTAAACAGTTTACCTCATCCTTCTTATGTGTGAAAATCTGCTTGTGTACTGTGAGACCAGTCTTCCGCCAGGCACGCTCCGCACATCGACGAGCACGCTTGGCTTCATGCAGCACTGGAGTGAACCACGGTTTAGCTTTCTTGTTGGTGGGCACACGTTTAGGGGTCTCTGGGGCATGTCTGTCAAGCAATGCACTGAGACGTGTGTTATAATCACTGACTGTAATGTCACGGGTGTCGGACAGAATATTCTCAAGATCAGACCTAAACAATGATCTGTCAATGGCACGAATATTCCTGCGCTGAACTACTGTGGAGGGAAATGCAGGCTTTTTAATATTAAGTTCACAAACAACTGACACTGTGATCAGAGGTGAGGTAGTGGGAGACACTAGTCGACTGAACAAGGGGGTCAGACTGACTGTCAACAACCCAGTCAATGATATGACCTGGCCTGTGTGTGGGTTCAGTCACAAGCTGTACCAGATAGAACTGTGTAAACATGTCTTTCAACCTGGCTACCTGTTGCTCTACGTCGTAATGAAAATTAAAATCCCCTAGGATTACAGACTTTCCCCTGCTCACGTTGCAATAGGCGAGAAAGTCTGGAAACTGTTGGTGAAAGAGGGCATCAGTCATCCTATTGGTTTTGCTTGGAGGGGGGCGGTACAACAAACAGAAGTTAATGTGTAATTGTGACAACGACAGTGACATGACAACAAGTTCGAAACTATCATGCACAAATGGAAAAGAATTTGTAATAGTAACACATGTGTTGTAAGACTCTATTAAAATGATAGCCAGACCACCACCACGTGAAACACGAGGAAAGGATTTCATCGCGTTTTTCTCTCTTAAAGAAAATGAGACTGGCTTGCCAGTCTGGACAATTATCAAGAAGTTTCCCAAAGATCCCTAGCTTTAGAGAGGTTCCCATGGTTTGCAGCATGTTAGTGTGGATGATTACATTTCCATCACAGTCATGTCTCCCTCAGGAGGCACGGCTTCATCTTCTGTCTGGAAGAATAATCACTTTCCCGCATTCGAGAGCCTCATCTGAAACTTGAACACGTCCAGCTCCATTCAACAGAGCAAACACAACACTGGAACCGTGCCCAGAGGGGTGTTCACACGCGTCGTGCTTCTGAAATCGAGCGCATGAACAAACACTCGTTCGAAACACTCGAATAGTGTGAACAGGTCTTCACCTGAAGAGGAACAGCAGAGAAGCGAGGCTTTAGAGCTTCAAGGAAGTTTGTACAGAGCTTTGACGTATGTCACATATATGACACAGTCCCAGGCGATATTTAAAATGTATCATAAATGGTTTATAACTGTATTGTATTGAACAACTTATTGTCATAGCAGATTTCTATGTATGAAATTCGGGCATCCCTCTCAAGGAAGATGATGTCGCCATAGCATAATGCCACTCACGTAGTTTTTTTTTGTCGTCGCAGATTTCTTGTTTTCCAGTAAAAGTGTATTTTCTGACAATATTTCGCCAGATAACAACTCGTCTTTTGCGGTAGGCTCTGTTGCTTACATGAAAGACGTTTGTAATCAATACATGCCATGGAAACGCATGCACGCGCTCATGCACACACACACACACACACACACACACACACACACACACACACACACACACACAGACACACACAGACACACAGACACACAGACACACACACACACACACACACACACACACACACACACACACACACACCGCACACCGCACACGCACATAGAGGCACACAGACAGAGACTGAGAACCAGAGAGAGAGTGAGAGAGAGAGAGAGACAGAGAGAGACACACACACAGAGAGACAGAGACAGACAGAGAGATAAACTGACGGAAAAGGGGAGAAGAGAGAGAGAGAGAGAGAGAGAGAGAGAGAGAGAGGAGAGAGAGAGAGAGAGAGAGAGAGGAGTGGCAGAGTGAGCTGTCCCAGCCAATGAACTCTCTGGTCACGGAACAGGCCATCCATCATTCACCCACACCCTCCAGACGCCCCTGCGTGACGTCTCTCAATGCATCACGTGTTGTGTCCCACAGCCATAGAACCACTGACGCCTGGGATGGCAAAAGCCACCATCCGGTCTCTCTAGACTCGCTCACCTCCCACTTGGATATAACCTATTATGTGCCGAGCTCGCAGCTTGTGATCACGGGTGGCTCAGTGGTTCAGCAAAACGTTTGCCATCAGACGCTGCGAGTTTGAATCCTGCTAGTAGCGAATATACTTGCCATGCCTTGGGCGGACGATGCCATGACTTGCCTTGCCCTGCATTACTGTGTTGTGGCACTGCTCCATGTGGCCTTATGCCTCCTTCCCAACTGTCCCCCTTACCTTGGCCTTGCCCTGCATTACTGCGTTGTGGTCCTGCCCCGTGTGGCCTTAGCCTCCCATGCCCTGGCCTTGCCTTTGCCTGCCTGCATTACTGCTGTTGTGGTCCTGCCCATGTGTGGGCCTTGGCCCTCACCATGTCCTTGCCTTGCCTTGCCCTGCATTACTGTGTTGTGGTCCTGCCCCATGTGTGGCCTTGCCCTCCCATGCCTTGTCTTGCCTTGCCCTGCATTACTGTGTTGTGGTCCTGCCCCATGTGTGGCCTTGCCCTCCCATGCCTTGTCTTGCCTTGCCCTGCATTACTGTGTTGTGGTCTCCCATGTGCCCCTCCATGCCTTGTTTGCCTTGCCCTGCATCTGTGTTGTGGTCGCCATCCTGCCTCAGCTGTCTTGCCTTGCCTCTATGTGTCCTGCCATTGTCTTGCCCCATCTTGTCTTCTTGCTGCATTCTTGTGGTCCTGCCCCATGTGTGGCCTTGCCCTCCCATGCCTTGTCTTGCCTTGCCCTGCATTACTGTGTTGTGGTCCTGCCCCATGTGTGGCCTTGCCCTCCCATGCCTTGTCTTGCCTGCTGCTTTTTCTATGTGCTTTACCTTGTTTGTGTTGCCATGTGCTGTCACACGATGGCCCCACGTACACACTCACACACATACAGACAATTATGCGCCCAGCATGTAACCACACATCTGACTCCTTTCTTTCATTAAAACAAGCACGAATACAGTTCTAAATTTCTCCCCTGGTAAAAAAAAAATTCCCTATTTTTTTATCTGCGCCTCACTTCTTTTGGTGCGAGGGAGGTTTGATATTTCCTCTCTTTTTTTTCCAGACATTTGAAATCATCCAAAGGGCTGTGAGGGGCGGCAAGGGGCTACGTCCCAGCAAAACCTCCCATGCACAGGGTGCTTGACCCTTGAATCAATAATATCTGAGGCTACAAATAGTTGAGAGTTCAACCCTATCTCTCCATGCAAGGTTTACACTTTTTCGTCTTCTTCTTCCTCTCTAATCTTTCCTTTTTCTTGACTCTCTCTCTCTCCTCTCTCTCTCTTTTCTCTCTCCTCTCTCTCTCTCTCTCTCTCTCTCTCTCTCTCTCTGTTTCCTCCAAAGTGACGGGCATCTCTTTTTTCTCCAAGAGCACAGAACGGTATTCAAAGAAAACCAACCAACGAGGAGCAAGCACCCTGTAAAGGTGAGTTCTCAACGCGGTTCAAAGTGCACAAAATGGGAAAGCCATTTTTCCCCCAGCGCGCATGACACATGCCTTACCCATCCTTGTGTTGGTTTACCTCGGCCTCCCATACCTTGCCTTGCAATGCCTCTCTTACCACGTCTCGCTTTACCCCAGCTTATCCTGATTTGCATTGCTGTGCATTGCCTGACCTAGCCTACTAGTTATTACTTTTACGTCTTTCCCTTTAGTGTGAAAGTAGACAAGACTCATCTTTGCTTGCAATGCTACGTCTTGCCTTGCTTTTGACCTTCTGTTTACATGTATACTGCTCCAGGCCGCTAGATAGTATGTATATACAAGGTAAAGAAGACCTAGTTGTACTTTACCAGCTTTGACTTTCTTGTCCAACCTCTGTCCACCCTAACAATCCATCGTGTGGATGTTAAGAATTTCATTCACTGCTGTGGGATGGTGGTGGTTTGTGTTTAACTTTGACACATCCCACCCCTTCCGCCACTCCTATCTCCACCCCCACCCCAGCTTCTACCACTCCTTCACCTGCAGATTGTGATGTGTATGATGAACTCGACAGTGTGTGTACCACACACACACACACACACACACACACACACACACGCAGCAGCACGCACACACACACACATACACACAACACACACACACACGCAGCACGATCAACCCACATAACACACACACAACACACACACACCACCACACACACACAACTGAGCTGAATGAAACCTTTATGAACTGTCTGTTGGGTATGTGTATGTTTCGTGTGTCACTTCTCTCTTGTCTCTTCTTTTCTTTCAAACTGTCAGGAAGCTTTGATCAACCTTACCCATGAATGAGACACTTTAGATAACCACGCACACAGTCTGGTTCACATCCCGACAAGATGTTTGTGCTCCTGTGTTCGGGCAGTAGCTGGATGATGGCTTCCCGTGTGTACACCTGTTCTTACATTTGCAGTGAGCACATTTGCGTGATGCGTATGATGAGCTCGACAGTGTGTGTACCACACACACACACACACACACACACACACACACCCCACACACACACACACACACACAGTGACTACAGAAGAAAAGACACACAGAGGCACAAACTACCGCACATGGGGAAATCTTAAGCACAAAGAACTCCTAGTGACGTAGCGCGATCCCCTGTCATCTAAACATGGTCGGTGCATATTAACTGTCTGACCTCAACTTTCTCGTGCCAACCTGTATGGCTTTGTCATATGGTGGTAAGTCACAGTGTTGTGCATTGCATACATGCGCACTCGCGCATGTGCGTGCGTGTGTGTGTGTGTCTGTGTGTGTGGGCATACATGGGTGCTCATGCACGTTTGTGCATGAGTGTGTGCATGCGTGTGCGTTTGTGTGTGTGTGTGTGTGTGTGTGTGTGTGTGTGTGTGTGTGTGTGTGTGTGTGTGTGTGTGTTAGCGAGAGACATAGAAAGAGACACACACAGACAGACAAAGTGGTGTGTGGGGAGGAGGAGTGTGTTATGAGTAATGATAGTAAGTTCAACTGACAGACAATGCCAGTAGACTACACCACACAAGAAACAGCACAGTCAATGATCAGACGAGCCATCCACGTAAACAGGAAACACACACACACACACACACATCACACACACACACACACACACACACACACACACACACACACACACACCCCACACACACACACACACACACACACACACACACACACATATGCGAAATGTTTACTTCATAGTCCTGTAGGACATTTGTTATAGACTAGTTGATTGTAATTTTTGTTAATGCTCATTTTTCTGACTTTTTTTTCCCTCCCCCTTATCAAAGAGACATAAATACATACACACAATACGGTCCCCCTCCCCTCCTCTTCCTCCCGATCCCCTCCCTCCCCCCTCCCCTCCCCTCCCCTCCCCCCGTCTAATATCACTATGTGGATAGACGTTAAATTGAAGACAACAACAACAACAACAACAACAACAACACACACACACACACACACACACACACACACACACACACACACACACACACACACACACCTCTTTTCAAAGGAAACAACACACAAGTCTCAAGCACCTCCTAAAGCCCCTGATGTGTTTCACGGAGCCACGCCCCCATGGCCCCAACTGGCGACCTCTAACGTCCACAGGGACAAAATCGAACATCCCTTCATGAAATCCAGTTGTCTCCCTGCAGGATATCAGCCATCACACGCAGAGGTCGCTGTGGGTGTCTCTACAGAGAGCTGTACTTCTAGCTAATTGAATTTGCTGGTTGTTGGCCCGTCTCCGAGGCTGCCAGAGCCGTCTGTTCTGTGTCTTTTTGTGTATCGTTTCCATTTCAATTCTATGCGGTCCTTAGAGCACCTTTCGGTAGCACTCCACATGCCTCTGTTTATTGACGAAAAAGAATCTTTCTCTCTTTTCTTTTCTTGTCTTGTCCTTTTGCAATTGTTCTTTATATTTCTTTTTGTCTCTTGCTTCTCCCCCTCCCCCCCCCCCCCTTCCCCCTTTTATCTAAGCCCTTAAAGAACTGTATGCAGATACATCATATCTATTTCTGCTCCGCTCTTTTTCCCCTCTGCCCTTTTTTGTGCATTTTTGTTTCTTTGGTTGCTCTTTTGTTATGCTGGTGGCTGTGTGTTTGCGGGTTACAAGTGTTTACAATTGTCTGCATTCTAGGATATGTGTAAAGTTAGATTTTAGCCAGTAATGAAGTTTGTTACGTTCGCAAGAAAACAAACACAATTAAACGTATCAAAAACGGCCTATGAACTATGTGTGAATGGGGTTTTGATCTGTTCCAACCTGAGTGAATTTCACAGATGCTCAAGTTTCATTTGATTTTGGATGTGTTCATTCAAATGGTAAAAACAAGATTTTTATTTGCAAACGTTGCAACGTTTCAGATTGTTGAATGAATCTTCACGATCTGTATGTATATAGGTACGCATATAGATATGTACCAATGTACATACGTGAGATGGTATGTGTAAAGGCTTGTGTCTCTGGTACGTCTGAATGACATGCCTCTCCAATTCAGCGTTCTGGCATTTCTCTGCTGACAATCATCTAGGGAGTATTGCTCAGTGCATTTTTATGTCTGTAATTTGAAACATCCACAGAAGACAATTTTTGGTATTAAAATCACGTGTTTACTTCGAATTTGTTCTAGAGCAGCGTACCGTCTTGCACTTGTCCGTTCATTTATATACGTGTTAGCAACTTTTCAGTAATGCTGCTGCCTGTTTCAGTCTCTTTTGACCTCTTAACTTCAGAGAGAGAGAGAGAGAGAGAGAGAGAGAGAGAGAGAGAGAGAGAGAGAGAGAGAGATCGTTCAATGCAAAGACCACCAGCTTGTCCACATAAAGAGCTGTACACAAAAACAATGATGGTTTGAAAAAACAAAATGAAAGAGAACAAATAGTTTCGATTTATTAAAGTTGAAGAAATAAGATTGACCCAACGTTTTAGTTGTCCCGCAACGTTGATACAAGAAATTCATAAAAGTTTCTGGAGTGTGAAGAAAAGTGCACAAATAAAACATGGCAACATCCTCTAATACAAGCTTGATTCCATTAGGAGGGAGGTTTGGTATTGCTATTTTTGTAGTGTTTGTTGTATACTATCACTCGTGTTTGTTTGTACGTCCGGGCACCTAATCAGAGAATAGATTTGTGTGATTCTTATGCATCACAGAAAGAGTAATTAGAGAGAGAGAGAGAGAGAGAGAGAGAGAGAGAGAGAG
>CM065740.1:14189893-14194893 GCA_033310375.1 Conus canariensis | reverse complement strand
TTGTGCAAACGATTTTATCCTTCATTGTCAGCGAACGCTGCACTGGCTGCATTTAAGTGATTTTACTTGGTGTGGGCGACAACTTTCCTCTTCAGAAATGCAAGTGATGTGACCCATGAAGCTATTCCGATCACTCAAGTGATTCTGTTTGTATTTTTGAGAGGTTTTTCTTTCTGGTGGTGCAGGTGGCTTTCTTCATTGTCAGTAAAGGGTTTTCTGGACACACAAGTGATCTTCTTCATTGTCAATGAAAGATTTTTTTTTTTGGTCGCTTGACTGACTTTTTTTTTTTGGTCATTGTTATGAGCTGGAATGGTTACATAAATACTGCTGCTCAGCAAAGGTGACATGTCTATTTGGTCTCTAAGTAAGTCTGCCCATTATGAAGAGTTCTTTCGTAAAATAAAAGTGGCTTTGTCTGTCGTTGGCAAAGGTGCTTATGATCGCACAGGTGATATCGTTTCCTTGTGGATGACAGCTAAGCTGGACACAAAAAACGATTATATTCCATACAGGCATCAACTACAATGGTTGAAACTACAAATGATTTGCCTATTACAGCAACAACGTCTGACAATACCAGTAATTTCGATCTCATTTGCCAGAGTTTTCTAGTGGAACAAGTCATTATCCTAATTGTTGGTGAAGCTTTTCGTATCACACAAAGTGGCTTGGTTTGTTGCTGGCAGGAGCTGAAAGGGTAGCGTTAGGAATGTTGCGGGGTAACAGTAACAACAGTAACAGATTCGCTGGTCCAAGAAGCGATTTTGCCAATAAACGCAAGCTTTGCTGGTCACATGAGTATCTTTGTTATAAGTTGTTTTTTCTGATCACACATGTGATACTACTACTACTACTACTACTACTACTACTACTACTACTACTGCTACTGAATGTGAATGGCACTTAATCAATAAATAGCCCCAAATGCTTACAAAGCTCACAGCTCTCTCTCTCTCTCTCTCTCTCTCTCTCACACACACACACACAAACACACAGCACACACACACACACACACACACACACACACACACACACACACACACACACACACACACAGAGCCACACACACACACACACACACACACACACACACAGCTCCCCCCCCCCACACACACACACAGCCCCCCCCACACACACACACACAGCCACACACACACACACACACACACAAACACACACACACACACACACACACACACACACACACACACACACACACACACACTCATTTACGCACTCACTCACAAGCACATGCACACTACTCATTCTTTCATGCACACACACACACACACACACACACACACACACACACACACACACACACACACACACACACACACAAACTGCCTCCACTGTCAGCACAGACACTAAGCCAATAACAGGCGGTGGAGGTGGACTGGTATGTGTCAAGTGACGGCTCGGCCCGTCAATAATTCATACAACCCATGTGTGCAGGGCGAGCGTTCCCCAGCCCATTAGTTCCATCACTTCTTCCTCCCTGACGCTTTGACCACCCTGCGTTTTTCGTTCATATTATGAAGGCTGATGTAGGAAAGATGATAACAGAAATGAGTGATAACTGAAAGGGCACAAAGGGGAGCAGCAGCCTTCACTGAGGCTGACCAGACCCTGTGTCTGCCAGGAGGGCAGCAACCTTCACTGAGGCTGACCAGACCCTGTGTATGCCAGGAGAGCAGCAACCTTCACTGAGGTTGACCAGACCCTGTGTCTGCCAGGAGAGCAGCAACCTTCACTGAGGCTGACCAGACCCTGTGTATGCCAGGGAGCAGCAACCCTCACTGAGGCTGACCAGACCCTGTGTCTGCCAGGAGAGCAGCAACCTTCACTGGGCTGACCAGACCCTGTGTCTGCCAGGAGAGCAGCAACCTTCACTGAGGCTGACCAGACCCTGTGTCTGGTCACCCAGTCTGGCTCTGAGTGGAAACCAAATTCAGTGCCCCAGGGGAAGTAATGATAGGTATGGACATGAAGAGTTGCTTCCAGATATGTTTTGTACTATGATATCAAAATACCAAATGTCAATGTTCATATCACTAGAAAGTTTCGATATTTCATGAATATGTATTACTTCATAGACAGTTGTCAATTCATAAACAGCGCGCGACTTCACAGTTTTCATGTGTGTGTGTGTGTGTGTGCATAAGTTGAGTGCTTCATGTGTGTGTGTGTGTGTGTGTGTGTGTGTGTGTGTGTGTGTGTGTGTGTGTTGTGTGTGAGAGAGAGAGAGAGAGAGAGAGAGAGAGAGAGAGAGAGCAATCGACCAGCAAACAGCCAGACGGTTTGGCAAAACAGACCCATAGACACCGCAGAGAAATGGCAAAAAAAAAAAAAGAAAGAAAAACCCCTGCAAGACCAGACCCTACTGATATGACAAATGATAACACAGAATCGATCTATCAGCAGAAAGATGTCTTGATGGCAACGTATAAGGTAGATGTTGATAGTCTGGGGGCAAAATCGAAGGGGTACTTGCTGATTCCATACTGTATCTCGAGGCAGGCTCCAAGGCTAAAACCTTGCTCAGACCACTTGAGGTGTTAGAGTGAACGCAAGAGCGTGCACTCTTGCTGTTGCAATCGTTCAGTTGCTTTTCTCAATTTTGTGTATTGACACACCTGCGAGCGGATGTTGTACTGACAAACTATTAAGCTGACAAACAGTCCTTCATTTGAACACACCCATTCCCACCCTTGCCTCCCCCCACCCCCCACCCCCAATTCCTCCGCCACCCCTCTCCCCATTTCCTCACTCTCCCCACCTTGCTCCTTTGGACTCAGCGGACGTATGAAGATGAAGACACTCTCCCTCTCCTTGCTCCTTTGGACTCAGCGGACGTATGAAGATGAAGACACTCTCCCTCTCCTTGCTCCTTTGGACTCAGCGGACGTATGAAGATGAAGACACTCTCCCTCTCCTTGCTCCTTTGGACTCAGCGGACGTATGAAGATGAAGACACTCTCCCTCTCCTTGCTCCTTTGGACTCAGCGGACGTATAAGATGAAGACACTCTCCCCACCTTGCTCCTTTGGACTCAGCGACGTATGAAGATGAAGACACTCTCCCTCTCCTTGCTCCTTTGGACTCAGCGGACGTATGAAGATGAAGACACTCTCCCTCTCCTTGCTCCTTTGGACTCAGCGGACGTATGAAGATGAAGACACTCTCCCTCTCCTTGCTCCTTTGGACTCAGCGGACGTATGAAGATGAGGACACTCTCCCTCTCCTTGCTCCTTTGGACTCAGCGACGTATGAAGATGAAGACACTCTCCCCTCCTTGCTCCCCACTGAAAGCACATCTCTGAGTGAATGATTGTCTTGGGTTTAGTACATGATATTAAATGTTACAATACAGAGCCACAAAGGGAATCTAACAAACACCAAACAGTACACCGGGCCTCAACGTAATGGTCTTTGTCAGAAAACCCAATGAAAATAATTAAAAAAAGAAAAAAGCCGGGGACAGGGGGGAGGGGTGGAGGCGGAGGGGAGTAGGGAGGGAGGGAGAGGGGAGGGTGATGGGAGGGGGGGGGGAGCGCAAGCAAAATAGTTTTAAGTCGCAATGAAAATGACAAATGATATCTGAAAGGGGCTCAATCCACGCCTACTCGAGTTGTTAAAGAACAGGGGAGTGAATCTCATCGTAGCTACTGTCATTTGTTCGTTCCTTTCGTTTGGTGGTCAAACCCTCAAAGTGTTGTTCCTTTCCTCTTGGAGAAAATGAAGATAACTTGCCAGTCTGGATAATGACTAAAAACATTTCCAAGTTATTCACTAGCCTGAGAGACGTTTACATAGTGTACAGCGTGTTCTCCTGCATGGTTATAGACAGTTCCAAGACTGTTATGTCCGTCGAGAGAGCCATAATATCACCCTCACTTTCATGGAATGATCACTTTCATGCGTTTGAGAGTCTTACCTGAAACTTGAACATGTCCAGTTGCCCTCCTCAGCAGAGCAAACACAACACAGAAATCTCATCCCTCAGGGGTATCCACCCTTGTCAAGTTTCAGAAATCGAGCGCAAGCACAAATACTCGTTCGAAACACTCGAGTAGTGTGAACAGGTCTTTACAGGAAGAAGCACAGCACAGAAGTGGGGCTCCAAAACTTCGAGAAAGTTTGTAGAGAACTTTGTTGTATGTTGTATGTATGACACAGTCCCAGGCGATGCTTTAGACTCTTTCCCAGCAAATGCTTATAGAAAAGAGAAAAAGAGGTTGGGGGAATGAAGAAATGTGTCATAACTGGTTTATAATCGTTCATTGTTATATCAGCTTTCTATGTATGACATTCGTGCTACCCTGCCAGAGACAATCGTGTGACGATAGCCCAACGCCACCCATGCATTTCCCCCTTTCTCCATATACCTATGAAAGTAGATTTTCCAACAAAACTTTGCCTGAGAACTACTCCATCTTTGGCCATGGAATCTGTGACATGCACAGAGGATGTTTTCATTTGATGCACGTGCTCATGTGTGCTTGTGCGCGGTCACACACACACACACACACACACACACACACACACACCACACACACACACACACACACACGCACACACGCACCACACACAACGCACACGCATACACACACACACACACACCACACACACACACACACACACACACACACACATACACACACACACCACACACACATACCACACACCACACACGCATAACACACACACCACACACACACACACACACACTCCACACACACACACCACACACACACACACACACACACAAGAGAGAGAGAGAGAGAGAGAGAGAGAGAGAGAGAGAGAGAGAGAGAGGGATAGAGAGGGAGGTAGAGAGGGAGGGAGGGAGGAAGGGAGATCGGGAACAACGACAACCGTTTTATTATGTTCCACACCTGGTCTGTAACCATGAGAGATGAAGTGCGCGTGCATAATTCAGACATAAGAAGACAATTGTGCACACACTTCTCATTCAGAAAAGCAGCATTCACTCC
>CM065740.1:14167393-14174893 GCA_033310375.1 Conus canariensis | reverse complement strand
ACCGTCCGCCACTCTCTCATCACCACTACCTCAAAATTCACGTCACTCAACGCTTCCTTTCACCCCTCCAAACGAACCTCACACTCCCCTCACCCACATGTACACCTCCCTCTAGCACAACCACCTCCACACTACACTATTCAGTCTACAACAGGAAAGGCATGTTGGATTTCCTGTGAGTAACTCATACTAAACACAAACCACCACTACGACGACGGCCACCACCAGTATGGCTTGAATCCTGTGTCAAAGCAATCTACAGAGCAAACCCCCCCCCCCCCCCCCCCCCCACTGATGAAGATGAAATGGAGCCGGGACATCGATCACTCGTTCCCTGATAGGATGAGGACAGGCAGTCGACAGCTTCCTTTCATTCTGCTCTATCTGAGAAGGAGACCCCGCACTCTCTTTAAACGCGCCAATTCAGAACATCCAGCAGACTGCCATGTCAGCAGTCTTGGAACAAAATCCTGGACGCGTAAAAGGGTTTTGTGGTGGCGTACTTGTGTGCACCCATAGGATAGAGCAAAAGATACAGACTCTCACACTCACATTCACACACACACACACACACACACACACACACACACACACACACACACAACATGCACACACACGCACACATACACGCACACACACACATCACATACGCACACACACACACACACACACACACACACACACACACACACACACACACACACACACGTACACACACACACACACACACACACACACACACACACACGCACGCACGCACGCACGCACGCACCACACACACACACACACACACACACACACACACACACACACACACACACACACACACACACACACACGACGCGCGCCTCAATTAAATGTGACAATGCCTTAATAACAGCTATCATTTTGGCGACAAATATTGATCTGCCTTTTCCGATGGAATATATCTTTTCAACCTTTTGTGATGGTATAACAAAAGCAGAACCTGACTGATTATTAGACAATACTGACCATCTGTGTAAACTTTAAGATGTTGAGGATATTTCTCTTGTATATGCATCTTTGCAGAATAAGATGAACTATTTGGTTGGTCAGTTTTGTTCACATCAGTGTGGTCAAGATCAAAATGTGTCCTGTTTCTTTCCCAAGCTGGAAGAGATATCAAAGCCACCTTCACTAATGTCTCAGAACTGACTGTTGACTCTTTCAAAAGATTTTCTTGTACAAAACCAATGGTAGAATATGACAAAATGATCTGAGCTCGTTTTGGATAATGAGATTCAGGTTTTATAGCAATCTCATTTTCGTTCACACCTATGGGCGTCGAACACTTCATTACATATTTGGCAAGTGTTAGCTTTCTATGTTTGTCTAATGGTAAAATATTAATTTACTTATAAGTTCGATAAGTTGAAGCATGGAACGGAAGACCAAGACATAATTCATAGGCTTTACTATCTATGCTTTGCAGCTTTTGTAACAGGCGTTTAGGGGCATTGAAAAAAGCCTCTTGTGCATAGTATAATGTTGATCGGATCAGTGATGTGGCTAAATGTTTTAAAGTGTTTATATCCGGACATCAGCTTTGTTTACTGATAATTTTCAAGAAGTTTAGTGTTTCTCTAGTTTTGTTCAGAAGGTACTGAATATGAAAGTTCCACGTTAATTTCGACGTTAAAAATACTCCTAAAAATGTAACTAAAGGTTTGTGTTCAAGTGTGACTGCATTCATTTTAAAGAGGGCAAATCGCTTGCATCGGCGCCATTGTTAAATAACACTATACGTTTTCTCACAAGAAAACATTAGACCATTCTCAAACATGTATCTACCAAGACTATCTAATCCATTTTGGTTAAGTTTTTTTGTAGTAATTAAGTGTTCTTTTAGGAGTATTTTTCCTTATTGAAGTTTCCATCCATATGCACAGATCGTCAGCATACTGCACAGCTGTGATATTTTTGCTTGTATGTTTTGGATGATAACAGAGTAAAGTGTTAAACAACACTGGAGCTATCACAGAGCCTTGTCAAATTCCCATTTGTAATGATTTGAAATGAGAGTACGTATTTTCTGCTTTAACTTGTAGCTTTCTGTCTTGAACAAATTCTCTGATATAATAATAAAGATTGCCAGATACAGCTATGTTTCTTAATTTGAATAACAATCTAGCATGCCAAACACTATCAAAAGCTCTTTTAACATAAAAAATGTAACCAAAACACTTTTCCGTTTTGCAAATTGGTTTTTAATGTGTGTGGTTATTTTAACTATATGATCGATGACTGATCTTCCTTTTCGAAAACCGGCTTGATTGTGTGGTATTACGTCACATTTATCACAATGATAAATCAATGTATTCAGAATTATTTTTTCCACTAGTTTAGAGACATGAGAGGTTAAAGCTATTGGTCGATAGCTATTTACATTTGTACCTTTACCTTGTTTTAACATAGGAATTATTACTGACTGTTTCCAAATTCCTGGCATAATACCCTCTGACCAAATCTGTTGAAATATTGTTTGCAAACATTTTATGAGATTAGTTGGTAAGTGTTTTAACATATAATTTGAAATTGCGTCTAACCCTACAGATGATGTTTTGTTAGTTAATGAACAAATAGCATAATTCACCTCATGTACTGTAATAGGTGCATGGACAAAAAGATAACTATTTGCATGTGGCTCATCATAGGGATGTTTCCTGTCTTCCTCTTCTTGAAGCTGTCTACATTCTGGTGAAAGACTTTCCATTCGCATTGTCCTTGAGATTATATCAGCAGATGCTTCTGCCTTTTCCGCTGAAGTTGGAAATTTGTTATTATCCTGTTTAACGGGACATCGAGGAAGATTTAACCCATGTTTCATGTCCCGAAATTTTGTCCACACTTTCTGAAAATCTTTATACTGAGAAACCTCTTTGTCACAGAAGGATGACCAATATAAACGTTTGGCGTTGGCTACAACTTTGAATATGCGTTGACTTCCTTCATTTCGTCATGTGCCTTTTCTCTCCTGTAGGAAAGTGTACTTGAATCATTCCACATTAAACTGATGTTTTTCCTTTTTCACTTCCTCAGACTTAATTTTAAGGTATGCTTTATATATTATATATTTTTAATTCATGGTTTCTTCGTAATCTTTTGTCCACCACACATTTCCAGAATGTTTTCTTTTTCTGTTAATTCTACATTTAGGAATAGTTTCGTTTGTGGCAGAGAGAATTATTTCACTCAATTTACTATATAATACATTCATATCATCTTCGTTGTAAAAAAAATGTCATCTACATCAACGTGAGAAAGAAGAGATGAAAATTTCTTCCAGTCTGCGAACTCATAATTGTATTTGGGCATTTTGTCTTCTGGAAAATTTGTAATTTCAGAATTTTCATTTAGTTCAATCTTTAGTGGAAAGTGATCACTCCCAAGAGTGTCTTGACATGTTTGCCAAACGCAGTCAAAAGCTAATTGTGGAGAAGTCAAGGACAGGTCAATGGCACTTGCTCTGTGGGTAGAAATATCTGGTATTTGAGTGATGCTGCTATCATTTGCCACAGTCAATACTTAAAGTAGTTATTTGTGTGGATTCAATGTCTGTTCTGCAAACCATAAAATTGCCAAATACCGTTTCGAGCAACTTTCTTGTAATTGAAAAATGTCAACTTATTCATGTTTTGATATGAAAGGAACTGATGTCACCTTCTGTTGGATTCCATCGCATTGTGGTATTTGGGGTAATGAGCTAGCTGATAGATGCGCAAAGAGAGGAGCCAGAAATGAAAAGTGCGCCACAGTATTGAACATATCCTTTTCTTTACCTGAAGTCAATCAATTATTAAAGCAAACCGTCTGGTGCCTATTCAGCAAACATTACAAAAATACGTTGCTTAGTGTGGCTGATAGAAATACTCATCTAATTAATTATGCATATGTAAACAGCATTGCTCATTTACAAGTGAAAAATATGTACCAATACAGAAATGTTATTTCAATATTTTATAAATTAAAACTTGATGCCTTAAAAACTCATTTGCCACCATTATCAGGCATGTCTTTGTGTGATGTCTTTTCAGATTTAAAGTTTGCCTTCAATGCTGTTTTTTTCTTTAATTTGTAGTCCAGTTAAGCATTTACTTTAAGATTATTTGCAGGTATGTTGTATGGATGTTTAGAGGGACATTTATATGCACTTAGATAACTACATTATGCATACGCTTACATAGTCATAGACATTTATGCATCTCTCTCTCTCTCTCTCTCTCTCTCTCTCTCTCTCTCTCTTCCCCCTCCCCCTCTCTGTCTCCTTCCTCTAATATCACATAGGTGAACAGACGTAAAACCGAAGTACTACATACGCCACACCATCACCATCACCACTATCACCATCAAAGCCACACACCACACACCAACTCTGGACCGTCGGCTGCAGGCAGGCAGACTGTGTAATGGGTGCCACAATGTCAGGGCCACAGAGACCTATTTCATCTCATGTCTAACCACGTCAGATCACGCCAGATAGACCCTCCCCACTCCTCCCTCCACCCAGCTCCCTCCCCTCCATCGTTCTCCTTCCGCCACTCTCCCCAACAGATAGCGTGACATCATCAATAATATGTAATGGAAGTGTAGACACTAGTAATGTTCAGATCAAACATTTTCTTGATCCCTTCTCTTCTCCCAGATCTCTCTCTGTCTTTTGTCTGTCTGTCTGTCTGTCTTCCTCTCTCTCTGTCTCTCTCTCTGTCTCTCTCTCTGTCTCTCTCTCTCTCTCTCTGTCTCTCTCTCTGTCTCTCTCTCTGTCTCTCTCTCTCAGTGTTTGTCTGTCTGTGTATCTGTCTGTCTGTGTGTCTGTATGTCTGTGTGTCTGTCTGTTTGTCTCTCTCTCTCTCTGTAAATATATAATCTGTCTCTCTATGTCTATGTTTCTGTCTCTGTCACTGTATCTGTACCTCTGTGTGTGTGTCTCACTCTATGTCTCTTTTTGTCTCTGACTCTAACTATCTCTGTGTCTGTCTCTGTCTGTCTTTCTGTGTGTCTCTCTCTGTCTGTCTGTCTTTCTCTGTCTGTCTGTCTGTCTTTCTCTTTGTCTGTCTGCTGTCGCTCTCTCTCTCTTCTGTCTCTGTCTCTGTCTGTCTCTCTCTCTCTCTCTGTACCTGTCTGTCTCTGTCTCTGTCTGTCTTCTCTCTGTCTCTCTCGTTACTCTGTCTCTGTCTCTGTCTGTTCTCTTCCTCTAACTGCCATTCAACGCCTTCTTCCTTGCGCTGAACCCTACCAAGTGATCTGAAAATCAAAGCTAGTGAATTCATTGTTATTCGTAATGTCTCACTGATGAAACTAAGGTCGAACTATTGTGTTTCGTCTTGTGACTCGTTTGTCACGTTCTCTGGGCGGTTCGCTAACATTTATTTAAGATTTGCCCAATACATTTAGCACAACCTACACGTGCATGGCACTTACAAAAAATCAATGTGCACAGACATGCTAGTATGAATGCACCTCACGCTACACACACACACACACACACACACACACACACACACACACACACACACACACACACACACACACACACACACACACACACACACACACACACACGCACGCACGCCCCACACATGTTGCCACTAGCACCACTACCACCACCACAACCCACTACCATCAACAACACACCGCACCATTTTCACTTCCTAAAATCTACAGCGTATATCTTCACAGTGTCATCAAGTACAAACAAGCCAAAGAGAGCACAATCTAGCCATACAATTCTCTCTTCTCTCTCTCTCTCTCTCTCTCTCTCTCTCTCTCTCTCTCTCTCTCTCTCTCTCTCTCTCTCTCTCTCTCTCTCTCCCCTAAAATGGTATCAATGAATCGATAGAACTTAACTGTCCCAGTCATCAAAACATCTTAAAGGTCACATGACCCAATCACTCCCGTGGTCCATCAATATCCCCTCATTCAACCAACAGGGGAAGTAACCAGAACACCATTAACTCTAATCCATTTGAGCTTTTAGAAGGAATCACGGAAACACTGTCTGAACCAAAACTCTGGCAAACGGAAGCCTGGTAGCCCGATCTGGTCAACATGACATTCAGGTGATGTTCTTGTGTGGTGGAAGCAGTGACGGCAAGGTTTACAGACAGTCAGAAAACAAATTTATCAGATAATCAGTGAGTCGGTTAGTCAGTCAGTTAGTAAGTCACGCGTTCACTGTCCGATTCACTCACTCACTCACATGACAGCTTTATATTTATAAGCAGTACAGGGTGAACGTGTGAACATATGTGGATGTGTACAGAAGAAATCACTCTACTGCATGCGTGTGCGCACGCGCGCGCGCGCGCGCGCACACACACACACACACACACACACACACACACACACTCCCTCTCTCCACACACACACACACACACACACACACACACACACACACACACACACACACACACCCCACAACCACCAACTACCCCAACACCAACTACCACCAACACAAGCACGCACGTCACTCAAAGCCCCCCTTCACGGTTCAATCCCGAATTTCGCCCTCCCTCCTCCCCGCAACTCCCACCCATCCTCCATCCCACCCACCACCACCATCAGTATTGGCTTGAATACCTCGACAAAGCACTCGGCTGAGTAAAATCCCCTGGAGAAGAGGAAACAGAGCCGGGACATGGATCATTCGTGCCCGTGTCAGAGGACCCGAGAACCAGTCGACGTCTTCGTTTCTGTTCACTCCATCTGCGAATGAGACCGATACTGTTCTGTCCACACCAGCTCAGAACACCCTGTAGACTGCCACGGCAGCAGTTTTTGAATCAGGTAGCAGATGCGGAAATACGTGGCGGTTGCATAACGGTGTAATTCACATGATGGAGCAGAAGCACCGTGTTTGTGTAAGGAATTGGGAGGTTGTTTGTTTGGCTTGTACTATGCTGTGGTGTAGATCTCCTTTGTCATAATGGATTTTTCTATGTGAAATCCGGTGTAACAGCCCATTCTTACCCCCCCCCCCCTCTGGAACTTACCCAGGGGTAAGTCTGGGCTAGCCTGCTTTTACCCCGGGGTCATTCCAGGGCTAGCTGGAACTTACCCCCCTCCCCTAGTTGGAACTGACCCCCCAGTCATCTACATTGTACAAGGTACACAGGCACCTGGGAGACACTAATTAGCTGTAAACATAGTTAAAATCTCTGATATACATTAAAGTGACCAATGGTCAGTGACACTGACCGCTGGTTGTCTGCATTGCACAAGGTATACAAACACTCATGAGACACTGATTAACTGTAAAATAGTCGAAATATTTGATTTACGTCATAGTGACCAGTGGTCAGTGGCACTGACGACCAGTCGTCTGCATTGTACAAGGTACACAGGTACTCGGGAGACTATAATTAGCTGTGAAATAGTTAAAATTTCCGATTTACGTCATAATGACCAGTAGTCAGTGGCACTGACCACAGGTAATCTACATTGTACAAGGTACACAAGCACTCGGGAAACACTAATTAGCTG
>CM065740.1:14157393-14159893 GCA_033310375.1 Conus canariensis | reverse complement strand
CCGCATCCCTTCATTCGTTTGATTAACACCAGGACGTGTTTCAGCTTACTTTGCATAAAGTACGATTGACTGTGTTTATCGCTGGGCGTGTTTTGAACTTACACATACTGTCCGGTGATCGAATTGATTATATCATTGATTCGGCGTCAGCAAAAACACGAGCCATATGTCAAAAAAAAAAAAAAAAAAAAGAAAAAAAGCGGAACGGAAGTAGCCGTACAGATAAAGATCTTTGCTTTAGACCAGTTAGTAAACCCTTATTTCATCATACCAGCCTAGCCCGAATTATGTATATAAAACTATCACACAGAATCTCCACTGAAAGCCTTCCAGCAGTTTCACACAGAATCTGCCACTGAAAGCCTTCCAGCAGTTTCCAAAAGAATCTCCACTGAAAGCCTTCCAGCAGTTTCCCAATCTCATGAATCGGAGTCAGAGTTGTCCAAAAAGCTTACTAAAAGCACTTCCGACAGATTCACACGATCTTCTGACTATAAGCCTTCATTTCACACAGCTGCCACGAAGCTTAATTCACACAGAATCTGCCACTGAAAGCCTTCCAGCAGTTTCACACAGAATCTGCCACTGAAAGCCTTCCAGCAGTTTCACACAGAATCTGCCACTGAAGCCTTCCAGCAGTTTTCCCAAGTTCTGCCAATCTGGAAGGAGTTTTGCGAAGCTGTACTGGATCTTCCGAAACAATGTCGCACGACTCACTCTGTTCGCAGGCTCATTTGTCCGTGCACGATCAAGAGTACCTGCAAGTTTGAAAATTCGAGTGATCACCCCATCCTCTGCTCGATGCCCCGGTTTTCCCGTCACAAAAAATGTCCGCTTGGACAGTCTTTGCAAAGGCACATTTCTTTTCATGTGCGTTAATGAAACACAGAAGGTCCGCAGCGACACATAGAAATGTCATCATTCCTGGAACTGAATGTGCTGGTCTGTCAGTCATATCGTTCAGCAATGAACACAATGTGCTGGCCTGTCAGTCATATCGTTCAGCAATGAACACAATGTGCTGGCCTGTCAGTCATATCGTTCAGCAATGAACACAGTGTGCTGGCCTGTCAGTCATATCGTTCAGCAATGAACACAGTGTGCTGGCCTGTCAGTCATATCGTTCAGCAATGAACACAATGTGCTGGCCTGTCAGTCATATCGTTCAGCAATGAACACAGTGTGCTGGCCTGTCAGTCATATCGTTCAGCAATGAACACAGTGTGCTGGCCTGTCAGTCATATCGTTCAGCAATGAACACAGTGTGCTGGCCTGTCAGTCATATCGTTCAGCAATGAACACAGTGTGCTGGCCTGTCAGTCACATCGTTCAGCAATGAACACAGTGTGCTGGCCTGTCAGTCATATCGTTCAGCAATGAACACAGTGTGCTGGCCTGTCAGTCACATCGTTCAGCAATGAACACAGTGTGCTGGCCTGTCAGTCACATCGTTCAGCAATGAACACAATGTGCTGGCCTGTCAGTCATATCGTTCAGCAATGAACACAATGTGCTGGCCTGTCAGTCACATCGTTCAGCAATGAACACAATGTGCTGGCCTGTCGTCACATCGTTCAGCAATGAACACAATGTGCTGGCCTGTCAGTCACATCGTTCAGCAATGAACACAATGTGCTGGCCTGTCAGTCACATCGTTCAGCAATGAACACAATGTGCTGGCCTGTCAGTCACATCGTTCAGCAATGAACACAATGTGCTGGCCTGTCAGTCACATCGTTCAGCAATGAACACAATGTGCTGGCCTGTCAGTCACATCGTTCAGCAATGAACACAATGTGCTGGCCTGTCAGTCATATCGTTCGGCAATGAACACAATGTGCTGGCCTGTCAGTCATATCTTACGGCAATGAACACAATGTGCTGTCCTGTCAGTCATATCGTTCAGCAATGAACACAATGTGCTGGCCTGTCAGTCATATCGTTCAGCAATGAACACAATGTGCTGGCCTGTCAGTCATATCGTTCAGCAATGAACACAGTGTGCTGGCCTGTCAGTCATATCGTTCAGCAATGAACACAATGTGCTGGCCTGTCAGTCATATCGTTCAGCAATGAACACAATGTGCTGGCCTGTCAGTCATATCGTACGGCAATGAACACAGAAGCCACGAAAAGACCTAGGGTTACTTCATTTCTCTGCGCATACACGCGCGCACGCGCAGTCTTGTGTCAAAACGTTGCTCCTACGGTAGTGCCGATGATCAAAAACACAGTTGGATGTGCCATCGGCAGTTGAAAGAATCGTTGAGGCGAGTCAACATGTACTCTCAACTACGTCTGCATCAGTCAGTGAACCCAAATGCTAACGATGTCCCTCCCCTCCTCCACCTCACCCACGCACACCCTCACCCCTCCGCTTTGAAACCCCCCCAAAAAAAACTTTGATTCTGACTCCCGGAAATTCAAAACTGACCCTTAAAACTTGCAGTCAAAGAGTCACAATGACCTATGGGATTTCCTATCCAGTGGAAACACTGCG
>CM065740.1:14124893-14139893 GCA_033310375.1 Conus canariensis | reverse complement strand
CGCTGCGACGTAGTATAACGGCAGGTGTCATGAAAGAAGTGGCACATCTCTCTTGGAGAGCGTCCTAATGAGAGACCACTGTCAGGTGGCGCAGAATCCCTTGCAGTCTCTACAGGTGAAGGTGGGTCCATCCCGTGTCGCCAGGGACGGATCCTGGAGATGTGGGCGGGTTGCCAATGGAGCACAGCCTGACTGCGATGTTCGAGGCCTCCTACATCCATGTTTGTATCGGCATGGTGCTGTGCTGGTCCTTCAGTGCTGTCCCTTCAGCGCTGGTCCTTCAGCGCTGGTCCTTCTGACTTCCCCCTCTGGAGGAACTTTAAAGCTTACACAGCACTCGGTGAAGTTGAGTTCCTTGTGTGACCCCCCTCTCTTAAAACACTGTGTTAAAGAGACATGCCATCACTGGCATGGCTTTTGATGCCATTGTACTCTCTCTCTCTCTTCTCTCTCCATGCGCGCGCACGTGTTTGTATGTGCGTGCGTATGTGTGTGTCTGAGTGTCTATCTATCTATTTGTCTATCCGTTTGTCTGCCTGTCAATCTATCTACCTACCTCAGCGTGTGTGTGTGTATGCGTGTGTGTTGTGTGTATGTAAATGAGTGAGTAAGTGTGTGTGTGTGTGTGTGTTGTGTGTGTGTGTGTGTGTGTGTGTCCAAACGAACAAGAAAAAATTCACTCTATCTGTTCGTCTTTTTTTCTGGCTCAGGTCTGTCAGTTTGCATACACGTCTGTTTGTTTTCCGTCCTACTGCTAACCCCTATACCCCCCCCCTCTCTCTCTCTCTCTCTCTCTCTCTCTCTCTCTCTCTCTCTCCGCTTGTCTGTCTGTCTGTCTTTCTGACTGTCTCTGTCTGTCTGACTGTCTCTGTGAAGTATCATTTATCCTCTCAACGTTTCTGTACTAGCCAGTTTCAAGGAATCCGTTGTTCTTGTGCAAACGTCTTCGGGATAAGAGACAACTCGACAGTTACCGAGCGCATGGAACAACGAGTCAACCGGCATCTTTGGAAAGGAATTATTGACGTAGTGAGTGTTGCAGCAGTCTGCAGACAATTCTTAGGTGTGCCTGGGCGTGAAGTGTCACACTTCTGTTGGAAAGGAATGCTAGGTAACATCTGGCCCAGGGCTAAAAACTCATTGAGTGAATCGAACATTCTGATTTCTATTGTCACTTGTCTTAAATTAAAGTGGGGTTTCCTTTCACGTCTTTGAAGTCTTGTGGTACATACTTTACTTCACGAACTTCTCCCTCCATCTTTTAGTTGTGTTTGTCATACATTTTGGAGGGTTGATCTTTTGAATAGTTTAGAAGCGTTGTAAAAAAAAAATAAATAAATAAAAAAAAACATTTTCATTGAGTTTCATCTTCTCTGTCTCTGTTTCTTTCCATCTCTCTGTCTTCGTCCTCTTAATAATAATAATAATAATGGTAATAACAATGATGATGATAATAATAATAAAAAAAATAATAACAATGATGATAATAATGATAATAATAATAATAATAATAATGATAAAAACAACAAAAACAACAATTTTGTTCTTTCTCTCTTTTGTCCCTTCCTCAACTTGTTCTTCTTCTCCTTCTTCTTCTTCCTCTTCCATCTCCTTCTTTTTCCTCCTCTTCTTCTTCTTCTAGTCTTTTTTGGGCTGCTGGATCACAAACAAATAATATATCTCTTTTTGGCTTCTTCTCCTCCTCCTCCTCTTCCTTTTCCTCGTCCTCCTCCTCTGCCTTCCTCCTCTTGCCCGCCTCCTCCTCCCTTTCCTTCTGCTTCTCCTCCCCCCCTCCTCCTCCCTCTTCTTCTTCTTCGACTTCTTCTCCTCCACCACCTCCTCCTCCTCCCCCTCTTCTTCTACTTCTTCTCCGCCTCCACCTCCTCCTCCCCCTTTCCTTCTTCTTTTTCTCCCCCCTCCTCCTCCTCCCTCTTCTTCTTCTACTTCTTCTCCTCCACCACCTCCTCCTCCCCTCTCCTTCTTCTTCTCCACCTCCTCCTTCTCCCCCTTTTGTCGACTGGGTTGTAAGCAACATAATCTCTCTCTTCCTCGTCTTCCTCCTCCACCTCCTCCTTTTCCTCTCCCCTCCCCCCCCCCCCCCCCCCCCCCCGCCCTTCTTCCTCTTCTTCACTTTCTTCTTCTCCTCGTCCTTCCGGTTTCTCTTCTTGTACCTGTTCGCCTTTCGTCTTCTGCTCTGATGAATCACCAGTATAGCCTGCCGTGGTCGGCTCAACGGCAAACATTCTTCATGAACGCATCTCGTCCTGATAGGTTACTATGCTAGGTGCGCTCACCGAAGAATGAGAACATTAAATAAACAAACAAATCAGAAAACCTATTGAACTAAACCATGAAGCAAGCAAGAAAGAAAGAAACAAACAAAATTGGTCGTGTGCCTGTGGCTCAGACGATTGCGACACAGAAGGCGCGCAACACAGCACAGCGCAACACAGCCCAGCACAGAACAGCACAGCACGGCATGGGTCTCCAACGCGCGCGGCTGTCGACCTAATCGATGGAACTTGCCGACTAGATGGGGGGGGGGGGGGGGGGGGGGGGGGGGGGGGGGGGGGGGGGGGGGGGGGGGGGGGGGGGGGGGGGGAGTGTGAATGAAGCCAAGTGTAGGGAAAAACCTTCCCCCGCCTGCCATCCAACACACCTCTGACTCTGAAAGCTGGGGGGAGGTAGTGGTGTCGGTGATGGTGGAGGTGGTGGCGGTTGGAGGGGATGGCGATGGCGGTGGTGGATGGGTGGTGGTGGATGGGTGGTGGTGTATCAGTTCTCGTGGCTCACAACCGAAGAAAAGGCGAATTCTAAACTTAGAGTTCCCTATCTTTAAACCTGAATCTTCTCTGCTGATGCTTTTGTTTGTTGGTTGTTGTTTTGTTTATTTGTTTGTTTGCTCTTTTTTTCCCCAAGAGATTTTTAAAGTAAGTTTATTTAAAGTTTAACTGTTTGTATGGCTGGCTGTTTGACTGGTTGACTGGTTGGTTGGTTATTGGATAGTTGACTAGTTATTTCGTTGAGATTCGGCATCAGAGTCAACTCGGAGTATGTTCATTACATCGGCTACCCTTATGCTCAGATCAGAAAGCCAACTCTATCATCATTTCAGAATGAGATGAAAATGCCCACGATATATCCATTTAAGAATCAGGTCAAACATCCTACAGTATCTCAATTTCAGAATCAGGTCAAACATCCTACAGTATCTCAATTTCAGAATCAGGTCAAACATCCTACAGTATCTCAATTCAGAATCAGGTCAACATCCTACAGTATCTCAATTTCAGATTAGGTCGACAGCCTACATACAGTACCCGATGAGACAGCCTACAGGATCCGTTTCAGAATCAGATGAGACAGCCTAGAGGATCTCCGTTTCAGACACAGGTCAGACAGCCTAGAGGATCTCCGTTTCAGAAACAGGTCAGACAGCCTACAGGAATCTCCGTTTCGGAATCAGGTCAGACAGCCTACAGGATCTCCATTCAATTAGTAGCCCTGGGGTATCTCCATTTTAGCGTCCGAATAAGTCACCCTGTGGTATTTCCATGTCAGAAACGGACCACAAATCCTTAATCATTTCCATTTCAGAATCAAATTTGGTATCCAATAACATGGCTACCTCCATATCAGAATCTCAGTCTTCTGTCTCCATTTTGGGATTACCAAAACAAAAAACAAAACAAAAAAAACCCCATAAATAGCCACCTCCATTTCAGAATCAGAAACCCTTCCGCACCTCCATCTCAAACTCTGAATGGTATCCTATAGATGACTTTCATCTATGCACCCTTTCTGTTGGGGATATTGATTGTATACAAAGATATTTTCAACATATGAAATAAAAAGGTAATGGTACGTCAAAAACAACTATCAAAGCAATAAAGCAAGCGTACGCGTACAAATACTTTGTTGTGCAGTGTAGCTTACGTGTACTATTAAGTGAACACAAAGACACATAGTGCATGTATCATCGTAAGTATGCCTGTAATCACTGGGTGTCATGTAGGTATCTTTTAAAAGACATCTACAGCCACACTGAATGCAAAACAATGTTTGTCTTTTTCGCTCTTCGTCAAAAAGGAAAAAAACAACCAGAGTTCCGGATTCAAATTTAAAACAAATCACCATACAAATCCAGGGTATGTTTTGTTACCTTCAATCTTAGGCTTTATCTTCTCATACAGAACATCTATTGCATGCTAATGATTGTAGGCTGCCATTTCAAACATGTCAAATACTGTGAGAAAGTCAAAATAATACACAGACGTCATTTAGATTTTCGTATGCTTCGTATGCTCCGTAACACAAAACAGTCGTGAAGGGGAAGCCACAAACAGAATCTACAAGAGACAAGGCTTCTGGTGACAGCTTTTTTTTCACTAATTTCTGACAGGCTTGCTCTGGGAGTTTTATTCAGTGTTGACATATTTAGTCAACATCTTTGTAATGTTTCCGGACCGATCTGTTACAAACAAGAGAAGTAATTGGGAAACAACAGGGGAAAGTGAGAGGTTTGGGAGTGGGGTGGGAGGGCGGGACACGGGTGTGGTATGAAACAGGATGAGACGGACGCGGGGGAGGGGGGGGGGGGTAGTGCAGGTACGGATATACGAGCTGAGTATGGTAACAGGTATTTTAACTCTTTATCCTATGTTCTGTCATTATTAACTACATCATCAATCATCTTCACACAGTCGAGTTTCATCCACTCAATAACTCAAGAAATGCATTTCAGAGGGTGTTGCTCAACGATTTCCTGACCAACACAGCAGGTGTCTGTATCGATCTGGCCTGGTTTATGGCCGGGCTATGATAGATAACATAGTGCATAGCCCTGCCATGAAGTCTCCGTCCAGAATAGAACTCCGCAGCATCATCGTTATCATCCCCTTTCTCATTGATCACCATAAAAAAGTACCACTATCTGTGGCCCTTTATGCCCAGCTCTCTTGCTGACCTTACTTTCGACTTTCTCTTCATGCCCATGCGAGTGGTGGGTTCGACTTAAAGTGGTCGATATTGGCAAGTTGTCCGGGGATGTCGTTGGATGGACGTGGTAACTCCCTCCACAGAGGAGCATTCACTTCTGTTCTCTGCGGCCGAGCAACTATTGTCCTCAATAAGAGTCTGAATAGCTCAGCTGGCAGAGCGCCAGACTCGTGATTCTGGTGATCCTGGGGTCGTGGGTTTAATCTTTGCCGGGCTACTTTGGTGCAGGAGGATTCTCCCCTCGGAGTTAAAAGTGGTTCTGATTCCATTTCTCGAAAAGTCCTTTAAATGAGAGAATAACCCGAGGTTCCTTGTGTGAACGCACGCTTAAAATTTTGCACGCATGTAAAAAAAATCCATCACTAACTTTTTCGGAAAAGGAGGCCATTGTGGCTGTTAGTATGGATGATATGTGTACATACTACATGCACCCTCCATGCAAAATTGAGGGGCGGAATGAACAACTGAGTGGCTGATGTTCGATTGAATGGACACAGGATGTTGTGAGTGCCTGAAAAAATGTGTAATATGTTTAGAACACATGGTTCAAAGCAAATATTTTACCAGTTCCAAAACTGTACAGAAGTTTACCATTCCACACAGGTTGGACTGCGAGAGCAGCAATATCGTTTACCTTTTATTCTGTGACAAATGTCACATGCGCAGTATGTGGGCGAAACTAAAAAGTCTCTTAAAAGTAGATTCTATCAGCATAGGTCAAAATATTAAAAAAAAAAAGAACACCGGTACCTTGGTCACCCAACGTTTTAACCCAAATGACCATTCTCTGACAGACATGAAATGCATGGTGTTAGAAAGAGTATGGAATCAAAACCTCACTTCAAGACTTAAAAGAGAGCAATTCTGGATCTATAAACTAAAGGCATTATTTCCACTGGGTGTCAACACTTTGGAGTCTTAATTACTAGTTTCCTTTTCTCCCACCCCCCCCCCCCCCCCCCCCCCCACCACACCCTTTTTTGTTGGTTCCCCCCCCCCTTACCCCCCCTCCCCCCATCATCCCCGCACCTCACATTTTATTTTATTCTATGCACTATTAATAATCACATTTTTTTTACCTACTAAAATTTTCAAAAATTCATATGCTCCAAGCAATACTATTTAGATGCAGAGATAATTTTTTTTAAACTGAATAGAAGCAGATCATGTTCTCCAAGTTTGTTTAACCATGTCGGATAATAAATGATAGAGTGATGTGTTCGTTTGTTGTGTGTGGTGTGTAGTGTGTGTTGTGTGTGTGTGTGTGTGTGTGTGTGTGTGTGTGTGTGTGTGTGGGTGTGTGTGTGTGTGTGTGTGTGCGTGTGTGTGGTGGTGGCGTGCGGCGGCGCGCGCGCGCGCGCGCGTGTGTGTTGTGTTTTGTGATGGTGGTGGCGGAAGGGGGGGGGGGGGAGGAGGGGTATTGGGGTGTGAGGTTTGTGTGTATGTGTGAATTACTGTGGTCAGTTAGTGTGTGTGTGTGTGTGTGGTGTGTGTGTGTGTGTGTGTGTGTGTGTGTGTGTGTGCGTGCGTGCGCGCGTGCGTGCGTGCGTGCGTGCGTGCGTGCGTGCGTGCGTGTGTGTGTGTGTGTGTGTGTGTGTGTGTGTGTGGTGTGTGTGTGTTTTGATGGGGGTAGGGGTGGGTGGGAGGAGGGGATGAGAAGAGGGGAGATTCAATTTCTATTTTGCATGTTCATTTTTATAGTTTTAATAACAATTTTTATGCCCAGTCAGTCTTTTTGGCAATTCTTATTCGTTGTTGAATGTATCACCAACTGCTGTTTTGGTGTGGAAAGTATCAACAGACCTGCTGTCTTGGTGTGGAAGTATCATCAGACCGGGCTGTCGTGGTGTGGAAAGTAGTCATCAGACTGTGTCGTGGTGTGGAAAGTTATCATCAGACCTGCTGTCTGTGGTGTGGAAAGTATCATCAGACTCTGTTCTTTGTGAAAAGTTTCATCAGACCTGCTGTCTTAGGTGTGGAAAGTATCATCAGACCTGCCTTCTTGCAGTGCAGTTTTATCTCTTCTTCCTTTTTTATTTGTCTTCTAGCCTTCTCCTCTAACCATAACAACCAAACCCTCCCCTCCCTCTCTCTCTCGTTCTCTCTCTCTGTCTCCCTCTCTCTTAAATCATGTTTGGCGGTTGAGATCTCAGTCTGTTAACCCCCAACTTCTCTCCCTCTGCGTCTCTCTCTCTCTCTCTCTCTCTCTCTCTCTTCTCTCTCTCTCTCTCTCTCTCTCTCTCTCTATTTTCTTCCCCTCTCTCCCTCAGTACATATTCTTAACACACACAGCCTGCCTCTCTCTTCCTCCCTCTTTGTCTGTTGTCTGTCTGTCCGACTGTTTCTCTCTCTCTCTCTCCCCCCTCCCAACCCGTCTCTTTCCCTCTCCATCACCACCTCTCTCTCAATATGAGCATAGAATTAAATAGAGTAACATACCATATTCATTATGTGGCCGTAAGTATTCTCGTTTATGTCTTTTAACATACACCTGTAGGTTATTCCTTGTGGGCCACAGTGGGAGTTTTTGTATGACGTTACACTGTTTGAACTTATGACTTAATGGAAAGTATAAGTATATAATCTCATACTTGGGCATTTTCAACAGTTTAAATGGTAACGTTTTATGTCGTTATATGTGTTATTTCTTAGAGGTCATAAACTGTACTGCTGAGGCACACTTTTGTCTGACAATCTGTCTTTCATGGAAATTATTATTTTATAAAGGTTTATATTTCATACAGACAAAAATACTTCTCATGGCATCCCTGCAAAAGAAATACGTGATGTATATATACACTCACCACTAGTTGTGCCCCCCTCCCTCTCTCTCTGTGCTCGCTCCTCTCACCTCCATTAACTCCCCCTCTGTCTGTACCAACACTTCCCGACTCCCCTGGGTTTTCCTCCCTCCCCGCCACTTTACCCCTCCTTCTAGGCCAATTCCCCCACCCCTTCCCCCAGCTCCCCCCGCGTGCGCTTTTTTTTCCCCCTTGAAGTCCTTCCTCTCTCTTACCACTGTCTCTATGTTAAAACTTACTACCACTCTATATTTTCCTTCCCACCCACCTCTCTCTTTTTTCTGTATGTACCAGCCCCTTCCTTCTCTCACTTCCCATTTCCTTTTCTTGAATGACCGCTCTTATCTTCCATCTTGTTTATTCTCCCTCCCATCCCTGTTACTTTTCCATCTTCGCATTATCCTAACCCCCCCCCCCCCCTTTTTTTTTGTTTGTTGTTGTTACTTTCCCTACCTACCCTTTCTGTCTCCTGCTCCCTCATCGTCTCGGTGTCGGCCTCTGTGTGTGTCTCTCTGCCTGCTTTTCCTTCTCTCTCTATTCCTTTTTTTTCTTTTCTCTTCTTCTTCGTGTTTCCCGTAGGTTATCGCTCTCCCACCCTTTCCTCTAGCTATCTGAACTATGGTGAACTGTTTTTTTTTTTTTTTTTTTAAAGTGTGAACGGAACCTGCAATTCCATCCTTGCAGTCTCCTGATAAAGACCAAGGAGGTCGGTCGAAATATTTGGGTATCATCAACGTGGTAGTTGTTTCGATATATATATATATAACAACACACACACACATCCGAACAACGAAGCTGTGGGGGAAAGCCACTGCAGGCTAACAATTGTTTCGTTATTATATGTAATGACTTGAATTTTAATACAAAAAAAAAAAGGTGGGGGGGGGGGGGGGGGTGGGAGATGAAGAAAATGGGAACAAAAAATTGCGAAAGTGTATTACGAGTACGAAAATCCTTCGCTAGCTGCATGAGGGAACCAACACAACCCCTTTCGAACGCAGATGTATTGGTATTGCATGCTCCTAGGCCTTTCGTCCGCTGGGTCGGACTCATCACAAAGACCCTGCAAATAATATCTATACTCTTGGCGTCAAATAGAGACACACCACAGTCCATAACTCTGTGGTGTTCTCACCACCAATGGTTCAAATAGAATCCAATAGCACCTCCAAAGCAGCCAGCGAAGTGTAGTAACGAAACAAAACGAAAGTGCGGAGAGGAAAAAAGTTGCTGAAAAACCAAAAACATCATGCAAACAGTATAAAGTGTAGGGGACCATCTTTGAGCCTGCAATGCTTGAGGATCCATTCAAGGATACAAGGGAGATCAAAAGATACGGAACAGTCTGAGCGGTCAGCTCTACTGTTCAATAATAACCCAAGCATTGTCAGCGGCTAAGAATTGTACAGAACAGCCTTTACTTGGATCTCCTAAGAGAGGCAATCTCCCACTGACTGACCAAACATATACTGCCGAACAATTAAGTAGTGGGGGAAAACAAGTGCAGGCTAACAATTCTTCCGTCATTATAGTAATGACTTGGCAAAGATTTGAACTGAAAAAAGTAGGGGTTGAAGATGAAGAAAATGGGAACAAAAAAAAAAGAAAATGTATTATAAATATGAAAACCCTTCACTATATTCTGGACATGCAACAACTCAAAACATTTTTGGAAAAAAACACCTGAAAGTTGCTGAAGACAAAATGTTTCACACGAATATGATTATCCAAGGTACTGCATTAGTTGACAACGAAAATAAAGTGCTCGTGGATCACGTGCTCGATTTACTGAGTGTTCTTGGAAGATTTACATTTTCAAATGTAAATCTGGAAAAGCCATATCTAACTCAGCAGCCCGTGAAAGTTACCTGTCCTCAAAATATGAAATACAATAACACAATGCCGAAGTATTACAGAGAATGGTTTATTCTGAAAGAAAGTGAAAGACTAACGAATTATTGATCAGTAACACATATTACAATTACTGTCTATAAATTAAAGGGTTACCGAGGAAACCAGTTTTGATCTCTCTCTCTCTCTCTCTCTCTCTCTCTCTCTCTCTCTCTCTCTCACCAAACATGTTGATATAGTACTGTATTGATCTGCATAGTCTACTGGGGTTCTCGTGTTTCCTACTGACATTTCACAGTACGACCAGTATTCATACGAAACAGCTTCCGAACCGTTTATGCTGGAACACAAGAAAATGTAATAACAAACTATCAGATTCAGTGGTTTGATCGCATTCCTTACGTTACATGAAGGTAACCTATGAAGTACGTTTCTGCCACAGAGGCAGAGACAGTCTCTTCGAAACAGTATTTCGGGTATTGTTTGGTTTTGTCCGGCAGACACTGAAATGCAGAGCATTATGCATAATTTCATTCAAATGAGACAAATTGCTTCGAAAGTAAGTGTTCTACCAAAGAAAAGCATGTTCGTTCCACTCAACTCTGATTTATCGTCTACAAGCACCAGAGGTGATTATGGCATATGTGGATAATCCTGCAGGAGTGTGGAGTTCGGGAGGTGGAGGTCGAGGGGTCGGGGGTGTCTAACACCACACAAACGCCACCAGAGATTACGTCAGTTAAGACGGACAGCAGACATTGATTGATTCGATTTCAGGTTCTAGGGGTTTCGAACTCCCAACTACTGACTGCTAACAACGCGGTACACGACCACTGAGGTTACAGAAAAACAAAAGAACAAAGTGTTGACAGCACGCTCTGATTCATGGTCATGCAGAACCTCGTCTTGATCACCGAGGATGGCTCCGCGTCTTTACCCCGGTGTTGTCAAGAAACAGAAATCTGAATGAACAATCGGTCGGTCCTGCGATCGAACGTGATCAGTCCTTTTTTTTTTCCTCCTGTATCTGAGGTCTGACACTTCTGTTATCGCAGCGTCTGGCACTCAGCACTGCTGCTGGCCACAGACTGAGCAACAATAGACTGGGAGAGAGACCGGGTCCACACACTTCCTCCACACGCGTACACGCACGCACGCGCGCGCGCACACACCCACCCACCCACACATACACACACACACACATGCAGACAGACAGACAGACAGACAGACACACACACAACACACACACACACTCACTGCGAGTGCATGCACCACAGCACACTTGCACTTACACGCGTTCTCTCTCTCTCTCTCTCCTCTCTCTCTCTCTCTCTCCGCGTGCTGCCTAGGTTCGTGCATGCGTGGCACAGCTGCCGTTGACAGTGTAGGTGAAGCAGGCACCATGGGCACTCCTTGTCCACCACGCTGGGCCTAGTCACCCACCGGACCAGTGGCGGAGAAGAAGCCGCGTGAGGCCGCGGGGAGAGAGGGGAGGCAACCGACTGAGCTGACCATCCGGAAGAAGAGAGAAATGGGTGTAGAGGACAGACAGGTCTCATTGCTGCTGCTGCTGCTGCTGCTGCTGCGACTCCCCCACCCCAGCCCCCAGTCCCACCCCTAGCTTTCTCGCGGACCCTGAGGATTAGAAAAGCTCTGGGAAAGCAAGCCAGCTGCCTTCAAGCAAGCAAGCAAGCAAGCGAACGACGCCGCGTTGTTCGCGCCCGCCTGTACCTCGGTGGATCAATCGTTTGTAGTGATTGTAACATTGTTCTCCACGCTCCTCGCAGTTGAAGGGTTCTGTGTGGTGGCGGTGTTTATTGTGTGTGGTGTGCGTGTGTGTGTGTGTGACCCGGAAAACCTTCTAACATCTTTTATAGAATCTGATTTGGTCTTCTTTTCATCATTACCACTCGAGTGTAACTCATCTGACAAGCAACCTTGGGGGATGGTGTGAAGTGCGTTACACCAAATCTACGCCCGAGCATGAAGCATGTTGTTTCGTGTGCTCTCTTCCTTCGATCCGTCTTTACAATTCTTCCGCGACGAAGCACAACCACTTTTTTTTTTCCCCCAGCGGGTCGTAAATAAGCTTACCTGCTGAGCCAGCGTGGACCCCCTTTTCCCGCCATACAGGCGGGGGAACTGAAAGAGGAGCAGACGATCAACGTGCGTTGATGGTTCGTTTGGGTCTTCCTTGATTCGTAGGCTATCGCTGGGCTAGGGAGGAGGAGGAGGGAACGAGGTGGTCGAAAAGGATTGTCTGTCGTCCTGTCACCTTCAGCAAGACAAATCCCTGCTCGTCTCCCCCCCCCCCCCACCCCCCGGCTGCCACGTCAGGGGAAGCGGCGGACAAAAGAGGATTCCGTTTCCAATCCAGCTTTTTGTGTCTATCAGCTGTGTGGTGCAAGCGACTGGCGACTGAAGCAGGAAAGCGAAAGGAGGCTTCGCCCTGTTCAGTTGCGGACAAGTGTTCTTCAGCGGGTGAGCAGACGATTATTTTTCGCTGATAGTATAGTTTGTATTTGGATCTGAAGATTTGTTTCAGGTGAGTCGCAATAATATAAAAAAAAAGGACAAATGCCGTGTAGTCCTTTGTTTTAAGTATAATTATTAGGTCAAGCTTTTCTGTTGATCTCGTTCGTTGACGCTCTTTTGAAAGAAGACTCCAACCGATCAGGGAAATACTCGCTAATCTACAAGCACAGACCGCGTGAGGGAAGAGCAAAACTGCACATGTACCTGTCAGGTTTTTTTTTTTTTAATCGAATTAGTATTTGTTTATTCGAATTACATTTTGTTCAGAGGATAATGATCACAGGACTTGATAATGGAAATATGTGTCTATGACGTATGATATGATGTGTGTGTGTGTGTGTGTGTGTGTGTGTGTGTGTGTGTGTGTGTGTGTGTGCGCGCTTTTGGCAGCGAATTCATGAACCTGGCCTTGAACTGGAAACTTAATACCTATAATTTTTAGCCCAAGCCCATAGACAGAGAGAAAAAGGAGGGGAGTCAGAGGGGATGGTGGTGGGACACACCCACACACACACACACACACACACACACACACACACACACCCCACACACACACACACGCGTGCGCACATGCACACACACACACACACACACACACACACACACACACACACACACAGAGAGAGAGAGAGAGAGAGAGAGAGAGAGAGAGAGAGAGAGACTCATAACTTTGATGGCTGGACAGGGCTTTTCGAGAAGTTCTGGCTGACTGACCGAGCGGTTGTTAGCTTCTATCGAGCCAAGTCTTCGCAGCAAACCTGGAATTTAGGAACATCCCTCCTCCCATACCCCCACATCCCTTCACTCTCACACACTCACTCATCGGTTTCAACCACTGCCCCCCCCCCCCCCCCCCCCTCAAAAGATTGAATTTTTACGATGCTACGGAAACGCAAGGGAGCAAAGTGTCAGCTGATTACGTTGGCCAGCTCGGCCTTATTGTCGAGCAAAGAAACCGTCTACCACAGAGAGAGATTTGAAAAAGATATTTGAAACACCTCCACCAATTAACATGGATAAACAAATTACAAGACAAAACACGACGCGTTTCGACCCCTTAGGTCTTCTTCAAGCAAGATAAACAACGCTCAGGACAACGAAAATGAAGAACGAGCAATCACTTACCTTCTCATTTACAGCCCAAGATGGGCGTTGAATAATTCATCGTGTTTCATGTTCGTTGTCCTGAATGTTGTTTATCTTGCCTGAAGAAGACCTGAGAGGTCAAAAGGCGCCATGTTTTGTCTTTCGATTCGTTTGTCCATGTTAATTGGTGGAGTTCCTTCAAATACCTCTTAAAATTTGTTTCAAATTCCGCCTTTAGTCACCTCACTTTACAATTACCACCGAGACGTTATGTGGGAGAATTTAACTGGGCGACTTGTGGGCCTGGTATTACAGCATCAAGTTTCGTAATTTGTGAGTGATGGTGAAAAATGTAGGTAGGTCCCTTAACTCCGCCCCTTCCCTCCCTCCCTCCCCTTGCTTTGGAGATGGTGAAAATGTAAATAGGTCCCTTAACTCCGCCCCTCCCCCCCCCCCCACCATCCCCTTGCTTTGGAGATGGTGAAAATGTAAATAGGTTCCCCCCCGTCCGCCCCTCCCCCCTCCATCCCCTCTTCTACTCTCCCCTGTCTGCTACATTATTTTTTTTTGTAAGCGTGGACATCAAATCTGAATGTAACCTATAAACAAAAGGTTAAACTCCCATTTCCCCACGCGCAGTCAGAAATGTGAAACCGACTTGCTCCTGAAGCAATGACAGTATCCTTAGTCGAGGGCTTCAGAGCCTGGATTTAATGCCCCTCACCAGTAAACCCCTCACCCCTCATCCCACCCTCTGTGCAGGTTCACTCCATCCCACACCCCACCCTCCCGCCTCCTTTATCCCCCTAATCCCCTCTTCCACCCTACGTAGGTAAAACTGGTCTTCCAGGCTAGAAGTAATCCTCTGGGATCACCGTCAGAAAACCCCGCAGTCTTTTACGACATCGTCAGAACCATCAGCACAGCGACGACGAACACTGAAAGAAAGACTCGAGAAGAGGCACTGATCCCGGGATTACCGTCTCCGCGGACAGTTGCCCGTCATCTGCGTCTTGACCGCTCTAACTCTGTTGACAGCTGCGTCTTGACCGCTCTAACTCTGTTGACAGCTGCGTCTTGGCCGCTCTAACTCTGTTGACAGCTGCGTCTTGACCGCTCTAACTCTGTTGACAGCTGCGTCTTGACCGCTCTAACTCTGTTGACAGCTGCGTCTTGACCGCTCTAACTCTGTTGACAGCTGCGGGGTTTTAAAGTTCCGAGAATAAAAGTAGTGCTTACTGCCAGTGCCGACTTTTTTGTTGTTGTTGCGACTTTCCTTCTGGAACTGTTTTAGGATGAAAACACTAAAATAGACTGCGGCATTACCGACGATGAGGCAAAATTGAAATAGCGATATGTTTTGGAGTGCGAGGTGACGTTGATTTTTTTGCGCCTAACGCAAGAGAGACAGGTCAGTTTTTGACGAGTATTTGTTTTTCATACATCGGAAATATAATGGGAAGTAATGGACTTAGAGATGTCCTAACTATATGCCTATCTATCTATCTATCTATCTATCTATCTATCTATCTATCTATCTATCTTCTATCTCTCTCTCTATCTATATCTACATGGAAAGAGAGAGAGAGAAGTATATAGACACACACACATACACCACACACACATACACACACACACACACACACACACACACACACACACACACACACACACACACACACACACAGAGAGAGAGAGAGAGAGAGAGAGAGAGAGAGAGGAGAGAACT
>CM065740.1:14114893-14119893 GCA_033310375.1 Conus canariensis | reverse complement strand
AGAAATGTTTGTTGCATCTAGAGTGTTGAAGATGAAGTACATTGTCTGCGACATTCTGTTTCTGGGAACCAGTTCGTTTTTATTTAGAATTGCCTGTCTACACCCGACATGGGAATGTAAAATCAAGATTACAAACTAATGTAGAAAAAAAGCCATGATTTTTGTTATTATTGTTATTATTATCAATTCTTTTTGTTGTTGATATTGTTATAATCATTAACATTTTAATCATTATTACTATAATCAATATTATTATCATTATTATTATTATCATCATCATCATCATCATCATCATCATCCTCATCATTATTATCATTAGTGTTGTTGTTACATAGTGCTTACATAGTGCCCATACTTGGTTAGTGTCTAAGCATTTTACAGACCTCGCTGTCTTTTACACAACGGTCTGCCCACCAGCGCACAATCAGTCGATCAAAGAGCTGCTGCTGGCGTTACATTCAGTGTTTCCAGTGCAATTCAGTGTAATGTCTGCCACTCAGCTTTTCACTTCTTCTCTCATATGTTCACGGAGGATGCATCTTACGTACACACGTGCCATCCATACCAAGGATCAAACCGGCCTTCTCTTCAGAAAGTTGATGATAGGATTCTACGTGTGTGCAGTATGATATACGTGCGTTCATACACGGAACCTCGATTTATGATTTAATTTGGAGGCCTTCCCAGAACGTGGAGTCGGAACCAATGTCAACCCCGAGAGAAAAATCACCTCTGCACTGAAACTAACCTGACTGAGGTTTGAACACTCAACCCCCAGATCGTTATCCTCACGAGTCTGGCGCTCTACCCACTGAGCTATTCCGGCCGCCGTTGGGCAAGAAGAGTGCAACACTCAAACAGACAACAATCTTTTCAAATGCTCCCCGAGCCAGGAAAAAAGTTTCTTCTATCTGCTCATGGAAAACGCTAGGAGGAGACACGGTTGCACAGGTCACTCATGGGTCACCAGTTCTATACTTGGTTATAGACTTTAAGAAATGAAGAGGCACCGTGTACCATTTAATGAGCCGTTTAGCATATCTATAGGTGAAAATATTAGGAGTTCCACAACGAGAGACAGTCACTATCATCAGAGACAGTCACTATCATCAGAGGCATAGTTACTATCATCAGAGACTTAGTAACTATCATCAGAGGCATAGTCACTATCATCAGAGGCATAGTCACTATCATCAGAGGCATAGTCACTATCATCAGAGACTTAGTAACTATCATCAGAGGCATAGTCACTATCATCAGAGGCATAGTCACTATCATCAGAGACATAGTCACTGTCATCAGGGGCATAGTCACTATCATTAGAGGCATAGTCACTATCATCAGAGGCATAGTCACTACCATCAGAGGCATAGTCACTATCATCAGAGGCATAGTCACTGTCATCAGAGACATGGTCACTATCATCAGAGGCATGGTCACTATCATCAGAGACATAGTCACTATCCTCAGAGACATAGTCACTATCCTCAGAGACACAGTCGCTATCATCAGAGGCATAGTCGCTATCATCAGAGGCATAGTCGCTATCCTCAGAGACAGAGTCACTATCATCAGAGGCATAGTCACTATCATCAGAGACATAGTCACTATCCTCAGAGGCATAGTCACTATCATCAGAGACATAGTCACTATCCTCAGAGACATTGTCACTATCCTCAGAGACATAGTCACTGTCATGAGAGACATTGTCACTATCATCAGAGACATGGTCACTATCATCAGAAACATAGTCACTATCCTCAGAGACATAGTCACTATAATCAGAGGCATCGTCACTATCATCAGAGGCATCGTCACTATCATCAGAGGCATAGTCACTATCATCAGAGGCATAGTCACTCATAGTCATTATCATCAGAGGCATAGTCACTATCATCAGAGGCATAGTCACTATCATCAGAGGCATAGTCACTATCCTCAGAGGCACAGTCACTATCATCAGAGACACAGTCACTATCATCAGAGACATAGTCACTATCCTCAGAGACATAGTCACTATCATCAGAGACATTGTCACTATCATCAGAGACATTGTCACTGTCATCAGAGACATAGTCACTACCATCAGAGACATAGTCACTACCATCAGAGACATAGTCACTATCATCAGAGACATTGTCACTATCATCAGGACATTGTCACTATCATCAGAGACATTGTCACTATCATCAGAGACATAGTCACTACCATCAGAGACATGGTCACTATCATCAGAGACATGGTCACTATCATCAGAGACATGGTCACTATCATCAGAGGCATAGTCACTATCATCAGAGACATAGTCGCTATCATCAGTCACTATCATCAGAGACATGGTCACTATCATCAGAGACATGGTCACTATCATCAGAGACATGGTCACTATCATCAGAGGCATGGTCACTGTCATCAGAGGCATGGTCACTATCATCAGAGACATGGTCACTATCATCAGAGACATGGTCACTATCATCAGAGACATAGTCACTATCATCAGAGACATGGTCACTGTCAGTAACACCCCTCAAAGAACATCTCCACCAACGTTCCTCCAGATATAACTGTGTAAATGTTTACAAGAGGCCAGTTTAATTCTTCTTATATTGTCTGGAGAATTGAGCATTTTTAGCTGATATTCCTCGACAATTGAATGTAGATTTGTCCTTACACCAGGATTATTCATTTAAACACTTGGGCAGTTTTGTCTCCCTCTGTGAACTGGCCTTACAGCCTTGTTATGCTTGTGTGGTCGTTAGGGCCATAGACCACATGAACTCCAAAAGATACCACCCACCATCAAGGACAACATTCTAGCGCGACCTCCAGTTGTAATCGTCTGTTTCGTGCCCAAAGAACGAACCGTCAGGCCAGTAACTGCTTGTCTAGCAGATTCCATGGAGACCAAAAGTGGTATGCCCGAAGCTCCGACACCACCACCGCCACCCCTCTCCCTTTCCCTTTTCCCCTCTCATCATCTTTTCTCCTTCCTTCCTTTTCGTGTACAAGTCCCCTTCCAGCTGCCCACGCCTGTCGTTTCTGTCGTTGCTTTTTGTCTCTCCTGTTGAACAGTGCAGTGTGAACTGCCCCTGGGCCAGCACAATTAATGGTCTATGGCCAGATACTGGGACTAGGGGGAAGGGTCTAGTATTTGGATCGGGTGTTGAAGAAATAAAATAAAAAGTTTTGGAAGTTGAGGGAAAGAGAGAGAGAAAGAGAGGGTTTTATTTCTTTGTTATTTCTGACTGTCATTCTGTTTGACTAATCATGATTATGGTTGTATACGTGTTATTATTCTTAATAGTGTTCTTGTCGTTTCTTTCGTTGTTATTCATCATATCAAGTTATTTCCAGTACTTTTGAATTTGTTACATCCGTCCCTCCGTCCCTCTCTCCCTTTCCCTCCGTCTACCATCTATACATGCACATACATACATACGCAAGTACATACATGCATGCATACATTCATTCATACATACATACATACAAACAAAGAAACGTGTGTGTGTGTGTGTGTGTGTGTGTGTGTGTGTGTGTGTGTGTGTGTGCGTGCGTGCGTACGTGCGTGCGTGCGTGCGTGCGTGCGTGCGTGCGTGTGTGTGTGTGTGTGTGTGTGTGTGTGTGTGTGTGTGTGTTCATACAAGTGGAAACACATGTTGACTGTTAAGTACGACGGACTATTTTCATGTTCATTTAAACCCCCACCCCCCCCCCTTTTTTTTTCTTTACTTATATAGTCATAAAAACATGATTATACTGATATTATGATGTGTGTCCATCAAGGGCTTCACCATCACCATCACCACACCTAGGAAGGCATGGTATGGGATCTGTAGGTCCCTGGTGACTGAATAATCCAGTGTGGCCAATGAATTGCCCACCTCAGGTGGACACTTCAGGGAAGCGGAGGTGTCATCGACAGTCGGTTTCAATGTTCTCTGCTGGTATGCGCTGCTGTTTGGCCATGGCAGTCCTCCTTGTGATGCTTCTGCAGTAGGAACTGCGGTCCATGGTCAGTTCTCAGACACTAAGGCCTTTTCTGAAGGTTCTCTTCAGGAAATCTTGAGGTTGTCTTTGAACCTTTGCATTGACCACTAGGAGAGCGATGCACTAAGGTCAGCTAATCCTACGATAATGATTTAGGAATGCGTTCGTCCGGCTATCTGACAGTGTGGCCGGCTTATCAGATTTGATTTTCCTAAAGTGATAGGAGTCGACTACAAATGCATTCCATACCCACAGATAGAAATAAAGAAAGACGATGATTTTGTTTTCCGCTGTTTTTTTGTTTATTTGTTTGTTTGTTTGTTTGTTTTTTGTGACACCCCTGTCCACCTAACTCCATCAACATTTTTCTCGATTAGATATATTTATGCATTGCATGAAATATTTTTAATGCTTGATTTATTGTTAGCAGTCTTAATACGATCCCTCACTCCAAATCAGGAGTCAGTGGAGTTTAGAAACATCAGAATCCTCTGAAAAGAAGCGACTTCAGAAATAGTTACCAAATTCCTCTATAATTCTTGAGCCTTGGTAACAGCCACAGTTTACCTTGGACCCAGAGTCGCCCACTACCAACGGCAGTCTTCTGGCACTGACGGTTCCAGGGAGATTTGTGCCAAAAGGGCTAAACTGAACTCTAGCAGTAAAGCCTTTGTTGTGCCAACCAATGAAATACTGGCCTCTCACGTGCAGGTTGCACACCAAAAATTAATGCTAAAAGACTCGAGTATTTATAGACAGAAACAGATTATTTTGATAATTTTTGTTGTGTCTGAAAGATGATTTACCTTTTAGTTTCTTTCTTATGCCCATCAAGGTACATGCCAGGTGGTTCCAAGCAGACAGATTGAAACGAATGGAATGGGACTATTTTGGCGAAATCACCCAGCGCAAAGATAGTCACGGGTGAGTGCGAAGGCGTGACATGCGGCGTCGAGCAAGGGGTAGCTCATGTACCTCTAAATTGTGAACGATTTCATCGAGTGAAATACCTA
>CM065740.1:14099893-14107393 GCA_033310375.1 Conus canariensis | reverse complement strand
AAGGGAAGGTATCACGAAAGCAGCACCAACCTCAGAAGTACACGAAACTGAACCATCACACACACACACATACACACACAACACACACACACACAAACACAACGTGTGTGTGTGTGTGTGTGTGTGCGTGCGTGCGTGCGTGCATACGTACGTACATACATACATACATATTTATATATACGTAAAGGGAGAAATACATTGAGAGAGAGAGAGAGAGAGTGGACCTGCGCATTTTTTCTGTATGTGATCGTGGACATGTATACAAAAAGAATGAAAGAAAGAAAGAGAGAAAGAAACAAACGATTGTGCCTGTGTGTGTGTGTGTGTGTGTGTGTGTGTGTGTGTGTGTGTGTGTGTGTGTGTGTGTGTGTGAGAGAGAGAGAGAGAGAGAGAGAGAGAGAGAGAGAGAGAGCAGTTATCAAGGAATGTCTTATTAAAGGATGTTTTTTGTAGTTTTAGCCTATGGGAGCAATGCTTTTCAGCTGACCGTTGGTGCACGTACTTAACCGCAAGAGCTTTTGTCGACTTAGAAGAAAGTTTGCAAGACAAAAGCAAACGAAAAATCAAAGCAAAGAAAAAAATCCGTCAGTAACACTACAGAATGTTTGGACCTTTTCAGCGAGATGCCAGACACAACTGTTGTGTCACTAAAGGAAATCACTGTCATGTACGGGCGCAAACCTGACGTCAAATTAACTAGGAAGTAATTTAGCACTGATTCATACGTCACTTTCTGCATCAAAATCGATCTTAACGCGACAAGTGGAAGGGAAAAAGTATAACATACAAGTCCATACGAGACGTCTGTTATTTCTGTACGTGCGTGTCGGTTTCATCCTTGTTTGCGACGGAATGTGTTATTGACACGTCACACGACATTCCGTATGCAAACGGTGTAAAGAGAGACAATGCTAATTCAACAGGGAACAATACAGCGGACGTCACGATTTTCCCACTCCCACCTTCAGTGTCTGCGTCTGAACAATGGCGGCACTGAGTCGCATTTCGATTGAGAAGTGATACAGTTTGCTTATGTGCCTTTTCTCCTTTACTTTGAGACCTTTGGACATTTAACTGCATTGTAAAAGTTTTACAAAAGAGCTCTTAGAGAGTCGGCCTGTGCTATTTTTTCTTAAAATTCCAGGAGCCAAATTACAGATTACAAACCGGATATATGAATGACACTTCCCATCACATGAGAATTTAGACAAACTTCGTTTCTGCGTTAAGAACATCATTTTTGCTTCTCCTGTAAAGAATCGTCTTTCAACCTTTACGTTGTCAAATCTTAAATAAATGTTAGCGAACCGCCCAGAGAACGTGGACAAACGAGTCACAAGACGAAACACAACGCGTTTCGACCTCTTAGGTCTTCATTCAGGTGGGACATAAACGAATAAAACAACGAAAATTCACTTAGCTTTGATCGCTTCAGATCACTTCACAGGGTTCAGCGCAAGGAAGAAGGCGTTGAATGAGAACGAGGCTGTTGGAAGGGAAATAGTGAGCGAGTCAAAGTCGTAATGAAGATAATAATATTACTGATAGGAATACTAATAATGGTCAAAATATTGAGAAAAAAAAAATAAAAAAAGGGACAAGATTACTACCAATCTTAGTGTCAATAAGTATGGGTATGGGAGAAAGGAGAGTGGGTTAGAGGATTCTTAAACAGCAGGGTTGCCGTGGCAACAGTCCCAGAGGCGAAGGCGATGGTGATGTCAATACCAGTGGTAGTATCAATACTGGCAACAGTATTACTGAATGATACTGCTAACAACGATAGTGAAGGTTAAGGTAATGAAAGCATGATACAGAAATATATTTAGAAAATACATTTTATAATAATCAAATAAATAAATAAATGAAACATTAAAAAAAATAATAATAAATTTAAAAAATAAGTAAATAATAAAAAAATAATAATAATGATAACAAATGCATAAATAAGATAGCTATAAGTTGTGTATGAGGTGAATAGTGGGAGATAAGGTAGTATGTGTGTGTGTTGTGGGAGGATATTATGTGCTGAGATTGAAGTGGTGGGTTGGTACATGTTACTTTAAGGTGTTGATGTTATGAGGGTGGAGGGAAGAAGGGGATGGGTTTACGTACTAACTGGGGGAGGGGGAGGGGCAACATATTCACACCTATACACAATCTCTCTCTCTCTCTCTCTCCCCCCTCTCTCTCTCTCCCCCCCCTTCCCTTCACGACCAACGATAAAGGAGCCAGCATTCTATTTATTATGTGTGTGTGTATGTGTGAGTGTGTGTGTGTGTGTGTGTGTGTGTGTGTGTGTGTGTGTGTGTGTGTGTGTGTGTGTGTGTTCCATTTGTAATATCAGCCTTATTCATTGGTTACCCCCACCTCAACCCCCAGCAACCGCCATATCCACCAACACCCCTACACACATCATTACTAGGGCAGGGGGAGGGGGAGTAAGTCGATTGATGTAGCAAATGGAGAGACTCAGAGAGTGTAGGAAAAGGGAAGATGATGATAGCTGCAACCTATGTCTGAGGTAAACAGTGGGAGGTAGGGTGGTATGGGTGTGTGTAGGTGGGGGATATTTCAGGCTGGAGTTGCAGAGATGGAATGGTACATACTACTTTTGGACGTTGATGCCATGAGGGTGGACGGTGCCCAGTTTGGCAATGAGATGAGATTCCTGCATAAGGCGTTCCAAGTTGTCACTCTTAGATTGCCAAAGTGCCAAGACTTTGACATGGTTGATGTTGTGTTGGGCATGGTTGAAGTGTAGAGCGACTGGTTTGGGCCGATGGTGGCGGATGTCGGCCAGGTGTTCAGAGATGCGCGTCTCAAGTGTGCGAGATGTCTCACCTTTACGTTGTCGTTCCAGTACAGTTTTTTTTTCTCCTCATTTGTTTTCTTGCTAGTCTTGATAACAGAAAGTGTTTTGATTGTCTTGTTGTCAAGCTTCAGGAGATCATCAAGAACTAAGCTTGCTGAGCTGATTCTGCACCACCCTGTGTTAGCATTGTCAAAATGACCAACGTCTCCTTCGGTGAAACATAGGATACAGTCTCAAGGACGACTATGTTCTGTTCAGTCTCAGACGGCCAACACCTTCTCTTGCTGGATGTGGGCTGGAATGTCGAGCATGACCAGGTTTTGCTCGGTTTTCAAACGATCGAATACTCCTTTGAGGAAATGTGGATTACAGTACAGATTCGAGGATGCCCTTGTTTGTTGTTTCAAACGCTCAGAATCTTCTTTGGTTAAATTTTGGACGGAGTTTTGAGGATAGCTGTGTTTGTTCAATTTCAAACGATCAGAATCTTCTTTTGTTAAATGTTTGATGGAATCTTGAGGATAGCCGTTTTTCTTCAATTTCAAACGTTTAGAATCTTTTTTGGTTAAATGGTGGATGGAATCTTGAGAATAGCCGTTTTTCTTCAATTTCAAACGTTCAGAATCTTCCTTGGTTAAATGTTGGATGGAGTGTTGAGGGTAATCATGTTTGTTCCCTTTCAAATGTCCAGAACCTTCCGTGGTTAAATGTTGGATCTTGAGGATAATCATGTTTGTTCCATTTCAGATGTCCAGAACCTTCTGTGGTTAAATGTTGGATCTTGAGGATAATCATGTTTGTTCCATTTCAAATGTCCAGAACCTTCTGTGGTTAAATGTTGGATGGAGTGTTGAGGATAATCATGTTTGTTCCATTTCAAATGTCCAGAACCTTCTGTGGTTAAATGTTGGATCTTGAGGATAATCATGTTTGTTCCATTTCAAATGTCCAGAACCTTCTGTGGTTAAATGTTGGATGGAGTGTTGAGGATAATCATGTTTGTTCCATTTCAAATGTCCAGAACCTTCTGTGGTTAAATGTTGGATGGAATCTTCAGGATAACCACGTTCTGCTCAGTTTCCAAAGGACCAAACTTATCTTTGGTGAAATACTAGCTGCATTCCCGAAGATGATTGTATTCTGTTCAGTTTTTTTAAAAGACCGAAGTCACCTTTTGTGAAACGTTAACGGCAGTTTTCATGATTATCATGATGTTTTATTTCCGAGCCACGTGCTTGCATGAATCCTGAATCTGCAGGTTTCAGGATTCCAGATTACTGATGGCAAGAAGCTTTTCGTTTTCCCCCTCTCAAACCACATGCAATAGGAAAATCAAGTGTGCCGTAACTTGGTTCAAAGCAAAGTAACACACACACACACACACACACACACACACAACACACACACACACACACACACACACACACACACACACACGCACGCACGCACGCACGCACGCACGCACGTACGCACAGAAACTAACACGGGCACTTTTTTCCATACGAAGTAGTTCTTTCTTTTTCTTCCTTTTTTCGCTTTTTGTATTCATGATCTCTCTGTGCTCAACTGCCTATTGAAAAAAAAATCATCTCATCATTTGAAGGCAAATAATATGATTCAGTAGATTTTGATAAATCTTTTTGAATGTGTTGTTCATCAAAGTGCTTCACATATTTTGTGATGGGGTTGATGGTGATTGTATGTTCATCACTGTTAAGTATGGGATCCATTTTCTCTCAAACTCACTCTTGCGCATTTCCAAACTGTGAATATATTTCTTTCAGTGCTGTGATTATCCTGTAGTTTTCTGATGAATAAATAAATCTCAGGTTTGATTTTATAAATTCTGTATTTATAGATAAGATATTTTGCCCATGATAATGCTAAATGAAATATTATGTCTGTTTTTTGCTTTGTCATGATAATGAGGTTTTCAGCGTCATTTCACTAAGAACCTGGTGTGGTTGCTGTTTTGTGGGAATGCAGAGCTGAAGACTCACTCTGACATCAAGATGCTTCACGACATTAGACAACCAGAGTATGTGTTGCACAGACTCACTCTGACATCAAGATACTTCACGACATCAGACAACCAGAGTATGTGTCGCACAGACACCCAAGACGTTAAATATGAAAGAAAAGACATGTTTTCTATCCTAAACTTCTCTTTAAACAATCTATATATAAATCTTAAACAGTGTTAAAGTAAGTCCGCCGTACAACATGGATAAACGAATCACAAAACAAAACACACCGCGTATCGAACTCTTACGTCTTCTTCAGGCAAGATAAAGCACAGGACAACGAAGATGAGCACGAGCGATCACCTGTCTCTGTCAAATTCGGCTCAAGAGTCGCCGCACTTTGCAACGATCTTTATATAAAACGAGAGCCACTTTTTAAAAAAAAATGATATCCTGAAAGCACAGATAGATGTTCAAGTAAAGGACCAAGTTTTATTTCGATTCAGTCTATTTAAAGCTCAGCTGAGTGCATTTGCAAACGCATTGATGAATAGATTTTGTCATTATATGTATTATTAAGCCAAAAGGCAATTTGGTGTAGTAAACGAGGATGGGTACCCTTGCTCTGGTTTTTATAACTCCGGCATATGCCAACTTTTTTCTTTTGAACTAAAGTTGTAAAGTTTTGAAAAGATTTTATCGGGAGCGCTGGGAAATTTATTTAGCTCATTCCTTGGGAGAGGAAAACAGGAGGCGCTAGGTGGAAATGGTGGACGGAGTCAGTGTCAATGTCAATGTCAGTGCCGTTCTCTCTCTCTCTCTCTCTCTTAACCCCAGTTCATGCTGTTTAATCCTTCCTTAGTGCTTCTGTCTTCTGTCTGTCTGTCTGTCTGTCTGTCTGTCTGTGTCTCTCTCTCTTCTCTCTTCTCTCTCTCTCTCTCTCTCTCTCTCTCTCTCTTCTCTCTCTCTCTGTAAGTACACCAATTGCAGATCTTATTTGTTGTATTTCGCTTTTGTAACTTCTGTCCTCTTTTTTTTTCCCAGAACAGATGAGATCGAGCCACCAACGGCTGTGAAAATGGGCAGGGTGTCGCCATGATTGAAACCCCCCGTCTGTGGTCCAGCTGGCGAGAGGAGAGGAGGAAAAACGCGTAATTCTCTGGCGGCCTCCAATCCGTCACTGTCGACTTGTCCTCTACGACCAGGACAGGAAGCTGGAGAGGTTCCAGGTCCCTTGCTGACGTGAATATTCTGACCTCACCCACGAAGCTTTATTTTGCGTCAGCGCGAAGCTTCGAAGCTATTGACGTCTTTCTGACATCATTGTTAAGATTGAAAACGCTACTATTCTGACGTCACTTTGAGGAGTTCTTGAATTCATCGCGAAAGGAGCTGTACAAACGCTATCGTTCTGACGTCACAGGGAAGACTCCTTGAATTCGTCGTGAAAGAGCTGCTGACGCAAATATTCCTAAAGTTGGTTGTTGTGGTGTGTGTGTTTGTGTGTGCATGTGCGCTGGCGACGTTGTGAGGCCTTCTGACGTCACTAGAACTTGGCTGGGGGGATTTTCCCTCACCGTGAGGTTATCTGCTGCGGGGATCGTCACGACTGGTGAGAAGGAGGGACTGGTGAGGAGGAGGGACTGGTGAGGAGGAGGGACTGGTGATATAATCAACCACCATGCAGACGGAACTGGTCGTTCAGTGTCTGGGCTTGCTGTCCATCCTAGCAACGGGTGAGTTGATGTCTGTGTAAATGCTTTATGAGATAAGCGTGTGTGTGTGTGTGTGTGTGTGTGTGTGTGTGTGTGTGTGTGTGTGTGTGTGTGTGTGTGTGCACGCGCGCGCGTGCGTGTGTTCTCAGTCTGTCTGTGTCTGTTCGTCTGACCCTCTCTCTCTCTCTTCTCTCTCTCTCTCTCTCTCTCTCTCTCTCTTTGTGTTTGTATGTTGAAATGCGTATGATGTGTGTGTGTGTGTGTGTGTGTGTGTGTGTGTGTGTGTGTGTGTGCGCGCGTGTGCGTGCGTGTGTGTATGTGAGCGCGCGCACGTGCGTTTGTTTTCTCTCTCACTCTCTCTTTCTGAAATGTTTGTATTGTGATGTGATGTGATGAGTGTGTGTGTGTGTGTGTGTGTGTGTGTGTGTGTGTGTGTGTGTGTGTGTTTGCGCGCGTGTGTGTCACGTAAGCACTGCGTAGAGTGACTGACGTGTGTGTGTGTGTGTGTGTGTGTGTGTGTGTGTGTGTGTGTGTGTGTGTGTGTGTTGATTTAGTATATGAGTAATTTGAGAGACGTGTGTTTTAAATGTTAGATTTATTGTGTGAAACGTGGGTGACGTGTGTGTGTGTGTGTGTGTGTGTGTGTGTGTGTGTGTGTGTGTGTGTGTGTGATGATAACGATGATGATGAGATGATGATGATGAATGATGATGATGATGATGAATATTGTAAAGCGCAGTATCTTGCTCTAGCAACTGTGTGCGCGGCCCTCTGTGTGAGACGTGGGTGGTGTGTGAGTGATGTAATGATGATAATGATAATGTTGATAATGATGATGATGATGATGATGATGATAAACAGTATTAATCAAGCGCGATAGCTTGCATTAATAGCAACTCTATTTGCGCCGCCCATTCACCTTCCCCAAATTAAACCACAGATTTAGAATCGCCTCTTTACTCCTCAACCTTCCTCCGACCCCCAGAGCATCTTGCATGTCTTCCTT
>CM065740.1:14092393-14094893 GCA_033310375.1 Conus canariensis | reverse complement strand
TAACCACTTCGCCACAGCGGCTGAAGAAGAAGAAGAAGAAGAAGAAGAAGGAAGGGGACAAAAGAGAGAAAGAACAAAATTGTTGTTGTTGTTGTTGTTGTTGTTGTTGTTGTTGTTGTTGTTCTTGTTCTTCTTCTTCTTCTTCTTCTTCTTCTCTTCCTCCTCCTCCTCCTCCTCCTCCCTCCTCTTGCCCAAATCACGACCCCAACATACCTATAGCAACAACGTCATGGGGAAACACCTCTCCTCCTCCTCCTTCTCCTCTTCCTTTCTCATCCTTCTCCTCCCTCTTCTCTGCTTCCTCCTGTTCCTCCTCCTCCTTCTTTTACTCTTCTTCCATGTCTTCTTTCTCCTGCTTTCCCCCTCTTCCCACTTGCTGAATGGGGTCGTGTCGTAGTCTGGCATTTCTTCCTCCTCCTTACCTCCCTTATCTTAATCTCCCCCACCCCAACGACCACAACAAACATGTAGCAACGATGTCATAGGCAAACATATTTTTTCCTTCTTCTTCTTCTTTGTTGTTGTTTTTCTTCTTCTTCTTCTTCTTCTTCTTCTTCTTCTTCTTCTTCTTCTTCTTCGTCTCTCGCTTTCGTCGTCGTCGTTTTCGTTGTCTACGTCGTCCCTTCTTCGTCTTCTTCTCCTCCTCCTCCTCTTTCTCCCTCCTCCTCTTCTCCTCCTTTTCCCCCTCCTCCTCCTGCTTAGATTTTTAGGAGGCAGCATTGTTGATAAAAAGGCCTTTAATATATCCAATACATTACCCAGGAAAGAGATTCTGTCAATCAGTCAGCCATTCTTCTTCGTCGTCGTCGTCGTCGTCGTCTCTCCTCCGCCTCTTTCTCTTCCTCCTCCTTCTTCTTTTTATCCTTCTTCGTTTCGTTTTTCTTCTTCTTTTCTTCCTCTTCTTCTTCGTCTTCTTCTTCTTCTTTCTTCTTCTTCTCTTCTTCTTCTCCTCCTCCTTCTTCTTCTTCTTCTTCTTCTTCTTCTTCTTCTTCTCTTCTTCTTCTTCTTTCTCTTTAACACATTCTCCTCCTCCTCTTCCTTCTCCTACCCTTTTCCCTCCTCCTTCTCCTCCCCTTCCTCTTCCTTCTCCTCCTCCTCAGCCTTCATCTCCTAGTTCTTTTCACCCCGAGAGGAGAGCACTCTTTTGATGTTGATCTCGTCTGAGGGGCTCCCTTGATCCTGTAAGTGTAGTCGAGTCAAATTGCGCTTCTTTGTGTCTGTGGACTTCTCGACGGCTGTCCAGCCGGCAGACACACAGGCCACATCCCTCTTGAGTTTTGCTTTGAGCAGAGAAAATGAGAAAGAGGTTTCCACTCTGCCAAGTGCAAAGTTTATTTCACGGTTAGACTTTCCCAGTTATTTCATTTTGAAAGGTTTAGGTTTTTGTGTCTCTCCGTTCAAAGAATTCTGTAATGCTTCATCAGGATAGTGGTGGTTTGATTTTGTGCCCAGCGTCTATCAGCAAGCGCTACATGTTTTGCTTCTGACAAGCTGTAGGAACGGCTGTCCCTGGTTCGCTGTAAATGCAGCTTTCATGACAATAGAAAGAAAGACCACTGCTGTAGAAACACCCTCTATCAGAACGGGAAACAGTCACCCATGTTTGGCTGGGTAAATACATTCCTCATGAGAAAGGAAAGAAAGGCTTTTGGTGTATATACATCCTGTATGAGAAAGGAAAGAAAGGCTTTTGGTGTATATACATCCTGTATGAAATTGAAAGAAAGGCTTTTGGTGTATATACATCCTGTATGAGAAAGGAAGAGAAAGGCTTTTGGTGTATATACATCCTGTATGAGAAAGGAAAGAAAGGCTTTTGGTGTATATACATCCTGTATGAGAAAGGAAAGAAAGGCTTTTGGTGTATATACATACTGTATGAGAAAGGAAAGAAAGGCTTTTGGTGTATATACATTCTGTATGAGAAAGGAAAGAAAGGCTTTTGGTGTATGTTCATCCTGTATGAGAAAGGAAAGAAAGGCTTTTGCTGTACATACATCCTATATGAGAAAGGAAAGAAAGGCTTTTGCTGTACATACATCCTGTATGAGAAAGGAAAGAAAGGCTTTTGGTGTGAAATATACATCCTATATGAGAAAGAAAGAAAGGTTTTGCTGTATATACATTCTGTATGAGAAAGGAAAGAAAGGCTTTTGGTGTTAAAAAAAACAAAAACATCCTGTATGAGAAAGGAAAGAAAGGGTTTTGCTGTAGATACATCCTTCCTGACAAAGGAAAGAATGGCCATTGCTGCAGATACATCCTTCCTGACAAAGGAAAGAATGGCCATTGCTGCAGATACATCCTTCCTGACAAAGGAAAGAATGGCCATTGCTGCAGATACATCCTTCATGACAAAGGAAAGAATGGCCATTGCTGCAGATACATCCTTCATGACAAAGGGAAAAAGGGCTATTGATGCAGATACTTCCTGTAAGAGAAAGGTAATAATGGTTACCCAGGTTAGGCTGGGTAAATACATCCATTATGACAACGGAAA
>CM065740.1:14059893-14067393 GCA_033310375.1 Conus canariensis | reverse complement strand
TTTTCCTGTGTTGGTTGAAGACTTGAGCTGTACCAAGGTGGTCGCTTTTTTCTGTGTTGGTTGAAGACTTGAGCTGTACCAAGGTGGTCGCTTTTTTCCTGTGTTGGTTGAAGACTTGAGCTGTACCAAGGTGGTCGCTTTTTTCCTGTGTTGGTTGAAGACTTGAGCTGTACCAAGGTGGTCGCTTTTTTCCTGTGTTGGTTGAAGACTTGAGCTGTACCAAGGTGGTCGCTTTTTTCCTGTGTTGGTTGAAGACTTGAGCTGTACCAAGGGGTCGCTTTTTTCCTGTGTTTGGAAGACTTGAGCTGTACCAAGGTGGTCGCTTTTTTCCTTGTTGGTTGAAGACTTGAGCTGTACCAAGGTGGTCGCTTTTTTCCTTGTTGGTTGAAGACTTGAGCTGTACCAAGGTGGTCGCTTTTTTCCTTGTTGGTTGAAGACTTGAGCTGTACCAAGGTGGTCGCTTTTTTCCTTGTTGGTTGAAGACTTGAGCTGTGACCAAGGTGGTCGCTTTTTTCCTATGTTGGTTGAAGACTTGAGCTGTACCAAGGTGGTCGCTTTTTTCCTTGTTGGTTGAAGACTTGAGCTGTACCAAGGTGGTCGCTTTTTTCCTATGTTGGTTGAAGACTTGAGCTGTACCAAGGTGGTCGCTTTTTTCCTATGTTGGTTGAAGACTTGAGCTGTACCAAGGTGGTCGCTTTTTTCCTGTGTTGGTTGAAGACTTGAGCTGTACCAAGGTGGTCGCTTTTTTCCTGTGTTGGTTGAAGACTTGAGCTGTACCAAGGTGGTCGCTTTTTTCCTTGTTGGTTGAAGACTTGAGCTGTACCAAGGTGGTCGCTTTTTCTGTGTTGGTTGAAGACTTGAGCTGTACCAAGGTGGTCGCTTTTTTCCTGTGTTGGTTGAAGACTTGAGCTGTACCAAGGTGGTCGCTTTTTTCCTGTGTTGGTTGAAACTTGAGCTGTACCAAGGTGTCGCTTTTTTCCTTGTTGGTTGAAGACTTGAGCTGTACCAAGGTGGTCGCTTTTTTCCTGTGTTGGTTGAAGACTTGAGCTGTACCAAGGTGGTCGCTTTTTTCCTGTGTTGGTTGAAGACTTGAGCTGTACCAAGGTGGTCGCTTTTTTCCTGTGTTGGTTGAAGACTTGAGCTGTACCAAGGTGGTCGCTTTTTTCTTGTTGGTTGAAGACTTGAGCTGTACCAAGGTGGTCGCTTTTTTCCTGTGTTGGTGAAGACTTGAGCTGTACCAAGGTGGTCGCTTTTTTCCTGTGTTGGTTGAAGACTTGAGCTGTACCAAGGTGGTCGCTTTTTTCCTGTGTTGGTTGAAGACTTGAGCTGTACCAAGGTGGTCGCTTTTTCCTGTGTTGGTTGAAGACTTGAGCTGTACCAAGGTGGTCGCTTTTTTCCTGTGTTGGTTGAAGACTTGAGCTGTACCAAGGTGGTCGCTTTTTCCTGTGTTGGTTGAAGACTTGAGCTGACCAAGGTGGTCGCTTTTTTCCTGTGTTGGTTGAAGACTTGAGCTGTACCAAGGTGGTCGCTTTTTTCCTTGTTGGTTGAAGACTTGAGCTGACCAAGGTGGTCGCTTTTTTCCTATGTTGGTTGAAGACTTGAGCTGTACCAAGGTGGTCGCTTTTTTCCTGTGTTGGTTGAAGACTTGAGCTGTACCAAGGTGGTCGCTTTTTTCCTTGTTGGTTGAAGACTTGAGCTGTACCAAGGTGGTCGCTTTTTTCCTAGTTGGTTGAAGACTTGAGCTGTACCAAGGTGGTCGCTTTTTCCTGTGTTGGTTGAAGACTTGAGCTGTACCAAGGTGGTCGCTTTTTTCCTGTGTTGGTTGAAGACTTGAGCTGTACCAAGGTGGTCGCTTTTTTCCTTGTTGGTTGAAGACTTGAGCTGTACCAAGGTGGTCGCTTTTTTCCTGTGTTGGTTGAAGACTTGAGCTGTACCAAGGTGGTCGCTTTTTTCCTATGTTGGTTGAAGACTGAGCTGTACCAAGGTGGTCGCTTTTTTCCTTGTTGTTGAAGACTTGAGCTGTACCAAGGTGGTCGCTTTTTTCCTATGTTGGTTGAAGACTTGAGCTGTACCAAGGTGGTCGCTTTTTTCCTGTGTTGGTTGAAGACTTGAGCTGTACCAAGGTGGTCGCTTTTTTCCTGTGTTGGTTGAAGACTTGAGCTGTACCAAGGTGGTCGCTTTTTTCCTGTGTTGGTTGAAGACTTGAGCTGTACCAAGGTGGTCGCTTTTTTCCTGTGTTGGTTGAAGACTTGAGCTGACCAAGGTGGTCGCTTTTTCCTGTGTTGGTGAAGACTTGAGCTGACCAAGGTGGTCGCTTTTTTCCTGTGTTGGTGAAGACTTGAGCTGTACCAAGGTGGTCGCTTTTTTCCTGTGTTGGTTGAAGACTTGAGCTGTACCAAGGTGGTCGCTTTTTTCCTGTGTTGGTTGAAGACTTGAGCTGTACCAAGGTGGTCGCTTTTTTCCTGTGTTGGTTGAAGACTTGAGCTGTACCAAGGTGTCGCTTTTTTGCTGTGTTGGTTGAAGACTTGAGCTGTACCAAGGTGGTCGCTTTTTTCCTGTGTTGGTTGAAGACTTGAGCTGTACCAAGGTGGTCGCTTTTTTCCTGTGTTGGTTGAAGACTTGAGCTGCACCAAGGTGGTCGCTTTTTTCCTGTGTTGGTTGAAGACTTGAGCTGCACCAAGGTGGTCGCTTTTTTCCTGTGTTGGTGGAAGACTTGAGCTGTACCAAGGTGGTCGCTTTTTTCCTGTGTTGGTTGAAGACTTGAGCTGTACCAAGGTGGTCGCTTTTTTCCTGTGTTGGTTGAAGACTTGAGCTGTACCAAGGTGGTCGCTTTTTTGCTGTGTTGGTTGAAGACTTGAGCTGTACCAAGGTGGTCGCTTTTTTCCTATGTTGGTTGAAGACTTGAGCTGCACCAAGGTGGTCGCTTTTTTCCTGTGTTGGTTGAAGACTTGAGCTGTACCAAGGTGGTCGCTTTTTTCCTATGTTGGTTGAAGACTTGAGCTGCACCAAGGTGGTCGCTTTTTTCCTGTGTTGGTGGAAGACTTGAGCTGTACCAAGGTGGTCGCTTTTTTCCTGTGTTGGTGGAAGACTTGAGCTGTACCAAGGTGGTCGCTTTTTTCCTGTGTTGGTGGAAGACTTGAGCTGCACCAAGGTGGTCGCTTTTTTCCTGTGTTGGTTGAAGACTTGAGCTGTACCAAGGTGGTCGCTTTTTTGCTGTGTTGGTTGAAGACTTGAGCTGTACCATGGTGGTCGCTTTTTTCCTGTGTTGGTTGAAGACTTGAGCTGTGATATTAACCCTTTTCAGCTGTCAGGGTTGAACAATAAAAGTTTTAAGTTGAATCAAAACTTTGATTCTATTCAGAGCATGAAGAATTAAAGTTCAGTAACACAATGATCCCACGTGAATCGAAAGAAAATGGAAGAAGATCATCTGTACACTGATCTCTCAGTGGGTTAAAACGTATATCTGTTGGAAAATATTACACACACACACACACACACACACACACACACACACACACACACACACACACACACACACACACATTCACTCACTCACTCAATCACTCACTCACAAACCAGTCAAAAAACCAGCCAACCAACCAACCAACCAAGCAAGAGAAATCATTACTTAGCAACTATAAGAAGTATACTACCATGTACACTAAAAGCTGTCATGGGATTTTGCTGATATTTGCTGGTTTTAGCGAATGAATTTTACCAAATGACAAGAAGCAGTTAAAATTAAACAGATGTATTTCTAAAGTATATACTTCTTCAAAACACCTATACTATATTATTACATATTTGGGTCATTCCATGATTCAGGTTAAATGGAATTAATCCCCAAAAGCGCTCACTTGACCGTTTTTTTTTGTTTTTTTTTCTTCTCAGATTTCATTTTCACAAGGTGTTCCATTCCGGCATCCTGACTAATTTTCAAGTTTATGACAAGAACGTCGAACATGGAATAAACAGGAAAATGACCATATCTTGGATATGCATAATTTACTGTTTTTGCCCGTAACATTTCTTACGAATCTATACCCAAAAGACATTAAGGACTTCGCTTTAATTCGTTTTCTATTAATATTCATAGTTATCTTGAAGAGCAAAGTTCATATTTACACAGATTGCATCTTTAGAAAAGAAGAGCTGTGACTTTCCGATGCATTCAAAGCTGGTGTGAATTGAAATGTTACAGGTATGACTAATCCATGGTGAATGATACATAAATAACGAAATATCATTCAGAAGATTGTTTGGAATCACTTGAAATTAGTGAAGACCAAAATCGTGCAATTCTGCCATTGAAGAGAACAGACACAGGAAATAAGTTTTCGCGTACAACATTATGGTAGTGATTGTGCATCTGTGCAGTTTAAACAAATACTTCAAGTATTTTATCTAAACTTTTTCAGTAGTTGACTTTCCTTCCACTACGATGGATAGCAGATTATATGCTTTCAAATCCAATGTCAATGCAAAAATCACTGTGTTCTTTCAGGCACATATGAAGTCTCTTTAACATCCCCAGTGACTGGAACTGTGTCACGGTGTTGATGTTGATCTGTTCTATCCATGTCATATCTCAGCTAAAGAGCACACTATTTTTTGCATGTCTATAAGCATTGCTTTTTTGTTTTTTGACATCTTCAGCCATACAAGCTAGTGTGTTCTTCGAGGATTCTTGTAGTCTCGTTGATACTGTTAATATGTCCAGGAGGTGTATGTTCTGCAACACCTGACGCGCTGTTTCATGTCATTTGTGTAGGCTATTTGACGTCGGACTGATTAGCCTACTAACAGACGTTATTTTTCCCAGAGTTTTTTTTAAAGCGTTCTTGCTGCATTTAACTTCTTCTTACCAACTTCCTGTGCTTTTCTGAATACATTTCCTAAGTTCAGTATATCAAAAACACCCTTTTCGACATTCTGTGTCTCATCTTCACAGCTTAAAGTGTCTCATACGCGTTTCTTTGGAACGTCCTTCAGATCTCTCCCATTTGAGCAGCAACAGAATCAAGTACAGAAAATGAGTTCAGATCCACCAAGAATGAAAAAATACTCGAGATTCATCGTCACATATAAATGTCCAAATGTTTCTCGTAATATTTCGTACACGCTTTGAAAACATTACCCAAGGAGAATACCCCAAACCACTGTAAACTGCTCAGGGCAGATATCGTTCAGTTATAGTCAGCATCATTCTCTACGCGCGTACGTGATTTGTGTTGTGTGTGTGTGTGTGTGTGTGTGTGTGTGTGTGTGTGTGTGTGTGTGTGTGTGTGTGTGTTTAGACTCCTATGATATTGTACAGAATATTGTACAACAGAACGCATTCCAGCAGAATGTCATGCAGTATAGCACAACTATCCAGCGAAATCAATACGCACTGCAAAACTATAAATGAAATGCAAAACAACTCAATACACTACAACAAACTGAACAGTCAGGAAACGAAATTCAAAACAACTCATACACTACAACATACTGAACAATCAGGAGTGTGACTTTATCTTCGTTGTGTTAAGGATATTTTAGTGGCAGTCATGTTGTTGAATATAGAAACACACAGATGAAGGTATGCATTACCTTACTGCATGCATAAATCATCGCAATGAATGTGAAGGTGAAAACTGTGCCACAGAACACAAGGAAACAAAGTTGGATACAGTTCAACGCAGAATGGACCACACTGCTTGCTGGAAGCAGACAATGGCTCGTGACGTGGATCTGCAAGACACTTAACAGGTCATACACTGTTTCCGAGAACATTTGGCACCAGCCAGGAGTAACCCAATAGCAAGCTGTACGGGTTTTCCCCCCATGGTAATGGTGGAGTTGGCATTTTACTTTGCGGGAATGTCGGTGTCCTCTTTAATCACGCTGCTTCACCATAAAGGATATGTTACCTGTCCACGCTACTGCGATATGCATGTAAGTGTGTAACGTGGTGGCCTGTTAGAGGTAAATAGATTTGTTTTTCCCTGGAAAGGGCGGGTTGTTCTTGTTGTTGTCCATTCTATTGTTGTTGTTGTTGTTTCTTGTTGTTGTTGTTCGTCTTCTTCTTGTTCTTGTTCTACTTCTTCTTGTAAAATGTGTATCTTAATGGTCCTTTAAAGCTAAATAGATTTGTTTTGCGCAGAAATGGCGGGTGGGAAGGGGAGAGGAAGAACTTATTTCTTATTGTTGTTGTTTCTTCTTCTTCTTCTTCTTCTACACCACCACCACCGCCACCACCACCATCACCACCACCACCTGCATCATCTTCTGCTGCTGCTGTTGCTGCTTCTACTTCACTCTTCTTTTTTATTTTGTCGTAAGCGGTAATGTTAGACCGGAATGTTTCATTAGAAAACTGTCATTGGTGTAGGTGCACCTTGTTTGCTTGCTTGCTTGCTTCTTTGTATCTTCAGCTGTAAACGTAGATACACTTTCAGTTATCTCGCTCAAAAATTACCTTGATCTTCAACCGTCTGTGTGTCGTGTTGTTTGAATTGATTTACTAATTGTCTTCATTTTGTTTTCCAATTTATTTTTCTTACAAATCAGTTCATTTTTTGTTTTGTTTTTGTTTTTTGTTATTTCTTTTGTTGTTTTCTTTCCCCTGGCTGTTGGCGCCTTTAGGGAGAGCAGCCACAACAGGAAATGGCGGAAGGAAAACGATTTGTGGCCATGCTGGCGAGGAGAATTGTGGGTAGAATAGACACAGGAAATTGGGATGCCGGGAACTTATTTTCGAAACGTCAAGCAATGAACACCGGTGTGTGTGTGTGTGTGTGTGTGTGTGTGTGTGTGTGTGTGTGTGTGTGTGTGTGTGTGTGTGTTGCTTCCCAACGATTTTCTGTCAGCTATGTGGGATGCTGATTCAGTTCTTTGTTCTTCAGTGCTGAGTGCGCGCGCGCGCCGTGTGTGTGTGTGTGTGTGTGTGTGTGTGTGTGTGTGTGTGTGTGTGTGTGTGTGTTCTTTTTCTTCTCCTTCGTTGTCGTCGTCGTCGTCGTCGTCTTCGACTTCTTCTCGGCCTCCTCCTCCTCCTTTTTCTTCTTCTTCTGTTGATGCTGCTACTGCTGCTGCTGTTGTTGCTCCTCTTCTTCCTCCTTCTACTACTGCTGCTGCTCCTGCTACTTCTTTCCTTTTTTCATTTTGCCTTTAGCGACAGAGCTAAACTGGAATTTTTTGTTATTTTAAAAATTCTCCTGACAGCCTTGGCACAGTTTGTTACTCTGCTTTGTGTGTGTGTGTGTGTGTGTGTGTGTGTGTGTGTGTGTGTGTGTGTGTGTGTGTGTGTGTGTGTGTGTGTTCATCTGTAAATGCAGATACCCTTTTCATTTATCTCGCTGAGAAAGTGATTAGATCTTTAATGCGCTGCTTGCGCGTCTTGCGACTTTTGGATTGATTTTGTTGCCTTCGTTTGCTTTCCTTCAATTTACTTTCTTATTGATCAGGGGCGGGTTTTTTTTTGTTTGTTTGTTTTGTTTTTTCCTTTATTTGTTGTTC
>CM065740.1:14047393-14049893 GCA_033310375.1 Conus canariensis | reverse complement strand
TCTGGTCTCATGCCACTCTTGCTGATGATCTCTGGGTGACTCTTCCATTCTGGGAGGTGTGCAGTGCACTCCCAGTCATCTGCCCCGTCCAGCAGACTCTGCCTGCATGTTCCGAGTGGCACTGTTGTTCTTGGCCATGATTTGCCGCCTCATGCCGTGAAGAATGTTGCGGGTGCTTTTGGAGTCCTGATTTTCCCTTTTGTGGTGTTGGTACTAGCCCAGACTACTTGCACAATCTCTTTGAGCACTTGGTTGTGCCTCCATGTGTACCTTCCTTGAGCCAGGGCTTCTTTACATGAGCTTAGGACATGCTCCACTGTTTGTTTTTCATGGCAGAGGGGGCATGCAGGATCGTCTGTTTTTCCCCCACTTCACCAGGTTTGCATTTGAGGGCAGAAGGTCATATGCAGCTCTGAGAATGAAGTTGATCCTGAGAGGGGCCATGTGCCAAATGTCATTCCAAGTGAGACTTCATTGGAGTGCATTCTCCAACGTTGTCCATTGCCCTTGCTGGCTCTGCTGGACTGCTTTTTGGAGTCTTTTTTGGTCTTCTTCTTTTCTCATCTCCTGAATCATCATGTCTCTTTTGGCTTTTCCTTTGGTCTTTGACCACCATTCAGTTTTGGTCATCCCCAGTCCTTGTCTGTTGGTCTGTGTGTGTCCTGTTATTTCTCTGATCTTGAGACTTTCTTTTGCAGAATCCATCGCCTCTTGAACTTTCCATTTTCTGCCTGTCTTCAGCTGGGGCTTGATTGCTTCTGCCACCTTGTCTCCTGAGTCCTCCAGCATGCTTTGAAGTCTGATCTTTCCTGCTTTGTATTCTTCCAGGATGGATTTCAGTGGTAGTTTCAGCTTTGCTTGGCGACAGTACAGCGCTATGTCAGTCAGACAGGGTGGGACACCAAGCCATTTCCTTGTGAACTTGTTGATTTTGGCTTCCATTGCCTCCACTATGCTGGTGCAGATGTCGTATATCATCAGAGGCCATAGGAGCTTTGGTATCAGCATGAACTGCAGACACCAGACCTTGTATTTGCCAGGGAGCCCACACTGGTCAATGGTCTCCAAGCCTTCTTCCGACATCTGTTTGGTTTCTTTTGCTCTTTGTGTGTCTTTCAACGTATCATCATACCATCTTCCAAGGCTCCTGACTGGCTCTTCTGTGACTGTTGGAATGGCCTGCTTGGCAACACTGAAGACCACAGATTCGGCCACTTTTCCTTTCCTTAGTGAGAGACTCCGTGATTTCTTTGGCTTGAACTTCATTCTGGATGAGGCAACTATGTCGTCCAGCCTTTCCAGCACATGACGTGTCTCGTCTTCTCTGGATGAAATCACTGTAGTGTCATCCATGAAGGCCTTGAGAGGGGGCATCTTGTATCCATCGCCAAGGTCGGTTTGTCTTGCGTTGCTTGTTGCTGCTTTCAAGATGACTTCCATTGCCAACACGAACAGTATTGGGGAAATTGCACAGCCCATTGCAATGCCCACTTCCAAGTTGATCCAATCTGTTGTGTACTCCTTGGTAGAGAACCGCATTGAGAAGCCGTTGAAGTACTTCTTGAGCATGTCGCAGATGTTCTTTGGCACATGGTACATCTCAAGAGCCAACTGTATCATCTCATGGGGTACAGATCCATATGCGTTTGCCAGATCAAGCCACACTACGTCCAGGTCTCTCTTTTCTGTTTTTGCTCTTTGGATTGCGTCCCAGATCATTGTGGCGTGTTCTACACAGCCAGCTACGCCTGGGATGCCACCTTTCTGGACTGACACATCGAAGTACTTGTTTTCCATGAGGTACTTTGTCAGCCTTGCTGCCATGACAGAGAAGAAGATTTTCCCTTCGACGTTCAATAGTGATATTGGCCTGAACTGGCTGATGTCACTTGAGTTTTGCTCCTTGGGGATGTACACACCATCTGCCGTCATCCACTGACCGCTGATCTGGTTTCTCCAAGCTGATCGCAGCAGCCTGTGGAGCCACTCCAGCACCTTGGGACATTTCTTGTATAGCTGGTAAGGTATTCCGTTTGGCCCTGGTGATGATTTGGCTCTGGCTTTGTCGACCACATACTTGATTTCCGCCAACGTTGGAGGCTTGTCATTGACTGTTCCTCAGAGTTGGTTGGTCACACCAGACCTTGAATGTCGAGTGGTGCTTTGCTCTGTGAGTCAGAGTATGTTTTCCTGAGATGCTGCTCAAGAACTCCTTTGTCCACACTTAGGGTCCCAGATTTTGGCTGCTCAAACAGTGTTCTGGCAAACTGGAAGGGGTCTCTGAAAAAGCGCTCTTGTGTCTTCTTCTTTTTGCTCTTCCTCTTCCTCGCAGATTCCGCTTTGCTGAGGGCGCTGTGTTTTGCTTTCAGGTCTTTCCAGAGTTTTTCCAAGCCTTGTTTTTCAGCTGGCAGTGCGGTCTTCATTTGCTTCTTGAGGTTTTTCTTTTGGACCCTGATCTTGTCCATCTCTTCTTGGCGTCTGGATTTCTTTGGAGGTGTTT
>CM065740.1:14022393-14039893 GCA_033310375.1 Conus canariensis | reverse complement strand
TTTAGTGTTTGTTTTATTTGGTTGTGGTATTTGGCTTCGTTATTTATTTCTTCGTTATTTATTTCTTCATTATTTATTTCTTCATTTTGAGAGGAAGAGAAACTTGTGTCTAGGGAGAACTTCTGGACTTGAAAAGAGGACTGTTTTTGTAGTTTTGCTTGTTTGGAAGTGATGGCGGGTGGTGGTAGGGGTGTGTGTGTGTGTGTGTGTGTGTGTGTGTGTGTGTGTGTGTGTGTGTGTGTGTGTGTGTGTGTGCGCGCGCGCTTATGAGGTAGAATTTGTGACGTTCATGAGGCAGAAATTATTGTTTTAATCAGAGAAGTTACACAGTTTCGATGGTGGAGAGCTTCTGAGTTGGTGGGAGACATCTTATGGTTTGGGCAAACTTTCAGATTTGGGTTAGAATTCGTGTTTATTTATTACTGGAGGAGGGCGCGAACAGGTTTCATGTGGGTGCTTCCTGTCTTGGTCTTTTGTGGTCTAGTCGATGTGATGTGGGATACAATGCAGTGTGCGCTTAGTGCTCATTAAATAACCCACAAGAAGAAGAAAGTTGTTCCTGCAAACATTCTGTCGAAATGTCCACTGTGATAAGTAAACAACATTTATACAGATAGAAAAGAATGTATATGATTTTCCTGTACTTGTAATGCATGGTCTTCCTAGGGCAGGGAAGGGTGGAGAAGGGAGTGAAGGGGGAAGGGGTAAGGAGGGTGGAAGCCCGAATTTCACAAAGAAGAATTCGTAGTTACTAAGAAGTTATACAACACAGCACAATATCACACACACACACACACACACACACACACACACACACACACACACCGCACACACGCACGCACGCACACACACACACACACACACACACACACACACACATACACACACACACACACACACACACACACACACACACACACACACACACACACACATTACCCAGTGTCTTTCACAAACCCAGTGTCTGTGGCTTCGTCCTGTGCGTGCACACAGTTACGTCACCACCACCCATTTCCCTGTCCAGCATCTTATTTACACGACTGCTGACGTTGGCAGTCTGCTGGGTTTTCTGACTGGTGTAGCGGTGTGAGTATGGGTCCCGTTCTCAGACGTCTGGTCCCTAGGTCCTTTTATGTGGGCACGAATTATCGATGTCCTGGCTCCGGTGGGAATTTACTCTGTTGAGTGCTCTGACAAAGGGTTCCAGCAATACCATCGTCGTGGTGGTGGTGGTGGTGATGATGATGGTCACGAACGGGAAAGATGATCTTAATGCTGCTGCCTTGTATGCTATAGTGTAATGAGATGGTGGTGGTCGATGGGTGGAAAGATGATCTTGATGCTGCTGCCTTGTATGTTATAGTGTAATGAGATGGTGGAGGTCGGTGGGTGGAAAGATGATCTTGATGCTGCTGCCTTGTGTGTTATAGTGTAATGAGATGGTGGAGGTCGGTGGGTGGAAAGATGATCTTGATGCTGCTGCCTTGTGTGTTATAGTGTAATGAGATGGTGGAGGTCGGTGGGTGGAAAGATGATCTTGATGCTGCTGCCTTGTGTGTTTTAGTGTAATGAAATGGTGGAGGTCGGTGGGTGGTAAGATGATCTTGATGCTGCTGCCTTGTGTGTTATTGTGTAATGAGATGGTGGAGGTCAGTGGGTGGTAAGGCGGGCATGGGGGGAGAGATGAAGTCTGGGATTTAGGGGTGAAGGAGAGGAGGGGGTGGGGGAGCGTTGAATGTGTATTGTGATGATGGTGGTAGATTTGGTGTGAGTGTTCGGCGGATTGACTCTCTTTCACTCTCTGTCTCTGTCTCTCTCCCAGTCTGTCTCAGTCTCTGTCTCTCTCTCTCTCACTCTCAGTCTGTCTCAGTCTGTCGCTGTCTCTGTCTCTGTCTCTGTCTCTCTCTGTCTCTCTCTCTCTCTCTCTCTCTCTCTCTCTCTCTCTCTCTCTCCCTCCCTCCCTCTCTCTCTCTCTCTCTCTCTCGCTCGCTCGCTCGCTCGCTCGCTCGCTCGCTTGCTTTCGCTTGCTCCTCTCTATCGCTCTGTCTCTGTCTCTGTCTCTCTCTGTCTCTGTCTCTCTCTGTCTCCCTCTTTCTCTGTCTCGTTGTGTCTCTGTCTCCGTCTCCGTCTCTCTGTCTTTGTCCTGTCTCTGTCTCTGTCTGTCTGTCTGTCTGTCTCTCTCTCTTTTCTCCCTCTCTCTCTCTCTCTCTCTCTCTCTCTCTCTCTCTCTCTTTGTACAAGGGCTTGTTTCCGGGTATGTACATCCATATACAGTCACATGCTATAATTTAAAAAAAACATCGTTTCATGCAATAAGTAAATTAGTTAGTGAGCGAGTCACTGACTGACTGACCGACTGACCGACTTAATGATCGACTACTGGAATGTTTGAGCGACTATCGGACTGGATATTTACCCTTCATTGTCAGTCCTGCCATTACTGCTTCCTGCATACTGTTACTGGGTCCGGAATAGCAGGTTTCCGTTTACCGGCATTTTGTTTCAGAGAGTATTCCCCCTGTTCTCCCCAGGAGCTCAGATGGACGAGAGATAATGATATCCTCATCCCCGACCCCTCCCCACCCCCACCCCCCACCCCCACCCCAACCGCCTGGCTTTCTATTGTGGGTTAATGGGTGGATGTAGATCGATTATGGAGTTGATTTGACGATTGTGACCTTTTTGATGTCCTGATGACGGGAGTTGTCCAGTTCTATTGCATTATTGTTACCCACTGAGAGAAGGGGAGAGAGAGAGAGAGAGAGAGAGAGAGAGAGAGAGAGAGAGAGAGAGAGAGAGAGAGAGAGAGAGAATGTGGGTGGCTCCGACTGACATCTTTGCGCTTGAGGACCTCGAGGATGGGTGTTGTAGATGTTGGGGAATAGTGGATTGTGTGGTGTGGTGTTGGATCTATTGCCGGTGGTGGTGGTGGCGGTGTGTGTGTGTGTGTGTGTGTGTGTGTGTGTGTGTGTGTGTGTGTGTGTGTGTGTGTGTGTGTGAGAGAGAGAGAGAGAGTGCATGTGCGTGTGTGTGTGTGGGGTGGGGGGTGGGGGGTGGGGGATGGATGGGTGTGGGTGTCGTGTGCATATGGGGAAAACATTGGGAAGGGAAAGGGTGGGATTGGTGATGATCTATTGTGTGCACAGGTGCTTACTGGTTCACACACTATTATTGACACCTATTATTTCCAGTGAATTCAATCTTGAACAGTTCAAGGATAGAAGGCTTCGGTTTCACAACGTTTTGGTCTGGGAGAGCATTTCCCTTGTTCTTCTCCGCTATGGCTCAGGTGGACGAAAACTAATGACATTATCGTGTCCCAGTCTACCCTTTCCCCAGTCCATTATCCACCGTTCCTCGGCCCACACATTCGTTAAAAGAGGGGCTATTGATTGAGCATGGGGGTGATTTGGCGATTTCACCCTTCATATGCTCTGGTAACGGGATGGTCGGGTTCTGTCGCTCTGTTTGCTCGGTATCAGAGAAAGAACGAGAGAAGGTGGACAGGAAGGGAGGGAAAGAGAGGGAGGGGAGAGAGGCCAGAGAGACAGACAATGAAAGAGAGAGTGGTTTTCACAGAGAGAGAGAGAGAGAGAGAGAGAGAGAGAGAGAGAGAGAGAGAGAGAGAGAGAGAGAAAAGGGAGAGGACAGAAGGAGAGGTAGAGCGAGAGAAATATATCTTCTCCTTTTTCTCGATCGTTTTACGATGTCAGGTCAGTTCGTGATACGAATGAGGTCACCCCCCCCCCCCCCCCCCTGCAGTTCTTCTGTGAGCATACAACTTGTTTCTAAGGGGTGTGTTATGCGTGGTGCTTTCCAGACAGTGACATGCTCTACGGCTGTGCATCATATTTCAGATGCATTGCCTGACTTTTACTGTTTAATTTCAATATGTTCTCTTGTTGTCCATTCAAATTTCAGATTTGTGTCTGGTTTGATGGCTATTAGAACAGAATGTGTATCATGTATGTATTATGGATTTTTGTACATGCTTGCATAGCAGTGTGATGTATGTCCCCTTTCTTCCCTTCCGCTATTATCTGCCCCGTTTTCTACTTCCTCTTGTGAGCATCATTATCAACCCCATCCACAGTTATTGTAAACCCTTCATCTACTAGAAGATGTAGTGCAGAATGCAGTACACTGTACAGTACACACAAAGCTTAGTCCAATTTTCTTCATTGATTCACAAAATGCAACAATTATTAAGTAAGACAGTGTTAAGAACTAACACAGTCAATGAGAAGGGAACACAATAGATTGAAAGCTTCTGCCAAGGTTATAAACGGCTCCGTAATCCACTCCTTGAGTCAGTTGATGATGGAAGCACGCTTTGTATCCGCAGGGAAAGTAATGATAGGAAAAGGCAGAAAGAGTTACTTCCCAGTGTCCTTTTTTAGATGGGATGTGGAAAACAGAGAAAATCTCAACGTTTCAATCATTACCTTTTTCTATTTTGTGGACATGCATTATTTCCAAGATAAGTTCAAATTCTTAAACAGCAACTTTACAGCGTTCGCGTTCAGTAGAAATTGTGTAATAGTCTTGCTGCACTGATACCTTCCACGAATCCGCACCACGTGTTCGTTCCTCGTTCTTACTGTCTTGAATATTTAAGAATGTAGGTTTCTGGATTCTGGATTCAACATTAGAAGGTAGTTAAAGACTCAGAATCAAAACTTACTTGGAGAATATTTCGACAGGGTCGCCCTGTCTTCATCAGCTCACTGTTGCTGTTGTGGCAGTGAGGCCTGGTGGGGCGACTGTTGTGTGGGGTGAACGGTTGAATATTGTTTGTCTTGCCTGTGAAAAAGACCACAGAGGTCGTCCTGTTTCTTGTGTAATTTGTTTGTTTCTGTCATTTGGCTGCATACTAATTTTTCTTTTAAGTTTGTCACAATTTAATCGTGTCTTTATGAAAGCCACAGATCATCTTTCCATAATATCGCTTCAGCAGATTTTCCATAATCTCGCTGACAGACGGACAAACAAACAAACAAACAAATGGACACAGGTGAAAACATCACCACCTTTATGAATTTGAGGTTGAAAAAACAAGAGTCACCCAAGCGAACGTTGCGCTCAACCAAGTGGGTTTAAGAAAAAGTCACGCGCTCTTACAGTTTTAATCCATAGTTGACATAAAACGGTTACACCCTCACCCCCACCACCCACCCCTTCCCCTGTACTGAGATATCAGTATTTAAGCAAAAGTAACACTTCTGCTGACAAATGCCTGTGTATGCATATGTAGGCATTCACACACACACACACACACACACACACACACACACACACACACACACACACACACATGCAGGCAAGCAGGCATGAATGCATTAACAACCAGCTTGCAAGCATTTCAACTGTGTGCACGTGGACACAAGAATCCGCAACGTTTACAGACGGAAGATCCTGACAGGAGCGTAATGCCCCTGGCCTTTCCCTCGTCAAACAGATGGCCCAGACTGTCCTACGGCTCTGGCCAACAACAAGCAAAATCAATTACGGAGCAGCACGTGCTCTCCGCGAGAGTCACCTACAGCGACCCCTGTGCGTGATGGTTTTGATCCAGCTGGGAGGCAATTGAATTTCACGCAGCGGTGTTGGATTATGTCCCTTAGGTCGTTAAAGGTCACTGGCTGTACAGATGAGGACGTGGTCCATTAAAAGACAACAGGGGTGTCAGGGTGTGTTTGGTAATTTTGTAGGCTGTTTTCGTTCAGAAAAGTAGCATTTCAGTCTGTGTACCTGGAAAGCACGTAACTGGACTTGGGCGCTTCTGTTAACTGCATGTGTTAGGCCTGTTGGTTACTATTGTCATAAACCCTGTCTCTTCTCTCTTCTCTCTCTCTCTCTCTCTCTCTCTCTCTCTCTCTCTCTCTCTCTCTCTCTCTCTCTCTCTCTTGATTTTACATTCTATGATGAACGAGACACTGAAAATCGATTTTCTTATCGTGTTTCTTGATCTACAGACAAATATGAGCAAACATACATCATTAAAACTTCACTCTGTTCTCTGCATAACGAGCATAAACATGGAATATGAGCTGTAACTACATTTACCCATGTTGGCTTTCTCTACAGAGAGGAATATACCTGGGTTTTATGTTTTCAAGTGACAGGACCAGAAAAATGCTTGGTCAATATGATTCCTTCCAAAGTAAGTTGAATGTATTCATTTTGCTCTGTTTCCATTCATATCATTATTGTTTTTGTGTACGGCTTCACATAAGGACAGATTGGTAGCCTTTGTATCAAATTTTTCGACATCTCTCTGTCTTTCTGTCTCTGTCTTTGTCTGTCTGTCTGTCTGTTTGTCTGTCTGTCTCTCTTTCTTCTTGTGTATGTGTGTGTGTGTGTGTGTGTGTGTGTGTGTGTGTGTGTGTGTGTCCTGAGAATGATTTGCTAAAAACGTCTGAAACAGACTACAGCGTTACTGAAAAACAGCCAAAATATAGTTAAACAAAGGGGAGGAAAGCAACGCTTATTGAAAATGAAATATGAATTAGACAAGTCAGTTTTAGACGAAAATGTCTTCTGTAGATTTTCCAAATAACAGACTCAAAAATACACAAAGCAATACTTCCAGACAACTAACTGTCAGCAGAGGAATGTCAAAATGCCAAAGCTTCCAGGCACGATGTTCAGAAATACTGGAGACACAAGCCTGTGCACAGTGCATAGCACATACGTGTGTACATCCACAAGTACATACGTACATGCGTACCCACTTACATACACGAAGCGAAGGTTTATACAAAAATCTTAAACAATGCGAATATTGAAAATAAAATCTTATTCTCCCCCTTTTCAATGAAAACTTCCAAAGTCAATTGACCGAACGTTACTGTGTAATCGTTAACGCTGGGCTGAACGGACCAAAGGCCTGTTCAAACAAACTGTGTTGGCTGTTAATAGATTACGTTGATTGTGTTTGATTCCTGTCAACATTATGTGCTTCATTACACCCTGGAGAAAAATATATGCACTTGCAATCCATAAATAAACAGACACTAGAACGCCCCCCTTCCCTAAACAACTGGGGAAAAGCGAAAACAAACACCCAACCCTACCGTGCACCCTCCCTTGAAAAAAAAAAGAAAAGATAAATGAGAAAAGTTGGGAAACAGGGAGCAGAAATAGATGCGATGTATCTGCACTTGGGTGTGTGTAAGTACTGAAATAAGGAAGAGAAGGAGGGGAAGGACAAAAAAAGAGGAGAAAGAAAGGACTTAAAAAAAAAACACGGTTTCTTTGTTTTTTGGTCAAGAAAGACAAGGATGTGAAGCACCACAAAAAGGTTCTCTGGGGACATTATAGAACCGAGACTCTGGGGACATTACGGAACCGAAGGGGATATAAACTACCTCTACACAAACCGAAAGAACAGAACAGCTGGCCCTGGCAGCCTACGATCCGGGCCAACAACCAGCAAAATCAATTAGTGACCAGTACAGCTCTCTGTAGAGACACCCACAGCGACCTCTGCGTGTGATGGCTGATATGCAGCAGAGAGACAACTGGATTTCGCGAAGGGATGGCAGATTCTTTCCCCTGTGGACGTGAAAGGTCGTTGACTGTGAGAGCGAGTGTGTGGCCCATTCGAAGTCATCAGGGGTTTCGAGAGGTGCTTGTGAATTATGTACCTGATTTCCTTAGAAAGTTTCCCCTTTTTTTTTCGTGTGTACATCCATGGTGGGTTAATCACTGACTGGGCTGGTTTTCGTCTGGTATATTCCACTGGCGTAGTGTCTGTTGTCACCATGATTGTCACACGCCACCCCCTCTCTCTGTCCCATCTCTCTCTCCCCTCCCTCTCTCTCTCTCTCTCTCTCTCCTCCTCTGTCTCTGTCTGTCTGTCTGTCTGTCTCACCACAACAAAACACAGCACACACACACACAAACACACACACACAATACACACGCGCGCGGGCGCGCGCGCGCACGTCCACACGCACGCACGAACACACACACACACACACACACACACGCCCTCTCTCGCTCCCTCCCTCTCTCTCTCTCTCTCTCTCTCTCTCTCTCTCTTTCACACACACATACTTACACACACGCGCGCGCACGCACGCACGCACGCACGCCCCCCCCCCCCCCCCTGGGTTGTGTGTGTGTGCGTGCGTGCCTGCGTGCTTGAGTTGTGTGTGGTGTGTGTGTGTGTGTGTGTGTGTGTGTGTGTGTGTGTGTGTGTGTGTGAATGTTTGTGCGTGCGTGCGTGTGTGTGCGTGCGTGTGTATGTGCGTGCGTGTGTGTGTGTGTGTGTGTGTGTGTGTGTGTGTGTGTGTGTGTGTTTGAGCGTGCACGCGTGGGTATGTGCCATTTTATTTCACAGTATTGCTGGTTTTCCTTTCATATATTACCTTTTGAATTACATTTGTTTTTGAATCAGTTCGAACAGTGTCCTCTATAACGGATACTGTCATCGATAATCAACACTGATGATTATAATCGTGATAAAGATGAGAGTAATGATTTCATTTTCAACACGCATGGCTGATTCCGGCACATGGGCTGATTCCGAATATTTACCCTCGTGCCAATCGCTATTGTCATTACGCAATTGCCATTAATCGTGGGCAGTTTTTAATGGCACCAAATTCTCGTCTGCACCGAGACACACACGCGCGCGCGCAGACACACACAAACACACACTCTCTCTCCACACACACACACACACACACACACACACACACACACACGCGCCACACACACACACACACACACACACACACACACACACACACACACACACACACACACGTGCGCACGCGCACGCACATGCACATGCATACACAACACAACACAAAAACCTCTACCGTCACTAACCACCGCACATCAAACCAAGCCACTCGACAAAGCCATTTACGTTGGTGCGAAATAACTAAGGTCAGACGGTTAATAATGCACTGAGTCATGATTGGATGACAAGGGTCACACTACATTATTTGGGAGTCGTTACAATCTCTTCTCTCTCTCTCTCTCTCTCTCTCTCTCTCTCTCTCCTCTCTCGTCTGTCTGTCTGTGTGTGTGTGTCTGTTCTGTTGTCTGTCTGCCTGTCTGTCTGTCTGTCTGGTTTCTCTCTCTCTCTCTCTCTCTCTCACTCTCTCTCTTTTCCACCCCCAACTCCTCTCTCTCTCTCTCTCTCTCTCTCTCTCTTCTCTCTCTCTCTCTCTGTTATTAAGAGAACAAAAAAACGGGTTAAAGAAATCCGAGTATATCAAATTTAGGAGGTTTCCATATCATTTTTGAGTGAGGATAATTCATCTTCTTACATTTTTTTAGCAATGTAGCTACACGCTCGTGTGTCTTCACCGTTCATGAGCAGTCTTCAAACTCCGCCAAAAGTATCTTGAATGTGAATCGACTGTTCTAATCTATGTTTGTGGCCATTGAATACTAATTGAGTATCAGCAGAAAACTGGGATGTTTTGTGTTCCACATCATTATTTTGTTCTTGTGCTCCGTTTGTCTTTCTGTTGTATCCCTTTGAAAGTGCTGTTAACATCTCTTTATGTGCAATGAATAGGTAAGGAGGTACAAAGTTTCCCTGTCGACACCCCTTTACTATCTGAACCACCGCACAGTCTGACCATTTACAGCCACCTTTGATTTAATACCTTTCTTTCTGTGCTGAATAAAACATTCAGTCTAAAACTTTTTGTGGTTGTACAATGACACTGACGTTTTTGTGGTTGTACAATGACACTGACGTTTTTGTGGTTGTACAATGACACTGACGTTTTTGTGGTTGTACAATGACACTGACGTTTTTGTGGTTGTACAATGACACTGACGTTTTTGTGGTTGTACAATGACACTGACGTTTTTGTGGTTGTACAATGACACTGACGTTTTTGTGGTTGTACAATGACACTGACGTTTTTGTGGTTGTACAATGACACTGACGTTTTGCAGTTGTTCTGCTGCTGCTGCTGAAAATTTATGAAATGAAAACTGCAGAATTTTTTTTTAAATATTAAGATAACACGTGACATTGTAGTCTTTTAAGTGGATCAACACGTATAAAACGGGACATTTCTCAAAGGAAAGAGAAAAGGAGGCCAAATGTGTAGATTTTTTCAGTGTCGGAAAAAACAACAGCTTTGTCTCCTTTATTTGATTGTGTGTCTGTTTTCTCCCATACTTTTATGTGGTTCATGATGTATGAATGGGCACATTCTTAAATGTGAATTATAAGGTAGCGTATGTCACCTTTTCTGCTGGACATTTCGTACCGTATGTTCTCTCTCTCTCTCTCTCTCTCTCTCTCTCTCTCTCTCTCTCTCTCTCTCTCTCTCTCTCTTTCTCTCCATCCATCCATGTTCACACCCATTCAAATGAGGCTTTGGCCTTACTGAATAAAATTCTGTTCTGTTCTGTTCTCTCTGTCTGTCTGTCTGTCTGTCTGTCTTCTCTCTCTCTCTCTGTCTCTCTGTCTCTGTCTGTCTGTCTGTCTGTCTCTCTCTCTCTCTCTCTCTCTCTCTCTCTCTCTCTCTCTCTCTCTCTCTCTTGTGGAAAAGGTCGATGAAATATAACAGGGTTTCAGTACTTTACATTCGCGATCATTGATCCTGGGGCGTTGTGCATCTGAACAGCCAGTTAGAAAAACAAGGTAAGGGCTGGCATTGATAAGCCAGGCAGTGCAAGGCAGTTGGAGGCAATGCAAGGCAAGGGCTGGCATGATAAGCCAGGCAGGGGCAAGGCAGTTGGAGGCAATGCAAAGGCCAAGGCGGCATGTAGATAGCCAGCAGGGCAAGGCAGTGGAGGCAATGCAAAGGCAGGCAACAAGGCAAGCACGCAGACGGAAGCTTGTAGAGGAATAGGCCACGCATGTGAAGGTAAGGCAGAAGACGGCAAGAGAGGAAAGGCACGGCCGCGCACGTGAAGGTAAGGCAGAAGACGGCAAGGAGGAAAGGCATGGCCACGCACTGTGAAGGTAAGGCAGAAGACGGCAAGGAGGAAAGGCACGGCCGCGCACGTGAAGGTAAGGCAGAAGACGGCAAGGGAGGAAAGGCATGGCCACGCACGTGAAGGTAAGGCAGAAGACGGCAAGGGAGGAAAGGCACGGCCGCGCACGTGAAGGTAAGGCAGAAGACGGCAAGGGAGGAAAGGCACGGCCACGCACGTGAAGGTAAGGCAGAAGACGGCAAGGGAGGAAAGGCACGGCCGCGCACGTGAAGGCAAGGCAGAAGACGGCAAGGGAGGAAAGGCATGGTAAGGCTGTGTGCGTTGTGGACCCGGAACCGGCCGTGCGCCGCCCGTCCAGAAGAAAAAAAAGCCTGCTCTGATTCATCTCTTTGTCCAGCTTAATGGCGACGACCAAAGCCGTGCATAGTGCACCCAGTCCGTCCCGTGTGATGAGAGCTGTGATTTTGCCGGTCGTTCAAACCTTTTCCTGGTTGTCCGGGTGAAGGGACCGAACTCCTCCTCTGATTTGTTGTTTTACACTGTGTACCTTTCCTTCCAACATGGACGACGAAAAACTCATTGCTGCCGTGAGGCTCAGGTCATTTATTTAATCAAAAAGTGACAAGAATCGCATCAACAAAGATATTCTCTCTGCTGCTTGGGACAACATAGCACGCGAAGTAGGAGAACATGGTAACTAGTAAAACTGTTTTCTTCTTTTTCCCCCACAGAATGAACAAAGTTGCAAACAAATCTTCAACTTTAGATACAATACTGTTCATATCAACAAAAAGTGGCAGTATCCCTCCTGATCTAGTACTACGCACCCTTCCAAGCACCCGGACAACCGGATGGGGCACGGCCTTGTAATGCACGTCCAGGTCCACTACGCATGTAGCCTGAGGCAGGGCAAGGCAAGATGTCCGGGTCCACTACGCATGTAGCTGAGGCAGGGCAAGGCAATACGCCCGGGATCCACTATGCACGTAGCGTGAGGCATGGCAAGGCAAGATGTCCGGGTCCACTACGCACGTAGTCTGAGGCAGGGCAAGGCAAGACGTCCGGGTCCACTAGCATGTAGCCTGAGGCATGGCAAGGCAAGACGTCCGGGTCCACTATGCACGTAGCGTGAGGCATGGCAAGGCAAGACGTCCAGGTCCACTATGCACGTAGCCTGAGGCATGGCAAGGCAAGACGTCCGGGTCCACTATGCACGTAGCCTGTGGCATGGCAAGGCAAGACGTCCGGGTCCACTATGCATGTAGCTGAGGCATGGCAAGGCAAGACGTCCGGGTCCACTATGCATGTAGCCTGAGGCATGGCAAGGCAAGACGTCCGGGTCCACTATGCACGTAGCGTGAGGCATGGCAAGGCAAGACGTCCGGGTCCACTATGCACGTAGCGTGAGGCATGGCAAGGCAAGACGCCCGGGTCCACTATGCATGTAGCCTGAGGCATGGCAAGGCAAGACGTCCGGGTCCACTGTGCATGTAGCCTGAGGCATGGCAAGGCAAGACGTCCGGGTCCACTACGCACGTAGCGTGAGGCATGGCAAGGCAAGACGTCGGGTCCACTATGCATGTAACCTGAGGCATGGCAAGGCAAAACGTCCGGGTCCACTACGCACGTAGCGTGAGGCATGGCAAGGCAAGACGTCCGGGTCCACTACGCACGTAGCCTGAGGCATGGCAAGGCAAGACGTCCGGGTCCACTATGCATGTAGCCTGAGGCATGGCAAGGCAAGACACGAGCAGGGTGCAGGACGAGCAAGAGAGGGAGGGCTAGGCAAATGAAGTCAAGGCAAGGGAGAGTAAGGCAAGGCAAGATAGGGGCAAGCAGGCCATGGCAAGGCAGTGCAAGGTAGTGCAGAGCAAAGCAAGGCAACGCAAGGTCAGACAGTGCAAAGCAAGGCAACGCAAGGTCAGACAGTGCAGAGCAAAGCAAGGCAACGCAAGGTCAGACGGTGCAGAGCAAAGCAAGGCAACGCAAGGTCAGACAGTGCAAAGCAAGGCAACGCAAGGTCAGACAGTGCAGAGCAAAACAAGGCAACGCAAGGTCAGACAGTGCAAAGCAAGGCAACGCAAGGTCAGTGTCATGTGATGTAGCCTCACATGGCGACATGTGACGTTCCGTCGCGTACACCCTTATTTGTTATAAGCATTTCCCTAGGTAGGGAAGAGAAAAGGTAAAAGAAACAATAATTTGTATGGCCTGACCAGTGTGATCGGTGTCGCTGGTGGCTATAGACGTAGGGTGATCATTGGTTGAATGGACGGACGTTGTCCATTGGTCAGCAACCATGGGCTGGTAATGCGTAGAGTTAGACGAGTACTCACTGAACGTGTACTCAAAAAGAGCGCAGGAGTGAAAAATAAGGAATAGGAAGGAGATGGCTTGGGGACACTGACCGGACAGGTTGTTTGAAGAACGAGTTCCACCTTCAATTCACCATTACCAGGTGAGGTATAGACAGATGGGGAGAGAAAAAAGAGAGAGTTAAGAAAAGGGAAAAAGGGAAAAGAATTTATCATTATTCAGATTCTGAAATAGATTACTTACACGGACTTCATTCGTGTTTCAGCCCTTCCCAGTGCTGTGGCAGCACCAGTTAGGCGACTGAGGCAGTTGCACAAATATTTGGGCTACAGTGCTGCGGCAGCACCTAATCGTCTCCAGGGTTGGAGAATCGAGCTGTAGAAGATAACGACTGCACCAGTCGTGAGAAAAGAAAGCATTTGTCATGTTGACTCATAATGACTTTTAATTGTCCCCCCTTAGATTGGAACTCACTTGATATACCTATATTTTAAGCCATCTTTTTGATTTTTCTTTGAAAATATATACATTGTTTCTCCAGTGAGAAGGAGAAACCGGTGAAAGATATATTTGTGAAGTATTATGTATAATGAGATGAAATTTGGTCCCAACTAGTGGATCTGTGGAATGATTGTACCTCCACTGAAGAGGAGGAATGGAAAATAATTCCTTGAGAACAAACCAGTTGAATGTGATGGAAAATTGATTATTGTTTAGAAAATTATTCCCCGGAGAGGAGGGGGAGAAGAAGAGTTATTGTAGTGCGCCTTCTGGTTGTTTGGAGAGAGTGCGTGTGCACGGAGTAAATACTGAGCTGAGTGTGTGCATGCACTTATGCACAGTGTGACAGTCAGACAGTGCAGAGCAAAGCAAGGCAACGCAAGGTCAGACAGTGCAGAACAAAGCAACGACGCAAGGTCAGACAGTGCAGAGCAAGGCAAGGCAAGGCAAGGTCAGACAGTGCAGAGCAAAGCAAGGCAAGGCAAGGTCAGACAGTGCAGAGCAAAGCAAGGCAACGCAAGGTAGACAGTGCAGAGCAAAGCAAGGCAAGGCAAGGTCAGACAGTGCAGAGCAAAGCAAGCCAACACAAGGTCAGACAGTGCAGAGCAAAGCAAGCCAACACAAGGTCAGACAGTGCAGAGCAAAGCAAGCCAACGCAAGGTCAGACAGTGCAGAGCAAAGCAAGGCAAGGTCAGACAGTGCAGAGCAAAGCAAGCCAACGCAAGGTCAGACAGTGCAGAGCAAAGCAAGGCAACGCAAGGTAAAGACAGTGCAGAGCAAAGCAAGACAAGGTAAGTCAAATGCACTTTTCCAGCAGAATAACAACTCCTCTGAGAGTCAAAATCGCACTTGTATACGTGGTTGTGTCCAATCACCTTCTAACATCCACACCAACTGAGGGTGATATGGCTGACGGCGATGGCCATCCCATGAGAGTGGAACTGTATCATATGTAGAACCAGTCACCAGAACAACCCCACGTTAAAACGGTCACACACACACACACGCGCGCGCGCGCGCGCACGCATGCACACACGCACGCTCGCTCACACACACACACACCACACACTCTCTCTCTCTCTCTCCTTACACACACACCTATGCGCGCGCACACACACGCACACACTCTCTCTCTTTTCTATTCGGCACAAGCGGGTCTCAAACTCGCAACAAACGGTCTGACGGTGAATCCCTAGCTGTACCGCTGGGCCACCCACGATCACAAGGCGCGAGCTCGGCGTGTGCTAAATTATTTCCGGGCGGGAGGCCATCGTGTCCAGCGCCACAGGAAACTGGCTTTTGTCATCCAAGGCGTCAGTGGTTCTGTGGCTGTGGGAGCCAACACGTGATGCATTGAGAGACGTCACGCAGGGGCGTCTGGAGGGTGTGGGTGAATGATGGATGGCCTGTTCCGTGACCAGAGAGTTCACTGGCTGGGAAAGGTTGGCTCTGTTGTCCTCCTCCTCTCTCTCTCTCTCTCCTGTTTACGGGGAAAATGTATTTTTGTTTAAGATCAGAGATATTGCCATGCACATCTACTATGTTTTAACAGAAGTGAACAATTTATTAAGGAGAATCTCTTGACAGACCATAGGTCCATTACTATCCCCACTGTCTGCTTGATACAGATAGATATAGGTATGAGAGATTCATATTTATATATATATATATATATATATACACACACACACACACACACATAAACTAATAAATTCCAAGGATAAGTACCGAGCACCATTCCAGCAACTTACAGAGCAGCTTGGTGTTGCAATGACTGCAAGAAATATTGAATTATAAACAAAGCTTGCTCTTATGTCTTAGATTGAAGAAATAGGGGAGATAAGCATTCATATCTGCAGTGGTACATAGTTCTGCCTAACTAACAGTATATGCTTGAGTGGGTGAATGGGGAAAAATAAACTAAATGCTTCTCAAAATGAGCCTTCAACAAGCTTATAGTCTCCAAGGGGAGACAATCTCCAATGGGAAGGAAACTCATTAACATATAACTCCTGGTCAGATACCGATATTTCGAAACCTGATTGTTTCTCCTCAGTGACTGCGGAAAGTGGTAATTGACTCCTCTGCCTTTTCGGTTTTAAGAAGAATGCTATCCTAGAAAAGGCTGGTGTGCAATACCGTAGTATGTTTGTTGAGTTTTCCAAAAACCAACCAAAGGTGCCACCTAAGAAGCAAAAGAAAATCATGAAGGAACAAAACGCGCCACATTTTCTTGTGGAAAGTAGAAAATACAAAAAGATAACCTCTTAAGACACAAGTGCTGAGGCCAGTTCTTGGAATGAATCCGCAAGGGACTAAATTACAATAAACTAATAAATTCCAAGGATAAATACCGAGCACCATTCCAGCAACTTACAGAGCAGCTTGGTGTTGCAATGACTGCAAGAAATATTGAATTATAAACAAAGCTTGCTCTTATGTCTTAGATTGAAGAAATAGGGGGAGATAAGCATTCATATCTGCAGTGGTAGATAATTCTGCCAAACTAACAGTATGTGCTTGAGTGGGTGAATGGGGAAAAATAAACTAAATGCTTCTCAAAATGAGCCTTCAGCAAGCTTATAGTCTCCAAGGGGGAGACAATCCCCATTCACCCACTCAAGCACATACTGTTAGTTAGGCAGAATTATCTACCACTGCAGATATGAATGCTTATCTCCCCCTATTTCTTCAATCTAAGACATAAGAGCAAGCTTTGTTTATAATTCTCTCTCTCTCTCTCTCTCCTCTCTCTCTCTCTCTCTCTCATATATATATATATATATATAGTATGTATATAATAAAACATTTGGGAGAAAAAAAGAGTCTGAAGCGTTCTCTGAAGGTGTGATGTATTAAACATGCAATAAAGTTATATAGAAACAATACAGTATATAGAACCAATCAAGTTATATAGAAGCAATAAAGTTATATAGAAGCAGTAAAGTTATACAGAAGCAATAAAGTTATATACAAACTTTTCCAAAGCTTTGAAGCCCTGCTTCTCTACTGTTCCTCTTTTTGTAAAGGCTTGGCCACACTGTTCCTCTTTTTGTAAAGGCTTGGCTACACTGTTCCTCGTTTTGTAAAGGCTTGGCCACACTGTTCCTCTTTTTGTAAAGGCTTGGCCACACTGTTCCTCTTTTTGTAAAGGCTTGGCCACACTGTTCTATTTTTGTAAAGGCTTGGCCACACTGTTCTTCTTTTTGTAAAGGCTTGGCCACACTGTTCTATTTTTGTAAAGGCTTGGCCACACTGTCTCTCTTTTTATAAAAGGCTTGGCCACACTGTTCGAATCAGTCGAATGAATATTTGCTTTTGCGCAGGATTTCTGAAACGCAACGCATGTGAATACCCCTGTGGGCAAGCTTTCAGTGTTGTGCTTGCTATGCTGAGTGGAACTGGACGTGTTCAACTTTCATATGAGACTGAAATGCGCGAAAGTGATCATTGTATCGCTGTGAAAGTGATGTCGTGTCTCTCTTAAGGGACGCGTGACAGTTCTGGAACTGTTTGTAAGCGTCCAGGACAACATGCTGTGAACTTTGTGAACATTTTTATCATGGCGAAGAGTAGCTTGGATATTTCATTGTAGTTGTCCAGGCTATCTAGTTGCCATCATTTTCATTAAGAGGAGAAGAAAAAAAACCAACAGCATTGATTTCAAGATCGCGAAACTGAAGGAACACACAACTGATGAGAATCGAACCCCTGGTCTTGATGATTCCATTGGACGTAGAATGCACCCATTTTTTTCCCT
>CM065740.1:14007393-14019893 GCA_033310375.1 Conus canariensis | reverse complement strand
TGATTTCCATTTGTGCCTGCAGTTGTTTACTATTTCTGTTTTGGTGTTTAAAGTGGCTAAGTGTGGTTTACATAGTATTAGCCATTTTTCAGTTAAACATAAGTTGCATCTTTTTGAAATATTACTGTATGATGATGCCCTTTTTATGATTTTCCAGGATATGTTGTAGTTTATTTTTGCATCTTTAAGTTTCCAAATGTATTTGCTCAGTTCTGTTTGGTTTTTGTATTTTTCTTTATTGAATGATTGTTTGTGGTTTGCATATCTGGTTTTGAAGTGGTTTTCAGTAATTCTTATATATGTTTCTTTTTCATTTTCTGATGTCACAGTGGCTTGGTATACAATATTGTTGTAGAGGCATTTATTGCTTAAGGGCCACTGCTCTTTTTCGATGCAATTACAATATTTCCTTTCTTCACCCTTCTTTGTTGTGTTGGTTTTCATTTTGTTGGATGCATCAATTATGTTTTTGAGGTTGGGCATACATGAATATGATAGTCTGATGGTGTTTTTGTTGAATATTTTAGACAGTTTGTGTTCTTTTGGGAACGATGTTGTTAAGATTTTAAAGAATTCTTTCCCTATGTTTGTTTTAAGTTTCCCGTCGTATGGAGGGTTATACCATATGATTTTCATTCTCGTTAACTTTTGCAATCAGAAAAGCCACCCCCTCTCCTCCCCATCCTCCCTGCTAACAACAAACGAAGTCACTTAGCTGACCAGAAAAGCTTGTTACTGTAGACAAAGTCACTCCTACCAAGCAGAATCACAAATGCGACCATGCCCCTCCCCCCCCCCCCCCCCCCCCACAACACACGCACACACACAAAAGCTTCGCCGACAATGAACGATGTGTCTTGTTCCACCACAAATCACTGGAATGATTAGAACAGCTTTATAATAACCGTCAAATCATTTGAAGTTTTAACAAGCAACATGTACATTGAGGCTTGCATCGAGCAATACCGCTTATTCATCCAGCTCTTCCCAACGAACAAAATCACTTGTAGGCTCAGAAAAGCTATTGCCCAACAGCAAACGAGGTCATTTTTTTTTTTACAGAAAAAACACCATATTGCACCAAACCACTGCAGTTCTAAACAGTAAACTTGACGCCCACACGGTGCAACATCCCATGTGGAAGTAGTCCAACTGTCGCAACTGGCGAATGATTAAATCGCTTGTACACCCAGAATGGTCTTCGCAAACAGCGAACAAAATCTCTTTGTTCACCAGGAATAAGCGAAATCACTTGTGTGCAGAGAAAAGCTTGCCACGAGGGGCAGCAATCACTTACGGGACAAATTCACTTACTTAACCACTCCAGCACTCCGGCCAATTACGAACAAAATCACGAGCAAAACTAGAAATGGGCTTCTCCAACAGCAAATAAAAATGACTTGCCCGACCACAAAAGCGTTGCGCGATGGGCAAAATCTTTTTACGTGGCTATAATCCAGTTCTTGCCAATTACGGACCAGCAGTCTTCAGCTCCCACTAACAACGTGCATAACCACTCGTGCGACCCGCTAAAGCTCTCGCGGGATTCCGCCGGATAGGCGGGACGGCTCGTGTCCAGGGAGACAATTGACTCTCGAAGCAAGAGGTTGAGTTTTGTCCCTTTTTCGTTGCGCTTGTGGAAGGCTGGTATGGTGTGAGAAACGAGGGTGCTGGGACAGGATTCGCTGAAGTCGGAATGTGGTAATTCCGTGAATAATGTGTACTAATGAGAGGGCGTGTCTTTTTAGATGTCTGGAAAAAAAGAAAAGTTACCGAATCCATGTGTTTTTCAAAAAGATTTTGTTTCTGATAGGTTCAACACTGTCTTTCTTTCTTTTTTTTTAAATATTTTTTATTTTATTTAACGAAGACTTTACTGGACTGCAAAGGTTAGATCCAAAATGAGACACTGGACTATGAACTTTCTCTCTCTCACTTCCTCTCCTTCTCTCTTGCGTGTGTGTGTGTGTTTGTGTGTGTGTGTGTGTGTGTGTGTGTGTGTAGAATAATAACATACGACAGCAGCGTTTAAGGGTCTCATATCGTGTGTGGGGACATGTTTGCGTATGATCTGCATTGTAGATTACCAACTTCAAGAGCAGTTTCAGGAGTATGCCAGATATTTTGCATTATCTGGTTGGAGTTTTGACTTCTATCAAGCAGCTGAGGCATGGGTCCACCAAAGATAGTAAGACCACTGTAAAGAAGAGAACAAAATCGAGGGTGAAAAAAACTGGCTTTGGTTACAAAATGTTGTGCCCGTGTTCCAGCGAAAGCTGCTGTTCTTATATGCAATTTGCCTGATCTCTATTCCGGGTCTAAGAACGAGGTTATTTTTCCGTCCGCCCTCATCATCTCAGCAGAGAGGTGCTGTAGAGACGTGGGGTAAGTCTACAAACCAACTGCCTCCAAATGTTTCGTTCCACATGGTCCCAGCTAGCTTTTTTTTCTTTTTTCTCCATGGTCTGCAACGTACTGCGTACATGTCAAAGGAACCCACACTTTGTGGTCTGAGTGGGATGGCAGAAAGTGGAGCATTCGCCAATTCGTGACGTACGCAATGCCTGACGTCATCGATTTGAGTCACTACAATTACAGCCCACAGAACATCTAACAGGATCAACGAAAAATCTCAAACCGAGATGGGCAAATTACGAAAGTGGTATTAATACAGGCAAAAGAGAGAAAAAATGCCGCGCGGTCAGCCTACGACATGTGCAACCACCCACACACTGTCGACCGCCAGCTCCGTTTTCTGACCGTCTACGCTATTGAGCAAGGGTGGTATGTGGGAAGACGTGGATAGTGCTGCTTTAAAATAGCGACCATTACTAAATAGCTGTCTACGTCATATTTGCTTTAACATAATGTTCTGTCCGTGAAAGGTAAAGTCGGGGAGCACACTTTGTTGTTAGAATTGGATAAGTCCGCTTGCACATTTCATGGTCAGAATACAGAATATAGTCCTGTTGGCTCATAATGTCAGATACAGAGCAAGACTTCCACAGCAGAAAAACACATTAGTCAATTGCTCAACATTTAGAATCGAAGAAGTCTGCATGCTGTTTTCTTTGTGTTGTAATGTTTGCAAAGGCGTCGAAATTTAAAATTCGTGGTGACGAAATACATCCATTCTTTTTGACGTCATTTCGTTTTACGAAGGACTTCCGTGTTTGGGCAAAAATGAACCCTGTCGAGAAAACCAGTTTTAGTGAACATGAAATCTGTTCGTTGCTGGACGAAATTTACGTGCTTGGAATATATAATTGTACACACCTAAATCGAAATTACTCTGTGATCAACAAAACATTTAAACGGACGTCTCGCATTCCAAAACATTTCATACATTATGAGTGTGACTGACTACTTTCCTTCAAATGGAGTCCAGCCATATTAAGACCCGGAAAGGTCCGATTAACTTGCCCGGAATTTGTCAAACTGGATAACCAATACGGGATGTCCTGCATACGGATAATATTTTTAACTCCTGATAGGAGTAATTGCTAATAGAGCTGCTATTCGGCCTCTATCCTACACACCGCCCCAGGCGGAGAAAGAGAGATGGTGGAAGTGCAACCTAGGAACCGTTTTCAATGGTTTAAACACAAGAAGGGACTTGCTACCATGCTCCCTTTTGACAGGGGAACCTTATTTCAGTGAGACAGCTCGCAGGCAGTATGAAGAGAGAGAGAGAGAGAGAGAGAGAGAGAGAGAGAGAGAGAGATGACGTCATATGTGTTACAAAAGAGCATTGTGTCAGCAACCTTACGATGAGGAAAGCAGTTTTATACCGGGCAGACTATTCAATAGCTCAGCCATTTCATAAACGTTGTATTGAGGATGTGTAGACTGTGTGTGTGTGCGCGCGCGCGCGCGCGCGCGCGTGTGTGTGTGTGTGTGAGGGGGTGGGGGTGGGAGCTAGGGCGGGCGGAGTGGTAGTGCTGGGATTGTGGTATGGGGATGGAGAATAAGTCTGTATGCTTGGGGGAAAGGGGAGCTATTGTATTTGAGTAGACGTGTGTATATGAGTAGTGTGTCTTTAAGCATACACGTGTAAATGCACCACACTTGTGCTGCTTACCCTTGTACGCGCGCGCGCTTGTGTGTGTTTGTGTGTGTGTGAAGGGGTTGGGGTGGGGTGGGGTGGATAGGGATTGGGACAGCCGCTTAATAGGATTAAATTTGAATTATTTTGACAGTCGTTTGGTAATCTCATTTTGATGCACGTGTGCGGTTGTGCGAGTGGGGCTGAAAGAGAGAGAGAGAGAGAGAGAGAGAGAGAGAGAGAGAGAGAGAGAGAGAGAGAGAGAGAGAGATGGACACTTTTCAAATATTTATTTGTCGCGTCATAGTAACGGTTTGGTTTTTTTTTAAAGGATGACGCAGCGTCGTGTTTACGTCATTTAGAAGAAAAAATCATGATAAACTTACGCCATTTATAAAATGTGATGGATTCCCCTGGAGAAAGAGTTCTGTTGCGTTCCAAATATAGGCCTACCGGGAAATGCACAGTGCTGGAATCTTTCGGTCGGCCGTTGGAGATGGAGGGTCTGGCGGACTGGAGAGAGATGAGGGGACTGTGGTTGGGGAGTAGGTTGGGCAGGGGAGTGGGAGAGTTTATGGCTGTATGGTGTTCATGATGATTTTGTTTCCCCTTCTAGTAGGGACAAATGGTTTCTGACCGTGTGTGTGTGTGTGTGTGTGTGTGTGTGTGTGTGTTGTGTGTGTGTGTGTGTGTGTGTGTGTGTGGTGTGTGTGTGTGTGTGCGCCTGCGCGCGCGCGCGCGCGTGTGTGGTGTGTGTGTGTGTGTGTGTGTGCGCGCGTGCGTGTATGTGTGTGTGTGTGCGTGTGTGTTAATGTGTGTATGTGTGTTTGTTTGTGAGTGTGTGTGTGTGTGTGTGTGTGTGTGTGTGTGTGTGTGTGTGTATGCGTGCGGGCGTGTGTGTGTGTGTGTGTGTGTGTGTGTGTGTGTGTGTGTGTGTCATACCGCTTAAATCCCCAGACAACCAATGCTACTCACAGTCGCGTGTGGATAACACACTCACTCTACTCCTAGGGGAGTTTCACCTCACAAAAAAACAGTATTTGTGGGATTGTTTGAAGAAAAAACAAACACCAACCACCAAACAAAAACATCTTTGCACTTGGGGTAACTGCCGCCCCTCACATCTTCCCTTCACCCCTTTTGTTGTTGTTTTTTCAATTCTTCCGTCCTGCTGTCGATCTCTGTCCTAGCTTCAGGTCTCATGAGGACTGACTGGCTGACTTGTTAAAGCCAGAGGAAGAATGATGCGCCTGTCTCTCTCACTTCGGAAAACGACATTCAGTTTTCTCGACTGAGCAGGCAGCCGTTCTGATTGGCTCTGCAGTATTTTGGTTCAGCATCCCATGACACCCATGATAATATTCTATTTTCGTTAAAGCGCCCCCCGCCTCCTCCCCCCCCCCCCCCTTTTTTTCTTTTTTTTTTTAGGAACATGATTCAATGTGTATCAGTTCCTTCATGTTAGTTCAGTATTTTGTGAGGGCATGTGTAGAGTTTGCCTTTCTGCCTTATCAGGTGATGTGTGGATGTAGAACTGTGCTATCATTTGAAGGAATGTGTGGAGTTTGCCTGTTGTGCCTTAGTAGGTAATGTGTGGATGTTGGTCTGTGCTGTCTTGTGAGGGCCTGTGTGGATGTAGGTCTGTGCTATCTTGTGAAGGAATGTGTGGAGTTTGCCTGTTGTGCCTTAGTAAGTAATGTGTGGATGTAGGTCTGTGCTATCTTTGAAGGAATGTGTGGAGTTTGCCTGTTGCGCCTTAGTAGTTAATGTGTGGATGTAGGTCTGTGCTATCTTGTGAAGGAATGTGTGGAGTTTGCCTGTTGCGCCTTAGTAGTTAATGTGTGGATGTTGGTCTGTGCTATCTTGTGAAGGAATGTGTGGAGTTTGCCTGTTGCGCCTTAGTAGTTAATGTGTGGATGTAGGTCTGTGCTATCTTGTGAGGGAATGTGTGGATGTGGTCTGTGCTATCTTGTGAGGGCCTGTGTGGAGAAAGAAGCCTGTTGTGCCTTATCAGGTGATGTGTGGATATAGGTCTGTGCTATCTTGTGAGGCCTGTGTCGGATGTAGGTCTGTGCTGTCTTGTGAGGGAATGTGTGGATGTAGGTCTGTGCTATCTTGTGAGGGCCTGTGTGGATGTAGGTCTGTGCTATCTTGTGAGGGCCTGTGTGGATGTAGGTCTGTGCTATCTTGTGAGGGCCTGTGTGGATGTAGGTCTGTGCTGTCTTGTGAGGGAATGTGTGGATGTAGGTCTGTGCTATCTTGTGAGGGAATGTGTGGATGTAGGTCTGTGCTATCTTGTGAGGGAATGTGTGGATGTAGGTCTGTGCTATCTTGTGAGGAATGTGTGGATGTAGGTCTGTGCTATCTTGTGAGGGCTGTGTGGATGTGGGTCTGTGCTATCTTGTGAAGGAATGTGTGGATGTAGGTCTGTGCTATCTTGTGAAGGAATGTGTGGTTATAGGTCTGTGCTATCTTGTGAGGGCCTATGTGGATGTAGGTCTGTGCTATCTTGTGGAGGAATGTGTGGATGTAGGTCTGTGCTGTCTTGTGAGGGAATGTGTGGTGTAGGTCTGTGCTGTCTTGTGAGGGCCTGTGTGGATGTAGGTCTGTGCTGTCTTGAGAGGGCCTGTGTGGATGTAGGTCTGTGCTATCTTGTGAGGGAATGTGTGGTGTAGGTCTGTGCTATCTTGTGAGGGCCTGTGTGGATGTAGGTCTGTGCTATCTTGTGGGGGAAATGTGTGGATGTAGGTCTGTGCTGTCTTGAGAGGGCCTGTGTGGATGTAGGTCTGTGCTATCTTGTGAGGGAATGTGTGGATGTAGGTCTGTGCTATTTTGTGAGGGAATATGTGGATGTCGTCTGTGCTGTCTTGTGAGGGAATGTGTGGATGTAGGTCTGTGCTATCTTGTGAAGGAATGTGTGTATGTAGGTCTGTGCTATCTTGTGAAGGAATGTGTGGAGAAGCCTGTTGTGCCTTATCAGGTGACGGGGGATGTAGGACTGTGCTATCTTGTGAAGGAATGTGTGGAGTTTGTCTGTTGTGCCTTATCAGGTGATGTGTGGATGTAGGTCTGTGCTGTCTTGTGAGGGCTGTGTGGATGTAGGTCTGTGCTGTCTTGTGAGGGCCTGTGTGGATGTAGGTCTGTGCTATCTTGTGAAGGCCTGTGTGGATGTAGGTCTGTGCTATCTTGTGAGGAATGTGTGGATGTAGGTCTGTGCTATCTTGTGAGGGCCTGTGTGGATGTAGGTCTGTGCTGTCTTGTGAGGGCCTGTGTGGATGTAGGTCTGTGCTGTCTTGTGAGGGCCTGTGTGGATGTAGGTCTGTGCTATCTTGTGAGGGAATGTGTGGATGTAGGTCTGTGCTGTCTTGTGAGGGCCTGTGTGGATGTAGGTCTGTGCTATCTTGAGAGGGCCTGTGTGGATGTAGGTCTGTGCTGTCTTGTGAGGAATGTGTGGATGTAGGTCTGTGCTGTCTTGTGAGGGAATGTGTGGATGTAGGTCTGTGCTATCTTGTGAAGGAATGTGTGTATGTAGGTCTGTGCTATCTTGTGAAGGAATGTGTGGAGAAGCCTGTTGTGCCTTATCAGGTGACGGGGATGTAGGACTGTGCTATCTTGTGAAGGAATGTGTGGAGTTTGTCTGTTGTGCCTTATCAGGTGATGTGTGGATGTAGGTCTGTGCTGTCTTGTGAGGGCCTGTGTGGATGTAGGTCTGTGCTGTCTTGTGAGGGCCTGTGTGGATGTAGGTCTGTGCTATCTTGTGAAGGCCTGTGTGGATGTAGGTCTGTGCTATCTTGTGAGGGAATGTGTGGATGTAGGTCTGTGCTGTCTTGTGAGGGAATGTGTGGATGTAGGTCTGTGCTGTCTTGTGAGGGCCTGTGTGGATGTAGGTCTGTGCTATCTTGTGAGGGAATGTGTGGATGTAGGTCTGTGCTGTCTTGTGAGGGCCTGTGTGGATGTGTGCTTCCTCTGTCTTGTCTGTTTCAAAATGGAGTAACTGCAGGCGGAAATTGAAACAAGAGCGAAAATGGAATTACGTCGCCGCCAAACGAAGAACAAACAAATGACGAAACAATTTGTGGTTTGTTGGTTCCTCCGTTAACGATTTGTGGTTTGTTTGTTCCTTCGTAAACAGTTTGTGGTTTGTTTGTTCCTTTGTAAACAATTTGTGGATTGCTTGTTCCTCCGTTAACAATTTGTGGTTTGTTTGTTCCTTCGTAAACAGTTTGTGGTTTGTTTGTTCCTTCGTAAACAATTTGTGGTTTGTTTGTTCCTCCGTTAACAATTTGTGGTTTGTTGTTCCTTCGTTCGGCGGTGCAATCATTCTACTTTCACTCATGTCTTGTGACTGTACCTGTTCCATCTTTTAAAGGCATGTTTGGTTATGTGACTGTTTCATCTTGATGAGGCGTGTGTGACTGTGTACCTGTTCAATCTTCCAAAGGCATGTTTAGTTATGTGTCTATTTTATCTTATGAGGGCGTGTGTGAGTGCCTATTTTGTCTTGTAATGACATGCTTGGTTCTGTGCCTGTGTTTGCTCGTTAAGGCGTGTGTGGTGGTTGTATGTTTGTGCTATTTTGTAACTGCATTCACCAATGTATACGTGTTCGATGTCCCGCTGGACGTCTGCCAATTAACTGTGTGCATTGTCAGAGAACGAACATTCATCGGCTGTCGGATCGATTCCGACTGTTGTAAAGGTCAGTGTTTGGCCTTTTATTAGATAAGCAGTCCCCGCCCCCTCCCCCCCCCCCCCCTCCCTTCCCCTCCCCCCCCCCACCTACCCACAATCCCTCTCCACAATCAGAGCATACGTACCTCATCCCCTCCCAACACTCCTCTCTCTCTCTCTCTCTCTCTCTCTCTCTCTCTCTCTCTCTCTCTCTCTCTCTCTCTCTCTCTCTCTCTTTGATGAATTGCGCGATTTGTCATTTATTTACTTTCTAAGGAGCTATGGCCTTTTCGAATAAACATCTGCATCTGCATCGCTCTCTCACCTCACTCTCTCTCTCTCTCTCCTCTCTCTCTCTCATCTCTCTCTCTCTCTCACACACACACACACACACACACACGTGCACGCACGCACGTACACCACACACACACACACACACACACACACACACACACACACACACACACACACACACACACACTCACACTCACCATCATTTCTCCCTGAGAAGACCAACAATGCTCATCATTTTGAAAACAAGAATCTACCCTCTTGCTTACAATTTAAAGAAAACATCTGCACACTTGTTCACAATTTTGAAAAAAAAAATCTACACACTGCTCACAATTTGAAAACAGAATCAACATGCTTGCTCACAATTTTGAAATAAGAATCTGTACACTTCTCACAATTTCGAAGAAAAATCTACAGCTTGTCACAATTATGTTTTCTTTACATGCGCAAGATTGAGGCCTATGCATGCGTGCGCGCGGCGTGTGTTTGTGAATGCATGCTTTGGCGTGCGTGTGTGTGTGTGTGTGTGTGTGTGTGTGGGTGTGTGTGTGTGTGTGTGGTGTTAAACGCGTTTCCAACCCTAATTCGCTCGTTTGTGTAACTGGTGTTCGCTGGCAGTGTGTTAAACTTGGTTATATCTTACGTATTCGCTGGGCAGTGATTGTTTCAACGTGAATATCTTACGTATATCGCTGGGCAGTGATTGTTTCAACGTGAATTTACTATTCGCTGCTGTTGTTTCAACGTGAATATCTACGTATCGCTGGGCAGTGATTGTTTCAACGTGAATATCTTACGTATGTCGCTGGGCAGTGATTGTTTCAACGTGAATATCTTACGTATGTCGCTGGGCAGTGATTGTTTCAACGTGATGAACAGCGCTCCTTCGCCTTCATTGATCACATAGACGGTCCTCTGAAAGCTCAGGCTGGAAAAAAATATAATTGAAATATAACAAACGTAAGCATTTCAAGGTGACCTTAAAGACTCGCGTGATATTCAGAACGGCTGCAGCATCTGTTCAAATCGGCTTGATGTCTGTGGAGGGCCGTTGAATGTAGCCAGGATGTTCATCAGCTTCTGTTTCTTGGGCGGTCTGAGGTCGTTGATGGGAGCGTGGGAGGAAGTCAGGGCGTGGTTCACTAAGAAAAACTGCAGAGCTCCCGAGAGGCTGGCTTGTGAATTATGTATGACACTTTTTTGGGCAAGGATTCGCTAATGAATCAAAAGTGTGTGTGTGTGTGTGTGTGTGTGTGTGTGTGTGTGTGTGTGTGTGTGTGTGTTGCATGTGGATGTATTCTCTCTCTCTCTCTCTCTCTTAGTCTCTGTCTCTTCTCTCTCTCTCTCTCTCTCTCTCTCTCTCTCTCTCTCTCATTGTGTGTGTATGTGTGTGTGTGTGTACGCGCGCATGCGTTTGCGTGTGTGTGTGTGTGTATGTGTGTGTGTGTGTGTGTGTGTGTGTGTGTGTGTGTGTGTGTGTACACGCGTATGTACTAGCGTACATGTGTGTGAAGATACTTTCATCCCTTGAAAGACAAGAGGACTTAATTTACATCTAGCGTTAACTTGTCTGTCAGTGATCATTTCAACCCAGCGAAATGCGCTCCTTAACTGATCAGACCTTGATTGATAGATGGATCTCTGAAAGCCTGCTCGAAAAAAGAACCTAAAGCTCTCAAGATGGGAAGAGGGAGGGACTCTCGTGAGATTAAGAACCGCAGCAAGATCTCTCGGAGTTGGCTCGATATCTGCAGTGGGCAATTGAATGTAGGCAGGGTGTTCACCCGCTTCAATTTCTTTAGAGGTCTAATGTCGTGGACTCAACTCCCAGGAGATGTGCGAACATGGCTGACTGAGGTTTAAAAAGAGAAAAAAAAAACTTTAGAGCTGTAGAGGAGTTGGCTCGTGAATAATGTATGTCACTTTTCCTTGCAAGGAATGCCTTGCTGATCAAGAGTGAGAGCTCGTTTTTTCGGGGGGGGGGGGGGGGGGGGGGGGGGGGCGGATGGGAGGGAGGGTGGTTGGTGGTGGAGAGGTGAGGTTGGGTTTACCTTTGGTGTTGCGTGTGTACAGTGTGTGTGTGTGTGTGTGTGTACAGTGTATGTGTGTGTGTGTGTGTGTGTGTGTGTGTGTGTGTACAGTGTGTGTGTGTGCGCGCGCGCGCGCGCGCGCGCGTGTGTGTGTGTGTGAGTGTGTGTTTGTGTGTGTGTGTGTGTGTTTGTGCATGAGTGTGTGTGTGTGCACATGTATGCGTGCGTATGAGTGCACGCGCACGTGCTTATGAAGCTACGTTAATCCCTAATTGACCCTTGCGTTCAACTCGGTCAAAAAACAAGAGGACTTAATTTACATCTAGCATTAACGTGTTTGTCAGTAATCGTTTCAACCCAGTGAAATGCGCTCCTTAATTGATCAGACCTTGTTTGATAGACGGACCTATGAAAGTCTACCCGAAAAAAAGAACCTAAATCTCTCAAGATGGGAAGAGGGACTCTCATGAGATTAAGAAACGCAGCAAGATCTCCTGGAGTTGGCTCAATATCTGCAGTGGGCAATTGAATGTAGGCAGGGTGTTCACCCGCTTCAATTTCTTTAAAGATCTAATGTCGTGGACTCAACTCCCAGGGGATGTCCGAACATGGCTGACTGAGGTTATAGAGAACAAAAAAAAAAAAAAAAAAAAAGAAAAGAAAAGAAAACCTCTAGAGCTGTAGAGGGGTTGGCTCGTGAATAATGCATGTCACTTTTCCTGGCAAGGAAGGCCTTGCTGATCAAGAGGGAGAGCTCGTTTTTTTTTTTTTTTTTTTTTTTTTTTTTTTTTTTTTTTTTTTTTTTCGGGGAGCAAGGGTTGGGGGATGGGAGGGAGGTTGGTTGGTGGTGGAGAGGTGAGGTTGGGTTTAGCTTCGTCTGGTTTTGTGTGTACAGTGTGTGTGTGTGTGTGTGCGCGCGCGCGCGCGCGCGCGCGTGCGCACACGCCCATGTGTGTGTGTGTACATGAGTGTATGTGTGCGTGCACATGCATGCGTGCGTATGTGTACACGCGCACGTGCTTATGAAGCAATTTCATCCCTAATTGACCCTTGCGTTCAACTCGGTCATAAGACAAGAGGGCTTAATTTACATCTAGCATTAACGTGTCTTTCAGTAATCGTTTCAGCCCAGTGAAATGCGCTCCTTAATTGATCAGACCTTGATTGATAGACGGACCTCTGAAAGTCTGCCCGCAAAAAGAACCTAAAGCTCTCAAGATGGCCAGGAATACTCTCGTGAGATTAAGAACCGCAGCAAGATCTTTCGGAGTTGGCTCGATATATACGGAGGGCAAGTGAATGTAGCCAAGGTGTTCATCCGCTTCATTTTCTTGGGAGGTCTAATGTTGTAGATTCAACTCCCAGGGGACGTGAGGACATGGCTGATTGAGGTTTAAAAAGAAAAAGAAAACCTCTAGAGCTGTAGAGGAGTTGGCTCGTGAATAATGTATGTCACTTTT
>CM065740.1:13992393-14004893 GCA_033310375.1 Conus canariensis | reverse complement strand
TGACAGGAGGGGATGAGGGTACTGCTGACAGGAGGGGATGAGGGTACAGTTGACAGGAGGGGATGAGGGTACTGCTGACAGGATGGGGGATGAGGGTACAGTTGACAGGAGGGGATGAGGATACTGCTGACAGGAGGGATGAGGGTACAGTTGACAGGAGGGGATGAGGGTACTGCTGACAGGATGGGGGATGAGGGTACTGCTGACAGGAGGGGATGAGGGTACTGCTGACAGGAGGGGATGAGGGTACAGTTGACAGGATGGGGGATGAGGGTACTGCTGACAGGAGGGGATGAGGGTACTGCTGACAGGATGGGGGATGAGGGTACTGCTGACAGGAGGGGATGAGGGTACTGCTGACAGGATGGGGGATGAGGGTACTGCTGACAGGATGGGGGATGAGGGTACTGCTGACAGGATGGGGGATGAGGGTACAGTTGACAGGAGGGGATGAGGGTACTGCTGACAGGATGGGGGATGAGGGTACAGTTGACAGGAGGGGATGAGGGTACTGCTGACAGGATGGGGGATGAGGGTACAGTTGACAGGAGGGGATGAGGGTACTGCTGACAGGATGGGGGATGAGGGTACAGTTGACAGGAGGGGATGAGGGTACTGCTGACAGCAGGGGGGATGAGGGTTAGTGCTGACAGGAGGGGATGAGGGTACTGCTGACAGGATGGGGGATGAGGGTACAGTTGATAGGAGGGGATGAGGGTACTGCTGACAGGAGGGAATGAGGGTACTGCTGACAAGAGCACATCACTGGCAGTGCTGTGGAGTTCCAGTAACTACAGGAAGGCATTATCATCTGTGGCCTCCCGTGCTTTGGCAGCCACACAGATGCAGATAGTAAGGAAACACTGAAACATATTGGAGCAAAAAGAAAAAAAAAGAAAGAATGAATGAAAAATAAAAATTACAGTCCGAGATGTTGACGGTAATTATGTTATAAGATCTTCTGAAAAAGAACGCTACGGACAAGGATATGCTCTTGGTAAACATATATTGCACAAAGGTGGAAAATCCCGGTTTTTTTGAAAAATTGTAATAGTTTTAAAGAAAACGCAATGAACTGTCAAAGTTTAAGATCCCGTGATAATAGGTGACTAGCATGTAGCTCTTGAATCTTGTTTTGATTAGAATAATTATGAAAATGTGAATAAGCTGACGCTGAAAATGCTGTACAAAATCATAATTATCGGAATGAAGTCTGACAGACATGTGAAGGGAGAATACTCCGCAAGTAAACTATTTACCTGGCGAAGAACTGTTGCTTTTAAACAAAGACGTTTAGACTAAGCACAAATGTCAGAGAGTCTAATAAAGAATTATGAAGATGTGGTTATTATTCCAGGACATGGATTAGATCATTCTACGATTTCACTAAAATCAAAGTTTGGTAAAACTCTAAAAGCAAAAGCAAACTTCTGCTTGGAAGTTTAAATGTGATCTATCGAGAGAAGAATACCACGGTGATGAAACAAACAAAAGTGATAGATGATGTACTACGTGAATATTCTTCTGAACACTGCGATACAACCATCATTGATACATTCAAACAAGAAGAAAGAAAAACAAAAGCTATTGCCTGTGCTACTTTGAGGTAAAAGAAGCTCCTGAAAATGAAGATAAACTTGTCAAAACCAGCGAAGAAGTATCACACACACACACACACACACACACACACACACACACACCACACACACACACACACACAAGGGACGTTATCTGATATGTTTTTCATTAGTTGGGCCCCTGTTCAAATTCCCACAAAACAATAAGTTTCTTTATAAAGGGAGCTTTTCTTCTTGTGAATGTTAAGATCGGATTCGTTTAATTAAGCAATGAACATGTCAACCTGTACGCTATTCGGCATTTGCGCACAGCATTAAGATGCTTTCTAATTAAATTCATTTTGATCCTTGACGAAAAGAAAACGACAAAGAGAAACCACATTTGAAGGCGAATGAGTGGAAGGGTTTCGTACTCGTTCCAGCGAGTTAAGTTCGTTCTTAATGGAACAAACCGACGGTTCGTGTATCTGGCCAGCTCCCTAAGGACGAAATAAGGTTCTCTCTGAACCAATAGCTTACGACCCACTATCTTGTTCGCAGAGTTACGTCGAACGAAAGACCGATTGTTTGATTGAACTTTGAACGGCCTTTTCTCAGGGGAGAGAACACAATCTGCAAAATACTGCTCGTTGGTGTTCGACTGAGATATATTGTTAAGCCCACATGCTCGGAAAATTTATGAATAGACCGTGAAATTAATTGGAGTGTTTTGCTTATCCGAAATTAGCCCTAGTCATTTAAAAAAAAAATGCGAGCTGCCCCGAATGAAATTGTGTACTTACGAATCGAGAAAAGATATTTAGGTCAACCAACCACATACTGTTTTTTCAGTTAGACATAAACTGATTTCTATGACAGGAGAGGTGTGTTATGGTTACTTTCTTTTGCACGAACCCAGATTCCCAAGAACGTGACAATGTTGAGCGATGCTTTTCATTTATTTTCGTTTTCTCAACGAATTTACGATCGGCAAGATTCGCGAATCTCAGCGATGTAGGATGTCAAACTTAAAGATCTGGCAATTAAGAACAAAGGCAAGGATCACCAGTATCGCGAACTCGATGAAATGGCAAGCGATCTACAAGTTCGTTCAATTAAGATCGGCTTTAGCGCTGATTAACACGCCAGAGTCACTTAAGACAGGAAAGTCTACTCGCCTTCAAACACGATTTCCCTCCCTTGTGCGTTCTCTCTATTACAGATCAAAGTAAATTCAGTAAAAGGATATGTTAATGCAATACATATAGATGACAGCTAAACACACAAGCTGGCATAGTTTACTGTGTAATCAGATCCGACCTTAATATTTTGCCGAAAAGTTTTCAAAGGGAGGTTCTCTTGTGGGGGGGGGGGGGGGGGGGGGAACAGGGACTCTCATATTGAAAACCTGTTAGAAAACTTCCCGCGGGGTGGGGGGGGGGGGGAGGGGGGGGGGGTTGGAGCGGTAGTGTCTACAGCGTGTCACGCAGGCAAAGCCAGGTGGGTAAAGTGGGTAGCAGTGTTTTATCTCCTGATATTGCCCGGTTATCATTACTTGCGGCACAGCCAATGGCTGAACTTTCTCGATGGGTATTCGTGTGCCAAAGATGACATACGCAGGTTAAAGATCCTACAATCTATGTCAGTGCTCAGTAGCGTACTTATGGAAACACCCAGACACTCAGCATACAGCAGGATACCTGGAAAGGAGATGGGCGCCGCCAAACATTCCGCGTGGCCCACTGACATGCCATGGTGGAGGCAAAGATTGCTGCAACGTCTTTGTTAGTGGGCATGTTGCAGTACACTTGTGACCTACTGGTTGTAAGAATAATGATGATAACTAATACATAAAAACACTCCCTCCAAAAAAAAAAAAGAAAAAAAAAAAAAAAAAAAGAAAAAGAAAAAAAAAGAGAAAGAAAGACAAGAAAAAAACCCGGAGAGAGGATCATGAATAGGATAATTAAATGTGAACTGACCAAATGCATATAAAATTATTTCTGCTGATGTGGATTGTTTCGTATATTTTTCAAATGCCCTCTTGCGTGTTTTCAATGGATCAGAAGCGTTTAACTTATTGCATTTTTGCATGTTGGGTAAGGGACAGAGAGAGAGAGAGATGGGGGGGGGGGGGGGGGGGGGGGGAGGGAGACAAACAGACAGACAGGCGGAGAGTGTCAAATTCTCGAGACGAAGAACGTCAGTTTGGGAGACTAAGGTGGTTCGTTACGCAGTTGTTGTTGTTTTTTATATATATATATGCATCAGATTCGAGTGTGTGTGTGTGTGTGTGTGTGTGTGTGTGTGTGTGTGTGTGTGTGTGTGTGTTTCATCCATGAAAGTGATGTTCGGTTATAAAAGCACGGTTTAAAACATATGACAATACATGTCACATCGGCTTAAACAACGACTTGCTGTAGTTGTTTTAGTTCTCTCTCTCTCTCTCTCTCTCTTCTCTCTCTCTCTCTCATCCATCCTCTCCACACACACACACACACACACACACACACACACACACACACACACCACACGAGTCAAGTGTCAACAAGTGTGATACTACAGGGTCACAGGCTGAAGAAATAGGGTAAACTACAATTAAAGTGAAAATAATTGAAGGAAAGTACTAACCTGATACAGGGAAAGCGGCTAGGCTTTAGTAATTTATCCATGGGGCTGCTAAGTCCAACGAATATAAACAACGCAAGTCCAGCATCACACGAACAGGACCACAGAAGAACACACACTGAGTGTCAAAGGTTAGCATGGCAGGTATTGTTGTACAGATCCAAGATTCGGGGTTTTCCTTTCCTTTGCACGGTAGAGGGCGATAATTTGGCACATGCGTAAACGTAGTAAATAAAAGATGCTTAAAATAGTACGGCTTTCCGGAGAATTATACGACGCAGGTGTAGTAAGGATTCCACTGTATACATACGAAAATACGACGAGGGAAATGAAATAGATAACATGTGTTTTGCATGCTAGTATCAACAGCATTCATATCATGAGTTTTAAAATAATAATATATTATGTTCATAAGGAAGAACGTACTAAGAAGTATTTATGTATAATTAAGATAGAATTCTGCATGTACATACTGTCATGAAAATGTTTTGTTGCAGTTATGGAAAATTTTGTTCTAACTATATAAAATTGATTTTTTTTCTTGTTGCGTACTCATGTGAATAGGCTGATGGCGTCACATTAAAGTCACGAGTCTCTCTCTCTCTCTCTCTCTCTCTCTCTCTCTCTCACACACACACACACACACACACACACACACACACACACACACACACACACACACACACTGTCTCTCCATTCTTTTTCTCTCCACATCTCTCTCCCTCCCCACCCCCCTCTCTCTCTCTCTCTCTCTTCTCTCTCTTATCTGTCTGTGTGACTGTATGTCCGTCCGTCTCTCTCTCTCTTTCTCTTTCTGTGTCGTCTGTCTGTCTGTCTGTCTTCTTCTTCTCTCTCTCTCTCTCTCTCTCTCTCTCTCTCTCTCTCTCTCTCCATTCTTTTTCTCTCCACATCTCTCTCGCCTCCTCTCTGTCTGTCTGTCTGTGTCTGTGTGACTGTCTGTCTGTCTGTCTGTCTCTCTCTCTCTCTGTCTCTGTCTGTCTGTCTCGTCTCGTCTTCTTCTCTCTCTCTCTCTCTCTCTCTCTCTCTCTCTTGCTTTTGGGACGTGAGCTGACCAAGTAAGGCTTGCCGTAAATCAGATTTGGGGGCCGACATAACCAGGTTAACAACCTTGTCATTGTCTACTCTCTTTGACGTGCGTCAGACAACAACAAAGAAACAATCAGAAAGAAACAGTCAATCCATGTCAGTAGGCCATCATTCATTAGTGGCGAGGTAATTTAAAAACGAAAAGAAGAGTGTGTGACATGCAGTTGTAACAGCACGGGTTAAAACACAGTTGTGTTCAGACTGCCTTAAACGATCTCATTTGACATAGGCTTTAACGACTTGTTTTAGTTGTTTTAATTCTCTCTCTCCTTCTCTCTCTCTCTGTGTCTGTGTCTCTCTCTCCCTCTCTCTCCCTCTCTCTCTCTCTCTCTCTCTCTCTCTCTGTCTCTCTCCATTTTTTTTTCTCCACCACTCGCTCCCACTGTGTGTCGGCCTGTCTGCGTGACAGTCTGTTTATCGGTTTGTCTCTGTCTGCCTGTCTCTCTGTCAGTGTGACTGTCAGTGTGACTGTGTGTCTGTCTGTCTGTCTGTCTGTCTGTCTGTCTCTCTCTCTCTCTCTTTTTCCCCCACCTCTCTCTTGCTCTGTCTGTGTCTGTCTGTCTGCGTGACAGTTTGTCTATCTGTATGTCTCGTGCGTCTGTCTGTGCAGCCGTATGTCTGTCTGTCTGTCTGTCTCTCTTCTCTCTCTGTCTCTCTCTGTCTGTCTTTTCTCTCTCTCTCTCTCTCTCTCCTCTCTCTCTCTCTCTCTCTCTTCTGCTCCCCTTTCCTCTCTCTCCCTGTCCATCTCCTTCTCCCTGTCCCTCCCTCCCTTCCTCCGTCCCGTCCGTCCCTCTCTCCTCACCCCCCCCTCTCCTCTCTCTCTCTCTCTCTCTCTCTCTCCTCCAGTGCATTTTGCCAAGCTGATCGAGTAAGGCTTGCCGTAAATCAGATTTGGGGGCCGACATAACCAGGTTAACAACCTTGTCCCTGTCTACTGTCTTTGACGTGCGTCAGACAACATAGAAACAATCAGTTAGAAAGAAAAGAACCACTCAATCCATGTCAGTAGGCCATCGTTCATTAGTGGCGAGGTAATTAAAAAGCAAACAAACAACAACAAAAAAAAAGAAAAAAAAAAGCAATCACGAATGTTTCAAAAGGGTTGTTGTGTTCTTGGCAGGGGGAAAAAAATCCATAATTCAGGCATTTTGTTCTGTACTTGGTAGGAAAACAAAAGTCCATATCTCAGACATTTTTTGGAGGCCTTGTCATTCCCTTATACTCTTCGTCCTGTTGTCTCGTTTCTCTATTACCCAGATACACAAACACATTCACTTGCGCGCGTGCACACACACACACACGACGCACGCACGCACGCACGCACACACGCACGTGCGCACGCACACACGCATGCACGCTCACACGCATAAACACACATGCACGCGGGCCCGCGCGGTACGCTCACTCTTAGACACATATACTCAAAAATATATATGTGCAGGCACATACACACGCACGTTCACGCATACGCATGTACACACATACGCGTGCGCACTCATACATGTACACACATATACACACTTGCACGAGCGCAAGCGCGCGAGCGCGCGCGCACACACATGAGCGCACACCGCACACACACACACACACACACACACACACACACACACACACACACACACACACACACTTTTACAGAGAGAGACAGAGACAGAGAGAGAGAGAGGGGGGAGTGGAAGAGAGGAGGAAAGAAAGTAAAGAGATAGAGAAACAGATGGAGATAAAGAGATTAAGGGTGGAACGCGAAGAACAAACAAAAGAATAGACAGAAAATAATAGAAAGACAGAAACAGAGAGAGAGAGAGAGAGAGGGGGGGGGAGGGAGGAGGAGGAGGAGGATTCAATCTGTGTATAGCATCTTAAAGAAGAAGAAAAAGAAAAGAAACCGAAGAAGAAAGCATATTATTTCGCTTGAAGGTATTCTTCAGTTCATTCCGGAACATGTGAAAGGGCAATAAATAAATGATATTATACAATAGAAAGAAGAAGAAGATGCAAAGATCGGCGCTTCGACAACGACAATTGATCAGGCGAGGCCGCACTGAATCAGACAGAATTAATTCCCTTTCCTGCCTTCACGCTGCTTTGGCTGCCGTTCCATCCTTTATCTTCTTCTTCTCTTTCTTCGTCTTTCTTTCTTTGTGTCTTTCTTTCTTTCTTTCTTTGTTCCTTTCTTTTTTAAACACTGTTCTCGTTCTTTCTCACGCCACTTTACCTTCCTCAGCGCGCGCTGTGTGTGTGTGCGTGTGTGTGTGTGTGTGTGTGTGTGTGTGTGTGTGGGGTGGGGTGTGTGTGTGTGTGTGTGTGTGTTCTCCCTCTTCTTCCTCATATCCCTGTTTTTCTTACTCTCCCTCTGTTTTTCATCCATTCTTTCTTTTATCATTATTTTTTGTTTAGGGCAAGAGGTGGTGTGTGTGTGTGTGTGGGGGGGGGGGGGGGGGGGGGGGGGGGGGGGGGGGGGGGGGGGGGGGGGGGGGGGGGGGGGGGGGGGTGGGGGGGGGGGGGGGGGGGGGGGGGGGGGGGGGGGGGGGGGGGGGGGGGGGTGGGGGGGGGGGGGGGGGGGGGGGGGGGGGGGGGGGGGAGCTGTGAAGCTTATTATTTATCTCTTGGTAAAGATAATTTTGACTTGATTTGACTGGACATCTTTTTCGTCTTTTTTCCCCTATTGTCCCTTCCCGTGTTTTTCTCTCCTACCTAGAAATTTTTTTTTTAACTGCTTACCTTTTTAACACTCAGATTAAGGCGCTGAAAACTTGATTGGCGCCTTCAACCTACTTCTGTATTTTGGTTGTTGTTGTTGTTTTTCTACTCCGTGATAACTCAAAAGGGAAACTGGTCAGTAATTCGTTGTCCTTTCTTAATCACTTGGCACGAAAGGGACACTGACCGAGTGTCTTTTCCTAGTCACTCAGCGCAGAAATGAAATTCATACATTATTATTTTCCCACTCTAGTCATTTGGCCACAAACGGGACGCGGAGAAATGACTGTCTTTTCCTAGTCATTCAGTGCATGTAGAAAACTCATATATTATTCATTCTCCCGCTCTTGTCACTCACCACCAGCATGAAATTCATTCACTATCGTTCCTTCGTAGTCAGTCGCCACGACTGGGAATCTGCTGGTCATGTTGTCTTTTCCCATGCGTTTCTCACAACGCGGAAGCTGGTGCGTTGTTGTCCTTTCCGCAGGAATCAAGTACAAGAGGAAAGTAATGAATTGATTATTGTCCTTTTTCTAGACATTTGATTGCAAACGGAAAACTTACACATTATTTATTGTTGTTTCGTAGTTACTTGCGCAAAGGGAAACGTGATTATTTGTTTGTCTTTCCCAGTCATTTAATACAAAGGGAAACTAAAACATTATTCATTGTCCCACCCCCCAACCCCTGTTTGTCTTTCCCAGTCATTTAATACAAAGGGGAACTAACACATTATTCATTGTCCCACCCTCCAACCCCTGTTTGTCTTTCCCAGTCATTTAATACAAAGGGGAAACTACCACATTATTCATTGTCCCATCCCTCCAGCCCCTGTTATTTAGCTCAGAGAGAGACTGATGCATACTTAATTATTGTCCTTTGCTATTTAATGGAAAGGGGGAAAATGGTGAATGGCTTATTGTCTGTTAATAGAGAAAATGATCTATTGTCTTTCCTCGTCAGTGCTCCAAAAGGGGGAAGCGACACATGACTGTTTTCCTTCCAATCATTTAGCTCCAGTGTTTACAAAATAGCTCCAGTGTTTACAAAATAGCTCAAAATGTTTACAAAATAGCTATAGAACCTATAAAACTAAAGTGATTCATCTCCTGTGACACAATGGTCAACAGCATACAAACTCACACACGCATACTTGTGAACGAACACATGCTTACTATTCTCTCTCCTCTTCTCTCTCTCTCTCTCTCTCTCTCTCTCTCCCCTCTCTCTCTCTCCTCTCTCTCTCTGCCCTGTTTGCTTTTCATTTCTATTGCGATCTCGCGTTAAACGTGCTGAAATTTGTCAAGCAATCAGAGACCTGAAAAAGAAATAGCCTTAGTTTCTTTCTTTCCTGTTTATCTTTTTTTTTAATTTTTTTTTCATTTCTCCTGACAAGTTTAGAGACCAGCACACCATCTCCCCCTCCCTTTGACCTCCTGTCCCCAGCCCCCTTCTAATCGTTTCACCCCTCCCGCCTTTCTTTCTACGGTCCCACCACCCACCCCCTATCATCATAAATCCCCCCCCCCCCCCCCCCCCCCCCCCCCCCCCCCATTTTTTTTTCTTCAAATGTTGATTTTTTTTTCCCTCTGTTTTTATTCCCTGGTTTAGCGACAACTTTGTCTGTCTGTCCTCTGTCTGTCTGTCTGTCTCTCTCTCTGTCTCTCCATCTCTCACTCACTCTCCCTCCCCCTCTCTCTCTTTTACCCTCTCCTTCTCTCTCTCTCTCTCTCTCTCTCTCCCTCCTTCTCTCACTCTTTATCTCTCTCCCTCCCCCCGCTCTCTCTCTCTCTCTCCCTTCATATTTGCTTCTCATTTCTTTCAGTCCCGAAGCTGTGTCAACCCTTCTCAAGTGGTTAATATGGGTTCAATTCCCTGCGGCCCTCTGTGCATCGATCAGCTTTGAAATGAGATTTGAGTTTGTTGTTTGAAGTCTTTTATGTGGTTTTAATCGATTCCTTTGGATATTCGGCCTGTCAATGTCTTAAATCAATTTAATTCCAAATCCGCCTCTCTGTCTGCCTGTCTGTCTGTCTGTCTCTGTCTGTCTGTCTGTCAGTCTATCTGTGTCTCCCCTCTCCTCCTCTCTCTCCTCTCTCTCTTCTCCTCTCTCTCTCCTCTCTCCCTCTCTTCCTCGAAAACCTATCAGTCTGTCTGTCTATGTGTGTCTGTGTCTGTCTGTCTGTGTATCTGCCTGCCTCTTTCCTCTCTCTCTCTCTCTCTCTCTCTCTCTCTCTCTCTCTCTCTCTCTCTCTCTCTCTCTCTTCTCTCTTCCTCGAAAACCTGTCAGCCTGTCTGTATGTCTGTCCGTCTGTCTCTCTCCGTCTCTCTCTCTCTCTCTCTCTCTCTCTCTTCTTTCTTCTCTCTCTCTCTCTCTCTCTCTCTCTCTCTCTCTCTGTCTCTGTCTCTCTTTGTCTCTCTCTGTCTCTGAGTCTCTCTCTCTCTCTCTCTCTCTCTCTGAATGGTAAAAAAAAACTACAAACACCCGGTGTAAGAGCAAAATATATTTCGCTTTATTTCAAAGCTTTTCCAGTTGTAACCATGGACCGAACTGAAAGAATGAAACACCGAACTTAAAACGTAAACAACTGAATTTAAAAACAAAACAAAACTAAGCCTATTTAAAATGCACGGGTTTTTTCAATACAAGAGTTCAGTAGCTGAACATGATCAACTCTCTCTCTCTCTCTCTCTCTCTCTCTCTCTCTCTCTCTCTCTCTCTCTCTCTCTCTCTCTCTCTGGCAGAAAACTGGAGGCCGATATGGTTATACTATGTTCGAAATCTTGAAGAAACAAAAAGAAAGCATAGAAGCAAGAGAGAAGGGGAAAAGCGAAATGTAGAAAGAACGAATGGATTTAATACCCAGATGAAGGAGTTCAATTTCAATCGCATCTCCGCTCTTTTCATCCTCAATCAAAGGCTTTTGACCTCCATTAAGCTACGCGAGCTTGAAAAGAAAATTTGAAAAATTTGAACGAAGAAAACAAGGTACAACAGCCAGAATGAATGATCGCGTGAATAAAATGAATGAATGAATAGACGAGGAACGAGGAAACAGCCGAACGAACAAACTGCGTAGGTTGTGTTTCAGAAAGAAAAATGCATCACCCGAAGGTGCCAGTGGGACGTGGAGAAGTACTTTTCCCAACTGCCGAACCAGCCAGCAGGGAGCAATCCTGCGCCAACCTTAGAAGCCTGCGCTGTGTTCACATAGGATTGTTCACCTTTGACCTATCCCTTGACATCGTCTGTTGTCGTTGGGGCACCCCTGATGATCCGGCCACCACTCTCCTCCGTCTGTTCCTGTCTTCCACCGCTCGCTGAGATTCTGCCAGGCTCCTTCCAGTCTCGGATACTGTCTTCCCACCTCTTCTTTTGTCTTCCTCTGTTGCTATATGGAGAGACAAAAACCTCAGTGTGTGTGTGTGTGTGTGTGTGTGTGTGTGTGGTGTGTGTGTGTGTGTGTGTGGTGTTCCCACCTCTTCTTTTGTCTTCCTCTATTGCTACATGGAGAGACAAAAACCTCAGTCTTCGCTCCAAGATCCACCTAATGCTCTCCCTTGCCCTCTCAGTTTTTTCTATGTGCGTGTGAAACTTGGACACTCACGGCAGAGCTACAAAGAAGAATTCTGGCAACTGAAATGAGATGCTACAGAAAGATCTTGGGCATCAGTTACACAGACCACGTGACAAATGACGAAGTTCGCAGAATAATTCAACAGGCAATTGGACCCCACGAAAACCTGCTCACATAGGATGCAGGTTTCCACAGGTGGTGCAGGACTGCTCTCTCTCTCTCTCTCTCTCTCTAGGTCGGTGAGGCACTTGGGGCAGCACTGCTCTGGATCCTACTGCCACATTCTTGTGTCCGTATTTTTGTCTTGTTCCTGAAATACGAATCCAGTTAGACTCGTTATTAGCTTTTTTCAAAGGTGTGTTGCTGCTTAATGGGCGAATCCATAACCACATAACTCTACCCGTAATTTTCATGCCAGCAAAGATTGGTATGCCCTCGTGTAATAAAGCCCGCACATAAAGAAGTTGACCGATTGGTTGGTTGGTTGAGCGATTAATTGATTGATTGATTGATCAAGCGTTTGTTTTAAAAGTCATCATTTTGATTAACTTCTTAGCCAGTCGCTTAATTATTTGATTCATGAAGATAAGTCAGTAAGTAAACGAAGGGTTGACAATAGAAAGCAAACAAGGAATAGATATCTAGACAGACAGACAGACAGGCAGACAGACAGACAGGCACAGACAGACAGACAGACAAATGGCGTCATAAGAATGAAAGAAATTATGGTTTTTTTTGTGTCTTTGAAGTGTTACTTATTCATGTTTAAAATCTAACCTTTTTTCTGGAAACGCACGCATGACAGCGCGCGCGCATGTGTGTGTGGTGCGTGTGTGTGTGTGTGTGTGTGTGTGTATGCGCGCGCGCGCGCGCGCGCGCGTGTGTGTGTGTGGTGTATGAGAGAGAGAGAGAGTATGTGTGTGTGTGT
>CM065740.1:13977393-13989893 GCA_033310375.1 Conus canariensis | reverse complement strand
ATGTTGTGCCCTCGCCGCGTGCAAATGCCCCGTTAAATCGCCCACCTCACGCATGTGGAGTACCTAGCGCCCCGCTTCTCGTGTGTGCTCGCTCGATTGCTCGTTTGTTCTCTCGAGCTCCGTCGTCGTCTCGGCGCTGCGCGCTCGCTGCCCCTCCGCCCGTCCCGCCCGCCAGCGCCCATCGTCGCGCGCCCTGCTGTCGTCTGCGAGCCCTCCCGCCCGCACCGCCCGCATATAGCGCGCCCCCTCCCTCCATCCCGCTGGCGCGCCGCGTGCTCCGTCTCTCTGCGCTGCCGCTTGGCGCGGCGCGTGTACGCGCGCTCGCTCTCGATCTGCATCGCCCCCTCAACACAAACCCCGACCCATGAAGCGCTCCCCTTCCCCGTCCACCCCCCCAATCAACACCCCCCTCTCTGCTGGTTCTCCCCTCCCGCTGTCCGCGCACTCGCACTGCTCCCCAGTCGCGCATCCAAGCCGCCACACCCACCCGTCTATAAACCGTGTGCCACTATTTTTTCCCCCCCCCTAGTTAAGCACCAATCGAATTGGCCATACGCAATCGTGGTATCCGCGTCGGTTAGTGGCGCTTGCAGCGCGCCTCGCGTCGTGCGCTGCGCCCGCCCGTCGCGCGAGAGCACAGGGGTAGAGACAGCGAGGGGAGATGGTTGTCAAGGGCCCGTGGGCGGGCGGGGGAAAACCCGACAACCGTTTCCAGCTATGGCATCAGATAAGTCCAATAGAGGAAGTAGAGTATTATATTATGTTTTGATATATTCCCATATGCACGACATGATAATACTCGCATATGACGATATCTGTACAATCGGATGATGATAGATTAAAGTATATAATAAGTATTGATTAATTTGATTGTATAAGTTTTAGTTTTGATATATTGCTACGGGAATGTGGGCACAAATGCAGAGCTCCGGAAGACCCCACCACAACACCACCCCCAAGTTACACGCCAAAGGGCCAGAGACGCAAGCGGCAAAAACCAACTTGACTGTGCCCTGTGTGAGTGTGGAGGAATGATGTGTGTGATGTGTGTGTGTGTGTGAGTGTGCGAGTGGTAGGGTGTTTGACACGTGCATGCGTGCTGGCAATGCGTTGTGTATGCGAGTGAGTGAGTGTGTGTGTTGTGAGATTGTAGTGGTGTGTGGATATAAAACGATTACAAGACCCAGAAAGAAAGAAAGAAAGAAAGTGCTCATTTGAAAGCACTGGAAGGGAACGAAGGAAGATGCGTGAGACTATCCACAACCAGGGCGCACACATCCCCATAGATTCACTTATGAAACAATTCCTGCCCTAGCCCATCGTCTATTTTCTACTATCATAAATCTCGGCCCAAATATTACAGCATACATGGTGAAAGACGTATGTCCCCAAGCCTAGTCGATCCAAGTCTCAGCAACACGTTATGAGTTTGAGGGTAATTGAAAGTATATTAAGTCAATTGTTTATTCTTGTACATGAAGAACACAAGTCCCACACCACGACCCCCACACCAGCACCTCCTCACCTCTTCAATCTTGAGAATGTTAATAATTTGGAGCTTACTGGATTCCGGTCGAGATTTGGAATACGAACAACCCCATCTAGTTGCGTGGATTAAAAAGACATAATCAAGAAGCACGATTTTCTTTTTCCGCATTCAAGCAGCAGTATAGTTATTTGGAGAACTTTTAACTGAAGATGTCGAAAAACGCTGCATTTCTACTTTTAAAAAGTGATGTTGAGTGTGTGGTGGGTTTGTATGTGTGGTGGGGGTGGGGGGGGGGGGGGGCGGTGGTGGGGGGGGTGGGGGGGGGGGGGGCTGGGTCCCTGGCCCATTTTAGCCTGAACCGCACCAAAATTTAATTGGCAAGGGTCCTTTGGGGCCACTTTAATTCTATCTAAACCAAAGTTTTGTTTCTTTTTATCGATCTAACCCTGAGTGTGATGAGAGTTTGAGTGTGAGTGTGATGGGTGTGTTGGTAATAGTAGTATGTCAGTAGTTGAGTAATATTGTGTGTAAGTGGTGTGTTGTTATATGTGTGTAATGTTTTATATGTGGTAAAGTGGTGTAGTGTGTAGTGTGTAGCTGTTGTGTGTACGACTGTGGTGTGTGATGTGTAGATGTATGATGAGAGAGATGTGTATGTGGTTGTGTGAGTGTGGAGAGTGTAGTGAGTAGTGAGTGTGAGTAGTGTGAGTGTTGTGTCGTTATGGTTTGTGTGTGTGCGTGTATGAGTGTAAGTGGAGTTGTGTTGGTGTTGAGTGTGTTGTGTTGTTGTTGTGAGTTTGTGTGTTGTGTTAGAGTAGAGAGAGAGTAGAGAGCGAAGAGAGAGTAAAGTTTGGTGTGTAATGTTTGTGTGTGTGAGTATGTTGAAAAAGATGCTATTAAACAAACAACGAAACCATAAAGGAGCGACCACACAAAATACTTCTGCTTCTCTTCGACTGCGATGTGGGGCATGGAGGACCAGGACTTCAAGGTGTTGTATGCATGAAGTGACCCGGTGTCCTGTACAGTCCCTACCCTTACCCATCCCCCACCCACCCCCGTTCCCTCCCTTCACCCCACGCTCTACCCATGCCCTTCCTCCCTCGCTTCCCCCCCCCCCCCCACACACCAACCTCTTCGTTCTGTCTGTCTGTCTGTCTTTCGCTGTCTCTGTCCCTCTCTTTCTCAGTCTCTCACTCTCTCTCTCCTCTCTCTCTCTCTCTCTCTCTCTCTCTCTGTGTGTGTGTGTGTGTGTGTGTGTGTTGTTGTTGTTGTTGTTGTTGTTGTTGTTGTTGTTGTTGTTGTTGTTGTTTGTGTGTGTGTGTTGTTGTTGTTGTTGTTGCTGTGTGTGTCTGTTGTTGTTGTTGTTGTTGCTGTGTGTGTCTGTTGTTGTTGTTGTTGTTGTTGTTGTGTGTGTGTGTGTCTGTTGTTGTTGTTGTTGTTGTGTGTGTGTGTGTCTGTTGTTGTTGTTGTTGTTGTTGTTGTTGTGTGTGTGTATTCACGGCAAGACTTCGACCCGTTCTGTTGTTCATTTCTTTTTAATAGTTTTAAGTGTTGATGTAGTACTGACATAGCCCCGTGTTGTCATCTGGGTTTAAACAACCAATGGGAAATGAAAACGCAGTGAGCCATGAAGAACAAGACTTGTCTTCTATGATAGAAGGGTCGCCAAGCCACATTCGGCGAACATTAAAAAAAAAAGCTGTGGATTTGCGTAACCATGACAGTAAAGACCGATAGCATTGGACTCTCTCTCTCTCTCTCTCTCTCTCTCTCTCTCTCTCTCTCTCTCTCTCTCTCTCTCTCTCTCTCTCTCTCTCTCTCACACACACACACACACACACACACACACACACTCTCTCTCTCTCTCTCACACACACACACACACACACACACACAGAAAGAGAGAGAGAGAGAGAGACAGACAGACAGACAGACAGACAGAGAGTGACATAACACTCTTTACATGTAAGACGGCTTGAGATAATATTATACCATTCTCTCTAGCATGATAGCGCATTGCACCACATAGTCTTTTGACATCACTCAGCACTGTATAGTAGTAGCCCCACACCGAGTTCCTCCTGCATTCTAACGCACTGTGTCGCACCTTACTGTTTGCAGCCCTGGCCTGCAGCTGGTCCAACGAGGGCTGCGACTCCAACCAGGAGTGCTGCAGCAAGTCCTGCTTCCGGGCGCACGAGGGCACCAACTACCGGTGCCGGCACAGCGGCCTGGCGGAGAGCTGCGTCTTCGACTACCACTGCGGCGACAACCTGGAGTGCCGCGACTTCAAGTGCTGCTCCCCGTACTGGAAGATGTGCACGAAGCGCGAGGACTGCTGCAACGAGGACCACGTCTGTCGCCCGGCCGAGGGCTTCATCTACAAGCGATGCCTTTTCCCCGCCTCCGCGCCAGTCTCAGCGTGGAGGAACGCCTCCGCCGGGATGGTGTTCGCCATGGCGTTGGTGGCGGTGGTGACGCTCGTGAACCAGAGGGGGTGGTGGAGGTGGTGGTGGTGATGATGATGGAGGAGGAGGGTGCGTGATTTTTTTTTTTTTTTTAACGTGGGTGGTGGTAGTAGTGGTGGTGTTGGTGGTGGTTTGTTGTTGTTGTTGTTGTTGAGATACAAGCAGTGGACAACGTCGCATGCTTGACCATTACGTCGAAGGGAATGGAGATTTGGTTTCCTGATGCGAAGAATTCGATGTGGCGAACTGAAGATGAAAATCGGAATCTTCGATTTTTTTTTTTTTTTTTTTTTTTAAATATGTGAGTGCTTAGACCAACGGTTGTATTTCCTTTCTTTCCAGCCTTCTCGGTGATGGCGGAGGGCGAGACAAGTCCCTTCCTTCTGTGTGTGGTCTGTGATTCTGCTACATTCAAGAACCTTACCTTTCTGGATAGTGTTTCGTGTCGCCCCAGCCAGCTTACTGTTTTGGAGTCTTTTGCTGTCTCTGGAACACACATGGAACCGTCTGATACAGTGGATGAAACGTTTTTTTTTTAAATTTACCCAGTGTTACGCAACTGTGTTGAATTTTTTTAAATTAAGTTTATTTACCATCTACATTGTTTTATACCATGGCAATGCTCAGAACTGTGGTGATATGGAAAACAGGTGAATTTGGCCAAACTGGCTATTCTAGTGGAAAATAAAACAACATCAGAACTTGACTGTGTTAACTGACAAATATTAGTATGATTCTTTCATGTTACTGTAAACCACGTAGAGCTGTTCAAAGTCAGTTTAATATTTAGTTCATATTGTATTACATTTTACACCCAAAGCTAGTCTTTTGTGTTTTCATAAAGGGGTTTTCATGAATTCTTTTTTAATGGAACATTTCCTGTTTAAAAAAAAAACAACAAAAAAACTAACTACGTCGACGATGCAAATGGGAAAAAGAGAGATGGGAAGTTCATTTGTAGACATGATGTGGGATTAAATGATGGTGTTACACAGATGTTTAAATAATGAGGGGATGAAACTGTTTGGATCTTTAAGTGGTCAGAGTGTCTTGATATGGAGACTATATGACGCTTCTGTTAGCATCAGAAAAGTACGTCAGGGCATCATTATTGTGTTGGCTCTGCGGGGAGGGGTGGAGGAGATGCAGGCAATATTTCCTGCGGCCTGATTGTCCAAACCGAGACGGAGACTCAAAAGGAAAAAGAAATAAGGGAAAGATCATGGTCGTGAAGGTGAATATAGAGAATCGCACATTTGTGATACGCATGAAAGTACTAGCTGTCAGCGAAAACATTGGTAAGGGAAAGCACGTGTCTACATGATGTAGAGGCATGGTTCCTACTACGAGAAAAAACATGGACAAATTGCTCACCCGACGCCTTCACGAAAGCAGTCGATCTGTGAACAAAGACCGATAACTCTGATTATGTCGCCGGGAACCGCATTTGATCTGTGAACAGAGTGGCTCCCCTTTGAACCTGTGGCCAGTGAACTACGAAGTGAAACGAGTGTCTAGGCTGGTCACAAAACAACGGTTTATTACAGGATGTGCTCATTTGATTTGTTGAGAGTTTGACCCTTGGAAAGGGGAGATATCACACGTTAATGTTTCACTCGATCCAAAAGGAAACTTGATACTGTTGATTCTCTCTCTCTCTCTCTCTCTCTCTCTCTCTCTCTCTCTCTCTCTCTCTCTCTCTCTCTCTCACGGACGCGCACACACACATGCGCGCGCGCGTTGGCATTCAGTTCTTATGAATCCTGAAGCAGATTGGTTTGACGGATGGCCTGACTGATCGATCAGGATCTGCTGTTCTTGTCTTCAAGCATAGCCTACCTGTACAGCCTACTGTCTGCCATTCACCAGAAAGCAGAGATCTGCGCTTACATACTTCTTTGTACCTGGAGCTCCACGTCTGTTGCCGGTTGCTTCGTGGAATTGAAATGCGTGTGGAAGAAATCGTCGCCTCCGTTTGAAAATACATCGGCAGGCATTTTGTGTTTGGTTGATTGTATTGTGTCCGTTAGCTTGTACTTTGTTTCTCTCATGTCTAGTCCCCACCCTCACCCTCCGCTCTGCACCCCCCCCCCCCTCCCTTCCCAATCCCCAACCCGCCCTCATCTTTTGAGCCTGCGCTGTGGCATTTTAGCCACTGGGCTCCTTTCTGTTCATACAGTGTTTAGGTTCTTCTTCAACTCAGTCCCAGCACCAGCCGTGGACAAGGTACTGACCATGACAGGACGACAGCCGTGGACAAGGTACTGACCATGACAGGACGACAGCCGTGGACAAGGTACTGACCATGACAGGACGACAGCCGTGGACAAGGTACTGACCATGACAGGACGACAGCCGTGGACAAGGTACTGACCATGGCAGGACGACAGCCGTGACAAGGTACTGACCATGACAGGACGACAGCCGTGGACAAGGTACTGACCATGACAGGACGACAGCCGTGGACAAGGTACTGACCATGACAGGACGACAGCCGTGGACAAGGTACTGACCATGACAGGACGACAGCCGTGGACAAGGTACTGACCATGACAGGACGACAGCCGTGGACAAGGTACTGACCATGACAGGACGACAGCCGTGGACAAGGTACTGACCATGACAGGACGACAGCCGTGGACAAGGTACTGACCATGACAGGACGACAGCCGTGGACAAGGTACTGACCATGACAGGACGACAGCCGTGGACAAGGTACTGACCATGACAGGACGACAGCCGTGGACAAGGTACTGACCATGACAGGACGACAAGGCACTAACCATGACAGGACGACAGCCGTGGACAAGGTACTAACCATGACAGGACGACAGCCTTGAGGGAACACGCCAGAGGAGACGCCGCGCTGCTGCTGAGCTCCGTGGTGCCAGTTACTGACTAGAACTGGCAGGACAGCGCCGTGGGTGCCAGACAGGGTGACCCGTTACCATTTGAAGTGCCAGGCCAGCTGATAAGAATGCTTGGTTCTGTGTAATCCTGCAGTCTGTAGACCATCTGCCAGACTCTGTTCTCTCCACTCTGACTTTGCCAGCAGTAACCGGTGACCTCGGACAGTGCTAGGAGAGGTTCCACCCGTTCGATGTGTATTGCTGTTGGCTTGCCTGTTGATTCGACTTAACAACCTTTTTTCTCAGTAGTAGTCTCTACAAATGGTATATAGTATGTGGTGTGCGAGGTTGTTGGTCCGGCTATACTTGCTTTTCGTAATTTTTTTTCTTGTCATGTTGACTTTGATGAACTAAATTAATAGTTTGTATTTTTGTGCCTGTGTGTGATGGAAGGGGTTCGGGGGAGGGAAGATCCAGGACATGATTTCCAGATGTCAAGCTGCCAAAGATGTAAAGATTCTCTTAAAACAACACGAGTATACCAAACATGTACCTGTTGTTCTGAAGACAAGTTCTTGAAGCGCATGGCAGTATTGTTTACATGAAACCACTTTTCCATACCCTGTCCAGTTACCTCATTTTAAAAGCGCCACCTTCCCACTTCAGGTCGCTGTCAGCATGCTTTTCCTATTATTTACATCTTGGGATACTGTTCTTTTTAAAGGGATAAAAGCGTATAATTCGACTTTAAAAAGAAAAAAAAGAAAGAAAAGAAAATGCAAACATCAGGCCTACAGCTTGAGTCCCCAGGATAACTAAACATATGTGTAGGCTTCTGTCACACGAGAGTGTGTGTGTGTTTGACATTTGTATTCGAAAGACGCACCAACAGTTCATACCAATGAAGCTATTTCCACGGAAAAGGTTGGATTCCCACCTGCGTTGGTTTGGTTGTGTGGTCAACAGCACTGCGGAAAAGCTTCTGATCGATTTTAACAAAACGTGGTGGGGAAAAAAAGCTTCTGATCGATTTTAACAAAACGTGGTGGGGAAAAAAAGCTTCTGATCGATTTTAACAAAACGTGGTGGGAAAAAGAAAAATGAAATGTGGGTCAAGGACAAACTCGTGACATTTTGCCGCGGGTCTGTGATGCAATTCCGGGTCAAAGGGCAGATCCAGAATCTGTTCGGCCGTGACAGAGGTGTGCGCTCTCCCCAGTCCCCCCCCCCCCCCCCCCTGTTGGAAGCTGTTTCCTTCAAGGCATGTCACACGGTGAAACGCCCACAGCTCAGTGCCCTCGGGTCCAACAGTCGTGCTGCCGCGGTTTCCGCCTGATAGGTGCACTGAATGTCTCGTGTGTAAGAGCCACCTGCCCCGCTTTCTGGCTCTCGCTCTTCCAGCCTTTTCGTCTGGCACTTTGCGGGTCAAAGGCATTGATCGGAACCCCACGGTTGTAAGACTGGGGGGTGAATAAGTTTGGTGAACTTCTTCTGTGACAAATACCGAAAGATGCTTTAAGGGTGGGTCCATAACTTAGAGTGACATCCAGTCCCTTTCTTTGTGTGAAAGTCAGTCCGTTTCTGAAGTTACTTTTGTTTTTGTCCTGGTGGAGGGATGAAGGGTTTTTTTTTTTGTTTGTTTGTTTGTTTTTTTTTTTTGGGGGGGGGGGGGGTAAGGAGAGGCGGGGTGGTCATGTTATGTGATCTTGGTTCTGAAGGGAGGTGAATTTTTTTAAAGACTTTTGTTTAAGGTGGGGGGGGGGGGGGGGGGGGAGTAACACGTATTGATCCACACACGACCCGATTTGTACGCCTCGTCCATGTTAAAAAATCAAAACAAAACAACCACTGGCATGATTGTACTGAGTTTACATTGGAATAACTAAATGAGTTTTAGTGGAAACCGCGCATACAAACAGACTCTCTCTCTCTCTCTCTCTCTCTCTCTCTCTCTCTCTCTCTCTCTCTCTCTCTTCTTCCCCATCCCTTCCTCCCTCTCCCCCTCTTCTTTCTCTCTCTCTGATTCTGTGAGTGTGCGTGTGAGTGCATGTGTGTGTGTGCGAGACACACATACGTGCGCCCGTGCCTGCTTTCTCTCTCTCTCTCTCTCTCTCTCTCTCTCTCTCTTCTCTCTCTCTCTCTCTCTCTCTCACACACACACACACTTTTAACAAACTCTTCTGCACAGGGGGGGGGGGGGGGGGGGGGGAACAAAAAACAGACAAATAAACTAACAAAACAACCCCCCCAAAAAAAACACAAAAAAACAAAAAAAAAGGAAAAGAAAACATCGAAACAAAAAGTTGTACGTGGTCTGTCGCAGTGTCTGCCTCGCTTTCAGTCACACAGGCTCGCGTGCTTCTGCAGCTGTAGTAAGCGAGCGCTGGTCTCCCCTCCCCCCATCCCCCACCTCCCCTCCCCACGCCCTCAGACCGTTTCTGCTGTGGGGCAGAGTGCATTCTGCTCCGTTCTGGATGCACTCTAACGCGGTGTTATTTCCCCTGAGTGCGATTAATGCGCGCTGTTTGTCCCAGCTCTCAACTTTGGGGCACATTCAGACGGCTACTGTCTATTTCCTTCTTTTTTAAATTTTTTTAATTTTTATTTTTTGCTGCTCATGTCGTACAGCCGATTTAAGGCAAGTTCTGGTATGGGAGAGTATCGCTACATTGTGCTACTATTGCTACTTTTCCCAGTTTTATACTACTTTTTTTTTTCTCTTTTTGTTTTCCTACGTGGTCATTTTTTTCTTGTTCAATTTTTTTAAACTTTGATCTTTTCAGAGGCTTTTACTTTTTTTTTTTTTTTTTTTTGTTTTTCTGTATATCTTTGTTATCTTTTGGCTGTTTGTTCATGCTTTCCTGTATCTTTTCCCTTTTTTTTTTTTTTAAAAGGTAGGTCTTTGTACATTTCTATTTCCTTTTCCTACATTCGACTTTTCTTCTTTCTTTTTGTTTTCTTCACTGCACTGTTGTTCTCTACATTTTGCATCATTTTCTATTTCTAACGTTTTTCAGAACTTTCTCCTGCTTTTGTCCTCCTCGGCCCCCCCCCCCCTCCCCCCCATTTTCGTTTTAAATTCATAGTTACTTTTTCCCCCATGATTATGCTTTTTCTTACTTTCAGCTATCTTCTACATTTTACAACTAGTCTTTCCGCTTCCCTTCTCTTCTACACTCCTTTGTAAACATTTTTCCACCTTTTACATGTGTTTGACAATTCTCTTTCTTGTGTCTTTGATGTCTTTTTCCTACACACATACACAATCACACACACACACACACACCACCCCCCCCCCCCCCCCCCCCCCCCCCCCCCCCCCCCCCCCCCTCCACTGCTCTTAACTGCTCTTACTCTTTCTTTTTCTTCTTCTTTTTTCTAAGCTGCAGATATCGTTCACTGAATCTCTCAAGCAATCTGTGATAGGTGAAAGCTTCATTACTTTGGCGATTCTAAATTAGGGACCTCTTCTTTTTTACACCGATTTTTACCGTTCAGTCTTTATACACTTTTTTTTTCACGAAAGTGTGTGGTGGATTGGTTATGTTTACCTACAAGTACAGTGTATAGGAATTTATTTCACTTAGAAGTGACTTAATCAGACTTAATTCATCTTATGTGTGTGTGGACAATTGGTCTTTCAAAACGCTTGTCGCAAAACCATCTTGGAATAGCCTCAGTCTAACATGAGTTTATCCTTCCTGTCATTCGACACAAGTTTACAGAGGTCAGACGAAGAAGGGATAGCTTAGGATAACCCGGAAGTCCTCAGATGGTGTTTCATTGCGGTAGATTTGTGATGATGGTCTAGAGAAACAAACGGCTAGATTAAATGTTAAAAACAGCCAATCACTATCTCGAAAAACTTTCACTCAAACCGTTTGTTCATGTGTGCTGAACGGCTAACAGTGTCTGTGGAGTGAACACCAGCGTACAAAATGGGTGGGAGGATGGAGAGTAAAATAGGGAAGGGTGGGAAGTGGGGAAGGGTGGGAGGTGGTGTATATGTGGGGCACGTGGTAGGGTGGGGAGATGGGGGCTACTGCAGTTTTTCCGATACTTTCTGCAACACTTTCTGAAGGTGAATGAAGTGTTTAAAACACTACAATACGAACTCAAAGAAAGAATGCTCCAGAATAATGACCACATCCATTGAGAAGAATTGTTGTTGTTTGTGGTTTTGTTTTTATCTGCCATTGAGAAGAATTGTTGTTGTTTGTGGTTTTGTTTTTATCTGTTTACTGTAGTAATTACCTGCTAGTTATCCCCCCATCTCTGTCATCCACACTGATTCTGCCGTCTTTGTCATCTTATATACTGTCACACCGTGTTTTGTCTTTGTCGCCTTTGTACTGTCACACCGTGTTTTGTCTTTGTTATCTTTTGTACTGTCACACCGTGTTTTGTCTTTGTCATCTTTTGTACTGTCACACCGTGTTTTGTCTTTGTCATCTTTTGTACTGTCACACCGTGTTTTGTCTTTGTCATCTTTTGTACTGTCATACCGTTTTGTCTTTGTCATCTTTTGTACTGTCACACCGTGTTTTGTCTTTGTCATCGTTTGTACTGTCACACCGTGTTTTGTCTTTGTCATCTTTTGTACTGTCACACCGTGTTTTGTCTTTGTCATCTTTTGTACTGTCACACCGTGTTTTGTCTTTGTCATCTTTTGTACTGTCACACCGTGTTTTGTCTTTGTCGTCTTTTGTACTGTCACACCGTGTTTTGTCTTTGTCATCTTTTGTACTGTCACACCGTGTTGTGTCTTTGTCGTCTTTTGTACTGTCATACCGTGTTTTGTCTTTGTCGTCTTTTGTACTGTCATACCGTGTTTTGTCTTTGTCGTCTTTTGTACTGTCACACCGTGTTTTGTCTTTGTCATCTTTTGTACTGTCACACTGTGTTTTGTCTTTGTCATCTTTTGTACTGTCACACCGTGTTTTGTCTTTGTCATCTTTTGTACTGTCACACCGTGTTTTGTCTTTGTCATCTTTTGTACTGTCACACCGTGTTTTGATTTTCTCTGGTCTTCTGACGCATCCACCTCTGTTCTTGAAAATGGAAATATATGACATGATTGTGTTTAAGTTGTTGCATACAGGGCATTTAAGAAGGCGTTTGAAAATGGAAATATATGACATGATTGTGTTTATGTTGTTGCATACAGGGCATTTAAGAAGGCGTTTTTGATTTACAAATAAGCTTCAACCACACACACACACACACACACACGCACGCAAGCGAACATGCGCGCGAACACACAAACACACAACGCACGCGCACATACGCACGCACGCACGCACACCACACACACACACACACACACACACACACACACACACACACACACACACACACACACACAGTTACGCGTTTTAGAAGACATCGCTTATTAGATTAACAGCAAGCATTCTTTTGTGGTTCGCGACTTTTATTTTTTTTTTTTTGTTGATAAGTCAAGCCAAACTAACTTTACTCGAACAGTCTGTTTACAGTCTGCACACCCTAGTCTTCCATTCGTGCCCCTCCCCCACCTTCTGTCAGCCTCCTCCTCCTAACATTCCCATACACTCACACTCCCACCTTCTGTCAGCCTCCTCCTCCTAACATTCCCATACACTCACACCACCCCCACCTTCTGTCAGCCTCCTCCTCCTAACATTCCCATGCACTCACACCACCCCACCTTCT
>CM065740.1:13962393-13972393 GCA_033310375.1 Conus canariensis | reverse complement strand
TATATATATATATATTATATATATATGGAGGGTGGACTCTGTAGTGTGCGGTGGAGGTTGGACTCTGCAGTGTGCAGTGGAGGGTGGACTCTGCTGGGTGGGGTCGGGGGTGCACTCTGCAGTGAGCTGTGAGGGGTGGACTCTGCAGGGTGTGGTGGAGGGTGGGACTTTGCAGGGTGCAGTGAAGGGTGGACTCTGCAGGGTGCCATGAAGGGTGGGCGCTGCAGGGTGCAGTTGGGGGTGGCGCTCTGCAGGGTGCAGTGAGGGATGGACTCTGCAGGGTGTAGTGAAGGGTAGACTTTGCAGGGTGCGGTTAGGGGTGGACTCTACAGAGTGCAGTGGGGGGTGGGGCTCTGCAGGATGCAGTATGGGATGGACTATGCAGGGTGCAGTGAAGGGTGGAGTCTGCAAATTGTAGTGAGGGATGGGACTCTACAGGGTGTGGTGAAAGGTGAAACTACAGTAAAAAAGAAAATGTGACGTTTTAAATTGATGTAGTCTACTATGATGTCAATAGTATTGATGTCATTGCTGCTAAGGAGATTAAGTACCATCGGTTCCTGAAGAAGCCTTTTGGCGAAAGCTTGGATTAAAAAATGAACTCCGTGGGCGGTATTGACAACTTATTGATCATTACTACCCTTCTTTATCTGTTCGTCGTATCTTCTGTTGGACGGTGCCGGCATTTGAAAAATTGATATATCTACTTTTCCTTACAAGGATTATTTTTCTTGCTGGCCCTGATGGAAGACTGCCATAGATCCGGAGTTCCGCCACTGTACAAGAATCTCCTGTTAAAACTTCAGTCTACTAGGTTGAAAAAAAGTTTTTTTGTGTAATTGCAGAGACAAAAAAATCATCCCCGTAGGTCTTAGACTTAAATTCAATTTAGCGTGGCAGACAAATACCTCTCTTTGTGACCAGATTGCTAAGATTCTTAACCATGCCAGCTCTTTAATCCTGGACTCTCTCATTTTAGAAGCGGAAACTGTCATTTCTACTACTTCTGAAGAAATGGAACGGTTTGGGAACACTGTGTTGCGTATGTTTGGTCCACAACAATTGTCCAACATTGGAGCTCGTGTCAAAACTGAGTTGGCACCAACAATTGCTTCGATCAAGAGGAGACTTGATAAGAAACTTCAGCGATTGTGTGACTTCGACGACAACCCTGTTTCCACTCCATTGTTTCAAAATGGTGGTTCTAAAAAGATTAAATCTTTCAAATACTGTAAGATAAATGTGAAGGAAAACAGTTTTCCTGACAAAAGACCTTACAGGAGGAACAGACAAAAATAGATGCTTTGATAGAAAAAGTACCAAGATCAGAAATGCATTCAGTACTACTGAATATGTTCCTTCAGTGGATGATTTGAGAAAATCTGATCCAATTGTATTGGCGGATAATGTAAAACTGTCTACAGATCAAATCAGTATCTGCCGTTTACCTGATTGCTTTGCCCCTACACCCAAAGAACCAGTTGACGTATCAGATCAGCTGATTGGCACATACAATTGGGTAGAACGCCTCCGATGGCACCGCCACCATACGTTACAGGAAAAGAAAGAAGGTGGAACTCAAGAAAGCCTTGATGATGAGGAAACCTTTGTACAGAGACCTTGGTACAAGTTAACCACAAAACAGGCTCCAAAGAGGGACGCAGCTTTGGAAGACTTCATTGAAGCCTGTTCACAACATTTTCTTGCCCCCTGCAATAGACGAAGAATTAGGGACAATCTCACCAGTGGCCAACGGAAAGCCATCTCAGAGCTCCGTAATTTGCCTATGACCAAAAATGCGACATGCAGGTATGCTGACAAAGCAGGAGTTACAGTGATCACTCCCCTAGACACTGATGATCAAATTATCCTGAATGGAGTGAATAACAGTGACTACTATGACGTAGTTGAAACTAACCGCACCAAGGAAACTGTCAGCAAAGTGAACACCTGGGTAACAAAGTGGAAGAGAGAAGGGGCATTGACTGATGACACAGCAGACTTTATAACTCCAGAGCAAAGAGCTTAAATGCCTAGATTGGAGCAGGTATCGAGATGATGGTATCACTATTCTTCCCAACAGTGAGGACCGTGAATCATTCTGCAAACACCTGGATGAACTAAATCCGCCAAATATTAAGTGGACTATAAAATTTGACAGACAGGTAGAATATCTGGATATGAAACTGTCAATAGTTGATAGTGTCATAAAGACAAGTGTCTTTTCCAAACATTGCCATAGTTACCTTCCAAAGAACAGTTGTCACCCTCCTTCAGTGTTCAAGGGTCTTCTAACAGGTGTTGGCTGAGAATGTTATGCAGCGAAGATGACAGACTGCAAGACAGACTCAGAGAGTATGCCAAGTATTTTACAATCGCTGGTTGGAAATTTGAGGCAGCACTTGAACAACTCAAAGGGGAGCTAACAGAGACAGAGGTATTCTCATCAGGCAAGAGAGACAACCCAAACCCAAGAAATCGGCTTGGGTCACTCAGTATGACCCAAGGTTACCATCTAAAAGACAAATTATTAAACAAAATTTACACATCCTGTATTCCAATCCAAAAAAAGGACCATTTTCCCAGAAGAAATGCTCAATGGTGCTGATAGAAGACACAACTTGGCAGAAATGTACAAACTACAGTACCACGTCGCCACCCTCTCCATGGACCCATAAACAGACCTGGATTTTTTGTACGCTGTGCCCGCCGATGTGACCTTTGTGCACATTCCAGTGACCTGATGGAGCTAAGAAGCCCATGGGATGGGCGCTACTGGCCTATCAGACAGCACCTCACCTGTTCGACAAAAAATGCCATCTACATCATCAGATGTCAGAACCACCCAGACTCATGGTATGTTGGGTCGACCAAGGACCTCAAAAGAAGGTGGGCTAATCATAAATCAGACTGTAACAAGAAAATGGCCCAGCGATGTGGGGTTGCCTGACACCTCGCCCAGACTGAGCACCCTGAAGATAAGGCTCTGCCCTTTCTTTCCATCCATCCCATCGAACAAGTTGCATCTGAAGACAAACTCCTAGACAGGGAGACTTACTGGCAGGCCAATTTGGGGACTGTCTTTAAGGGTCTCAGCTCCCGTACAGAACTCAACAGCATGCACAGAATGAAAAACAGGGTTCTGTATTAGAATGGTACAGTGAAAGGTGGACTCTACAGAGTGCAGTGGAAGGTGGAGTATTCATTGGTGGAGTCTGCAAATTGTAGTGAGGGATGGGACTCTACAGGGTGTGGTGAAAGATGAAACTACAGTAAAAAAAAGAAAATGTGACGTTGTTTTTAAATTGATGTAGTCTACTATGACATCAGTAGTATTGATGTCATTGCTGCTAAGGAGATGTAAGTACCATCGGTTCCTGAAGAAGCCTTTTGGCGAAAGCTTGGATTAAAAAATGAACTCCGTGGGCGGTATTGACAACTTATTGTTCATATATATATATATATATATATATATATATATATATATATATAATATATATATAAAACTAATAAATTCCAAGGATAAATACCGAGCACCAGTAAAAAAAAGTCACATTTTCTTTTTTTTACTGTGCTTTTCCCCCTATTTCTTCAATCTAAGACATAAGAGCGGGCTTTGTTTATAAATGAATATATATATATATATATATAAGGGGTTGAGCACTCTCAAAATCGTTTTAGGAATTTTAATCACATTGATATATAATATATAATATATATATATATATTATATATATATATAGTGCAAAACGATAAGTGTCGTGGAAGATGGTCAATGGTCTGGAAGATATTCGCATTGTGAACGGTGTTTGTGTTAGGGAGAACCTCTGTACTTTGTACAGTGGGAATGGTGTGTGTGTTGTGGCAGATGTGGGTACTGTGGATAGCATGTGTGCCAAGGAGGATGTCTGTCACAACGGAGTGTTTGTGATGTGAAAGATGCGTGTATTTTGCAGTGTTTGTGATGTAAAAGATGTATTACGTAGCGTTTGTGATGTAAAAGATGTGTGTATTATGCAGTGTTTGTGACATGGAAGATGTGTGTATTATGCAGTGTTTGTGACGTGGAAGATGTGTGTATTATGCAGTGTTTGTGATGTAAAAGGTGTGTGTATCATGCAGTGTTTGTGATGGGAAAATGTATGTATTATGCAGTGTTTGTGATGTAAAAGATGTGTGTATTATGCAGTACTTGTTATGTGAAACATGTCCGTACTTTGTCGTGTTTGCGATGTAAAAGATGTCTGTACTTTGTTTTGTGTGCGATGTAAACGATGTCTGTACTTTGGTGTGTTTGTGATGTAAATGATTACTGTACTTTGGCGTGTTTGTGATGTAAATGATTACTGTACTTTGGTGTGTTTATGGTGTAAATGAGTACTGTACTTTGGCGTGTTTGTGATGTAAATGATTACTGTACTTTGGCGTGTTTGTGATGTACAAGAGGTCTATACTTTGGCGTGTTTGTGATGTAAATGATTACTGTACTTTGGCGTGTTTGTGATGTAAAAGAGGTCTGTACTTTGGCGTGTTTGTGATGTAAATGAGTACTGTACTTTGGCGTGTTTGTGATGCAAAAGAGGTCTGTACTTTGGCGTGTTTGTGATGTAAATGATGACTGTACTTTGACGTGTTTGTGATGTAAATGATGACTGTACTTTTGGCGTGTTTGTGATGTAAATGATGACTGTACTTTTGGGGTGTTTGTGATGTAAATGATGACTGTACTTTTGGCGTGTTTGTGATGTAAATGATGACTGTATTTTTTGGCGTGTTTGTGATGTAAATGATGACTGTTCTTTTGGCGTGTTTGTGATGTAAATGATGACTGTACTTTTGGCGTTTTTGTGATGTAAATGATGACTGTACATTTGGCGTTTTTGTGATGTAAATGATGACTGTACTTTTGGCGTGTTTGTGCAGTGAAAATATCAATACCTAGGAGTGACTGTGCTGTGCAAGACGTGTGTACTGTAAAGTGTTTGTGGTGGGGAAGATACCTGCACTACCGCGTGTTTATGGTGTGGACAATAATGTCCATTTTGTCGCGTAGTTGTGTGAAGTGTTGGAGACGTTTATATAACGAAGTCCGTGCTACAGCATTTATTTGTGTGATGTTGAATACACCCATATTGTGCTGTGTTCTTGTTTCGCGATGGCACTTCAACCAGCAGACGATCTTTCTTTTATTCTGAGCGTGCTAGGAGTTAGAAAACATGTTTCTGTGGTGTACATTCTCTTTATATTTTGCTGTTAAGTTTGTCATAAATTAAACCTACTACGCATTACCCTCCCTCCAAATGAATAAACCGATAACTAAATGTGTGCATTTTTTCCCATAGCGTAATACTGATCAGAAACTTTTGTTCTATCTTGTGCAGTATCTGTTGTTAGTCATCGCTGCGGTTGTGTGTGTGTGTGTGTGTGTGTGTGTGTGTGTGTGTGTGTGTGTGTGTGCGTGTGTGTGTGTGTGTGTGCGTGCGTGCGTGTGTCAGTTGATTTAAAACTGTCTTAAAATATATTTAGAAACACTGAATGAATTTGTTCGGTTAAAAACCAGGAATGAAATGGAGATGAATATGTGAACGGACTACAACAAATGCTGTAAGGGAAAGCCGGAGGGGGGGGGGGGGGGGGAGACAGGATAGGGCTGGGTCGACGTTGTGAATTCATCCTTGTTCGCTTTTCTGTAGCCTTTTCTTTCAGGTGCATTCTGCAGGCCTGTCACTTGTTTGTGTCGCCTTACAGTTCTTGGGTTTGGTCATGTTGTTAAATGCGTGAATGTATGGAGAGGAGCGGGGAAGGTGGGTGTGGAGAGAGAGAGAGAGACAGACAGAGACAGAGAGAGTGTGCACTTATATTGATTGATTACGTCGTGCGCTCTCATTCTGACTCGTCTTGTTCACCTTGCTGTCACGTGGTAGGACTATGCCCCCCCCCCCCCCCCTCTTCCTTGCCCTTTACTGAGAGCGGTAGTATTAGTCTGAAAAGCCCACTCGTACTCCGTGTGCAGCCCAGTGAGATAAGGCCGTAGATTATAGAGACTCAACCCCCAAGGTTTCTTTTCATCCGACAAGTTGGCATTTGACTCTAATCTTTTGCCTACACTGTTCCTATCCTGAGTGTCCAAAGTGGTGCGCCAGACGAGAAAACGGGCGAGTGAATTTGTAGTTTTTTTTTTCAAACCTAATGCGTCGTTGAAAAGTTAAAAGACGAACCAAGTGCGTCATTGGGACACGGTAACCATGTCTCCTATTGTAGTCGTTATCATCATCACTGTTGCTATGGCTGTGAGTGTTGTCGTGGTGATGGTCAACGGGTAGGGCTATTTGCTTTAGTTGGTCGTTGAGAGATTTGTTTTTAAATTCATCTTTTGGTGACTCACTGTATGGTTGTTAGTCTTGTTCTGGCTGGCTGGTGATGACGAATTTCATCTTGTGTCGTTTGGAATTTTTATTTTTCCTCGAGAGTCATTCTGTCGTTCTTCAATTACTTTAGTTTGTAACATGACGCGTTTGTATTCATGGTGAATGATTTTTTTGTTGTTGAAATATTGAAGTATGAATGTTACGTGTGTGTATGTGCGCGCGCATGTGTGTGTGTGTGTGGGGTGCGTGAGTACGTGCGTGTATGTGTGTGCGTACGTGTTGTGTGTGTGTGTGTGTGTGTGTGTGTGTGTGTGTGCGTGCGTGCGTGCGTGCATGTGTGTGTGTGTGTGTGTGTGTGTGTGTGTGTGTGTGAGCGAGAGTGCATTATTGTACGAGTCCGAGAGTGCAAAAAAGGATTCACTGTAGTCTATTACCATGATTTCACGAGTTTGAAAACTAATATTTTGGAGTGGCTTGGGGACGACGGGGGGGGGGAGGGGGGGGGGGAGGGGCGGGGAGGAAGAGGGGGGGGGGGAAGGTGAGAAAGGGACGGAGGACTGGAATGTTCACAAAAGCTGTAATCAACATGAAATCAGTAACAATTCAAACCATCCACTAGTCAAAACACTTTCTGCATGAAGGGGAAATAGGCCTATCCGTGAACCAGCAGATTTACGCTTTGGCTTCAAACCTGTGAAGACGCGTTCTGTACGTCCCTCTCGACATGTGATGGACGTTGCATTCAGAAACAGTGTGGTGACCCAAGATCATTGTACGATGACCAGATCGTGTGTCACCGCCCAGAACGTTTGCATGTCAAAGAAATCACAATTCTGGAGAGCTTTGTTCGCTGTTTTCTCTAATTCACATGTTTCACTACTCTGGTGATATATGGTTTCATTAACACAGGTACTCCTTTATTCCTTTGTTTCTGTGGATTTTCTTTATGAAAGAGAAGGGAGCTGAAATAATGCTAAATACAACTGGATGTATCTCAGTGTCGTTGGGTTTTTTTTTCTTGTTTCACGCACAATTAGAAACGTTGTTTAGTTTATAAGTCTTATCTCTTGCTGGTCTATTTGCTAGCTTTACTGATAATTTTTCTAGGGTGTGTGTAGCATAGTGTGTTTAATGTGTGTGTGCGCGCGCATGTGTGTGGTGTGTGTGTGCATGTGTGTGTGTGTGTGTGTGTGTGTGTGTGTGTAGTCATTGCCTTTTTTCATGGCGTACATAATTGCTGTATTGTAAATAATTATGCAATCTGTGTGACTGTTTTTTGTTTTTTTTTGTCAAAAACTGTTTTCAATAAATACCTCTCTGTAAAGTGTTTTGCGATTTGTTCTCTTTCTGTACGCGCGCATGTGTGTACGTGCGTGCGTGTGTGCGTGTGTGTGTGTGCGTGTGTGTGTGTGTGTGTGTGCGCGCGTGCCTTTATGTTTGTGATTTGTTGCTCTGCAGTGCATACTAAGGTGGTTTGTCTCGCACATTCAAATGTGCGCGCATACTTTCACACACAAGCACGGACGTACTCGCGCACTCTGACATAGAACAGAATATAAAGAATTTCAACCAACACACAAATTAGCCTGTGCGGAGGCATGCTTACCATGCGCAGACCCATTTCCCAGACCTTGTGTCTTATATTCGGTGTTAGTGACTTCCTTGCTTGACTTCAACCTTTCAGTTCCCTGGGAAACAGGGCTGCGGCACCGCTCCTCCAGCAGACCAGGTTCTGGCCTGATCTCTTCAGCGGGGCCCAGGTCACTCCTGCTGTCTTCACTTCGGAATCCATACAGCGGCACTGTGTCTAGAGCGGGTCGTGCCACCTCCCTTTTCCCCTGCGGGTGTCCATTGGAGTGCCTGTCTGGCCATGTTGATAGGTGGCACCTCCCTTTTCCCCTGCGGGTGTCCATTGGAGTGCCTGTCTGGCCATGTTGATAGGTGGCACCTTTCTTTTCCCCTGCGGGTGTCCATTGGAGTGTCTGTCTGGCCATGTTGATAGGTGGCACCTTTCTTTTCCCCTGCGGGTGTCCATTGGAGTGTTTGTCTGGCCATGTTGATAGGTGGCACCTTTCTTTTCCCCTGCGGGTGTCCATTGGAGTGTCTGTCTGGCCATGTTGATAGGTGGCACCTTCCTTTTCCCCTGCGGGTGTCCATTGGAGTGCCTGTCTGGCCATGTTGATAGGTGGCACCTCCGTTTTCCCCTGCGGGTGTCCACTGGAGTGCCTGTTTTGCCATGTTGATAGGTGGCACCTTTCTTTTCCCCTGCGGGTGTCCACTGGAGTGTCTGGCCATGTTGATAGGTGGCACCTTTCTTTTCCCCTGCGGGTGTCCATTGGAGTGCCTGTCTGGCCATGTTGATAGGTGGCACCTCCCTTTTCCCCTGTGGGTGTCCATTGGAGTGCCTGTCTGGCCATGTTGATAGGTGGCTTTTGTGGTGTGTGACCAGCTCAGTCCTGTTGGCTTTTCTTCGTCTCCGTGTCTCGTACAGTTTTGTGTGGTTCTCTCTCACAGGGTTTGGATTGAAATGACCTCAGGTCGTCTTAATGTTGAGGGTGGACATGAGCCACTTGTTGATAGTTGCCTGGAGACTGTAAGACTTTGTTGTTCTCTGAAACAGACTTCGCCTTTCAGCCGAAAATGCCGATCTTGGTTTGGGCTTCCCCCGTGGGGATACCGGGGGGTATTTTGTACAAATAGTTCCCCCACCTTCTGGACATTCTGTGCTAGTAACGTCCCGTTTTCCTTTCGCTCTCAGTAACTCTGTCTCCTCCTTTGCTGTACTGTCGTCTACTGTCCTTTCTGTCTACCATATCTTTTATCTATCTTTTTCCACAACCTCTTCCCACAAATTCCTGCACTCAACGAAGTTGGAGTGAACTGACTATACTCTCGAGTATAGTGTGAGTATCCCAACAGGGTAAAACGAGTTCACATGCTACCAGATACTGGAATGCTGAAGAAGAAGGTTTGGGCTGACAGGGCTGAGGAAGCCCACATGGGTCGCCAGGGTGTTCAAAGCGTGCCTCGCCTTGTTGATGCGGCTGCTGCTGTCTGGTTTCATTAGCAGCGCAAGTCAGTGGTGTGTGTGGATGATCTGGGTTTTCGTATCCAGGGTAAATGATGGTGCCGCCGCTTGTTAGTCTGGTCTGGCTTGCAGCCAGTCTATCTAGTCTCGCTCAGTCCCAGGACTTCGAGGTCGTAGCGTTTCATGACGATACCTACCTGGGCTGATTTGTCACTGTCCTAAAGGGCTCGGGTGTTCCATGTCCCTATCCTTGTGTTGGTCGTTAGTCGTCAGAAGGTTTGTCGGCGCGCTGGCTTCACCAGCGCACGTCACAGACACTACTGAAGTGGTATCCTCCTGGACCAAGGCGTTATCTGGCGATGTTGCAGCAGTTTCTGTAACAGGCAAGTGTTTCTACAGGATTGGGTTTCAAGCCCAGTGCCAAACCCCCAGGCTGGAGGACCAGGGAACGCTGTCCATCTGGTCTCTACCCTTCCACCTGTCCGGCTCAGGTGTCCCTGCCAGGAGATTCAGCTTCTGCCGGCATAGCTCTGGGGGATAGGGAGACACGCAAGACAAGGTGGCGATCTGCCCGGAACAGTGTTTCAGTGAACCGGCGTTAAAC
>CM065740.1:13949893-13954893 GCA_033310375.1 Conus canariensis | reverse complement strand
CTTCACCTTTGTCTGAGCACAGCATGGCAGGACAGCTTCACCTTTGTCTGAGCACAGTGTGGCAGTGACAGCTTCACCTTTGAGCACAGCGTGGCAGGGACAGCTTCACCTTTGTTTGAGCACAGCGTGGCAGGGACAGCTTCACCTTTGTTTAAGCACAGTGTGGCAGGGACAGCTTCACCTTTGTCTGAGCACAGCGTGGCAGGGACAGCTTCACCTTTGAGCACAGCGTGGCAGGGACAGCTTCACCTTTGTTTGAGCACAGCGTGGCAGGGACAGCTTCACCTTTGTCTGAGCACAGTGTGGCAGGGACAGCTTCACCTTGTCTGAGCACAGTGTGGCAGGGACAGCTTCACCTTTGTCTGAGCACAGTGTGGCAGGGACAGCTTCACCTTTGTCTGAGCACAGTGTGGCAGGGACAGCTTCACCTTTGTCTCAGCACAGTGTGGCAGGGACAGCTTCACCTTTGTCTGAGCACAGTGTGGCAGGGACAGCTTCACCTTTGAGCACAGTGTGGCAGGGACAGCTTCACCTTTGTCTGAGCACAGTGTGGCAGGGACAGCTTCACCTTTGTCTGAGCACAGTGTGGCAGGGACAGCTTCACCTTTGTCTAAGCACAGTGTGGCAGGGACAGCTTCACCTTTAAGCACAGTGTGGCAGGGACAGCTTATCCAGATCAGGCCTCTTCAGCCACAGCTGTGGGCGCTGTTCCACCGGACCTTACACCCAGCCCACAAACTCCAGAGTCTCACGGGACTTAAAGATACCATCAATGTTCCCAGGAAAAACAAACGAAGAACCTGTCCATGATGGACACAGACATCGCATGAAAACCAAGCCATGTTTTGTCAATTCATGAAAGACATGAAGATTGCACAGACAATCGGATGATGAGAGCGAAATTGTGCTGCAGAGTGAAGTCTTTCACAGCAGAGCTGGAAGAACATGAAAAACTTTTTGTTAAAAAAAAGATGGTGAAGCCACGCTCACCACTTACAGATAGGGAGGGTAATAGAGGGGAGGAGTTGGAGGGAGGCAGCGATTTTTATCGATGGATCGGTGGTTATCATATCTTGTAAACCAAAAGTGGTACGAATATATGAGAAACCGCGCGAAGAAATCATGAAGACAGTTAGCCTCTCTCTCTCTCTCTCTCTCTCTCTCCTCTCCTCTCTCTCTCTCTCTCTTCCCCAATTATATTCTGAATATCAAGAGGAAACTGAACCTGATCTCAGAGAAGAGCAATGCTCTTCCTTCATTTTACACCCCGGCCCTTGCGTTCCTCAGTGACGAACAGGGAGGCATGCAGTGCCATTACTCTTCCCTCAGTGACGAACAGGGAGGCATGCAGTGCCATTACTCTTCCCTCAGTGACGAACAGGGAGGCATGCAGTGCCATTACTCTTCCCTCAGTGACGAACAGGGAGGCATGCAGTGCCATTACTCTTCCCTCAGTGAAGAACAGGGAGGCATGCAGTGCCATTACTCTTCCCTCATGACAACAGGGAGGCATGCAGTGCCATTACTCTTCCCTCAGTGACGAACAGGGAGGCATGCAGTGCCATCTTCCCTCAGTGACGAACAGGGAGGCATGCAGTGCCATTACTCTTCCCTCAGTGACGAACAGGGAGGCATGCAGTGCCATTACTCTTCCCTCAGTGACGAACAGGGAGGCATGCAGTGCCATTACTCTTCCCTCAGTGACGAACAGGGAGGCATACAGTGCCATCTTCCCTCAGTGACGAACAGGGAGGCATGCAGTGCCATTACTCTTCCCTCAGTGACGAACAGGGAGGCATACAGTGCCATCTTCCCTCAGTGACGAACAGGGAGGCATGCAGTGCCATTACTCTTCCCTCAGTGACGAACAGGGAGGCATGCAGTGCCATTACTCTTCCCTCAGTGACGAACAGGGAGGCATGCAGTGCCATTACTCTTCCCTCAGTGACGAACAGGGAGGCATGCAGTGCCATTACTCTTCCCTCAGTGACGAACAGGGAGGCATGCAGTGCCATTACTCTTCCCTCAGTGACGAACAGGGAGGCATGCAGTGCCATTACTCTCCTCAGTGACGAACAGGGAGGCATGCAGTGCCATTACTCTTCCCTCAGTGATGAACAGGGAGGCATGCAGTGCCATTACTCTTCCCTCAGTGACGAACAGGGAGGCATGCAGTGCCATTAGTCCTTCCCTCAGTGACGAACAGGGAGGCATGCAGTGCCATTACTCTTCCCTCAGTGACGAACAGGGAGGCATGCAGTGCCATTACTCTTCCCTCAGTGACGAACAGGAGGCACACAGTGCCATTACTCTTCCCTCAGTGACGAACAGGGAGGCATGCAGTGCCATTACTCTTCCCTCAGTGACGAACAGGGAGGCATGCAGTGCCATCTTCCCTCAGTGACGAACAGGGAGGCATGCAGTGCCATCTTCCCTCAGTGACGAACAGGGAGGCATGCAGTGCCATTACTCTTCCCTCAGTGACGAACAGGGAGGTACACAGTGCCAATCTTCCCTCAGTGACGAACAGGGAGGCATGCAGTGCCATTACTCTTCCCTCAGTGACGAACAGGGAGGCACACAGTGCCATCTTCCCTCAGTGACGAACAGGGAGGTACACAGTGCCATACTATTCCCTCAGTGACGAACAGGGAGGTATACAGTGCCATTACTCTTCCCTCAGTGACGAACAGGGAGGCATGCAGTGCCATTACTCTTCCCTCAGTGACGAACAGGGAGACATGCAGTGCCATACTCTTCCCTCAGTGACGAACAGGGAGGCATGCAGTGCCATTACTCTTCCCTCAGTGAGAACAGGGAGGCATGCAGTGCCATTACTCTTCCCTCAGTGACGAACAGGGAGGCATGCAGTGCCATTACTCTTCCCTCAGTGACGAACAGGGAGGCATGCAGTGCCATTACTCTTCCCTCAGTGACGAACAGGGAGGCATGCAGTGCCATTACTCTTCCCTCAGTGATGAACAGGGAGGCATGCAGTGCCATTACTCTTCCCTCAGTGACGAACAGAGAGGCATGCAGTGCCATTACTCTTCCCTCAGTGACGAACAGGGAGGCATGCAGTGCCATTACTCTTCCCTCAGTGACGAACAGGGAGGCATGCAGTGCCATTACTCTTCCCTCAGTGACGAACAGGGAGGCACACAGTGCCATTACTCTTCCCTCAGTGACGAACAGGGAGGCATGCAGTGCCATTACTCTTCCCTCAGTGACGAACAGGGAGGCACGCAGTGCCATTACTCTTCCCTCAGTGACGAACAGGGAGGCATGCAGTGCCATTACTCTTCCCTCAGTGACGAACAGGGAGGCATGCAGTGCCATTACTCTTCCCTCAGTGACGAACAGGGAGGCATGCAGTGCCATTACTCTTCCCTCAGTGACGAACAGGGAGGCATGCAGTGCCATTACTCTTCCCTCAGTGACGAACAGGGAGGCATGCAGTGCCATTACTATTCCCTACATTTGTCCTTCTTGTGATCGCTTTTCTCCATTTTCGTTTTTATGCCTGTTTAGCGCTGGGATTTCTTCCCCTTCTTTTTCCTGATATGAAGGTCTTTTCATAGTTTTTCCGCCCCTTTCTTTTTCCTGATATGAAGGTCTTTTCATAGTTTTTCCGCCCCCTTCTTTTTCCTGATATGAAGGTCTTTTCATAGTTTTTCCGCCCCTTTCTTTTTCCTGATATGAAGGTCTTTTCATAGTTTGTCCACCCCCTTCTCTTTCCTGATATGAAGGTTTTTCATAGTTTTTCCGCCCCCTTCTTTTTCCTGATATGAAGGTCTTTTCATAGTTTTTCCGCCCCTTTTCTTTTTCCTGATATGAAGGTTTTTCATAGTTTTTTCCGCCCCTTCTTTTTCCTGATATGAAGGTCTTTTCATAGTTTGTCCGCCCCCTTCTTTTTCCTGATATGAAGGTCTTTTCATAGTTTTTCCGCCCCCTTCTTTTTCCTGGTATGAAGGTCTTTTCATAGTCTTTCCACCCCTTTCTTTTTCCTGATATGAAGGTCTTTTCATAGTTTTTCCGCCCCTTTCTTTTTCCTGGTATGAAGGTCTTTTCATAGTTTGTCTGCCCCCTTCTTTTTCCTGATATGAAGGTTTTTTCATAGTTTTTCCGCCCCCTTCTTTTTCCTGATATGAAGGTCTTTTCATTGTTTTTCCGCCCCCTTCTTTTTCCTGATATGAAGGTCTTTTCATAGTTTTTCCGCCCCCTTCTTTTTCCTGATATGAAGGTCTTTTCATTGTTTTTCCGCCCCTTTCTTTTTCCTGGTATGAAGGTCTTTTCATAGTTTGTCTGCCCCCTTCTTTTTCCTGATATGTAGGTCTTTTCATAGTCTTTCCACTCCCTTCTTTTTCCTACCTTTTCCTCACGTCAGGACCCATCTTTACAGTCATTTCCCATAACTTTCCTAGTTTTAACTATTCTTTTCACCTTTTCCCCACCTTTCTCTCGTTCGGAATATACATACATACGTGTGTGTGTGTGTGTGTGTGTGTGTGTGTGTGTGTGTGTGTGTGTGTGTGTTTCTTTTTTTTGTTGTTTTTTTCTCTTTCCCTGTCTCTTCCCATTTTCCACCCAGTAGTTTTTTTTGGTCCTATTTTCCCCGCATTGTTTCGAACCTTGGAGGATTTCTCTGTTCTTCTTATTATTTCTCCTTCTTATGCCACGATCTGATAGTTTTGCTGTTTCCCGTTTCTTTCAACCACCACTTTCTCATTTTCAATCTTTTCCCGCCTACCCTTTCATACCATTTTCGACTTTCTTCACCTTTTCTGACTCTTCCTACAATTTTCTACTTTCTTTATCTTTTTTTGTTTTTCCTGCCGTTTTCTACTTTCTGAAATGCTTCCTACTTTTCCCTGGTCTTCCCTGCTTCCACCACCTTTTCCTACTTCCACCACCTTTTCCTACTTCCACCACCTTTTCCTACTTCCACCACCTTTTTCCTGCTTCCACCACCTTTTCCTGCTTCCACCATCTTTTCCTGC
>CM065740.1:13939893-13944893 GCA_033310375.1 Conus canariensis | reverse complement strand
TCTACCCGCCCCTCCCCCCCTCCCCCCCCCCTCTCCCCCCGCGCCCCGCCTCCAAATACACACACATCATTATGTATTTTCGTTTGTTCTTGTCCTACATGAAGAACACTCACAGGCTGAGGTTTGTGGTTTTAGGGTTTATTATGTTTATTTGGCAATCCAAGGCTTGATCATTCATTTACATGTTTCAGCTTTCGCTTGTAGTCATCATACCATGAAACAGAAGGCTTAGTGTGGTTCTGCGGTGTCTACTGTATCTGCGGAAAATAGGAAACTCATTCCCCTGCCATTCCTGCATGTGTGTGTGTGTGTGTGTGTGTGTGTGTGTGTGTGTGTGTGTGTGTGTGCGCTGCGCGCGCGCGTGCTATTTTATGTGTTTATAATGCTGTCCGAATGCCCACTCGGGCTTCGCAATGGCAGAATATTAATAACAAACGATGCATTGATTACGCCCCTATAATTTCAATCGGAAAAGCGTGTTGCATGTGCTATATAAGGCTTAAAGAAATATGTTCTCATTTTTCGAGACGGAGTCGGACAGGAACCAGTTAAGGTGTAGATCCCTTGGACATTACCTCCCCCCCACCACCCCCCCCCACCCCCCACCCCCACACACTTGTCTCCTTTTCCGACGACCACCAACCACACCCCCTCCCTCTCCTTCTCCATGATGATCTCTTTCATTACTAGGGAGGGGGTGGGGCTGTGGAGGTGAATGCTACTTCATGCCGTGTATATAGAGACCAGTCTTCTGCTTTTAAAAACCTAGTTCCTTCACCTTATACAATTATGAATGTATTCCATGATGCCCGGGATCTCCCCAAACTAGAAATCTTCAAAGTGGAGAGAGAGAGAGAGGAGAGAGAGAGAGAGAGAGAGAGAGAGAGAGAGAGAGAGGTGGGTATGGGGAGAGGGAGGGGACGGCGAACGAGATTCCTAATCTCCTCTCTTTGGCCTCGACCTTGTACCCATTTGAAAAGAGAGAGAGAGAGAGAGAGAGAGAGAGAGAGAGAGAGAGAGAGAGAGAGAAGACAAAGAAAGATCACACGATGGCGAGTGTTACGTTCCCGGGGTGTAATGGAGTTTCCCTATGTTAAGTAGCGACTGCCCTGTGTGTGTCACATTGCATTATTTGTACAGCATTCAGTTCAAAGCCTTTTTCTCTGTGTGAAATTCGAGCTGTTCTCGTCTGAGCGTGGGGAGTTTGTGCCTTGCCAAAGTATGGCGCCATCAGCTTTTGATCATTCGGCCTTTTCCTGAATACATTTTTCCTTCATTTTATTTACTGATGTATAACAGTAGATTTTTTTTTAAATGGCACGTGGAAAACGCCGACGGCTCGCCTCAATATTTGTCATGGACAACACCCGTATTGACATAGATACTTTGACCTGTGAAAAGTTGCGACATTTGTCATGGACAACACCCGTATTGACATAGATACTTTGACCTGTGAAAAGTTGCGGCATTTGTCATGGACAACACCCGTATTCACATAGATTCTTTGACCTGTGAAAAGTTGCGACATTTGTCATGAACAACACCCGTATTGACATAGATTCTTTGACCTGTGAAAAGGTGCCACATTTGTCATGGACAACACCCGTATTGACATAGATACTTTGACCTGTGAAAAGTTGCGACATTTGTCATGGACAACACCCGTATTCACATAGATTCTTTGACCTGTGAAAAGTTGCGACATTTGTCATGGACAACACCCGTATTCACATAGATTCTTTGACCTGTGAAAAGTTGCGACATTTGTCATGGACAACACCCGTATTCACATAGATTCTTTGACCTGTGAAAAGTTGCCACATTTGTCATGAACAACACCCGTATTGACACAGATTCTTTGACCTGTGAAAAGTTGCGACATTTGTCATGAACAACACCCGTATTGACACAGATTCTTTGACCTGTGAAAAGTTGCGACATTTGTCATGAACAACACCCGTATTGACACAGATACTTTGACCTGTGAAAAGTTGCGACATTTGTCATGGACAACACCCGTATTGACACAGATACTTTGACCTGTGAAAAGTTGCGACATTTGTCATAGACAACACCCGTATTGACACAGATACTTTGACCTGTGAAAAGTTGCGACATTTGTCATGGACAACACCCGTATTCACATAGATTCTTTGACCTGTGAAAAGTTGCGACATTTGTCATGAACAACACCCGTATTGACATAGATACTTTGACCTGTGAAAAGTTGCGACATTTGTCATGAACAACACCAGTATTGACACAGATACTTTGACCTGTGAAAAGTTGCGACATTTGTCATGAACAACACCCGTATTGACATAGATTCTTTGACCTGTGAAAAGTTGCGACATTTGTCATGGACAACACCCGTATTGACACAGATACTTGACCTGTGAAAAGTTGCGACATTTGTCATGGACAACACCCGTATTGACACAGATACTTTGACCTGTGAAAAGTTGCGACATTTGTCATGGACAACACCCGTATTCACATAGATTCTTTGACCTGTGAAAAGTTGCGACATTTGTCATGGACAACACCCGTATTGACACAGATACTTGACCTGTGAAAAGTTGCGACATTTGTCATGGACAACACCCGTATTGACACAGATACTTTGACCTGTGAAAAGTTGCGACATTTGTCATGGACAACACCCGTATTCACATAGATTCTTTGACCTGTGAAAAGTTGCGACATTTGTCATGGACAACACCCGTATTCACATAGATTCTTTGACCTGTGAAAAGTTGCGACATTTGTCATGGACAACACCCGTATTCACATAGATTCTTTGACCTGTGAAAAGTTGCCACATTTGTCATGAACAACACCCGTATTGACACAGATTCTTTGACCTGTGAAAAGTTGCGACATTTGTCATGGACAACACCCGTATTCACATAGATTCTTTGACCTGTGAAAAGTTGCGACATTTGTCATGGACAACACCCGTATTCACATAGATTCTTTGACCTGTGAAAAGTTGCGACATTTGTCATGGACAACACCCGTATTCACATAGATTCTTTGACCTGTGAAAAGTTGCGACATTTGTCATGAACAACACCCGTATTGACACAGATTCTTTGACCTGTGAAAAGTTGCGACATTTGTCATGGACAACACCCGTATTCACATAGATTCTTTGACCTGTGAAAAGTTGCGACATTTGTCATGGACAACACCCGTATTCACATAGATTCTTTGACCTGTGAAAAGTTGCGACATTTGTCATGAACAACACCCGTATTGACACAGATTCTTTGACCTGTGAAAAGTTGCGACATTTGTCATGGACAACACCCGTATTCACATAGATTCTTTGACCTGTGAAAAGTTGCGACATTTGTCATGAACAACACCCGTATTGACATAGATACTTTGACCTGTGAAAAGTTGCGACGTTTGTCATGAACAACACCAGTATTGACACAGATACTTTGACCTGTGAAAAGTTGCGACATTTGTCATGGAAACAACACCCGTATTGACATAGATACTTTGACCTGTGAAAAGTTGCGACATTTGTCATGGACAACACCCGTATTGACATAGATTCTTTGATCTGTGAAAAGTTGCATGCTTCGTTTGGTGTCTTCCACTGATTGTCGTATCTGAAGGCCTGTCTAGTATCCAGGCCATCACCTAAGGTCGAGAGAGGAAGGATGGGAAAGAACAAAAAAGCAAGCAAACAACAGCAAAGGCAGATCAAAGGAAGCCGGAAGAGAGAGGAGAGAGAGAGAGAGAGAGAGAGAGAGAGAGAGAGAGAGGAGAGAGAGAGAGAGAGAGAGCGGATGGCAGGGGATGTGAAGCGGGAATGGTGGCAGTGACTACGGAGGATAATGTATTTTACTTGCCGGAGGAAGAAAAAGGTTACAGCGAGCACAAAGAAGTCTCCAGGATGTATCTGATTTAATGGTTGAATTCCAATATTTCTTCTGTTTCTAGAGCTTTATCTTATAACGGGTGAATAGCTGAGAATACTTTTTTTAGTCACTCCTTTAGGAGATCATCACTCGGTTTATATACCTACCGACGATGTGAGACTGCAAATGTGCCATCCTTGGAATATGAGAACTGACTGACAGACCTGCAATGTGTCAATGATGACAGTGCTCTAGTGTTCCGAATGCACAAAGAAACCAAATTGTAAATGAACTTTCTGGGATTGATTAGGCCTATATAATTTTGCAGAAGCGAGATTAATGTGGAATTTCGCAGAACCTGTCCTGAAGCAGAATCGTCATCCGGTAAAAAGACCTATCACTGGGAAAAAAGGGAAAGAGAGAAGACAGACGCACAAAAATGAAGAAGAGAAGGAGGAAAAAGAAAACGACAAAGAAGAAGAAGGAGTAAGAGAAGGGGGTTGTAAAATACGAAGAAAAAAAAAGAATTAATAAACGTTCTTTTTTTTTCTCCAAATGCATTACTCTCAGTCTACGTTGAGGTTGCAGGAGTTGTTTTTAATGTTTTCACCCCAAAGTACAATTTTCAGTAAACACAAATCTTTGGATAACTATGTACATATTTCATATTGACGTCGTCCGTGCCTTCATAACAAAAATAAGAGTAAAGTTGTTGTCGTTCTTTAATACAAGCTGAAGATCAAAAACTGGTAAGATGGGTAACAAATTCAGATGCTATGATGCTGATATGTGAAGTTATCGTTGGTAGCTCAGCATAACAGGAGAAAAGAGAAGAAAACACAAGTTTGGTCCGGTCAGCAATGTGCATTTAGTCAACAAAAGATCGGCGTCAGAAATCCGAACAGCTCCAGCGATCAGGTCAGTGCGCGTCTTCCTACTTTGCGTTATTCTCTCCATGGTTCTACTCGATGTTTCTTCTCAACATGTCTGTTCCATGTCTCTTTCGGTTCCGTCGACCTGCTCTCTCCTCCCTCCCCCCCCTCTCTCTCTGTCTCTCTCTCTCTCTCTCTCTCTCTCTCTCTCTCTCTCTCTCAATCTGGATCAATCTTTATTTTTAAAAAAAAT
>CM065740.1:13929893-13932393 GCA_033310375.1 Conus canariensis | reverse complement strand
AGGTTATCACGGAAGCAGAGCATGAAAGACAAGAATTTGAGGATTTGTTTTTAGATTTTGCATGGTCATCAACGAGGATGACAGATATGACATTATCACATTCTTTTGTGGTTACAAACTATATGAGTTGTATTCTAAGCTTCCCTTCATAACATATCCTGGCGGCATTCCCAAAGGTCAGTTTGGAACTATCAAAGTTAGGCCATTCTGAGGCTTCTCGCATGTGGAGAGCCTGCACTGGTTCAGCGTTATTTCAACAATGTTCACTGGGTTCTAATGTAGTCTAAAATATATGGAACACCACCAATTAAGCTCTGTGGAGATGACAAACATTGCGGAGTCGCGGAGCCACCTCACGGAGGAATGGACGCCACTGAACGAGCGCCTCCTGACAACACGATTCACCACGTCACACGCCAAGGTCACCAACATCCAGTGCTACGCCCCATCCAATGACCACGATGATGCAGACAAAGACACCTTCTACCAGCAGCTTCAGGACTTGGTTGAAAAAGTACCACGCCATGATATCTTGCTGATCATGGGCGACTTAAATGCACAGATGGGGGATGATCGGTCTGGCTTTCAGCATGTCCTTGGTTCACGTGGGTATGGCAAGAAACTTTCCTGCAATTCTGCGCAATGAACAACATGAAAATTGGGTCGTCACTATTCCAGCATTATGATATTCGCCAGATCACACGGATATCAAATGTCACAGGACTCAGACCCAAATCGATCACATCGCGATTGGGCCAAGGTGGAGAATCCCATGTCTGCAAGATGTACGCGTGTACCATGGAGCAGACGTGTGCAGTGACCCTCATCTCGTGATAGCAAAGCTGAAGATCAAGCTGAAAAGAAGAAAGAAGAAAGAGACTCCGTCCAAGAGATACAATACAAGCAAGTTGAAGGACCCCACCACAGAGGCCCAGTTCCAAGCTTTCCTGAGCAACAGGGCTTCAGTCCTAACTGAAACAATGCCAGGATCGACTAGAATGGTGGGAGGAGATGAAGGATGCCATGGCAACAGGTGGAAAAGAAATCCTGGGGTTTAAGAAGCCACTGCGGGAATCCTGGATCAGTGATGACACATGGCAATTGATAGCAGAGAGGAAAGAACTCCACCAGGAGAGACACAACTGCTCCTCAGACCGAACAGCATACTACCAGGAATACATCGAGAAGGACAGACAGGTGAAGCGAAATACCCAGAGAGATAAAATGGATTGGCTGGACAAGCAATAGAAGATGCCGAAGAAGCTGCCAAGCGCAACGACATGAGAGCTGTCTACCAGACTGCAAAGAAGTTAACTGGTACTGTGAGGACTGGCTCTGGACCTGTGAAGGCGAAAAATGGCACACTTCTGTCAAGAGGCGAGGAAAAGCTTGCAAGATGGGCCGCACTTCAAAGAAGTTCTTAACAGACCCGAGCCACCCACACCAGCTGAGGCGGAAGACCCATCCATCCTGCTCCCAGTCAACGCCGATGACTTCACTGAAGAGAAGATCAGAACAGCCATCAAGACATTAAAGAACAAAAAGTCCCCTTGTTCAATGGAATAACAGCGGAAATGCTTAAAGGTGGTGGTGACTGCATCGTCTCTTGGATGTGCAGTCTCTGTAACCAGATTTGGAACTCCCGCATCGTCTCATAGGATTGGAAGAATGGCGAAGTCGTCTGTATTAAAAAAAAAGGCAACCTCTCAGAGTGCACTCTACTATCAGTACCAGGGAAAGTGTACTGCCAGGTCATCCTCAACCGACTGCGCGACGTAGTGGACAATGAGCCCAGGGAACAACAAGCAGGCTTCCGCCCGAAACGATCCTGCGCGGAACAGATCTTCACACTAAGACAGATCATCGAGAAGTGTGGAGAGCACCAAGTACCCCTGGCCATCAGCTTCATTGACTTCTCCAAAGCATTTGACAGTGTCCACAGACCATCACTGTGGAAAATCATGAAAACCTACGGCATCCAGAGAAAGTTGTGTCGGCCATAGAGCAGATTTACATAAACTCCAAGTGCAGAGTCAGGACGGAGGATGGCTACAGTGACTGGTTTGAAGTTGTCACTGGAGTAAGGCAAGGTCGTAATCCCTCCCCTCTCCTCTTTGCACTTGCCATTGACTGGGTTCTGAAACACGCAACCCAAGGAAAGGGAATCAAGTGGACAGAAGGAAATAGCCTCTCAGATTTGGATTTTGCTGATGACATTGCCGCTCTTGCAAGCACCACTCAAGATCTGCAGGTACTTGTAGACAATATCAGCAAGTTTGCAGGCAACATTGACCTCATTATCAGTGCCAAAAAGACTAAAAACATGCTTACCGGTAAACACCAAGGGCCAACAGACGTTCTCAACGACCAAAAACAAGTGGAAGAAGTAGATAACTTCACATACCTAGGCAGCTCCATCAACAACGCCAATGACCTCGACCACGAACTGAAGTGTCGTATTGGGTAGGCAACATCAGCATTCAATCAGCTGAACAAAATA
>CM065740.1:13917393-13922393 GCA_033310375.1 Conus canariensis | reverse complement strand
GCGTGTACGTGCTTCTTCGTGTAATCTGGATTTGAACGTTTTCTGTCTGTCCCTGGAACTTGCAGAAATCATTCTCGTTTCTCCAGTAGAAGGGTGTATGTATGTATGTATTATATATATATATATAAATTTTGGAAATCTTTTTATCTTGTCTGTTGTGGTTTTTAAACTCTCTGTTATATATTATATATATAATATATTATATTTTTATTGTGTGTGTGTGTGTGTGTGTGTGTGTGTGTGTGTGTGTGTGTGTGTGTGTGTGTGTGGAGAGTGTGTGAGAGAGAGAGTGTGTGTATGTGTGTGTGTGTGAGTGAGAGTGAGTGTGTGAAGAGAGAGAGTGTGTGTGTATGTGTGTGTGTGTGTGTGTGTGTGTGTGTGTGTGTGTGTGTGTGTGTGTGTGTGTGTGTGATAGAGAACTTTTTTGCACGCAAGTAACTAGTACACCGTCATGTTAGTTGTTATAAGAAAATGATCATATGGAACACACACACACACACACACACACAAGAGAGAGAGAGAGAGAGAGAGAGAGAGAGAGAGAGAGAGAGAGAGAGAGAGAAGATTTTTTTTATGTTCGATGCTTATGCATTTTTCTGCCAGGTCAAAAAGACAGAGTAGGGGTGGCTTATCGCGTGACAGTGACTTTCATCCGCATAACTTGGACTCATGAATAAGATAAAGCGATGTAGAGCAAAATAAATTCGATGACGCGTTCTCACAATCATAATCACATGAGTATTTAAATCCTTTGTTATTCATCAGATTCATTAGGACTGAGACGTACAGGCCCTAACATCTTCAAACGGTAGTAACAATGCAGATGCCAAAGGGTGGACCTTACATTTTATTTTTGAAATCAATATTGCGTAAGATTGTAAAATTCAGGACAAACAATCAAGTATAAATGATATTCTGGTACATTTGCATAAACAAACAACACGTCTTCACACTTTTTTCTGAATATTTCAATCAAAACGGTTTCAATGAAAACACATCAAGCGTGCGTAAAAAAAAAAAAAACGTTTCGTAATCAAAATTGCAAAGTATGCTGTAATACTGTATTGGGTCATGCCTTTGTCTGAATGTGGAATACAACGTGTATAGAATACATCAACGTATATAGAATACATCCTCTGCAAACTTTGCAGATGGCAGTCACAGGAATTTCTGCTTGAAATCATACACAGTCATGAACATTGTCCACACCTAGTTTTCTCAAAGATCGAACAAATCTCTCAATACAAAATCAGCTGGATGACTCTTGCTCCCATGATGAGATAAAAGCACGTCCACAACTCCAAACGAATGCTTCTTACGACACCAAATCGCCAAACAGAAATACTAACTCTGCGCACACAGAACAAAGAAGAACACACACACACACACACACACACACACACACACACACACACACACCCCCCCCCGCCCCTCTCCCCCACCCATCCCCCTCTCACTCCCCACTTCAAAATAAAAAGATGAAGAAGAAGAAAAAATAATAATGGATACAGGGTGTTCCAAGCTTGCCCATATACCTTATACCTGATACACGTACACATCATTGGAATTAGAGAAACGAAATTACACAAATTAATTAATGTTTTCAAGACCGGCACACCCTATTTTTTTCATCTTGAATATAGTCAAAAAGAAGACACAGGAGAACGGAAACAAATAAGGATTACCTCGGCTTGACTGGTATGAAAGGAATTCTTACATGAGGCAGACAGCAGTCAACAGTAAGTAGATTTACTGTTTACTTTTTCTGCCTCGTTTAGGTTTTAAGTTCCTAGAAAAAAAAAGGATTATATAAAGCACGCCAAAGACGTGGCATCTTTAATTTGTATTTCTGCTGAGAGATTTATACTGAATTCTCTGTGTTTTGAGTGGAATTCGAAGATCATGCGTCGTGCTGGCTTTTAGCCCCCCTAGTTGATACAGTTAGTGCGGACCTGGGTGCACAGAGAAAAGCTCCCTGTTTCGCGACAAGCACGACGCGTTTCGACCTCTTTGGGCTCCTTCAGGCAGGACAAACAACAATCAATCAAGACAATGAAAACGCAGAACAAGCAATCATTTATCTCCTAAAATTGGGCACAAAATGAATGCTGCTGGGGGTGGGGGGGTGGGGGGTGGGGTGGGGTGGGGGGGTTCTCGTTTTCATTCCATATTAGTTTTGCGCCCACTCTGAGGAGATCACTGACTGTTCGTTCTTTGTTTTCATTGTCTTGATGTTTTTGTCTTGCCTGAAGAAGGCTAGATAAGTCGAAACGCGTTATGTTTGTCGTGTAAATTGTTTGTTTGTTTTGTTCGGCGGCATAGTAATTCTCCTTCAAAGCAGGTTTACTTCGGTTGAGTTTGGAAGTAAGATGTATGTATATGTGTAACATAATTATGTAGATGTATCTGTGTGTATGCATATATGTATGCATTGTATAGGTATGAGAATACAGATGTGTGCCAATATGCCTGTATGCATGTATGTATGTATGTATGTATGTATGTAATGTATGTATGTATGTATGCATTTATGCATTTATAGCATGTGCGCATGTATGCATGTGTGTATATATATGTGTGTGTGCATTATGTATGTATGTATGTATTTGTTTGTATGGTTGTGTTATGGCTATATGTATGTATGCATTGTATGCCACACACACACACACACACACACACACACACACACACACACACACACACACACACACACACAGAGTCGGAGTCGGAGTCGGATAAATTTATTCACAATAGGTCACGGCCCCTTACGAAGGTGTATGAACATCATATAAGGAATCTATCAATCAGAAACAATAAGGAATCTATCAATCAGAAACAATAAGGAATCTATCTATTGGAAACAATAAGGAATCTATTTATCAGAAACAATGAGGAATCTATCTATTGGAAACAATAAGGATTCTATCTATTGGAAACAATAAGGAATCTCTCTATTGGAAACAATAAGGAATCTATCTATTGGAAACAATAAGGAATCTACCTATCAGAAACAATAAGGAATCTATCTATCTATCTATCAGAAACAATAAGGAATCTATCTATCTATCTATTGGAAACAATCAGGAATCTATCAATCAGAAACAATAAGGAATCAATCTATTGGAAACAACAAGAAATCTATCTATCAGAAACAATAAGGAATCTATCTATCAGAAACAATAAGGAATCTATTAATCAGAAACAATAAGGAACCAGTCTATTGGAAACAACAATAAATCTTTCTATCAGAAACAATAAGGAAACTATCTATCAGAAACAATAAGGAATCTATCTATCAGACACAATAAGGAATCTATCTATCAGAAACAATAGGAATCCATCTATCACAATAAGGAATCTATCTATCAGAAACAATAAGGAATCTATCTATTAGAAACAATAAGGAATCTATCTATCAGAAACAATAAGGAATCAATCTATTGGAAACAGCAAGGAATCTATCTATCAGAAACAATAAGGAATCTATCTATCAGAAACAATAAGGAATCTGTCTATCAGAAACAATAAGGAATCTATCTATCACAAACAAAAAAGAGTAAGAATACATACAGAAAGAAAATTCTTAGCAAGTACCAATGACCATACATAGAAACAGAATAGCGACAAAAACAAATGAAGTATATCCCTAAGACGTTGCTAATTCTCTTAACATAGATGCCTTCTACAGAAATAGTGAAACATTTCGCACATCATAAGACTTTTGTGAGGACATCCGTAAAGTGAATTTGCACAAAGACGGTTATCGGTGACACTTAGGTTTTAGAAAACTTTCACTAATACTTATAAGTGCTGAACAACAAAAAATAAAATAACATAAACAAGATGTACTTCGTTTTCTTCTTTTTTATACATTGGACTGGTGAAAAATACTTGTATTGACAGTTCTGTATTTAAAGCTACGTACCATTAAATTTGAGATTCCAAGCCTAAATCTTGTTGTTATGTATTTCAAATGTAGATTCAAACTTAACAAAAGATAGGGCTTCGAAGAAGGGGTATAAAAAGTTTCTATCCATGTCAAATCTACTGCTGTTCAGGCCACTTTTGCCAGCTGCAATCTATTAACCGTTTGCAAAATGTACGAATAAAGTCATTAACATTTCCAACTCTCTGATTGAACCAAACCGAAACCCATATTCAAACAAGATTTGCACTTGAGTCATCCAAGCTATTTTACCTTTGACATCTAAGTCTTATAACGTTTTATACGCTTTACGTGGGATTCTTTGCTGTTCCATTTGTTGTCATTCACAACAATAGCGAACGCACGTCACAGCTGAGTTTGCACATACAGGATAGCTGTTAATTTGGTCATATTTAAGGTCATTTTGGTGTCCCCGTAGTCATATCTACTGTTGGGAATTTTCTTAAAGCATAACAATAAATGGTTTCACTTTGTGTGTGTGTGTGTGTGTGTGTGTGTGTGTGTGTGTGTGTGTGTGTGTGTGTGTGGAGAGAGAGAGAGAGAGAGAGAGAGAGAGAGAGAGAGAGAATAAAGAAACACATGAAAAATATGATATCTAAATTCTTTTTACGTTATTCACATTAAACACAAACTCTCTCTCTCTCTCTCTCTCTCTCTCTCTCTCTCTCTCTCTCTCTCTCTCTCTCTTGCACACACGCGCGCGTGCGCGCGCGCGCACACACGCATACAGAGAGAGAGAGAGAGAGAGAGAGAGAGAGAGAGAGAGAGAGAGGACGAGAGAGAGAGAGAGACAGAGACAGAGACAGACAGACAGACAGACAGACAGACAGACAGACCGAAGAGGCACATGCACGCACATGTACACGTGCAACAGCTGAACTTATTACTCATGTCCTTTTCACTGCCAAACGTCACGCCCACATTTCCTAGCACGTTCCTTACCCCCCCCCCCCACCCAGCCCCCTCCCCACCCCACCCCTTTATGCTATCCTGGCGCTGTCTGCACGCCTGGTGCGCGTGATACCACGCAAATAACAACAATAAAAGCGTGGCT
>CM065740.1:13899893-13909893 GCA_033310375.1 Conus canariensis | reverse complement strand
GTCAGTGTGTCTGAGGCTGGTGACAGGTCAGTGTGTCTGAGGCTGGTGACAGGTCAGTGTGTCTGAGGCTGGTGACAGGTCAGTGTGTCTGAGGCTGGTGACAGGTCAGTGTGTCTTGTGTCTGAGGCTGGTGACAGATCAGTGTGTCTGAGGCTGGTGACAGATCAGTGTGTCTGAGGCTGGTGACAGATCAGTGTGTCTGAGGCTGGTGACAGGTCAGGGTATCTGAGGCTGGTGACAGGTCAGTGTATCTGAGGCTGGTGACAGGTCAGTGTGTCTGAGGCTGGTGACAGGTCAGTGTGTCTGAGGCTGGTGACAGGTCAGTGTATCTGAGGCTGGTGACAAGTCAGTGTATCTGAGGCTGGTGACAGGTCAGTGTGTCTTGTGTCTGAGGCTGGTGACAGATCAGTGTATCTGAGGCTGGTGACAGGTCAGTGTATCTGAGGCTGGTGACAGGTCAGGGTATCTGAGGCTGGTGACAGGTCAGTGTATCTGAGGCTGGTGACAGGTCAGTGTATCTGAGGCTGGTGACAGGTCAGTGTGTCTGAGGTTTAGTCTCGTGCGTTGCAGCATCTCATGTCCATGGCGTGGTAAGTGAGATGTGATGGGAGTGTGGAGGCTGTGGGGGCTCGGGATGAGAGCGTGAGAATATATCCAGAACTTGTTTTCATCAGTTGATGACTGGATACCTGGCTCCATTCTTGTCGTTAAAGTCCTTTGAGGAAGACGTTTGAAGGCCGAAATCACTGGCTGCTTTGGGGGTGCTGTTGGATTCTTCTTTGAACCCTTGGTGGTGAGAACACCACAGAATTACGGACTGTGGTGTGCCTCTATTTGACGCCAAGAGCACAGACACAATCAGCCGTGTCTCCCTGATGAGTTCCGATCCAGCGGACGAAAGGCCTAGGAGCAGGCGATACATATAGATCTGCCTCCGAGAGGGATTGCGATGGTTCCCTCATGCAGCTAGTGAAGGGTTTTCATTTTTATAATATACATTTCCCCCTCCCCCTTTTTTTAAAATTTCAAATCTTTGCCAGGTCATTTATATAATGATGGAAGGGTTGTTAACCTTCACTTGTTTTCCCCCACTACTTAATTGTTCAGCATTATATATATATATATATATATATATATATATATATATATATACATATAATAAACTAATAAATTGCAAGGATAAGTACCGAGCACCATCCCAGCAACTTACAGAGCAGCTTGGTGTTGCAATGACTGCAAGAATATATTCAATTATAAACAAAGCTTGCTCTTATGTCTTAGAGTGAAGAAATAGGGGGAGATAAGCATACATATCTGCAGTGGTAGATAATTCTGCCTAACTAACAGTATGTGCTTGAGTGGGTGAATGAGGAATAATAAATGCTTCTCAAAATGAGCCTTCAGCAAGCTTATAGTCTCCGAGGGGGGAGACAATCTCCAATAGGAAGGAAACTCACTAACATATAACTCCTGGTCAGATACCGATATTTCGAAACCTGATTGTTTCTCCTCAGTGACCGCGGAAAGTGGTAACTTGACTCCTCTGCCTTTTCGGTTTTAAGAAGAATGCTATCCCAGAAAAAGGCTGGTGTGCAATACCGTAGTATGTTTGTCGAGTTTTCAAAAAAAAAAAAAAAAAAAACAACCAAAGGTGCCACCTAAGAAGCAAAAGAAAATCATGAAAGAGCAAGTCTTCAATACTGCGTCTCATTCGGTCTTCAACAGTTCGCCCCATTCAGTCTTCAATTCTACGCCTCATTCAGTCCTCAATTCTACGCCTCATCCAAGCTTCAATACAGCGCCCCTTTCAGTCTTCAATACTGCGCCCCTTTCAGTCTTCAATACTGCGCCCCTTTCAGTCTTCAATACTGCGCCCCTTTCAGTCTTCAATACTGCGCCCCTTTCAGTCTTCAATACTGCGCCTCATTCAGTCTTCAATACTGCGCCCCTTTCAGTCTTCAATACTGCGCCTCATTCAGTCTTCAATACTGCGCCCCTTTCAGTCTTCAATACTGCGCCCCTTTCAGTCTTCAATACTGCGCCCCTTTCAGTCTTCAATACTGCGCCCCTTTCAGTCTTCAATACTGCGCCCTGTTCAGTCTTCAATACTGCGCCCCTTTCAGTCTTCAATACTGCGCCTCATTCAGTCTTCAATACTGCGCCTCATTCATTCTTCAATTCTACGCTCCATTCAGTCTTCAATACTGCGCCTCATTCAAGCTTCAATATTGCGCCCCTTTCAGTATCTAATACTACGCCCCATTCAGTCTTCAATACAGCGCCCTATTTAGTCTTCAGTAGTGCGCCCCATTCAGTCTTCAATACAGCACCCCATTCAGTCTTCAATACTGCGCCCCTTTCAGTCTTCAATACTGCGCCTCATTCAGTCTTCAATACTGCGCCTCATTCAGTCTTCAATTCTACGCCCCATTCAGTCTTCAATACTGCGCCTCATTCAAGCTTCAATATTGCGCCCCTTTCAGTATCTAATACTGCGCCCCATTCAGTCTTCAATACAGCGCCCTATTTAGTCTTCAGTAGTGCGCCCCATTCAGTCTTCAATACAGCACCCCATTCAGTCTTCAATACAGCGCCCCATTCAGTCTTCAATACAGCGCCTCATTCAGTCTTCAATACTGCGCCCTGTTCAGTCTTCAATACTGCGCCCTGTTCAGTCTTCAATACAGCGCCTCATTCAGTCTTCAATACAGCGCCCCATTCAGTCTTCAATACTGCGCCCCATTCAGTCTTCAATACAGCGCCCCATTCAGTCTTCAATGCAGCGCCCCTTTTAGTCTTCAATACAGCGCCCCATTCAGTCTTCAACACTGCGCCCCATTCAGTCTTCAATACTGCGCCCTGTTCAGTCTTCAATGCAGCGCCCCATTCAGTCTTCAATACTGCGCCCTGTTCAGTCTTCAATACTGCGCCCTGTTCAGTCTTCAATGCAGCGCCCCATTCAGTCTTCAATACTGCGCCCTGTTCAGTCTTCAATACAGCGCCCCATTCCGTCTTCAATGCAGCGCCCCATTCAGTCTTCAATACAGCGCCCCATTCAGTCTTCAATACTGCGCCCTGTTCAGTCTTCAATGCAGCACCCCATTCAGTCTTCAATGCAGCGCCCCATTCAGTCTTCAATGCAGGCGCCCATTCAGTCTTCAATACTGCGCCCTGTTCGTCTCTTCAATGCAGCACCCCATTCAGTCTTCAATGCAGCGCCCCATTCAGTCTTCAATGCAGCGCCCCATTCAGTCTTCAATACTGCGCCCTGTTCAGTCTTCAATGCAGCGCCCCATTCAGTCTTCAATACTGCGCCCTGTTCAGTCTTCAATGCAGCGCCCCATTCAGTCTTCAACACTGCGCCTCATTCAGTCTTCAATACTGCGCCCTGTTCAGTCTTCAATGCAGCGCCCCATTCAGTCTTCAACACTGCGCCTCATTCAGTCTTCAATACTGCGCCCTGTTCAGTCTTCAATGCAGCGCCCCATTCAGTCTTCAACACTGCGCCTCATTCAGTCTTCAATACTGCGCCCTGTTCAGTCTTCAATACTGCGCCCTGTTCAGTCTTCAATGCAGCGCCCCATTTAGTCTTCAACACTGCGCCTCATTCAGTCTTCAACACTGCGCCTCATTCAGTCTTCAATACTGCGCCCTGTTCAGTCTTCAATGCAGCGCCCCATTCAGTCTTCAACACTGCGCCTCATTCAGTCTTCAATACTGCGCCCTGTTCAGTCTTCAATACTGCGCCCTGTTCAGTCTTCAATGCAGGCGCCCCATTTAGTCTTCAATACAGCGCCCCATTTAGTCTTCAATACAGCGCCTCATTCAGTCTTCAATACTGCGCCCCATTCAGTCTTCAACACTGCGCCCCATTCAGTCTTCAACACTGCGCCCCATTCAGTCTTCAATACTGCGCCCCATTCAGTCTTCAACACTGCGCCCCATTCAGTCTTCAATGCAGCGCCCCATTCAGTCTTCAACACTGCGCCCCATTCAGTCTTCAATACTGCGCCCCATTCAGTCTTCAACACTGCGCCCCATTCAGTCTTCAACACTGCGCTCCACAAAATTGTTGACGATGGAGGAAACCGACACAAAAGAAAGTCTTGATCACGTTAGAAATGACCGCGGACTGTTGTAGTTTTTGTCTGCGGTACGAGTGTCAAACAAGACATAGCCCTGCGTCTGTCAGCAGGCTGTTGGGTAGGTCATGAATGCGAAATGCCAGAAGCGTATTTCGCCACACTCGAGCTCTTCGTGAAATGAGTTTACTGCGAAATAGCTTCGGGAAGATAGGAAACATCGTGCTGCACGCTTCTTTGGGCACGGAGTGTTGTGCTGCAGCTGCCGGGGAACATGGGATGATGTAACCAGGTCCCGGAACCATTAGAAGTCAGTTCCAGTCTAATCTAGGACTCAGTGCTACTAAGACTGAATGGAATCAGACTTGGGTTTTTTGGTGTGTGTTTTTTTTTTTAAGAAAAAGGAATTCATTATGTCCCAGTACCATTGTGTATGGAACTTGGACGAATTGGAATCAACCTCAATCACAGATATTCCGTAAGATCCAGAACCTTCCGGCCCTAGTTCCAGCAGCGCCGGCTAAGTCCAGTCCCATTAGATCCCAGTTCCAACAGTGTCCATTGTCAATAACGCCTAGTTCCAGTCGGTTCCTATTCCAACAGGGCCCGCAACCAATAAGGTCCAGTCCCATCAGGTCACAATTTCAATAAGGCCCGTTACCATTAAGGTCTAGTCGTCACATCAGGTATCTACTCAACTGACGAGCAGAAGAGGTAGAAACGGAGAGACACAAAGACAGATTAATGGAGAAGGTGGAAGTTTAGAGGTGGTTGTGGTGGGATGGGTTGGCGGTTTGGGTGGGGCTGGGGTAGGGGTGGTTGTGGTGGGATGGGTTGGTGGTGTGGGTGGGGCTGGGGTAGGGGTGGTTGTGGTGGGATGGGTTGGCGGTGTGGGTGGGGCTGGGGTAGGGGTGGTTGTGGTGGGATGGGTTGGCGGTGTGGGTGGGGCTGGGGTAGGGGTGGTTGTGGTGGGATGGGTTGGCGGTGTGGGTGGGGCTGGGGTAGGGGTGGTTGTGGTGGGATGGGTTGGCGGTGTGGGTGGGGCTGGGGTAGGGGTGGTTGTGGTGGGATGGGTTGGCGGTGTGGGTGGGGCTGGGGTAGGGGTGGTTGTGGTGGGATGGGTTGGCGGTGTGGGTGGGGCTGGGGTAGGGGTGGTTGTGGTGGGGTGGGTTGGCGGTGTGGGTGGGGCTGGGGTAGGGGTGGTTGTGGTGGGATGGGTTGGCGGTGTAAGTGGGGCTGGGGTAGGGGTGGTTGTGGTGGGATGGGTTGGCGGTGTGGGTGGGGCTGGGGTAGGGGTGGTTGTGGTGGGATGGGTTGGTGGTGTGGGTGGGGCTGGGGTAGGGGTGGTTGTGGTGGGATGGGTTAGCGGTGTAAGTGGGGCTGGGGTAAGGGTGGTTGTGGTGGGATGGGTTGGCGGTGTGGGTGGGGCTGGGGTAGGGGTGGTTGTGGTGACATGGGTTGGCGGTGTGGGTGGGGCTGGGGTAGGGGTGGTTGTGGTGACATGGGATGGCGGCGTGGGTGGGGCTGGGGTAGGGGTGGTTGTGGTGACATGGGTTGGCGGTGTGGGTGGGGCTGGGGTAGGGGTGGCTGTGGTGGGATGGGTTGGCGGTGTGGGTGGGGTTGGGGTAGGGGTGGTTGTGGTGGGATGGGTTGGCTGTGTGGGTGGGTTTGGGGTAGGGGTGGTTGTGGTGGGATGGGTTGGCGGTGTGGGTGGGGCTGGGCTGAGGTGCGCGAAAGAAAAGAACGGAGAAGAGTGAGACTCTCTCTCTCTCTCTCTCTCTCTCTCTCTCTCTCCAAAAATATGTAATTCTCTCTCTCTCTCTCTCTCTCTCTCTCTCTCTCTCTCTCTCTCTCCAAAAATATGTAATTCTCTCTCTGTCTCTGTCTCTGTCTCTCTCTCTCTCTCTCTCTCTCTCTCTCTCTCCAAAAGTATGTAATTCTCCCTCTCTCTCTCAGTATTTTCAATCAAGTTTCTAAACTTTAATGTAAATGGTTTGCTTTCTAAGTTGGAGAACAACGATTTTGTAAGTTATATCAAATCACATGATTTTGTGTGTTTAACTGAAACGTTTGTTGGTGTGAATTTCGAATCCTCACTTTTCAATGATTACGTGATTTATAATTCACAAGCAAAGAAGCTTTCCCACCAAGGACGATATTCAGGAGGAGTAATTGTTTTAATTAAAAAGACTTTTTCTAGTTTTGTTACACGGATTGAGTATAAGTCTGAAAATACGATCATTTTGAATATTGATAAGAAGCTTTTCGATAGCGACATGAATGTATTTTGGATTTGTACATATATACCTCCAATGGAGTCAAATGCCTGGGGAAATAACACGAATGGGTTTGGCATAGAACCATTAGAACAATGTTTGTTGGATTTGTATGAATCATACAATTTTTATGTGTTATTATCTGGGGACCTTAACGCAAGAACAGCCTCGAAAAATAATGTCGGCATCGATGTTGATGACAATTTTATAGAGAACTATGACCAGTCGACATATTGTAGGACTTCACACGATGAATCTGAAAATGTATTTGGTGATCAGTTGTTAGAACTATGCAACTCTTTGGACCTTGTTATTTTGAATGGGCTTTGTGAACATGGTTTCGATGGTAGTTACACCTTTATATCCAGTTTAGGATGTAGTACTGTTGATTATTTTGTTATGTCTCAAAACTTACTTAATGCACAATATGGCATGTCACTCGTTGTTGAAGATTCTGTCGAATCTGATCACTTGCCAGTTGTACTTTCGTTTCCTTTGACCATCCCAAGCAAAAGCGGCAAACATGAAAGTAAGAGCAATTCTTTTATCGAAAAACATGTTTGGGATAAACAAGGTGAACAAGACTTTCTAGAGAATCTGAGAAAAACAGACATTCATGATAGATTACAACGGGCGGACGCCATTTTGGAACATGATGTTGATGGTGCAATAGATCTTTTTGTAAGTTGCCTGCTATCGGCTAGCAGCTTCATGGTAAAGAAAGCCTATTTGGTTGCCTCACCAAAGTCTTCGGAATGGTTTGATGAGGAGTGTCGACAAGCCAAACGTTACAGTAAACGTACACTCAGAATTTTCAGAAGAACTAGAAAAATAGAACACAGATTACAGCATGTACAAGCAAAGAAAAAGTACAAAAATTTGCTGAAGTTTAAAAAAAGAAGCTTTAAACGAAGGAAGGCCGAAATATTAGCGTCAAATATTTCTGATTCATCCAAATTTTGGAAACAGTTAACCGAAATGGGGTGTGGGAAGCAAAGAGCAAAAAATACAAATGACATTTCAATTGATAAATGGTACAATCATTTTAAAAATGTATTTTCAATTGATGATATTAATTCGGATGGTGAACATTGTGACAAGATTGATTTGACTGAGCACGAAGAGCACGTGCTAAATGCTGAAATCACCGAAAGTGAAATTTCAATTGCTGTGAACAAATTAAAGTCAGGTAAGGCATGTGGATCAGATGGAGTCATTTCTGAAATGCTGAAGGCTGGAAGTGCAATTACGATTCCCTTTTTGAAAAGGCTTTTCAACATTATATTTGCAAAAGGCATTTATCCTAAAGTTTGGGCAAAGGCTATCATTATCCCAATCCACAAAAAGGGAGATACGGTGAAAATAATAACCTGATCTCTGAAAGTCAAGCTGGTTTTAGGAAAAACTATTCTACAATAGACCATATCTACTGTCTTTATTCTATGGTTCAAAAATGCTTGTCTCAGCGTGGTAAAAAGCTTTATGTTGCTTTTGTAAACTTCAGAAAAGCTTTCGATTCCGTAAGACACGATAAGTTATTGCAGTGTATTAGAAACCAAGGCATTAAGGGGAAATTCTTCTGTTCTTTAAAAGCAATGTATAAATCATTAGTATCTTGTGTAAGATCCAACTTTGAATATTCAGACTTCTTTGACTGCCCAATGGGAGTCAGACAAGGGTGTGTGTTGAGTCCAACGCTATTTGAAATGTTTATTAACCAGCTAGCGAATCACTTATCTGAAAAAGGTAGACATGGCATTCAACTGGTACCTGGCATGATGGAACTGTTTATTCTGCTGTTTGCAGATGACATTGTTCTATTAGCATCTACTCCTGTTGGTCTGCAAAACCAGCTAAACGTACTTCAGACATGTTGCACCAATATGAAAATGAAAGTTAACACGGACAAAACTAAGGTCATGGTCTTTAGAAAAGGGGGTTTTCTGGGTAAAAGCGAACAATGGTTATTTGGCAATACTAAATTAGAAGTAGTAAACAAATACTGTTATCTGGGTTTCATTTTTTCCACTAAAATCAGCCCGAGGATCGGCACTGAACATTTGGTAGCCAAGGGGAAAAAAGCTATGTTTAATCTAGTAAGGGCTTTCCAGAAAAATAAGGATATTAGTTATCAGATCTACTTTAAGATTTTTGATGCCAAAATTAAACCAATCTTATTGTATTCATCTGAAGTTTGGAGCCTTAACCGTTTGGAATGCATAGAAAAGATTCATTTGATTGCATGCAAACGTTTCTTGGGTGTCCCAAGTAAGACACCAAACAAAATGGTATATGGGGAACTGGGAAGATATCCGTTATATATCAACTCCTATATATGTGCTATGAGATATTGGTTTAAGCTGCTTAGAATGGACCAACAAAGGCTTCCTCGTCAAGCATACGAAATGCAGTTAACTCTAGATCAACACGTAAAGAAATGCTGGGTGACAAAAATAAGAGAATTGTTATGCGAGACTGGGTTTAACTTTGTATGGCTACAACAGGGTGTGGGTGATGTTCGTGGATTCTTGGCAATTTTTAGGCAAAGACTAGTTGATATGTTTACTCAAGAATGGGCAGGATCTATAAGAGACAGGGAAAGATACGCATGTTACAAATCGTTCAAATCTATTTTTGAACGAGAAATATATCTTTGTAATATTGATGTATATTGTTTTAGGGTTGCTCTGTCTCATGCTAGACTTAATGTTCTACCTCTGAACAATAATCTTCATAGGTTCAGTGATAATTCTTATGACAAAAATTGTCCTTATTGTGTTAGTATAATAGAAGATGAATATCATTTGATATACAGTTGCCCACTGTATACAGATCTTCGTGCAGCACTTATACCTAATCTTCTTCATTTACCAATGTCCACTCTTCTTCAGGCACATCAGTATCAAAAAACCCTTCCACTTTCAAAATTTATATTTCTGTCAATTCGAAGGAGACAGAGCCTGACTGCTTAAATGATAATACATGAAAACATGAAGATAGTAAGATAACGATTTCCCCACATAATTGCAAATGCATTCATGTTTACTATCATCTATATTGATCGAAGAGGAAGTTTCCGAGGAGTTTATCATATACTTATTTATGCTCTTGTTCTTTGTGGTTCGAATCTTATATTTATTTCTTGTTTCGAATTTGTAACGCGCAGGCTCATGTCCCGACCCGTTTCCTCATCCCCTTGTCCCTTTCACCGCCCCCCCCCTCCCCCGCCCCCCTTTTTTTCCACTTGAATGGTGGCCCGTGGCCGATGTTCAATAAAACATTTTCGTTCGTTTCGTTCGTTCTCTCAGTATTTGTAATTCTCTCTCTCTCTCTCTCTCTCTCTCTCTCTCTCTCTCTCTCCTCTCTCTCTCTCTTTCCCTATCTCTCCAAAAATAATATGTAACTCTCTCTCTCAATAATTATAATTCTCTCTCTCTCTCTCTCTCTCTCTCTCTCTCTCTCTCTCTCTCTCTGCCCCATCTCATCTCATTTTTGTCCCCTGATAATGGTAAGGGCCAATAATCTCCTCACAAACCAGATTCACCTAGCCCCCCCCCCCCCCCAGCCCACCCCCACACCCTCGACCCCCTAGTTGCCAGTGCCTGGGGCTCTGATTTCTCATAACACATGGTGCTTCCACTG
>CM065740.1:13882393-13884893 GCA_033310375.1 Conus canariensis | reverse complement strand
GGTCCCAGACTCACGGTGGGGAGCTAACTGGCCCAGCGGGTAAGGTCCCAGACTCACGGTGGGCAGCTAACTGGCCCAGCGGGTAAGGTCCCAGACTCACGGTAGAGAGCTAACTGGCCCAGTGGGTAAGGTCCCAGACTCACGGTAGGGAGCTAACTGGCCCAGTGGGTAAGGTCCCAGACTCACGGTAGGGAGCTAACTGGCCCAGTGGGTAAGGTCCCAGACTCTTATTTTAATAGTACGGTGGGGAGCTAACTGGCCCAGTGGGTAAGGTCCCAGACTCATATTTTAATAGTACGGTGGGGAGCTAACTGGCCCAGTGGGTAAGGTCCCAGACTCTTATTTTAATAGTACGGTAGGGAGCTAACTGGCCCAGTGGGTAAGGTCCCAGACTCTTATTTTAATAGTACGGTGGGGAGCTAACTGGCCCAGTGGGTAAGGTCCCAGACTCTTATTTTAATAGTACGGTGGGGAGCTAACTGGCCCAGTGGGTAAGGTCTCAGACTCTTATTTTAATAGTACGGTGGGGAGCTAACTGGCCCAGTGGGTAAGGTCCCAGACTCTTATTTTAATAGTACGGTGGGGAGCTAACTGGCCCAGTGGGTAAGGTCTCAGACTCTTATTTCAATATAAGGGGTTCGATTCCCTCTCCAGAAAAACAGGTTTGAAAAAAAATCCTCTTGTGTGTGGTGTGTGTGTGTGTGTGTTGTGGTGCGTGCGTGTGTTGTGTGTGCGTGTGTGCGTGTGTGTGTGTGTGTGTGTGTGTTGTGTGTGTGTGTGTGTGTGTTGTGTGTGTGTGTGTGTGTGTGTGTTGTGAGCGTGCGTGTGTGTGTGTGTGTGTGTGTGTGTGTGTGTGTGTGTGTGTGTGTGTGTGTGTGTGAAAGAGAGAGAGAGAGAGAGAGTGAATGTACAATGAAACTCTGGCGAACGTGGCGATCTTGCGATGGTAAACAGCGGTCGATATCACACTGGATCAAACGAAAGCAGGCGATTGTGGTGGTGAAGATGTAAAATGTACCAGTTCAAATGATTATTTCATCTCGGGGCGATCGCTGATCGACCCAACAGTAATACGAATTGTCATGTAGATGGACAAATCCATCAGACAAGGAAGGGAGAGGTGGGCCCACCCATTCACAGTTGGTAAAGGGCTCAGTCACGTGCGACATATGATTTTTGCGGGAAAGTTATTGAATTCATCATTTATGGAGAGCAGACAGAGAGACCGACAGAGACAGAGCGGATGGTGATGGGACTGGCGCTATGAGATCGATTGGACACTACGCAACACGCTTCAAAGGTTGGGAGAAAAGAATAATAAAAAACGCGTAGCTATGGCGAAAACCCATACCGTAAGACGCGTTCTAACAGTTTGCTCAATCTTTCACACATTCACTCGGTCAAGCTGCATTTTTCCTTTCTTTTCTTTTTTGTCTTTTTTTTTTATTGTAGTTTTTTTTTTTTTAAACTGTCTCATTTTCTGTTGTTGTTCGTCCTTCGACTTGGAAGATGACTATGACTTCAATCTCAGATGGAAGATCGCTGAGTGTGGGTCCGCAGATGGCTGGTGAGGCCGATCTGGGCCCGGAAGGAACGCCTACATGTGGGACACATGTGGGTGGGTGCTACAGCGCAGGTGGACTGTACTACTTCAATGGCATCACCCTCTCGCCGCTCTCTCCGGCACACTGACCTGTCCCGTCACAGCCCCGCCACCAGCAACCCACAGGCAGCCGTCAGTGTCAGGCTGTCAAGAGGCAACCCACCAGTGAGGCACTGCACTGCTGCCGGGTCACTTTCCTGGTGACGTTAGTCGCTGAATCGCCGAGCCAGCGTGAGTGAGCGCCCCTCTCCGAAGGGCGCCACCACGTCCTTCCGACAACAGTCTCCAAGAGCCCGCCGACATCGGCCATCCTGATACGAACACACCGAAGGCACAGAAATGAAGAGGGAATCGAAACTGAGGTCACCATGAGAGCAAGGCATGAAGGGCCAGAGAATTTGAAACCCTTTTTTATGATGATCGAGGAGGAGCAGGAGGAGGAAGAGGAAGAAGAGGAGCAGCAGGATGAAGAGGAAGAAGAGGAGGAGGAAGAGGTGGAGGAGTATGACCTCATGGAGTTCCATTCCGGTCCTGGACTGAATGACGAGGCTGAACACACCCACTTTCACAGTTTACATCACACCCACTTTCACAGTTTACATCACACCCACTTTCACAGCTTACATCACACCCACTTTCACAGTTTACATCACACCCACTTTCACAGTTTACATCACACCCACTTTCACAGTTTACATCACACCCACTTTCACAGTTTACACCACACCCACTTTCACAGTTTACACACACCCACTTTCACAGTTTACACCACACCCACTTTCACAGTTTACACCACACCCACTTTCACAGTTTACACCACATCCACTTTCACAATTTATCCCAGCCAGGCCGGCGAGATACAGATACATGCAGAGCTAGGTCAGGAAAACTAAGCTA
>CM065740.1:13872393-13877393 GCA_033310375.1 Conus canariensis | reverse complement strand
CAACGCGCTGGTCAGACCTTGGGTACCTACCTAACACTGGCTGTGCCATTATTATCATTGTATGTGTGTGTGGTGTGGTGTGTGTGTGTGTGTGTGTGTGTGTGTGTGTGTGTGTGTGTGTGTGTGTGTGTGTGGAGAGAGAGAGAGAGAGTGTGTGTGTGTGTGTGTGTGTGTGTCGTGCGTGCGTGCGTGCGTGCGTGCGTGCGTGCGTGCGTGGTGTGTGTGTGTGTGTGTGTGTGTGTGTGTGTGTGTGTGTGTGTGTGTGTGTGTGTGTAACTACAGTGTCTTCCCAAGTCTAACATGCGTGAAGAATTCTGAAGAAGCCCCATGTCTATGGTTTGTCTGGGTGTTCTCCGGTGCCATTCTCTGTTGAGTTATTGATCAATACCGGGGACTTGTCCACAGTCACAAGGATAGAGGAAAAATGGAAACAGATGGAATAGACACGATGACGAAGATTCTGTGAAGACCATTCCGGTTCCAGACCATGTATCTGGCATTTTTTTTTACAACTCCTCCTTTTTATAGTGTGTCTTAGTTTCTACGAGTTTCAAGAGATACAAACATGTCCATCATTTTACAAACAGTAAAATACTGCCAAGAGTCACATATTCAATTCGTCTAAGTAAATTATGTCGCGCCCATATATCCCATGGCATATTTAATTCTGAACCACTGTCCTCGATCGAAAATTACAACGGTATGCCTTTTATATCGTTTGCATCACTGCCATCCCTCCAGCAGGCCATAATGCTGTGTTGCAGTGACCAGAATGCATGGCCCACACGTAGGTACCTGGTTTTGGTTTTATCTTTTTATTTCATCAGCGAACTGTCTCTATCTGTTCATATTTCTGTCAATGTTCTCTTTGCACACACATGGTGATGTGTTGAAGTATGTCTTCGGTTTGTAGTTCAAGTCGCAAAGTGAGGCGATTGCAGGCGGAAATCTAAACAAGTTTATGAAGCTCCGCCGAAAAACGTAAACAAACGAATCACAAGACAAAACACGACGCGTTTCGACCTTTTTTTTTAGGTCTTGTTCAGGCAAAATACACAACACTCAGAACAACGAAAATGAACGAGCAATCACTTACCTTCATCCAATTCGGCGCAAGATGGACGTTGAATGTGTGTGTGTGTGTGTGTGTGTGTGTGTGTGTGTGTGTGTGTGTGTGTGTGTGTGTGTGGTGCGTGCGTGCGTGCGTGCGTGCGTGCGTGCATGCGTGCGCGCGCGCGTGCGCCGAATTGGATGAAGATAAGTGATACTCGTTCATTTTCGTTGTTCTGAGTGTTGTGTATCTTGCCTGAAGAAGACCTAAATGGTCGAAACGCGTCGTGTTGTGTCGTGTGATTCGTTTGTCTACGTTTTTCAGCGGAGCCTTATAAATACATTTTTGACATTGTATTTGAAGGTCATCCACCTGGTGCGTGACCCTCGGGCAACTCTCCGCTCCCAGAGGAGTGTGGGTCAGTTCTCCACATACAACCTTAACGAGACGTCCGGCGTCATCCGACGCTTCTGCCAACGCGTCGTCATGGATCTGGAACAGGCCGCGGCGATGAAGACTCAGTTTCCCGGTCGACTCCTTAGCATCCGTTACGAGGACCTTGCCATGGAACCCTTGCGCTTCGCCAAGAAGGTTCTGGCCTTTGCTGGGCTGACCATGGATGAGACGTTTCGTCACTACCTGTGGAACATCACGTCTGCTGGACTGCCCAACTCCTGCGCCATCTGCACCACCCGGACCAGCTCTAAGGCCACGGCCATGGCCTGGAGGACCAAGCTGAGCTTCTTGTTGTCCCGCATGATGGACCGAAGCTGTAGGCAGGTGTACCACAGGATGGGTTACTTGCCCTTGTCGAAAAGGGAGATGTTGACTGATCTTAAGGTGCCTAGTTTTGTGGACTCTGCCAAGGTTCCTGGGCTGTGGGTTGTTTGAATAGATGAACGTATTGGCAGTGCTCCCTTTAGTAGACGTTTCCGATGACTGGGTGCCTCACAACAGAGAGAGAGAGAGAGAGAGAGAGAAGAGAGAGAGAGAGAGAGAGGAGAGAGAGGAGAGAGAAGGACTAGCCAGCCTTTGTCCATTCAGCAATGACAATCTACGTCCATATGTACGTACATATCTCAGAAAACACATTCACTCGGTCACTTCCCCCCCCCCCTCTCCACCTTTCAATTCTACTTTGACTCTTCCCTCCTGTCTACGTCCCTCTAACACCAATTACGGATGTACACACTTATGCACACGTGCACACATGTACGAATACATATTTGAATACACACAGACGCGTGCTTGCACAGGAGCGCGGCAACAGCATATCTTGAAAATTGTTTCCTAGATGATTTATTTATCCTCTATTTAATTACTTTCAGTTCCGAGGAGCAGACAGAGACAGACAGCATATAGACACAGAGACAGAGAGGGGCAGAGGTGAATTGTAGGGGAGACGGGGGGGGGGGGGGGGGGGGGAACCGTGTAGAATCCAGGTTATTCCCCTTTCTTCAGACGACACGACTCGACGACTTCTTGTTTCTTTTACCTACTCCCTGCCCCTTACTCTACCTGCCCACTCACTCCACTCCTTCCGCTCTACTCTACTCCATCTACTCTGCTCTCTCTGCTCTCTCTACTCTGCTCTGCTCTCTCTACCTGCTTGCTCTGCTCTCTCTACTCTGTCTGCTCTGCTCTGCTCTACTCTGCTTTGCTCTGCTCTTACTCTAGTTGCTCTGCTCTGCTCTAGTCTGCTTTCTGCTGCTCTAGTCTGCTTGCTAGTACTCTGTGCTTTGCTCTGCTCTGGTCTGCTCTACTCTGCTTTGCTCTGCTCTGCTCTACTCTAGTCTGCTCTGCTCTGCTCTGCTCCACTCTAGTCTGCTTTGCTCTGCTCTACTCGTCTGCTTTGCTCTAGTCTACTCTAGTCTGCTTTGCTCTGCTCTGGTCTGTTCTACTCTGCTTTGCTCTGCTCTGCTCTACTCTGCTTTGCTCTGCTCTGCTCTACTCTAGACTGCTCTACTCTACTCTACTCCGCTCTGCTCTATTCCGCTCTTCTCTACTCTCATAACTCTGCTCTACTCTGCTGTGCTGTACGCTGCTCTACTCTACTCTCCTCTACTCTGCTGTGCTCTACTCTGCTCTGCTGTACTCTCCTCTGCTCTATTCTGCTCTGCTCTACTCTCCTCTGCTCTATTCTGCTCTGCTCTACTCTCCTCTGCTCTACTCTGCTTTGCTCTGCTCTGCTCTGCTCTGCTCTCCTCTGGTCTATTCTGCTAGTTGCTCTGCTCTGCTCTGCTTACTTACTCTACTCTGCACTGCTCTGCTCTACTCTGCTCTGCTCTACTCTGCTCAGCTCTACTCTGCTCTGCTTACTCTGCTCTACTCTACGCTCTGCTCTGCTACTTGCTGTATTCTGCTGTGCTCTGCTCTGCTCTACTCTGCTCTGCTCTACTCTACTCTGGTCTGATCTACTCTGCTCTGCTCTTCTCTACTCTGCTCTGCTCTACTCTGCTCTGCTCTACTCTGCTCTGCTCTGCTCTGCTGTACTCTACTCTGTCCAGCTCTGCTCTACTCTCTCTGCTCTACTCTACTCTGCTCTGATCTACTCTGCTCTATTCTGCTGTGCTTTGCTCTACTTTGCTCTGCTCTACTCTGCTCTGCTCTAATCTGCTCTGCTCTAGTCTGCTGTACTCTGCTCTGCTCTGCTCTGCTCTACTCTACTCTGCTCTGCTCTGCTCTGCTCTACTCTGCTGTACTTTGCTCTACTTTGCTCTGCTCTACTCTGCTCAGCTCTGCTCTACTCTGCTCTATTCTGCTGTGCTTTGCTCTGCTCTACTCAGCTCTACTCTACTCTTTGCTCTGCTCTGCTCTACTCTGCTCTATTCTACTGTGCTTTGCTCTACTTTGCTCTGCTCTACTCTGCTCAGCTCTACTCTGCTGTGCTCTGCTATGCTCTACTCTGCTCAGCTCTACTCTGCTGTGCTCTACTATGCTCTGCTCTGCTCAGCTCTACCCTGCTCTACTCTACTATGCTGTATTCTGCTGTGCTCTGCTCTACTCTACTCTGCTTTGCTCTACTCTGCTCTGCTCTTCTCTGCTCCTCTACTCTACTCTACTCTGCTCTGCTCTACTCTGCTCCTCTACTCTACTCTACTCTTCTCTACTGTAAGGCAACGGGCTTTTTTTTCTTTGACGTCTGATCTGCGCGCTGCGCATACCCATGATCACTCACTCTTGACTCTTCCAGCCAAAACCTAGGTTTCCTGGAGTTACCGAAGCGAAATTCAGAATCGTTTATGTGTACACAATAAGTTCTGTAGTAAGATAGTCGTTGCATGTGAATGTATGAAGATCTGAATGGTGTAAGAAAAAGCAACGAGTAGTTTTTAAAGCAGAGTTGCAGTGTACAAATAATATTTATAATTCTTATTACTTTAACTAGAGTTCCATGATACAAAAGCTGTATATTGTAATTTTGCTTTAATTAGAGTTGCACTATACAAATACTATGTATTATAATTATTACCATAACTAGAGTTGTAGGATACAAATACTGTCTATTATTCTTCTTACTTTAACTTGAGTTGCATCATACGAATACTATCTATTATCATTATTTCTTAACAAGAGTTGCACTACACGAATACTGTCTATTATCATTCATACTTTAATTCTTGTTCCACGACACATATACTATCTGTTATCATCATCACTTTAATCAGAGTTGCAATACATAGATACTTTTATCATTATTTCTCTAATTGGAGTTGCACTCTACAAATACTATCTATTATCATTAGAACTTTACCTTGAGTTGCAGTATACAAATGCTATCTATCAGTAGTAGTGCTTTAGAGTTGCACTATACAAATACTATCTATCATTAGTAGTGCTTTAGAGTTGCACCATACAAATACTATCTATCATTAGTAGTACTTTAGAGATGCACTATACAAATACTATCTATCATTAGTAGTACTTTAGGGTTGCACTATACAAATAC
>CM065740.1:13857393-13867393 GCA_033310375.1 Conus canariensis | reverse complement strand
GTGTGTGTGTGTGTGTGTGTACTTTCATTGAAGCACGAGTAGACCATTAAAGCCTATTTTAAATGCCCATAGCGTTGCCCAAATGCAAAAGCGAGTAAATGGAGGAAAATTACTTTTGCCCTGGTCACAAATTCACAAAATGGTGCGAATAGTGAGCGGACGGAAACATTTCTCTCTCTCTCTCTCTCTCTCTCTCTCTCTCTCTCTCTCTCTCTCTCTCTCTCTCTTCTCTCTCCACCACACACACACACACACACACACACACACACACACACACACACACCACACACACACACACACACCAGCATAACTTTCAGCAAGTTTCCAAACATACATGATACGTGGATATGCGCTATAAATGAATGTTGTTGTTTTTTTTCTTAAGATGATGATGATGATGATGATGATGATGATGATGATGATTGCTGTTGTTGTTGGCTTCTAAGGAAGTAATCATAGATTTTCAATGCTCTACTCATCCACGCCTATCTTCTTTCTCGCGTCTGCAGGCACTAATTCTCCCCTGTACACTTTCCAAGCGAAGGTAACAGCGCCCAAGTAGCAGGCTGAGATTGATCTCCCTTCCCTTTTTCCTCCAACCTTTTCTTTTCTTTCCTTCTAAGATGTGTCTGACCAGGTCTTCACACCGTAGCGATATCACCGGTAGGTACATAGCTCCTCCTTTGGTTACAGTGGCCTGCTCTGACCAGCTGAACACCCGGAGTGTAACTCCTCTTGCCCGTGCTTTCCCTCAACCAGCACCACAGGTGTGGTTTATTAGGCTACGGAATCGACACCTGGGGCATGTGGTCTGGTTTATTAGGCAACAGACTCGACACCTGGGGCATGTGGTCTGGTTTATTAGGCAACAGACTCGACACCTGGGGCATGTGGTCTGGTTTATTAGGTTACAGACTCGACACCTGGGGCATGTGGTCTGGTTTATTAAGCAACAGACTCGACACCTGGGGCATGTGGTCTGGTTTATTAGGCTACAGACTCGACACCTGGGGCATGTGGTCTGGTTTATTAGGCAACAGACTCGACACCTGGGGCATGTGGTCTGGTTTATTAGGCAACAGACTCGACACCTGGGGCATGTGGTCTGGTTTATTAGGTTACAGACTCGACACCTGGGGCATGTGGTCTGGTTTATTAGGCAACAGACTCGACACCTGGGGCATGTGGTCTGGTTTATTAGGTTACAGACTCGACACCTGGGGCATGTGGTCTGGTTTATGAGGCTGCAGACTCGACACCTGGGGCATGTGGTCTGGTTTATTAGGCAACAGACTCGACACCTGGGGCATGTGGTCTGGTTTATTAGGTTACAGACTCGACACCTGGGGCATGTGGTCTGGTTTATTAGGCAACAGACTCGACACCTGGGGCATGTGGTCTGGTTTATTAGGCAACAGACTCGACACCTGGGGCATGTGGTCTGGTTTATTAGGTTACAGACTCGACACCTGGGGCATGTGGTCTGGTTTATTAGGCAACAGACTCGACACCTGGGGCATGTGGTCTGGTTTATTAGGTTACAGACTCGACACCTGGGGCATGTGGTCTGGTTTATTAAGCAACAGACTCGACACCTGGGGCATGTGGTCTGGTTTATTAGGCTACAGACTCGACACCTGGGGCATGTGGTCTGGTTTATTAGGTTACAGACTCGACACCTGGGGCATGTGGTCTGGTTTATTAGGCTACAGACTCGACACCTGGGGCATGTGGTCTGGTTTATTAGGCTACAGACTCGACACCTGGGGCATGTGGTCTGGTTTATTAGGTTACAGACTCGACACCTGGAGCATGTGGTCTGGTTTATGAGGCTGCAGACTCGACACCTGGGGCATGTGGTCTGCAGACTGGCTCTCCTAGTGAGGGACTCCTCGCCGCCAAGCCCGCCTGGGATGTTCACTCCTTCTCTGACGGCCTCACTCTGAAAACACAGGTGTGGACATCTGCTATGAAAGAAGTGACATTAACCAGAAGAACTCTGCTGTGAGAACTAGTCATACTCATAGTTCACCATTTCCTCAAGCGGAATTCTTTCGAACCAGTGCTGAAGGGCTTTTTAATAAGGTCTTGTCCTTCTAGACACTTTTTTTTTTGCATTTCTTTAGCCTCGCACACCTTGAGCATTCTCCCTAAAGGCATGACGTCATAACAGGATTGTTTAGCGTTGCTGAAGATCGTCCCAAAACTTTCTCTTCCTCCCCCCCCCTCCCCCCATCCCCTCTCAAGTTAGGCAGCGTTTGATTCTCCCTCTGATACCTTTTGCTAAAGCATCTCTCTTCTGTCCTTAAATCAGATAATATTGACGGTCTCTCTGTCTCTCTCTGTCTCTATCTCTCTCTCTCTCCGTGTATGTGTGTGTGTTTGTTTATTTGTTTTGTGTGCGTGCGCACGCACGCACGCACGCACGCACACACACACACACACACACACACACACACACACACACACACACACACACACACACACATGTCAAAGACAATTTCACAAGGAATTTGACCGTCGTGTTACATGTAAGAGTCGGACAGCTCTGAAAGACAGTGCCTCGCTCTACTTGTAAATCTGACGCAATGTCATAATGAAATTATAGTTATAACCCACAATTATACTGACACATCCTCATTTGTCCTCTCTTCGCCCTTCTCTCTTACATCCTTTTATGGACAGCGTAATACATTGTTCAGTTGGGAAAAGAAAAAAAGAAAAGCCTTAGAATTATCAAATATATTCAAACAACAACAACAACAACAACAACAACTGCCAAACGATGATTTTTACTTAAACGTGCAGCTACTAAAGTCATTGCCCAGCCAGTCTCCCTAGTCGGCTGCAATACACTTGGAAGCGTAAGCGGCGTGTTTTGATGTATGATCTTTTCGTGGAGTGATTGAAAGTAAATTCTTGTGCTCGTGCATTCAAATAAGAAATGAGTAATATCAAGTTAAAGACCACAGACACAGACAGGGGAAGGATTCAAAAATCTTCCCAACCATGCATTAATCCACAGTCGGTGAATTAAATTTCTTACTGGGATTGGTCCAGGGGGATTAAAGCTGTTTCCCAGAATAGTCACATCCCATCTGTGTTTGAAGAGAGCCGTCATTTAAATATTGTTCCAGGTTTTTTTTTCCAAATTGCATTTGATAAAATACTCTTAGCTTCAGAGACAGAAAGAGGTATATTAAAAGACTGATTCAGCCTGATTTCCCAGAAGCTGCCTCTTTGGAACATACATCAGCCATCTCATTACCATACAGGCTGGAATGGTCAGAAACCCACAATAACAATACATCTGAACCTCGTGTATCATGCTGAGAATTAACAAAAGAATTTCTTGTAAAATGTCAAGACTATCTGGTGATGATTGATGGTGTATAGCCATCAGAGCTCATTTTGAATCTGAAAGAATAAGTAGTTAAGTGGGCAGAATACTCATGTCTTTAAAGAAATTTAAAGCCATCATGGTAGCAAATAACTCAGCGGTGAAAATAGAACACCCCTTTGTTAGATGAAATCATTTCTTATATCCAAACCGGGGACAACAAAAGAGGCCCCAACTTCAGAGGAGTCCGTGACTGAGCCATCAGTGTAAACGCGAACATGAAAACAATATTTTGTATTGATAAGCTCTGCAGCCCTAGAAGCCAGAGTGAGAGGATTATCAGTCTTATTTAAATCCCCATATGTGTAGATTATCTCAGCTCTTTCAGTAAACCAAGGTGGATGCGGATGACGAGGAACCTTGACAATTTATTCTAACAATAGATCACAGTTCTGGATCAATGAACGTGTATATTCTAATAGAGAAGTATAACTTGTTTTATTTCTAATCTCTCTCGAAATATCGGTGTCCTCATCAAGTTCAGAGACAACTGAGTTTGGAATGGACCTCACCCTCACCATGAACTTGCAGGCACAGAGTCTTCTGTATTCATCAAGAGGCAATATCCCAGCTTCTTTCTACGTCATATCAATAGAAGCTCATCGCCATGATCCTAACGCTATTTTAAATGCCAAAGAATCAACACTGCACTGGTTAGTTTATGTAAATCCGACACGGAAGCCGTGAAGAAAGCTTCCTGACCATACGGTGTGAGAGAACGAACAGAACTGGAGGCCACATGACCGCGAGAAGAACCCCAGTTTATAAGAAGATACCTGATAAAACACGCAACAACTCAATTTTCTCCCTTGCTGTTTCAATGAGATAATCAATGTGTTTGTTCCAGAATGATTTATAATGAAAAATAACACCAAGAAATTTGACTAGTTTGCTCGGAAAGACAGCAATGTCATTTATTTTCTTTTTTTCCAGTCAGCCGGTAGAGTGCCAGAGTTCCAACAAATTTGGAGAAAAAAAAAGTCTAATAATTTTAGTAGAAAACATTCTGGAAATTGTTTAATTGTGTTATAAGAAATTAGATCCTTACCTGCTGCCGTTTTGCCTGGCTTTATGCTTCGAAGAGCAGAAATGAATTCCTGCATTGTTAGATTTGAACTTATGATACTATTCAGAAACTAAACAAAAGGAAAGAGGAGAAAGCCACACTGACCATGAGCCGGACAAGATCAAGCAAAGCACAAGCCCAAGAAGACTACACCCAGGCAGACAAGGAAGTGAAGAAAAGTGTGAAGAAAGATAAGAAGGACTTCATCGACAGACTTCCCAGACAAGCAGAGGATGCTGCAGGACAGGGCAACATGAGAGCTGCACACCACCACAAAGCAGCTGGCAGGCAAGTTCCAACAGACTGGCAAGCCAGTCAAAGACAAAAACGAAAAGACCCTCACAACAACAGAAGATCATTTGAAGCGATGGGCAGAGCACTTCACGGAATAACTAAACCGTCCCGCCCCTGAAGCACCACCCGACATCCCACCAGTGGAAACAAAACTGCCCATCAACTGTGAGAAACCATCGAAAGCAGAGATCAGAAAGGCCATCCTGACACTGAGGAATGGGAAGGCAGCAGGACCTGATGAGATCCCAGCAGAAGCCATTAAAGTGGATGTTGGTATAGCTGTCAACTTGCTACACAGCCTCTTTGGCAAGATATGACAAAAAGAGAACATCCCAGCAGAGTGGAGGGAAGGCATTGTCATCAAACTGTCAAAGAAAGGAGACCTTACCAACTGTAGTAACTATAGAGGGATCATGCTCCTGTCAGTGCCAGGCAAGGTTCTAAACAGAGTGTTATTGGAGAGGATGAAGGAAGCAGTTGACCCAAAGCTCCGAGACCAGCAGGCGGGCTTCCAGCGAAACAGACCCTTTGCCGACCAGATCGCCAGCCTCAGGATCATCATCGAGCAGTCCTTGAAGTGGAACTCGCCCGTTTACATCAACTTCGTCGACTATGAAAAGCCCTTCGACAGTGTAGATAGAGAAACACTATGGAAGCTACTGAGACACTATGGAATACCAGAGAAGATCATCTCTCTCATACGATGCACATATCAGGACATGAACTGCAGGGTGGCTCATACAGGCCAGTTGTCAGACGGTTTTGAGGTGAAGACGTGCGCCAGGGATGTTTGTTGTCACCTTTCCTCTTCCTCCTGGCCATCGACTGGATCATGAAGACCACAACAACAGGCAGGAACAATGGGATACAATGGACACTCTGGACGCAGCCAGCTGGATGACCTTGACTTTGCTGACGACCTGGCACTCCTCTCCCATAGTCACAGACAGATGCAGGACAAGACCACCTGCCTTGAGACGACATCAGCAGGAACAGGGCTCAAGATAAACAAGAAGAAGACCGAGCTGATGAAGATCAACACCACGGGCAGCTGCCCAGTCACTGTCGGAGGCGAGCCCATCAGGGAAGTAGATTCCTTTGTCTACTTGGAAAGCGTAGTTGACAAGCAGGGGGGCACCGACCCGAGACATCAATGCCAGGATAGGCAAGGCGCGAGCAGCATTCATCATGCTAAAGAAAATCTGGGCCTCAGGAGAGATCAGAAGAACAACAAAATTGCGTATCTTCAATTCATACGTGAAGTCGGTTCTGCTCTAAACGGCTGCGAGACTTGGAGAATGACCAAGGCAATACAGCAAAACATTCAGACCTTCATCAACACCTGTCTGAGGCGCATCTTCAAAATCAGATGGCCAGAGAAGATCAACAATGAAGATGTATGGAAGCAAGCAGGACAGGAACCAGTGGCCAAGCAGATTCTGCGGAGGAAGTGGGGCTGGATTGGACACACTCTCAGGAAGCCAGCATCCAGCACTATACGCCAAGCCCTGACATGGAACCCGCCGACTTCGCAGCAACTGGAGGCGAGACACTGACGCAGAGATAAAGAGGCAGGGGACCAACTGGACAGGCATTCAGTGAACAGCCCAGGACCGAGTGCGATGGCGCAGTGTTGTCCATGGCCTATGTTAACCCTTGAGCTATGGGCCTAAGTAAGTACATTTGAACTAAGATAAGAAGAATTATCGTCAGTGTAATTTATTTGGAAAGGCCTATCCTCATCTTCAAGTTGACATCATCGAATCTGCTGAGACATAGGAAAATATTCGGTCCAACACATTTTACGAATGCATCAGCAAATAATTCGACCCTGACTGCGTTTGATAAATTTTGTTTTCATGAAGAGGCGGGTCAGGGAGGTCACACACACACACACACACACACACACACACACACACACACACACACACACACACACACACACACACACGCACGCACACACACACACACACACACACACGCACACACACACACACACGCACACACACACACACACACACACACACACACACACACACACACACACACACACACACACACACAAGGCGCGCGCGCGCGCAGGCGTACGCACGCACGCATGCAGAGTTTGCTTTTTTTGTAATAATACCATTTTGATTTTCCGTTTATGAACTGGAACTATCGTGGCCTTTTTCCAACAAAACGCGCGCGCGCGCGCGCGCCACACACACACACACACATACACACACACACACACACACACACACACACACACACACACACACACACACACACACACACGCACACACACACACACACACACGCACGCACGCACGCACGTATGCACGCACGTACGTACGTACGCACGCACGCACGCACGCACGCACACAAAACCAACCCTGGGAAAGACAGAGCAAATAAAACAAATACTGCGCCGTCAAACGCCTTCATTTAGGACCAGCCGTCGTGGCGAAGTGGTTAGCGTCGCGGACTCCCGGCTGGGAGGTCGTGGGTTCGAATCCCATCAGAGTCATTTGGGTTTTTCTGCCCCGACCTGCTCCTACCCAGAGTTGAGTTTGCTGCGGACTCAGTTGGGAAGACTGGGACCATTCAGTCGAGTTTCATCCACTTAGTGGATTCGTTTCTGAGAGTGTTGCTCAAATTTCCTGACCAACACTGCAGGTGCCTGTATCTCTCGGGCCTGTTTGACGCCGGGATATATTATGAAAGGAAGCGTTGAGTACAGCCCTGTCATGTAGTCTCAGAACGAAATGGAAATCCGTAGCATCATCTTAATCATCCTCATTCTCATCGATCAGCATAAAAAAATGTCTCAAATTCTGTGGCCCTTCATGCCCTGCTCTCTTGGTGACCTCAGTTTCGATGTCCTATCCACGTCTGTGGCCTTGGTTTGGTTCCGTCGGGGTCACCGGTATCGGCGAGTCCATGGAGGCTGTCGTTGGACGGACGTGGTGGCGCCCTCCGGAGGTAGAGCCCACTCACGCCGGCTCCGCGACTAAGCAATTATTGTCGTTAGTAGGGGGTTTAGTAGGTGGTGTCCTGCGTATGTTAGATCAGAACAGGCACCACTGAACACCACTGAAGTGACTCGGCAGCATGTGCAGTGTCTCCTCCGGTGGGTTGCCTCTTGACGACTTGACATTGACTGCTCCCTGTGGATTGCCGCGGGGCTGCGGCGGGGCTGCGGCGGGGCCGACCGGGCAGTGGCTGTGGACGGGGTGTCGGAATGAGCGGCGTTGGTGCACTGCCTGTGAGGTGGCGCAGAGGTGGGACAAAAAAACAAAAACAAAAAAAAAACCCGCCTTCATTTAGCTGCTCAGTAATTAATTTTGTTCTTTGCTCTTGCATCGGTTTCCATCTGCAGTCTCCCCGCTTTGAAACCGGCTGAGGGGCCGAGGATAACGATTGACTTTCCATTGCAAACACACTTATCTTTTCACAGTCTACTGATTAAGCATGAATATCTATTTTACTTGAACTGCACGCCACGTTTATAATGGATACCGACTTTCCACATTGAGGGCGCTTTGTTTCACACCCACGGTTTAGCCTTTTCTCCCTACGATTGAAAAGTTAAGCTGGTTGATGGGGCAATATCGCTTTCCACGTACCCACCCAACGGCATCTGCCCCGTGAAAACGGCGGGGTCACTCTCATTAAATTCAAGCTCTAACACAGATTACCTCTCTTGCAGGTTTGTGACGTCTATCCAGGTGCTTTCGTCCACAAATTCAGAACATTGAATTTTTTTTAATCTAGGTATATTGAGCTTTCTTATTAGTGCCTATCAGAATCCCCAAACTTAGAAACAGGAAAAATTCTCATATATATATATATATATATATATATATATATATATATATATATATATATATATAGGTTGAGCACTTGTAGAATTGTTTTAGGCTTTTTAACCATACTGATCTATATGTATATATATATATATATATATACAAATCTATGTCTATCTATTTATCTATACATAGATGTGTGTGGTGTGTGTGTGTGTGTGTGTGTGTGTGTGGTGTGGCAAATATGGTCGAATTGTACTGGACGTATATATACGTCCTTGACACTGAAAAGGAAACTCATGGCTGAAACCATGCCAGGGATGATTGACACCCCCCCCCCCCCTCCACCACCCCAACACCAAGCAAAAACAAACGAACAAACAAACAACATCCACGCAATAACTCAGGAAGACCACTCATCCAGCCTAAATTTCGGGGTCTGTGACAAGAATTTCCAGATATAAAGAATGCCAATGGTTGAGATACTGTACTCAGAAAGATCAGCGATGAGTGCAAGGAAACATCACAAACACACACACACACACACACACACACACACACACACACACACACAACACACACACACACACACACACACAGATAGATAGACAGACAGACAGATAGATAGATAGATAGATAGATAGATAGATAGATAGATAGATAGATAGATAGATAGATCAACAAAAAGATATCCACATCAGTAAACTTCACTTGTCTCAGTCGAGACAATCGTTCCTTGTTCTTTCACGGAGCCCAAGTTTGACTGAATTTATATATCCATGATTCAACAAGTTCATTTTGTTTGTGTCCCTCCAAAGCAGACACATAACGTTTTAATCGTTCTTCGAAATCGAGAACTTAATAGAAGATAAGCAAAAACGTTGGCGGAGGAATTCATACAGGAAGCCAACCAGACAAAGCTGAACACGATGATGGCAGTATTGTGGTACTTTCTGTACACGTTGTATTCGTGGAAAACGGCCGCAGCCGTAGCCGAACAAGTCTCAGGGAACAGGAGAATGATGTAGACCACACACAGACACAGCAACATCCTCGTAATCCTGTTGTCCCCACTGTCTTCACCTTCCTCCATCTGTCTTCCCACCAACCGCTCACGTTGACGACTCGCTCTGCGTAGACTGACGATGGTGATGACACAGCTGGCGAAGACAGTGACGAGAAAGACAGGCTTGGTGACGAGAGAGAAATAGATCATGATGTCGATAGCCAGCCGACCGTCTACAGGGAGCCACGGCGTGGTCTGCACGTAAGCCATGCTTCGATTGGTTGAAGGATCTACTCTCCACTGGACAGTGAAGGCGAGGATGGAGGGAAGGAAAAACATCAGAGGGATAAGGTACGACAGCACTATGGACATCAGCAAGGGTCTGTGGCATACAGGACAGAATAGAGAAAGATGGTCAATTTCAATACTTAGTTAAATTGAAA
>CM065740.1:13849893-13852393 GCA_033310375.1 Conus canariensis | reverse complement strand
TGACGGCGATCAACGTCGATAATGCTGAAGAAGCGGCCTGTTGCAGAGGTGACGGAGAACATATCTTTGAAAGATTAAAAAAAAAAAAAAAAAAAAAAAAAAAAAACACTCCTTTGCATCCGCACATGTGTAGGTAGATTTTTTTTTTTTTTTTTTTTTTTTTTTTTTGTGCTTGTCGCGATGTACAGCTAACCAACACAGACCACTCCACATGTACAGAATCTGTGGCAGTGAGCACAGTACCGAGACAAAAGACATTCATTTCGATGGCGTGCTGCATCTGTTCTTTTATTCCCTTATAATTTACCCGGCTCCTTAATCGCTCGTGCACTCCTCCTCCTCCTCCTCCTCCTTCACCTCTCCTTCCCTTCCCCCTCCCTCCAGCCTTCTGCCATCCCTTCCTCTCAACCGCTCTTTCGGTACCTCCGCCTTCCTCTCTTTCGTTTTTTCCTCCTCGGGCTGATATTGACGTCACAATGCCCCGACCCTTACATCACCTATTACGTCACGGCCACCTGCAGTAAGTTTAATTTCAATTCCTTTTCGTCAAGTCTTCACTTCTCTTTCAGTTTCTTCCTCCCTCCCCAAATCCAGCCCCTCATTCCTCTCCCTATCCCCACCCCCTCTCCCTGCCTTTCACTCACCCTTTCCTGCCACCCCCAATCCCATTTCTCATCTTACACACATACGCACCAGTCTCACATATTCCCCTCTTTCTCTTCCCCTCCGTCTCCCTAACGCCTCTTTTCACCCACCCAGTTTGTTGCTGTCTGCACCCACTCTTTTCACCCACCCAGATGTTGCTGTCTGCACCCATTTGTACTTGTTTTTAATCCTAGACTGAAAACTTACATGCGAATGACAACGTATTCTGAACGAGTGTCATCAACAATGTCAGATGGAAACTATGACGTCTTATTTCAACGTGAAGTGTATTGATTTATAATTTATTTGAAACGTCCATTGGGATTTTTCTGCGATTAATGTTCCCTTCCTATCATTTTAACAACAGGGTTAAACTTAGGATGCGAATATATAGTTTTTGAAAGGATCTCTTATTCATGAAACAAGTAAAATTGTTTACATTACAAATTCAGCATGGCTGTGCAACTTGATTCACCATAAATCAGAAAGTCGGATTGTTTTAGTTACATTTGGCAAGAAATATCTGTATTTGGCCTGTGCTGGTTGTATGCTTATTGATGGTATTATTCATATTTGTGAAAATTGTGCTGAATAGACTAGTATGGACAGAATGTAACTTACTGTTTGTTACGATCCTCTCGAATTATACCATTCTAAAATGTTTTTATCAGTGTTTAAGAAAATGACATTTTTGTAATACTGATGCTGAAAAATATGAAATGCAGATTGACAGATGGTACGATTTGGTGATCTCTTCACATATTAATTGTCTGAAAAGGTCATAACAATATTTATCATTCTGTCAAGTTTAATTATGCTTATTTTTGTACTTGCCAGGTGAATACGAACGTTAAAGTTTACAACGGACGCCTCTCTCTCTCTCTCTCTCTCCTCTCTCTCTCTCTCTCTCCTCTCTCTCTCCTACACACACACACACACACACACACACACACACACACACACACACACACACACGCACACACGCACGCACACAAGCACGCACACACGCACACACACACACACGCACGCTAACACACACACACACACACACACACACCACGCACGCACGCACGCACGCACGCACGCACGCACACACACACACACACACACACACACACACACACACACACACACACACACACACACACACACACACATTCGAACAACTGAAACAGCATGATTAATGTTTATGCATGTGAGTTAAAAATCAGTGCATATGAACATGCATAGCAATAATCACCAATTCATAACATAAAACGTAGAATATTGACATCTTCAGAAAATAATAATCAAATTAAAAGGTGCTGATGATGTAAGCCATTGTGCTTGATGTTTTGCCACATGTTAAGTAGAAGAAAGAAAGAAAGAAAGAAAGAAAGAAAAAGGAAAGAGAAAAGTAAAAAAAGGAAAAACAATAATCAAAAACACAGCAGTGTCATAAATATACGCTGACTGTCATATGATCAAATTAACACAGCATAACGGCCAGCTGTCTACTGTAAACAAGTGTCTGGAATATTTCTTCTAAGCTGCCGGATCATAACAGAAAGACTTACATTCGTGAATTGAACAACAACAACAACAACAATAGGAACAACAACAACAGGAACAACAACAACAACAACAACAAAATAAGGGTGGATGGAGGACGGGGGATGGGTGGGGAGGGAATGTGTACAGACCTTCTTGAACACAGACAGGTGTTACTGGCAACGAAAATGACACTGTTTCTTTTGACTATCATTTCTGTTTAAAATAACACAGGTCCTACTGATTGACTATCATTTCTGTTTAAAATAACACAGGTACTACTGATTGACTATCATTTCTGTTTAAAATAACACAGGTACTACTG
>CM065740.1:13839893-13844893 GCA_033310375.1 Conus canariensis | reverse complement strand
ATAATAACTTTGATTTCCGCCTGAACAAGATTTATAAAGACCGACTTGGCAACTATATTTTTGCCTCGATAAAAGCAATGGACATGGAATTATTAATTGTGAATTTGTATGGACCTAATCGTGACGATCCAGAGTTTTACATTACATTAGAAAAACAGATTCGAGATATAGGGGTGGAAAAAGTAATCATTGCGGGAGACTGGAACTCTGTCCGAAATTATACTCTTGACTGCTGTAACTACAAACACAATAATAATCCAAAGGCGCAAGAACAAATAGATGATATGATGGATAATCTGGACCTCGTAGATGTTTGGCGGGAACTAAATCCCGAGCTTAGGAGATACACATGGAGAAGGAACACACCATTCCAGCAGAGTAGACTAGACTATTTTCTGATTTCGGATATATTAAGTAGTTATGTTACTGAAGCAGATATACTACCTGGCTACCGATCTGATCACTCCTTGATATTATTAACTCTGCAATGTGGCCAACAAGAGAGGAGAAGTCTACTGTGGAAATTCAATAGTTCCCTATTAAAAGACATGAAATATGTAGAAGAAATAAATAATGTAATCAAAGAGGTAACTGAAGAGTACGCAGCCCTACCTTATTGTCGTGATTCCATAGAAAATATAGCAAAGTTTGATCTGCAGTTTGTTATCTCAGATCAGCTGTTCCTGGATACACTGCTGATGAAGATTAGAGGGAAAACTATTGCATACGCAACAATGAAGAAACGTGAAGCTTTAAAAAGAGAAAAAGAACTTGAAAAAAATATAGAACAAATTGAAAGAAAGGATTTACATACTGATGTAGAAAAAACAGCTCTTGAAAATTGCAAACAAGAACTGGTCAGCTTAAGACATAAAAGAATGGAAGGTGTCTTGCTGCGTTCAAGGGCAAGATGGGTTGCCGAAGGGGAAAAAATAACAAAATACTTTTGCGGCCTTGAAAAAAGGAACTATGTAAGTAAAAATATAATGAAACTTACATTAAGAGACAGTACAACGTTAACAAATGATGATGACATTGCTGAGGCAGTGAATTCATTTTACAAAAAATTATATTTGGAAAGAGTTGTAGAACAGTGTGAAATCTCAAGCCTTACTGACCAACTGCCACAATTAACGGAACAGGACAAAAATACTCTGGAGGGGAAAATAACTTTAGAAGAGGCTGGATATGTGTTAAAAAATATGGACAACAATAAAAGCCCTGGAAGTGACGGTTTCACAGCTGAGTTCTTTAAGTTTTTTTGGTTACAGTTAGGGTCATATGTCGTAAGATCTTTAAACGAAGGGTTTGACAAAATGGAACTATCCACTACCCAGAAGGAGGGGTCATTATATGCATTCCGAAAGGGGATAAACCCAAAGACCAAATAAAAAACTGGAGACCAATATCGCTTTTGAATGTAGTGTATAAAATTGGATCTGCGTGCATTTCAAACAGATTAAAATATGTTTTAAGTTCAATCATAAGTGAAGATCAGAGTGGCTTTATACCAAATCGATACTTAGGAGATAACATTCGACTTATCTACGATCTCATGGATTACCTTGTTAAAACTAGAAAACCTGGGCTATTACTATGCTTAGACTTTGAAAAAGCATTTGATAGTGTTGACTTACAATTCATGTTTAAGGTCTTAACAGCATTTGGTGTAGGCCCTGACTTCTGTCGATGGATTAAAACTTTTTATAAAAACATTAAATCAACAGTTTCTGTCAATGGCAAGCTAACTAGCTGGTTTGCCATTGGGAGAGGTTGTAGACAGGGCGACCCAATATCACCATACTTGTTTGTTATGTGCGTTGAAGTGTTAGCACTCATGATAAAAGAAAACCAAAATATTCAAGGCATCAAAATTGGAAATACTGAACATAAAATATCACAATACGCAGACGACACTGAACTTACTTTAGAGGGAGACAGAAAATCGTTTGAAGAATCAATCACAACCATTGAAAAATTTGGAAGAGTATCTGGGCTTGTATTAAACACAGAAAAGACGATAGCAGTATGGCTTGGAAGTATGCGGAACTCAGCACTGAAATTTCTACCACACCTGAAGATGGAATGGAATCCAAACCGTTTTAAGATTTTAGGGGTCTGGTTCACGAATGATTTAAAAGAATGTGAAGTTGTGAATTTTGAGGAAAAGTTCTCTGAAATAAAATCATTATACAGAACTTGGCTAAAAAGACAAATTACACCACTTGGTAGAGTCGCAGTTCTTAAGTCGCTAGTGCTATCAAAAATTGTTCATTTATGGATATTGTTGCCAAATCCACCTGACCGTCTTTGTGAGGAAATTCAAAAATTAGTGTTTAAATTTGTATGGAATAAAAACAAAGATAGAATAAATAGAAAAACGTCTGTTAAAAACATCAATTCGGGGGGTATGGGTATACCCAACATTAAAAAATATCTGAACGCGTTGAAACTAACGTGGATTCGTAAAATACAATCCAGTAACCATAAATGGAAAGAACTTCTCAGACTTCAGTATCCGAATATTGACAGAATGGAAAACATAGGGTCCGATTTGCCGAATCACGGCTGTGTAAATACATTCTGGAAAGATGTTTTTAAAGCATACAAAGAATTTGGAGAGGTAAAACATGTCAAAACTGTAGAAGATTTTTGTTCTGAACCGGTTTTTTGTAACAATCATATTAAAGTTGAGAAAAAAACAGTTTATTATAAAAACTGGATCAGAAATAATGTACTTTTTGTAGGAAATCTTTTGGATGACAATGGCAACTTCTTCACATTCCAATCTTTCACAGAAAAGTATGGCGTGTTCAGTAATTTTGTTACTTACCATGGAATCATATGTGCTGTGAGAAAATACGCAAGAGAGACAGGACTGAAACTGACGCACAGGGCCTCGAATTTTTCTAACCAATTACTGAATAGAATCAAAACAGCTCCTAGAGGAGCAAGGTATTATTATGACATCTTAATGGAAGATGCAAATGAGCCTAAGTGTTGTAGTAAGTGGGAAGAAAGGCTAGGAACTGAGGTCTGTTGGCTCAAAGCATTTAAGAAAATTGGAAAAATAAAAGATATTAAACTGAAATGGTTCCAAATTAGAGTAACTCATAGAATTTTGGGAACAAATGTAATTCTTCATGAAATGAATATAACCAATTCAGACAAATGTTCGTTCTGTCATAACGAAAAAGAAACAATAAGACACATCTTTTGGACCTGTGAAGGGACAAAACATTTCTGGAGGACATTTCAAAATTCGATAAATGAAAAATGTGACAACTCAAACATATCGCTAACAGAAAACATAGTTTTATTTAACTGCGATAACCATTACAGAGCTGACAAGGTTTTCGACCTAATTCTGCTGTTAGCTAAATATTTTATATACAAATGCAAATGTGAAGGTAAACAACCTCAATTCATTCAGTATATTTCATATCTGAAAAGAAGATATCTACCACTTTTTGAATAACCTGCTGATCCTCATCTTCTTAGAATTACTGTCATGGATCAACACCGTGTGTATTTGTATATAATGTATTCTGCCAAATTTACTGGTGCATGAATGTTTGTGTACTGTCTGTTTCTATGTTAAAAAAAGAAACAATTAAAAAAATGTTAAAAAAAAAAAAAAAAATTCTGGTCATCCTTACTTTCTCCACAAACAAACAAATATTCATCTAGATTGTATAGGTATTATATGATTTATACAGAAATCAGGGTTTTTCATCCAGGTGGTTGATGTGTATACAGGATATCCAAATAGAAACAGGATTCGACTGTGTGTGGGAGACACAAAAGTTTTCGTCTGTTCACAGTCTCTGTACAAATGTTCGTAATTCATTAGAAGACATTTACAAACGTGCATGGAATGATGCTTTAGAATCTAGTAATAAGTGTTTATTTTACAGAAATTTTAAAACAGAGTTTCGCCGTGAAAAATATATTAAGATGTTACCTGATGTTTATATATACCCACTGATTCGGTTTCGCTGTGGCAATCATAAACTCATGATAGAAATTAGCAGACGATTTGGAATACCTCACGATGAACGATTCTGTCGGGACTGTGACCAGAATGACCTTGGTGATGAATTTCATTTTGTAATGAAATGTAACAAATATAACGACATTAGAAATCAGTTTATACCTAGAAAATTTACATATACAAAGTCCGTATTTAACTATTGTCGTTTGCTTTGTGGTAGTAAGAAAGTGTTGCTAAACTTAGCGAAGTTTTTGAAACTTAGTAAAGTTGTGTAACATTACATTCAGTATGTTAATTATAGGGAAAATTTTGATGATTTGTTTCATTTCTATTTATTTGATTTGTTTCAAGTCCTCCATGCCCCAAAAGGGGTCGCAGGATTAAAATCTTTGAAATCTTAAAAAAAAAAAAAAAAAAAATGATGATTCAGGAGATGAGAAAAGAAGAAGACCAAAAACGACTCCAAAAAGCAGTCCAGCAGAGCCAGCAAGGGCAATGGACAACGTGGGAGAATGCACTCCAAAGAAGTCTCACTTGGAATGACATTTGGCACATGGCCCCTCTCAGGATCAGCTTCATTCTCAGATCTGCACATGACCTTCTGCCCTCAAATGCAAACCTGGTGAAGTGGGGGAAAACAGACGATCCTGCATGCCCCCTCTGCCATGAAAAACAAACAGTGGAGCATGTCCTAAGCTCATGTAAAGTAGCCCTGGCTCAAGGAAGGTACACATGGAGGCACAACCAAGTGCTCAAAGAGATTGTACAAGTAGTCTGGGCTAGTACCAACACCACAAAAGGGAAAATCAGGACTCCAAAAGCACCCGCAACATTCTTCACGTCAGGAGGCAGCAAATCATGGCCAAGAACAACAGTGCCACTCGAAACATGCAGGCAGAGTCTGCTGGACGGAGCAGATGACTGGGAGTGCACTGCAGACCTCCCAGAATGGAAGAGTCACCCAGAGATCATCAGCAAGAGTGGCATGAGACCAGACATAGTAGTC
>CM065740.1:13817393-13834893 GCA_033310375.1 Conus canariensis | reverse complement strand
GAGAAGCATCAGTTTCACATATTTACTGGATACAAACTTTTATGTAAGCCTGCTGTAAAATTTGCTAAGCTTTGGAGACGATCGGGGGGAATCGTTTGTTTGATAAGGAACGATCTTTCCCTTGACGTTTAAATGATGATTTCAGACATGTCGGTAATTGTACTTTTCATAGATGAAGAGTTATTTGGATAATTTAAGATTGTATGTTTATAAATGTTATATATATATTAATATATATATATATAATTATTACAAAGCTTGCTCTTATGTCTTAGATTGAAAAAAAAAAAACAGGGGGAGATAAGCTTTCCTATCTGCAGTGGCAGATACTTCTGCCTAACAGTATGTGCTTCAGTGGTTAAATGGGGAATAATAAGTGTTTCTCAAAATGAGCCTTCAGCAGTTTATAGTCTCCAAGGGGAAGACAATCTCCAAAGAGAGAACATTGGCTAACATATTATAACTCCTGTTCAGATACCGGTATTTCAAAACCTGATTGTTTCTCTTCTCAGTGATCTCACAGAAAGTCCTAACTTGACTCCTCTGCGTTTTACGTTTTAAGCAGAATGCTGTCCCAGAAAAAGAAAATGGCTGGTGTGCAATACCATAGTATGTTTGATGAATTTTCAAAAAAGCCACCAAAGGTCCCACCTGAGAAGCAAAAGAAAATTATGAAACAACAAAATAAGCTACATTTTCTTGTGAAAAGTAGAAAATATAAAAAGATAACATCTTAAGACACAAGTGCTGAGGGCCAGTTCTTGGAATGAATCCGCAAAGGACTGAACTATAATAAACTAATGAATTCCAAGGGTAAGTAACTGAGCACATTCCAGCAATTTTCAGAGCAGCTTTGTTTATGATTCAATATTTCTTGCAGTCATTGCAACATCAAGCTGCTCTGAAAATTGCTGGAATGGTGCTCAGTTACTTACCCTTGGAATTTATTTTACACACACACACACACACACACACACACACACACACACACACACACACACACACGCACACACACACACACAAGCAAAGAAATAGATAAAAAATCCACTGTAAAACAGCTGGTCCCTCTGGTATTGTTGGCGAACTACTTATGTCAACGACCTTAAGAGTGCCACTCCTCAGACTGCCAGTGGAAATCTGGAGTCCCTGGTGAGAAACATTCTCCGGAACAATGATCAGATCAGAGTGGTCATCAGCAAAGTAGCTCCACTGAACGACGAAGAGCTGCAGACAAAGGCTGACCTTTTCAACGCCTTGAACTCATCTACGTTTACTGGTGAGAAGCGAGTCAGCTTCGTTTCCCACAACGACCTGAAAGTATGGGACAAGCCGCTGATGAGGGACGCTATCCACCCCACTGATAAGGGCACCAGCATCCTGGCAGGCAACCTGGGCAGACAACTCGCGGGCCTGTTCTGGGAAAAACCCAAACAGCGACGCAGACGACCCTTCCGAGACCAGAGAGAGAGAGAGAGAAGTCGACAGCAGACCACGCCACCACCAGGGCTTCTACCGACAGCACAAAGGTGCTACCACATACCACGGTGACACGACACGCCAACATTTCGGGCGTCTCAACCAGCCCGATCACCAACCTGGTCATGACGATTACCGTTGGCTCGGTCGTCGCATGGAAGACCGTCGGGATGGACGCAGATATGGCCGACGGGAAGCCTACAGCCATGCTGCCCGAGGCGACAACCGATATTACCGCCGAGGTGACCGCCGTGACATCACCGAACATTACCACGGGTACGACCGCCGAGACGAACGCCGTGATGACCGCCAACCCTTCTACCGACACAACCGACGAGAAACCTACCAAAATGATCGCCGAGACGACCGCCGGGACCACCACGGCAATGACAGACGAGACAACATGCGCCCTTGGCAATATCACAGTCGGCCTTTCCCTCCCCATAACTCAAACCCTGCCCACAGCGGCTTCTATTAGCTCTTAGTCCGCGAGTGTGGTGTATAAGCTATTTTCCCATAGATGTATTGCACATTATTTCGTACGCAAAATATTACAAACAACTTTTCCGTTACGTGTGCTATCATGGAATATTAGAGGTTACAAGGGGACCGATGACGGCTTAAAGATTAACAAACTCCTTGATAAAAGTGTCGTAGCAATCCTGTCTAAATATGACATTGTGTTTTTACAAGAGACCCATCTTGATATAGAAAAAGCCAATGAATTATCTTTACCTGGTTTTGCAGCAGGGGTTCATTATTATCGACCAAAAAGGGGGAAAGCCCCAAGGGCTTCGGGGGGTATCTCTGTCTACATAAAAGAGCAGTACAGAAAGTATATAAAATTCCTACCAAGAAATAACAGCGATGTTGCATGGTTACATATTAAAACAGCATGTACAGTTAAAACCGCAGAAAAGAGAGATGTATATTTAGGTTGTGTATATATTCCACCGGAACATTCTTCCTTTGGCAAGGACTACACTAGACGCATATGGGACTCATTAGAAAGTGACATTGAAGAACTAACAACAAAAGGCAATATCCTCCTGTGTGGTGACTGTAATGCAAGGACAGGCAATCAAGCCGACTTCATTAGCCTGGACAATGAGAAGAATTATTATGATTTACCTGCTGACTACCATTTTGATAACGGCATAAAAGGATAGTCGATGGACCTCTTAACTAATAAGAACGGACGTCGTTTATGTAACATGTGTATTGAAAATCAAATGTGTGTTTTGAATGGAAGAGTGCTTGGAGATCTTGCAGGATTGTACACTTGTCATAATTCACAGGGAAGCAGCGTAGTACATTATTTTCTTTGCTCACAATATTTGCTTAGACATGTGTTAAACATGAAAGTAACTGACTTGACACGACATTCTGACCACTGCCCACTAGACTTATTGATCCAACTGCCGATAGAAAATGAAAATACATTACACAAAAGACAAGCCTCTCTCACAACCCACGATGAACAACAGTTACGTAATGACCTATTTCATAGAAATTCTACAATAAATACAGAAGAAGACTATCTAGTATTTCAGTGGAATGAAAAGTCTGCCGACAAAGTAGTAGCAACCTCTAAAATGCCCAACATACGCACCATGATCCAAAAAATCAAGACCGACATTGTGACACAACTTGCAACAAATGAACATGACATCGACATAAATACGACTATTGAACAGATAACGAATATATTTTCAACCACAGCAAAGATGGCGCTTAGACAAAGACGGATAGAAAAAAAAAACTAAACATAGAAAGAAGTAGTTTGACAGAGACTGTCATTCCCAAAGAAGAGAGATAAGATCACTACTGAACGCGGTCAACAGAAACCCCCAAAATAAACAACTAAGGCAAAAATACTTTTCACAATGTAAAATATATAAACGACTTTTAAAGAAAACCAAGAAAATATATCGGAACAAACTCCTTAATTCCCTAAACGAAGCCCTAGAAACTGATCCCAATTCAATATGGAAAACTGTTCGGGAACTGCAAACATACGATCATGAAATTTATGGTCAAGAAAATTGTCTCAGCGCGAACAAATGGTTTGAATATCTTAAAACACTAATAGGTGAGAAACAGAAGATCGCGGAAAAACGAAAACAAACAGTTGATGACATGTTAGTAGCATTTAAGAGGTCAAATAATCGTCCTTCTAGGAATTCAGAGTTAGATTATGAAATATTAGAAACGGAGGTAAGGAACGCGGTCAGAAAGCTGAAAAATAAAAAATCCCCAGGCAAAGATGGAATCAGAAACGAAATGCTTAAAGCAATGTTACCTGAAATCGCTCCTCTTCTGAAAGACGCGTTTAACTTAATCTTAAAATCAGAAAAATACCCGGACCTCTGGAAAACAGGAATCACAGTCCCAGTCTATAAGTCAGGCGGCCAGTCCAACCCCAACAATTACAGAGGCATAACTTTGAATAGTTCGCTGGGAAAAGTGTTTTGCAACATAATAAATGAAAGGATAATGAATTATCTTGAGGCAAACCACCTCTTGGCAAAGGAGCAAGCAGGGTTCAGAAAGGGATCACGGACCACTGATCAAATATTCATATTGTCAAAACTAGTTGATAAGGTACTAAAAGACAGAACTAAAAGGCTTTACTGCTGTTTTGTTGACTTCAGCAAAGCATTTGATAATATATGGTACGAAGCCCTACTGATGAAAATGATGCAAGCGGGAATAACTAGTAAATGCTACCAAATCATACAGGACATGTACAACGGGGCTACAGTTTGTACAAGAAACCAATCTGGTCTCACTAAGGAAATTAATACAAAAAGGTGTCCTCCAAAGTAATACCCTTAGCCCAACCTTATTTAACATATTCATAAATGACATTGTCGGATATCTCAGAGACCATGATTCCCCGAGAATTTCCGATCTAAAACAAGTCGAAATTCCGTGTCTTTTGTATGCAGATGATTTAGCTATCCTCTCGACTTCAAAACAGGGACTTCAGCGTAAATTAAACCAGTTACACAACTACTGTTTAGACTGGGGAATGAAAATCAACACAGAGAAAACAAAGGTCGTTGTATTCACCAAATCAGATCCAAAGGTACCACTATTCTTCAATTGCGGTGAAAACATAATTGAAACAGTAGATCAATATAAATATCTTGAGTCATTTTCCATAAAAACAGACATTTTACAGAAGCCCAAGAACACTTAGCAAGACAGGGGAATAAAGCCGCACATACCTTGAAGAGAACGTTTTATGGTCAAAATGTAAATATGAGAACAGTTACAACCCTATTTGACTCGTTAGTCTCTCCCATCTTCACATATGGGTCGGAGGTGTGGTTCCCATCCTCTTACCAATACAAAGATGAAATATGTCGAGAAAAGAAAATGCAGCATTTGTTCAAAACCTGCCTTGCAAACAAATTCCCACATGAAACTGCACACATTGAATTCTGCAGGCAATTATTAAGAGTTCATAGAAAAGCAATGACATTACCGGTTTTGGGCGAACTGGGAAGATTCCCGATTACTTTTAAAGTGATAACCCAGACTATCGCATTCTGGATACACATATTAGAGTCAGACCAAGACTCTTATCAACAACAGATTTATCAGTCAATGATCTCTCAGTGCACCGAAGAAAGCAAAGGGCACGAAGTTTATACGACAAACCTTGTCAACGATAGGATTACAGCATGTCTGGGAAAATCAGGGTACATTTAGTGTGACTCGCCTGAAGTTTCTAATCAATGCGAAGCTGGAAAGGTTTTATATTGAGTTTTGGAAGAAACAAAAGAACGAAAGCACATCCAAACTCAAATTTTATGCCACAGTTACTACCGAATACAAACAGGCGGCTTATTTGGAGCAACACACTGACACAGATTGCAGACGAGCACTAACTAGATTACGAATAAGTGCCCATGACCTCAAATTGAGAGGGGCCGTTATACCAACACTGACAGAGAAGACAGATTATGCACGACATGCCACGTCGTTGAGGACGAACTACATTTTCTCGATGACTGCAAATTATTTGACCAACAACGTTATGACCTAATGACAAAGATCATAAAAACTGACTTTCCACCACAGACTAACATGTCAAAACCGTCGGAGCTCATGTTATTGGACTGCTTCCAACCTGTACTTGCCCAGTATATCCTGTTGTGTTTTTCTCTTCGGAGACAGAAAATTTAATCAGACTCTGATACACACTGTGCTTTTTCTTTCAGCTACTAATGTTTTTGTTGCAAGATGTGACAACGCTGGGATTAGTTTAGTTTAGTTGAATGTCTGAACTTGATCATCTGTGCCCCACAAAACCTCTGGTTTTCATATGGCAATAAAATATGTTCTTGTTCTTGTTCTTGTTCTTGTTCTATGATGTTGAATGATGAAGTCGTACATATTTTTCCTGAAATTATTTAATATGCTATTTGATTTTGATACATTCCACGACAACATGTGTTTAAGAAATATGACGTCAGTAATCCAAACAATTAAGGAGTTTCTTTGAGCGGTGTATCTAGTAAAATATCTGGTATATTGATAAATGACAGATCTTAAGAATGGGTGGAAGAAATAACATACAAGTGGTTATCAAGCTGAATTTAAGAAAGGATGCACAACGGTCGACCATTCATTTTCGGTATTAGCTCACATAATAAACCTCTGTGTGTGTGGTGTGTGTGTGTGTGTGTGTGTGTGTGTGTGTGTGTGTGTGTGTGACAATTTTGAATTTCAGGTTGCATTTATTGATTTTGAAAAAGCGTTTCAAAGAATCAGCCGAGATCTTCTCTGGGCAATTCTCTTGAAAAATGATGATACAGGTATATTAAACAAAATGCATTAAAAAGTATGCATGCTAATGTTAAAGCTAGGGTTCAGTGTGGTTCTTTGGTAACAGAGTGCATTGCATGCGCATCAGGGTTAAGACAAGGAGATGCTTGCAGCTCTCTCTCTTGCTCTCCCCCTCCTCCTTGCTGAATACTAACTTGTCTGGTTTATTCACGAAAACTTTGATTTTCAGATGCAACCAATTGTGTAGTGTGACTCTGACTTATGGAGTCTAGATAATGTTATTGCCCATTGTGATTCAGTTCCTTTATTTGTTTTAAAGAATCTTTAAGAAGAAGGCAGGCGAACAGCGAGCACTGAACAACCTTGTTCATGGCGAAACAAATCGCGATGCAAGATAGATAGATAGATAGACAGATAAATAGATAGACATACAGACACATACATAGATAGAGATATAGATAGGCAGATAGATAGATAGACAGACAAAAACTGTGTTATTAAGTGTATGGCTTAACTTGATTCAAATGTAGCATTACATAATTCCACGTAAAGTTTATGACATTTCATATGACATGAATGCAAGAGATACGAAAAGCTAGGTAAAAAAAATATTCGCTTGTGTTTGTTTAAATATGGACTTGGTTAAATTTTGGCGAGTCAAGATGTTGGGAGTGTCCACGGATTTATACGTGTTTTCCAGCAGTGGCAAACTTGGTCTAGTCATTTCCAAACTAGTGATAGGTACAACTTGTATGTATAAGACTTTTTGCGGGGGCCACGGTTTAAAATCTTTTTTTTACATCTAGACATACAGAAACATCTGATATAGATTACAACTAGACTTTAACTTAGGATTTCTCACATGGTATTAATTGTCACAGACACAGAATGTTTATGGCTGATGACTTAAATCTGTCCCAAAAATGTTGAGTGCCAAGAACATGGGATACTTTTCAAGATTTTTGTTGTTCTTGTAATTGGGCTAGCAGCACGCAGACGCTCACCTGAAAGGTTAATTGTTGTGTATGTGCTGATACTTTGTGTTAAGAGTCTGTATTTGAGTCGACAAGAACATGGGGTAAATTTTGTTCCTCGTTACCCTGCACTCAGACGCAAACTTGAAAGGCTAATAAACCCTTGATATTCTAAATACACTTTACTCTTTCGGCTGGGTTTATCATTGCTATCGACCATACCTGAAGACATACGTTATCTTTTTTTGGTTCATATAATTATTCAGGAGTTAGGCTTAGAGATGCCGTGACTTTCTTAAATGTACTAGAGTATGATATATATTATCGTTAATTTCTAGTTTGAATCTGTTATATGTCTTCATTCAGTTAACAGTTCACATCCCCTTTGATGATGGGATGAGGCAGACTTTTGATTACTCTATCTCTCTCTCTCTCTCTCTCTCTCTCTCTCTCTCTCTTCGTGCGAAAATATTTTTCCGAACAGCAAGGGTACCATGAGAACTAAATTTTGGGGAGTAAACAGAGAGAGAGAGAGAGAGAGAGAGAGAGAGAGAGAGAGAGAGAAACTGGGGACGAGGGAGAAGTGTGGGTGAGGATGCGGCTGGAGCCATCCCCCTTTCAATTAGTGTTCCTGGGCATGAGCGCTGCAAGTGACGCATTTATACCTCACGCTTTCTCCTTTGACTGAGAACTCGCACCTCAGTGCCGACTTCTTCGAACATGTACGTCACCAGCAAGATGTGACGAAACTAGGTATGACGTCTTATTTTGACGTAAGTATTATTTCACTTGATGCATCCATCCAAGATTTCCCCACCACACGCATCTCTTGGCATGTCATTATAGGAACAATATAAAACTGAGTGTTAATTCGGGTGATTTAAGAAAAAAAGTTTATGTTTCAAGGAAAGCATGATATACTATGAAAATCTAGGGGAAAGATAGTTATCAAATAACGTAACATCGCAATAAAAAAAAAAAAGTGATCTGAGGTTTTTACGGTTTATGACTAGATGATCAGCATTTTTGTCGGATATGTATTACGATCGCTATGTTTCGGTTTTGTACCACTTTTTGTTTGTTTGTTTGTTTTACCTGTAAGAGAGTAATCTCCTGGCTTTGACGGGTACCGCAACAGACAGACAGCGGTCCACACTGACGATGACGATGAGAGTCTGAGAGACAAAACTGGACCAGACGTTAATGTAGCCGATCTTGGCGTTGGCAATGGCGGCCCACGTGGCGGTCTGAACGCTGTCAGTGAAGTAACAGCCTGGCATGAAAAACACCTGACAGGCCAGATTGATGAGGTCAGCCACTGCCAGACAGAACAGGAGCAGGTGATCCTCTCCGTCAAACCTTGCTGTGTTAAAAGAAATTTATGTATTGATACACAACAAAATCACAATAACATATATATATAAATATATATATATATATATATATATATACAATAATCTAATGAATTCCAGGATAAGTAGCACCATTCCAGCAACTTACAGAGCAGCTTGGTGTTGCAATGACTGAAAGAAATATTCAATTATAAACAAAGCTTGATCTTATGTCTTAGATTGAAGAAATAGGGGGAGATAAGCATTCATATCTGCAGTGGTAGATAATTCTGCCTAACTAACAGTATGTGCTTGTGTGGGTGAATGGGGAATAATAAATGCTTCTCAAAATGAGCCTTCAGCAAGCTTATATAGTCTCCAAGGGGGACAATCTTCAATGGGGAGGAAACTCACTAACGGATAACTCCTGGTCAGATACTGATATTTCGAAACCTGATTGTTTCTCCTCAGTGACCACGGAAAGTGGTAACTTGACACCTCTGCCTTTTCGGTTTAAGAAGAATGCTATCGCAGAAAAAGGCTGGTGTGCAATACCGTAGTATGTTTGTTGAGTTTTCAAAAAAACAACCAAAGGTGCCACTTAAGAAGCAAAAGAAAATCATGAAAGAGCAAAACAAGCTACATTTTCTTGTGAAAAGTAGAAAATATAAAAAGATAACCTCTTAAGACACAAGTGCTGAGGACCAGTTCTTGGAATGAATCCCAAGGGATTAAATTACAATAATCTAATAAATTCCAAGGATAAGTAACCGAGCACCATTCCAGCAACTTACAGAGCAGCTTGGTGTTGCAATGACTGCAAGAAATATTCAATTATAAACAAAGCTTGCTCTTGTCTTAGATTGAAGAAATAGGGGGAGATAAGCATTCATATCTGCAGTGGTAGATAGTTCTGCCTAACTAACAGTACGTGCTTGAGTAGGTGAATGGGGAATAATAAATGCTTCTCAAAATGAGCCTTCAGCAAGCTTATATAGTCTCCAAAGAGGAGACAATCTCCAATGGGGAGGAAACTCACTAACATATAACTACTGGTCAGATACCGATATTTCGAAACCTGATTGTTTTCCTCAATGACCGCAGAAAGTCAAGTCACCAGAGGAGTCAAGTTACCACTTTCCGCAGTCACTGAGGAGAAACAATCAGGTTTCAAAATATCGTAATCTGACCAGGAGTTATATGTTAGTGAGTTTCCTCCCCATTGGAGATTGTCTCCTCCTTGGAGACTATATAAGCTTGCTGAAGGCTCATTTCGAGAAGCATTTATTATTCCCCATTCACCTACTCAAGCACACACTCTTAGTTAGGCAGAACTATCTACCACTACAGATATGAATGCTTATCTTCCCCCTATTTCTTCAATCTAAGACATAAGAGCAAGCTTTGTTTATAATTGAATATTTCTTGCAGTCATTGCAACACAAGTCGCTCTGTAAGTTGCTGGGATGGTGCTTGGTTAGTTATCCTTGGAATTTATTAGATTATTGTAATTTAGTCCCTTGCGGATTCATTCCAAGAACTGGCCCTCAGCACTTGTGTCTTAAGAGATTATCTTTTTATATTTCTACTTTTCACAAGAAAATGTAGCTTGTTTTGCTCTTTCATGATTTTCTTTTGCTTCTTAGGTGGCACCTTTGGTTGTTTTTTTGAAAACTCAACAAACATAACTACGGTATTGTACACAAGCCTTTTTCTGCGATAGCATTCTTCTTAAAACTGAAAAGGCAGAGGAGTCAAGTTACCACTTTCCGCAGTCACTGAGGAGAAACAATCAGGTTTCGAAATATCGGTATCCGACCAGGAGTTACATGTTAGTGAGTTTCCTTCCCATTGGAGATTGTCTCCTCTTGGAGACTATATAAGCTTGCTGAAGGCTCATTTTGAGAAGCATTTATTATTCCCCATTCACCCACTCAAGCATATACTGTTATTTAGGCAGAATTATCTACCAATGCAGATATGAATGCTTATCTCCCCCTATTTCTTTAATCTAAGACATAAGGGCAAGCTTTGTTTATAATTGAATATATATATATATATATATATATATTATACACGTGTGTGTGTGGGCACAAACTAACGCAACTCTCTCTCTCTCTCTCTCCCACATGCGCGCACGCACACACACACACACATGATTAAGAGGGTTTGTTTAGTGCTTCTAAATACCAGCACGCAGACAAAGGGAAATGTCGTTAGTAAAGCCTCTATACTTTGTAATCCATTGCACCTCTATTTTAGAAGCATGCAGAGAAATCAACGTTTTACATGAAATTAACACAGCAACATCAAACTTATAAAACAAGTACTGGAAAGAAAATTCTTCTGAATTGAGATACTAATTATCCAAAGAAAGCCAAACCATTTTCTCCATATCCACCATTGGTTCTTCTATCGCATAAAAGCAACAACAGCATCACTGAGCCGCTAAACAAAGGAATAAACAAATAAACATGGCACAGAAAAAGGCACAACGTGCTTCGAGCTGTCGGAACTTCTTCAGACAGGACGAGCAGCGTTTAAACAGTGATAACAAATCACATATAAAGAGCCTCCCACCCTAACAAAAATCGAAACAACGCGTTTGGACCTGTTAAGTGTTTACAGAAAAGACATAACGCCCGTCGACATATTGGGCTGCTGTATGCTTCTACCCAGAGTTGAGATTGCTACGGGCTCAGTCGGGAAGTCTGGGACCACACTGTCAAGTGTCATCCGCTAAATGGATGCGCCTCTGAGAGTGTAGTTCAAATTTCCTGACTAACACTGAAGGTGTCTGTATCTCTCGGACCTGGCTGACGTCGGGATATATTAAGAAAGTAAGCGTAGAGTACAGTCATGTCATGCTGTCTCAGACCGGAATGGAAATCCTTAGCATCATCTTCATCATCCTCATTCGCATTGATCAGCATTGAAAAAGAGAGTCTCAAATTCTGTGGCCCTTCGTGCTCTGCTCTCATGGTGACCTCAGTTTCGATGTCCTCTCCACGTCTGTGGCCATAGTTTGATTCCGTCGGGGTCACCGGTATCGGCAAATTCATGGGGGCTGTCTTTGGACGGACATGGTGGCGTGCTCCGGAGGGAGAGCTCACTCACACTGGCTCCGCAACTAAACGATTATTGTCGTCAGTAGGGGGCTTAGTAGGTGGTGTCCTGTGTATGTTGGATCAGAACAGGCGCCACTGAACACCACCGAAGTGACTCGGCAACAGTGCAGTGTTTCCTCCGGTGGGTGGCCTCTTGACGACTTGGCATTGACTGTTCCCCGTGGATTGCCGGTGCCGGGCTGTGGCTGTGGACGGGAGGTCGGAATGAGTGGCGTGGGTGCGGTGCCTCTGAGCTGACACAGAAGATGGGACAGCAAACAACCACCACCACAACAAACAGACATACACACAAAAATGAAAAATTAAAAAAAGAGAAAAAAGAAAGAATGAAAGATAAATAAAAAAGGAAAAACAAAAACAAAGTAAAATGAAATGAAATAAAGTATCGAGCCTCGGTCTGTTCATCTTTTCAACTATGGACAGGAATGACAAGTAACAAACCATAAAGATAAACACCGGGGAGAACAACACTGTAGAGCAGGTCACAAATCCTCAATCACTATAAACACGACTTTACAAGGATTTCAAAAAGAGGGGATCGGGGGAGGGGAGAGGCGAGATGCGGTGAAAAAAAAAAAAAAGAAGAAAGCCATAACGTGTAGATATCCAATCCTTCATTGATATCATCAGGATATCGTTCAGCTCTGTGTTGTACATTGAACCATCCGTTTCTGCGGGGCTAGCGAAGAGCAAGAAAAGAAAGTGGAAGCAGGTGATATAAAGACATAACTTACGATAAAGAAATAGATACATTGCAATTAAAGAATATATTCGGCATCATACTGAAGGATCTTACAACTGTGAAAGGGAAGTCATTTGGATACATAAAGCGAGAAACAACACGACAAAGAATAACAGAGTAGTTCGAATGAAAGGAAGTCACAAAGTCGGATGACTGCAGATAGAGCTGAAAACACACACACACACAAAAATAAACATTTCAAAATACGTAAGTCCTCAGGTGAACACAACAAAAACGAAAAGAAAGAGCTTTAGTCTACTGGCTGTTTTCATGCAGAATAAAAAAGAAAACAATGAAGATAAACAAATACTGAAAAGAAAAAGTGATGTGGATAAAGAAGTAAACAAATCTTCAATCACTATAGAAATAACTTTACACAGGTTTGAACAGAAGCGGTCAGGGGACAGCGGCAAAGGAGTGAAAAATAGAACGTTAAAATGTAAATATTACATCCTTCGGTAACAGCACTCAAGAACCGTCCAGTTCTGTATTTTGAACAGAACCATTTGTTTAGGTCCATCCCGAGTCGACTATTGTCCCCCAGGTAAGACTACCTAGATACTTTTTATTGCAGCTGCTGTTGTGTATTCATAAAACGGAAATTTTGTGTTCAACAGTAGCAATGTTTATATTTGATATCTTTCCTTTTTCATAATTTCTCGATTTTCAATACCGGTTATGACGAGGCAGTTGAAAGGTCTCCTTGTCGTCAATCCCTTCCTACCCAGAACCATAGTGACAGCTGATCATGTACAACTATTTGTTGCTCTGGGATTTGAACCAAAAGTTCGAATCCACAGACATATATCTTTAACAGATCCAAAGGACTGAAGTTTCCTGAACAGAAACACACACACACACACACACACACACACACACACACACACACACACACGCACGCACACACACACACACACACACACACACACACACACACACACACACACACACACACACACTGTCTGTGTCTGTGTCTGTCTGTCTGCCTCTCTCTCTCTCCCCTCCCCCCTCTCTCTCTCTCTCTCTCTCTCTCTCTCTCTCTCTCTCTCTCTCTCGTGCAGCTATTTTCTGCTGGAATGACGTTGGTTTGTTACTTGACATATCCCCCCATTCCCCCCCCCCCCCCCCCCCCCCCCTTTGCCCCCGTCCACGATCGCTGGGCTATCATTATGCATTCTTTTTATTTCTCTGATTTTGTTCTTTATTATCATACTTTTTCCTCGTGCTTTAAAATTGATTTTTTTGCATTTCTTTGGCAATTTTTTGTTGTTCGATTGTTCTCTAAACATGCATAATTGTGTGCTCCTTCCTACAGCCCACTGTCGTCTCACTCCCTCCCTCTCTCCTTCCCACTCTCCATCCCTCCCACCCTCTCTCTCTCTCTCTCTCTCTCTCTCTCTCTCTCTCTCTCTCTCTCTCTCTCTCTGTCCCTTCCCTGCACTCCTTCCGCTTCTGCGTCTCTCTCTCTCTCTCTCTCTCTCTCTCTCTCTCTCTCTCTCTGTCTCTGTCTCTCTCTCTGTCTCTGTCTCTCTCTCTCTGTTTTATTCTATTTATTTTTATTCCTTATTTCTATTTTATTTTAGCTGCTTTTTGTATGCTTCTACATTTATAGCCTTGGCTTTTTTGTGTTGTTGACCCAAGTAAGGACGAGGACTGGATGTAAAAAAAGCATACCAGTGCTTGCCTATTATCCTCGTAAATAAAGAATTCTGCCTTGTCTTTCCTTGTCCTCTCTCTCTCTCTCTCTCCTCTCTCTCTCTCTCTCTCTCTCTCTCTCTCTCTCTCTCTCTTCCCCAATCATCTCTGCTTTGTCTGCTCTCTTGTCAAGAATCAAACCAGAAATGGCGACGAAACACAATGCAACATTTGCATAAGTAAAAAAAAAAAAAAAATTTAAATATAAAAAAAGAAGGAAAGAAAGAAAGAAAGAAAGAAAAGTTCTCCGTCACACCTTCCAAAATACGACCGCAGAAAGGATGTTACCAGGAATTCCTAAAACCAGAAGAGGCTGTCGGCCATAGCACTTCATTATTCTCTGTATCATGACACGGGTACGGGCACTGAACAAAGGATCGGAGTACCTGTCGTCCCATGACATCACGTCTGTGTGTCTTACCCTAGTGATGGTGGTCAGCCAATCCACAGTGCTGTGCCACGCCTGGCTGCCATTACCCGCTGCCATGTGTGTGTGTGTGTGTGTGTGTGTGTGTGTGTGTGTGTGTGTGTGTATGTGTGTGTGTGTGTGTGTGTGTGTGTGTGTGTGTGTGTGTGTGTGTGTGGTGTGTGTGTGTGAGAGAGAGAGAAATGAAATGAAATGAAATGAAATTTATTCAGATAGGCCACAGCCCCTTCTGAAGGGGGATTACATTCAAAACTCAGCATGATAAGTGTGACAACAACATCAACACAAAGTTTTACTAGAATGTATGGGGAAAAAAAACAGCAATAAAATGATACTCAAATGGATGAATTACAATCTAACTCAAATGGATGAATTACAATCTACTACGCATGTGCATGAAGTCTACTCTACTGACACATACATTAATACCATACTAGGCTATCCATATGCATGTAATATTGGCGTGTCAATACATTTGTTAGCTAACCATAACAGCTCGCCTCTTAAAGGCTTTATATAAATACATGCATAAATTCCTCACAATAATTTTATTTTCATTCGTCATTAATAGAGTCACACAGAACTGACATGGATTTGTATAATATTTACATGGAATATATTCCTGCCGTAGGTCACTGAAAGCAGAGCAGACGAACAGAAAGTGTATTTCATTATCATTTGCCTTTCCACATAGCGGGCATGTCAGATTGCTGTCAGAAACTACATTATACCGTTGACGATGCATTGCTATATCTGAGACACCAAATCTGAACTTCGTCATATAATTTTTTATATGTCTGTCAATATCAAGTGAAAGATATGTTTCGCAATTATTAAATGATTTAAACGATCTGTACCATGTAAATCTATCACTTTCCAGAACATGTTCATGCCAGTTTTGCCATCTGTTATCAATAAGTCTTTGACGAAACAATTGCAAAAAATATTTCACATTTTCCACACCCTGGTTTAGCCATACAAATCCAAAACCATTTAGAAATAGGGTCTTACGAACATTTGACGCCCATGTGGTTTTGCCTCGTGAATCCAACCAGAGTAACATGTTATAAGCTTTAAAGGTAATCTGTTATCATTCATCCGTGATAACTTTAGCCAGTATCTGATACACTGTACACTTGAATTTATGTAAATAGGGTGACGTCCAGTATCTCCATACACAAGATCATTAGGTGTTTTAATGTGGACTCCTAAAAATTTCTTTAGGGCATACAAATGAACCTTTTCAACATGAATGGCGGCAGTATCCAGTCCCCACAGTTCAGCACCATACAGAGCAATTGGCTGCACCCGAGTATCAAAAATGTTTAACAATACTTCCAGCGAAATTATATTAAGTACGAACAATCGTTGCAGAATTGATAACAAAGCATTTCTCGCTCTGCTTGCGAGATCTGTGCATGCAGCCACAAAACTAAGTCGGGTGGAAAAATGAATACCAAGATATTTATAACAGTTAACGACAGCCATTTGCTCACCATTAAAAAACCATCTCTCTCGTGCTGCAAGGTGCCCTCCTTTTCTAAATACCACGACATTGCTCTTTTTCATATTTACTTTAAGTTGGAGTCTTGAAGCTGCATTACATAAATTGTTCATCTGGGTCTGAAGGCCAACTGGTGTTTCTGACAACAAAGCTATATCATCTGCCAGTAACAAAATAAACAATTCAACTGTATCTGGAGACAGTGTTGCACCATGTCTTCCCTTCTCTATGATTTCTTGTGCTAATTCGTTGATAAACAAAGAAAATAAAACAGGGCTACATGCATCTCCTTGCTTTACACCTTTTGTACAAACTATGTAATCTGTAAATTCACCACCACACCTGACCCTTGCTTTTACACAATTGTACATGCTCTTGATACATCGGTACATTTTACCCTTTATTCCATTCTTTTGAAGCACTGGCCAAAGTAATTTTCTAGATATGGAATCAAATGCCTTTTCGAAGTCAATGAAGGCCACATATAATTTGCGATTCCATGAAAACTGTTTTTGTACAATAGCCAAAAGGGTAAACATCTGATCGATAGTTGAATAACCTTTCTTAAACCCCGCTTGCCACTCACCCGTGCTATTATTAAATTCCACCCACTTTTGCAGTCTACAGTTAATTATAGAGCTAAATAATTTACTACTTATATCACTAAGTGATATGCCCCTGTAATTACTTGGATCATTGACTTCACCTTTCTTAAATAATGGCAATATAATCGATTCAGTCCAGTTATCAGGGAATATCCCTTTGTCAAAAAGTACATTGAAAAATCTGACGAAGAAATCAATTACGATATTTCCGGCATTTTTGAATAATTCTCCAACAATGCCATCAGGGCCTGCAGCTTTTTTGTTCTTGAGTTTTTTCATTGCAGAGATCACTTCTGTTCTAGTAATTATACTGTCAAGGAACCCTGCATCGCTATCAGAATCGATAAAAGGTATCTCATCTTCTATTTCTTCTGCGTCTTCTTCAGCATCTTTTTCGAGAAGATCTCTGAAATGCCTATCCCAATCGCTGACAGAGATATTGTTATGCGTACTACTTTTCTTAACTGATATTCTGCGCATGTGTTTCCAAAACTCTTGCTGATCTTCAACAGAGGTAACTAAATTGCATAACAAAGAAGAATTATACTCGTTCTCCTTCCTCTTTAAAAGATTCTTATACTCCCTTCGAGCTTTACAATAAACGTCTCTGTCTTTATCGTCCAATGTATTTCTAGATATTCTTAGAAGTTGTTTCACGTCTCTCTTGGTTTTATAACATTCATGATCAAACCAATCATCATTCTTCAGAGTGTCATTTATTCTTATTTGTTTCCTCATGCACTCCGCTTGATCTTTTATACAAGCATTAAATATATTCAAAGCGGCGTTAATGTCATCATCGATCAGAGTAACTGCAT
>CM065740.1:13804893-13812393 GCA_033310375.1 Conus canariensis | reverse complement strand
GTCAGTTTTTATATCATTGGGTCGATCTTTTTCTTGTCAGTTCTTGAAACTGATGATGACAACATCAGCTTCGTTGACTTCACTAAGGGATCTGTTAAAGAATCATCAGACGTAATTCTATTGTTGTAGAACGAACGTGTAGTGACTGTCTTGAACAGTCTGTCTGAGTGTCGGTATGTGAGAAAAAAACGACAGAGTTTCAGATAAAGCACAACACACTAACAATGTTCTACACACACAAACAGACCGATGGACACCGTGCGAGGCAGTGCAATAGTTAAACATAATCTAGCTATTCATTTAAATCTTAAAAGTTGACACAATAGCTCACAACTTTCCCCACAAAAAAGAAGTAGCTTCTTTTTTTTAACATGTTTCTATCTTTCTGTACACCTCGAAACAAAACTACAGGCAATTCTGAAAAGTGACCCAAGAATGGGTCAATAGATTAACACAGGGACGCAGACGGTTACATTTAGCGACTTTAATATATAACAACTGGGACGTGGAATGTAGGGTAAACAGACAAAAACATTCTTCAACGGGCCTTTCAAACAATACAGGTTGAGGTAACGAACCGAAAATATTCTTCAGGGTGTTCTTGAAACAGTCCCGACTTGTATCAACGTTTAGGGAATACTTCACATTGGGGCAACAAGGTAGCAGATGCCTCACATTGGGGCACAAGGTAGCAGATGCCTCACATTGGGGCAGCAAGGTAGCAGATGCCTCACATTGGGGCAGCAAAGGTAGCAGATGCCTCACATGTGAGGGCAGCAAGGTAGCAGTTGCCTCACATGGGGCAGCAAGGTAGCAGATGCCTCACATTGGGGCAGCAAGGTAGCAGATGCATCACATTGGGGCAGCAAGGTAGCAGATGCCTCATTGGGCAGCAAGGTAGCAGATGCCTCACACATGGGGCAGCAAGGTAGCAATGTCTCACAGTGGGGCAGCAAGGTAGCAGATGCCTCACAGTGGGCAGCAAGGTAGCAGATGCCTCACATGGGGCAGCAAGGTAGCAGATGCCTCAGTGAGGCAGCAAGGTAGCAGATGCTCACATGGGGCAGCAAGGTAGCAATGTCTCACAGTGGGGCAGCAAGGTAGCAGATGCCTCACAGTGGGGCAGCAAGGTAGCAGATGCCTCACAGTGGGCAGCAAGGTAGCAGATGCTCACATTGAGGCAGCAAGGTAGCAGATGCCTCACAGTGGGGCAGCAAGGTAGCAGATGCCTCACAGTGAGGCAGCAAGGTAGCAGATGCTGTACAGTGGTGGCAGCAAGTGTAGCAGGATGCCTCACATTGCTGGACAGCAAAGGCAGCAAGGTGTCTCACAGTGGCAGCAAGGTACAATGCCTCACAGTGAGGCAGCAAGTAGCAATGCTCACATTGGCGGCAAGCAATGAGCAGCTTTGTCTCCCCAGTGAGGAACAAGGAGCAGATGTCTCACATGGGGCAGCAAGGTAGCAGATGTCTCACAGTGGGGCAGCAAGGTAGCAGATGTCTCTCAGTGGGGCAGCAAGGTAGCAGATGCCTCACAGTGAGGCAGCAAGGTAGCAGATGCATCACATTGGGGCAGCAAGGTAGCAGATGTCTCACAGTGGGGCAGCAAGGTAGCAGATGCCTCACACTGAGGCGGAAAGGTAGCAGATGGGTGTTGATGCACGTGTCGTGTGCTGCTGTGAACAGCGAGTGAGCAAGACAGTTGCTGGACATGACGACACACGGCATGAATGGTGTTGTTATCAGTACACAGCACAATTCTTTTTTTTTTCCTAAACTTTCTGTTCTTGTTTATCCGACGACAGTTTCTCTTTTGAATTTTCAATGTTTCTCTCTTTCTGCTTCCCCCATTTACACACTCATTGTTGTCTGGCATTGTCTCTCCTGGGTGAACGGATGCGTCTTTTAGCACGCCACCCCCGCTCCAACACGTGCTGATGAACCGAGAGGAATGGTGGGTAGGACCGTATTTTCGAGTAACGCCAACGGGGGCAACGCATAAGCCGCATCCCAAGCTCTAGGAGCCGCTGGCCAGGGCGCACCTGTGTACAGAGGCACGAGCAGAGTCAGAACAGCTGTGGCTGTATCATGTGCAATGAAGCTAAGTTGGGGAGGGGGGGGGGGGGGCAGTGATCAGGGACGGGGGGAGGGTGTGTGAGGAAATCCTCACAGGCAATCCTAATGATCTTGGGGGTTGTTTGTTTGTTGTTTCTGTTCATGAACATAACATGTCTCCTTGCTTGTTCTATTAACTCTTTGCTGATATTTGTGCAGTGCGAGTTGGTGTCGTAAGCGGTATTCGTTTGGAGCAATGGGGCATGTCATTAGGCCATCATGGGAGTAAGAGTTACCATGCTTGTTCATTATTTACTGCTGACTACACCCTGCCTCATTTCAGACTTCTTTTAACAGTTTTGACTATCTAGGAATGAAAAACCGAAGCGTAAAACAACTTGATAATTTGAAGCGATCTCAGAATCGAATCATTAAAAGCCCTTTTACACGTATAACTGACCTGGATCCATCAGCAACGACAGACGCGTGAGGTCAATGGACCATATCCGTTGGTTGCTCACACCTCTGTGTTCAAGCTCAGCAGTATCACAATGGAAGTGTGTGCCTGTGAAAACTCTTCATAATGTCTCACGTGCACACACCACGACTGATTTGTTTTTGAAAAGAAACTTACGAAACAACAAAACAACAACAACAACAGCACAGCAGCAGCAACAGCAGCAGCAGCAGCAGCAGCAACAACAACAACAACAACAACAACAACAACAACACGCGCCAGAAACGAACAGAAACTATGAAGAAAATAAGTATGCCGAATTCCGATGAATGACAGGTGGAAGAAGGGGTACTGTGGATTTTCATAGAGACTGCTGTGTCAGATGTTCTGGTCACAGCCAGGTTCAAGAAGTGATTATGCAGAACGAGTTCGGTGATTGGTCGGACTGGTTTTGTGATTTGTTTCGTGATTCATTTTTGACTGCTCCATTAACATACAGGCAGTACAGATGTACAGATCACGCCACATTCACTCTCCTTCATCATTGACTGCTCCATCAACATACAGGCGGTACAGATGTACAGATCACGCCACATTCACTCTCCTTCATCATTGACTGCTCCATCAACATACAGGCGTACAGATGTACAGATCACGCCACATTCACACTCCTTCATCATGTCTGTTCAAGCCTGGAATAAGAAAAACCTGTCTCTTTTGTACGAAGTCTTTCCACGGATTTTTCTTCAGCTATCCCATACAGCCACATCAAATGGCATTAACACCGCAAAATGAAAAAGAAATAATGATAACAGAATGAAGTAAAGTAAAATAAAATAAATGAATAGCAGGATTCCTTTGGGGATTATTAACTTTCTCATTCAACGGACTTAGTATGTCCGATTTCAAGCTGCAGCCTCAGCCCTCATTACAATTTGAACTGGTGCACCCATGGTTCTGTTCTGTCTCCTGTTTTATTCACTCTGTACACAGACGACCGTAAAGGATGTCAGTCAACTCTTTTAATCAAATACTTCGATGACACAACAATGCAAGATCTCTCAGATTATTTTTGAATGAAATCTTGAGATGCATTGATTGGTGCCATCACGATTACCCTGACTTCAATGTGGAAAAGACAAGAAAGAGGATTATTGATTTCGAGAAAAAAAGTCTCTCTCTGTCTCTCTCTCTGTCTCTCTCTCTCTCTCTCTCTCTCTCTCTCTCTCTCTCTCTCTCTCTCTCACACACACACACACACACACACACACACACACACTCTCTCTCTGTCCTGTCTGTCTGTCTGTCTGTCTGTCTCTCTCTCTCTCTCTCTCTCTCTCTCCCTCTCTCTCTCTTAAACAAAGGTGTTGAAGCAGAACGTGACGACGTTTGTGAATATTTAGGAAGAGTTTTAAACAACATGTAGACTTTCAAACCACACCATGACTATATCAACGGAAAATAGCAGATCGTCCTGTGTTCGAAAGCTTCGATCTTTTAATGTCAGTATTGATATTCTCAAATAATTCCACCGCTCTTTCTTAGAACCTAATAAGACTTCTTTGCATTCATGTGTTGGTACTGTGGTTTGAATGTGATTTAAGAATGTTCTGGACAAACTATCACATGTAGGAGGAATGATATCGTTGGTGAAAGACAGAAGAGCCTTGAAAAGTTGTACAAGTGTCGTACGACATATAAAGCTAGGAAGATCTCATACAGTGAAAATCATATTTTAGCTATTCTGTTTGAATCTCTACCTTCAGGAAGTCAATATCAGACAACAAAATGGATCCAACTGCCATATTGCGCCGAATATGACAAGGTAAGTGGTTTCTCGTTCTTCGTTTTCATTGTTCTAAATGTTACTTGTTGTTGCCAGAAGAAGACCCAAAAGGTCGAAATGCATTGTGTTTTGTCCTGTAATCTGTTTTTTTCTGCGCCTTTGGCGGCAACTGACCCCTTTTCTTTCTAAATTTTGGACAAAAAGATAAGATTCACTCTAAACTGAATTCATTTTCTGAAATGCACCTGTTGTCATAGATGATCATTTGTAGGATGAGGCGATAGACAGAGAGGGGGGGGGGGGGGGGGGGGGGGGGGAGAAGAGGAGGTGGAGGAAGCGTGCGTCCATGTGCACACTTTCATGTATCTGCGAGCGCACTGTTCTGCATTGTTTGAATGCGAGACGGGAGGTGTGTGTGTGTGTGTGTGTGTGTGTGTGTGTGTGGTGTGTGTGTGTGTGTGTGTGTGTGTGTGTTGTATGTGTGTGTGTGTGTGTGTGTGTGTGTGTGTGTGTGTGTGAATGGGGCAGGGGAGGTGGGGGAGAAGAGGGGAGCACTGTGTGTGCTGGGTGACAGTTACCATGATAGGCAATGTATGCGCTGTTCTTACACTTGCACACCTGTCTGCTTTTCATGTACATTATGTACATTTTGCATGCGGGTTGGTGCTGCACCACGTCCGTCTTTCTCTTTCAATAAGACGGGCGAATGTCGGCACATAGACCACGACTGTCTTTGGCACACACACAAAGACACAAAGGCACAGAAAACACAAAAAGGCACAGAAAACACACAAAGACACAGAAATATGGCAGTTCACAGAAGATATATTGAAACTGCAAACACACCACTGCACCAATGTCTGAAAGACGGGGATTTCGCATAAGACATCGTTACGACTAAAGCGGAAGACCGGATGTTTTGTTAATAAGCCGTCCTCAGGACTAAAGCGGAAAAGGCATTGTAGCAGCTGTTACCAAATGAAATACATTCGCCAAGAGTTGTTGAACGAGGAGGGGTAAGAGCATAGGTAGCTGCACAGCTTAGTCTTCACATTGGCTCCAATAAAGGTGAGCGGATGACGTCAGGGGAGGGAGGGGGGGGGGGAGAGGGGTAGTGAATGTCAGGTCGTCATGAGGCAACCCACCAGAGGAGACACTGCCCTGAATCTAAGCCACTTCGGTAATGCACAGTGCCGCCTGTTCAGATCCAACATACGCAGGCCACCACGTACTGAGCCCCCTACAGACGACAATCATTGCTTTGACGCGCACAGCTAGCGTGAGTGAGCTGTCCCTCTGGAAGGTGCTACCACGTCCGTCCAGTGACAGCCCCCATGAACTTGCTGATACCGGTGGCCCCGAAACTAACTTCACAAACAGCATAGATATTGAAGGGAAATAGGAACTGAGGTTACAATGAATGCTTGGAATTAAGAGTCACAGAATTTGAGACATTTTTTTTTTTAATACTGACCAATAAGGGATAATGGCAATGATGCTATGGAGTACCATTCTGGTTTGACAAAGCATGACAGACCCATACTCAAAACTCGCTTTTATTCTATATCCCAGCGTAAACCAGGCCCGAGAGATACACAAATTGCTGCAGTGTTGGTCAGGAAAGTTCAGGAACACTCTCAAAGACTTATCAGTTAAGTAGATAATCTCGACTGTGTGGTCCAAAACTTCCCTGCTGAGGCAGCAACGATTTCAACTCTGAGTAGGAACCAGTGGGGGCTGAAAAATACCAACAAATAAATGGCACTGATGGGAATTGAACCCACTCAAGGGGGGGGGGGGGGGGGGGTCCGGAATATCTCAGTTGGCAGAGCGCCGGACTCGTGATCCTGGGGTTGCGGGTTCGAATTTCGGTACAGGGGAATTTTTCCCTCAGAGTTAACATTGGTTCGGACTCCATTCCCCATACAGTCCTTCAAATGAGACTATAAACCGAGGTTCCGTGTGTGAACGCACACATAACATCTTGCACACACGTAAAGTCCCATCACCAACTTTCGAAGAGAAGGCCAGTTTGGCCGTTGGTATGGATGACACGTTACACATAGCATGCACCTTCCCCAAAGATGGAGTATGCTGCCTTAATGGCGGGATAAAAAACGGTCATACACACAAAACTCCACGCCTGTCTATACAGGCAGCGTCCGCAGGAGTATCAGCCTGCGTACGCAGAAAGAAAGAAAGAAGCCACTCAGGAACTAACTGGTCCATGCAAATTCTTAGAATTCAAAACTAAGTAAGTCTTCTGCTGTTGCCTGTCGCCAAATATTTTTGATGGAATTGTACATATCTGCCTACCCCTGTCCTTCCCTGTGCCTGTCATCCCTCTGTTGCATGTACGTATCACACGTGGGTTAAAATAGTCAAACTGTCTGACTTGGTTATGTCAATGTGAGATAACTAAAAAAAAAAACATTGTTGTAAAGATACTGAGCATAATCTCTTCGTCTTACCTCTGATCAGATGTGTCAAACATTGTGAATGGGATGAAAAGGTGCTGTAATGGTTGATTCTTCTGCGTTCTGTAGAATGAATAATTTATGTTGCCAACATTGTGAAGACAACTGTTTAGTATGTTTGTTGTTGTTCTGTGTGTTCCAACGGTTACAACACACACACACACACACACACACACACACACACACACACCACACACACACCAGCGCGCGCACGCTCGCACACGCACGCACGCGCGCGTGCACACACACACACACACACACACACACACACACACACACACACACACACACACACACACATTCCTGTGTTCCTCATTCTCCAATGTGATTACAGTTTGCACACGTACAGTAAGTAGGACTACTGCTCACTGACAAAGAAAAGAATGGAAACGTCAGTTGCATACTGTGTTAGCAAAGCGGAGGTTCCTTGGTAAACTTACTGCGCAGATTTGGTTCAACCCATGCTTCAATCATCCATCGTCTTCGTTTTCACTGTCACTCTTAAACAGCCACCCAACTCTTTAACGGTTCTTCGAAATCGAGAGCTTAACAGAAGATATGCAAAAATGTTGATAGTGGAATTCAAACAGGATGCAAACCAGACAAAGTCGTGCACGACGATGGCTGTGTTGTGGTACTTTCTGTACACGTTGTACTCATGAAAAACGGCCGCAGCGACAGAAGAACAGATCTCAGGGAACACCAGAATGACGTAGACCACACACA
>CM065740.1:13779893-13794893 GCA_033310375.1 Conus canariensis | reverse complement strand
GTATGCAGACGTTCCTACAAACCCCCTAGCTCCAATTTCTGCAGTGAGGACTTTGACCTGATAGCCTCCTCTCCTCAGGCTGTTTGCCAGATCAGCATACTTTTCAGTCTTGTAGATTTGAGCTGCCTCCATTCTGTTCTCATATGGCACCGTGAGCTCGATCATGATCAGCTGCTTGGTTGACTGAGAGTGGACTACTATGTCTGGTCTCATGCCACTCTTGCTGATGATCTCTGGGTGACTCTTCCATTCTGGGAGGTCTGCAGTGCACTCCCAGTCATCTGCCCCATCCAGCAGACATACTACCAGCCGGTCTTTTGTCGCATTTGTGATATGTGTTATTCTACTGTACTTAATTTAAAAGAAAAACTAGGGAAAAAGGATGCAGATGTGTTTTGTCATAAAAATCAACATCACTCGTTTAAAATGGTACTAAAAATCAAAGTGTTATTCCCCCCTCATAATCCTACTCCTGTCTCATCCTTACTCCGTCCTTCCTTTTCAACAAACCGGGCGTCTTGATTGGGGGGGGGGGGGGGGGGGGGGAGGCGGATGGGGGGGGGGGGGGGGGTATATTGAAGAAAAGAGAAAGCAAGGGTCCCCGAAAGTTGGAACGAAAGAACACGAAGAAGATGAAATCTACTTATTCATTTCAAAGTACACAATAAAGATGAAATCTACTTATTCATTTCAAAGTACACAATGAAGATGAAATCTACTTATTCATTTCAAAGTACACAATGAAGATGAAATCTACTTATTCATTTCAAAGTACACAATGAAGATGAAATCTACTTATTCATTTCAAAGTACACAATGAAGATGAAATCTACTTATTCATTTCAAAGTACACAATAAAGATGAAATCTACTTATTCATTTCAGACAGACGTACATCGAGGCTTAAAGCAAGTCTGGTGATACGTCTGTTAGAATTTTGTGCAATTTTTACCACCTGTACCAAAGAGTCAGATGTTCTGCTCTCTGCACATATACCTTTCTTGAGCAACTCGGTAAGTTTCCAACATGCAGAGCTTGAAATCAGCCATTCACAAGAGACATCTTTATTGATGTAAATGTCAGTGAATCCTTTGTTATTATCATCCTTACAAAAATGAGTTGTTATGTTATGATGCTTTTCATTCTGTCGCTGTGCCGCTGTTCTCGTGTTTCCTGGTTGAATCAACAAAGAAGTTTAATCGGTTTACATCCATCTTTCCTTTGGATCGGCCACGTCCTTCATCGCCTGAAATATGTAAGATATGTCATTCACAGTATCCCATGCAGGCGTTAATGATGAAATATGTAAGATATGTCATTCACAGTATCCCATGCAGGCGTTAATGACGAAATATGTAAGATATGTCATTCACAGTATCACATGCAGGCGTTAATGATGAAATATGTAAGATATGTCATTCACAGTATCCCATGCAGGCGTTAATGATGAAATATGTAAGATATGTCATTCACAGTATCACATGCAAGCGTTAATGATGAAATATGTAAGATATGTCATTCACAGTATCACATGCAAGCGTTAATGATATAGCCTAAGCACTTGTCGACAAAAACAGTCACAGACCGCATACCCTTAATTTTGGTTTCTTCTCGTAAAAGAACATGTATTGAGAAAGGTAGAGACGCTCACTTTATTATTGAAAGAGTGACTTTCGAGTCAGATTCCCAGTGCTGCTTCTTGCGCAAAAATGCCTGGAGTTTTTGATGCTGGAATTTGATTTACATGAATCATTTCAAGAACTGGACTATGAATGGAACGCCGTGTTCTCAATATTAACAGTTTCAAAATAATGAATTCCAAACAAAGAAACTTGAACATGCTGTTTAGGTTCCTTTTCAAATGTATGTTTGGGAACATCTTTACACTAGTGATTCTTAACTCTGCCTGGTCTCTTTGACCCACATTGTGTGTTTAAGATCAGGTTATTGAGTGGAGTAAATATATGGTCGATTATTTCAGCCAAACTGTCACAGAAGTATGTTTTAAGTTGTCATTGACGTTCTTATTGTTATTAGAAAAGACGAGAAGATGATTTTTGGACAGATCTACGTCACATCCGGAAACTAGCTTCCGAACGATCGTGTGCTTTTGCAACTTGAAGAATCTCCTCATAGAACTTCCTGGTTGTCAAAAGGCAGAAACCTCATAGAACTTCCTGGTTGTCAAAAGGCAGAAACCTCATAGAACTTCCTGGTTGTCAAAAGGCAGAAACCTCATAGAACTTCCTGGTTGTCAAAAGGCAGAAACCTCATAGAACTTCCTGATTGTCAAAAGGCAGAAACCTCATAGAACTTCCTGGTTGTCAAAAGGCAGAAACCTCATAGAACTTCCTGGTTGTCAAAAGGCAGAAACCTCATAGAACTTCCTGGTTGTCAAAAGGCAGAAACCTCATAGAACTTCCTGGTTGTCAAAAGGCAGAAACCTCATAGAACTTCCTGATTGTCAAAAGGCAGAAACCTCATAGAACTTCCTGGTTGTCAAAAGGCAGAAACCTCATAGAACTTCCTGGTTGTCAAAAGGCAGAAACCTCATAGAACTTCCTGATTGTCAAAAGGCAGAAACCTCATAGAACTTCCTGGTTGTCAAAAGGCAGAAACCTCATAGAACTTCCTGGTTGTCAAAAGGCAGAAACCTGGGCTTTTGAGCACAAAATTCCTGACCGAGGCTGTCTCAGCACCATGTAAAACTCACTCACTCTCTTCCTTTCAGGTTAATACCCTGTCCAGTGAGCACCATGTAAAACTCACTCACTCTCTTCCTTTCAGGTTAATACCCTGTCCACCTTGCTATGCGGATATGGAGCCAATGGAGAAGGGTGTTGATGGTTCGTTAATAATGGAAGCGATTTAGGAGTCACCCCACAGTCCCCTGTTGTGATTGTCAAGAAGATAGACGGGGCGAACTGCACACATAAGGACCATCGGAAGTTCAGCGGACTGACAATTTTTAATCCACAACCCAATCAAACAGCGGAAGAAGTGCTCCAAACTCTGTGCAGAGATAAATAACGTCTCCAAATAAGTATTGGCAAATACCCATTCCAGAAAAGAAAGAAAGAAAAAACAGCGTTCCTGATCGTGAATTCAGGAGCTACACGGAAATCAGCACTGGAAACACTATGTTGATGGTCAGCCACGAGCCTTGCTCAGAATCAGTGTAACTATCCATGATAAGAACAGCCAGGAACTGTTCACGTACATTATCAACAAAAGGATCAAAACCAGATACTCCCATTTAAAAGCCACGAGCCTCAGCGCTGTCCAGACCAAACCCTACATGGAAGGATAATAAGGTCAGCATCAAACGCAAAAGCAGGTTCCTTTGTGCACTGGTGTTTTCAACCTTCCTGTATGCATGTCAGACATAAACTGTTATAGCGGATCTGTAGCACTTGTAGCTAAATGACTGTAGATGTTGTACTTAATGATTTCTGTTGCTCGTGCTGGTCCGTCCACCACACACAAACGCGTGCGCTAGCGTGCGCGCGCGCGCGCGCGCGCACACACACACACACACACACACACACACAACACACACACAGAGAGAGAGAGAGAGAGAGAGAGAGAGAGAGAGAGAGAGAGAGAGACTAAGACACACACAAGCGTTCAAAACCCTACAACGGGTTCTTCGATTTCAAATGCACATGTAATTATCGTTCACCGAAACCATGAAGCATAAATTCGCTTTGAAAACTAAAATCCTTCACCTAAGTGAAATTTGCATTTTTCAGTTTGTTGTACTTTTTATTTCGTAATTTTGTCTTCGAAATCAGCATTCAAAATATCCTGTTTCATTATTATTTTTAAAACAATTTCAGACAAGGAATCTTAGAGAGTTTGTTTTTAAACATATAAGAAGATTTATGGATTTACAAAAAAAAAAAAAAAAAAGAAAGACACCACTTTTCAGATCTGGCACTATGAACCCACTTTGGACGTGTGCAGACTCCCCCCCCCCCTCTCTCTCTCTCTCTCTCTCTCTCTTCTCTCTCTCCTCTCTCTCTCTCTCTCTCTCTCTCTCTCTCTCTCTCATGGTCTAAGGGAAAATACTCAGCACAAGCGTTTACATTAGTGGGGTACGCTCCCTTAGATGGTGAGTCATGAGGCATTCGTGAAGCTGGAGAATCGGAACGCCGACCGTTTCATCCACAAATGTTTACGCTAAAGAGTTGCGGCAGGCGGGGAGGGGGGGGGGGGGGGGGGGGGAATGGCTGTACACAATGAAGAAATGTTTCCTTTTTCATTTCTAGCCCTGTCTTTTTTTGTGATAAATCAAACGATTTTAATTAAATATAAAAAAAAAAAAAAAAGATGCGGATGTTAAAATTCATCGTTATTTTTCCATCTCTGTTACTTTTGTTTATACATGAAAATATGTGCCTCCTGTATGAGTCGCCCAGGTCTGTACACCTCTTTGTGACTGTTACCTGATTTGAAAAAAAAAACCACCAAAAAACGGTGTCACGTGTTGTGATCACACCATGCCCAACATCACACACGCCCTGGCGGATGAGAAAGACACCTGCCCAAAAGCACCAGCCACGGGTAATTCAAAACGAGTCTGTTCTCATTTGTTCTACAATTAATCCCCATCTTCAACATTGGCCGTGTTTTAAACTACGCAATACGTCAGTTTAAGCATGCTTACCCCTGATTTTCAGGGTGGACCTGTGTGATAATCATTCACCTCCCTGTTCCAAAGCCACTCCCCATTGGGTGGCCGCCTGTTGAGTCCTCTGCGGCATGATTTTGACGCATGCATAGGCACATTATTATTACTATTATTATTATGAATACTTATATAGCGCCTATCCTCGGCAAGAGACCAAGGTCTAAGCGCTTTACAATCCGCATTTTTATTTACACAAAGGGCTGTCTACCTGTCTACCTTCAGTCGTTTCCCGTGTCATCCAGTCAATATCGTTCACTCCATTTCCTTACTTCATTCTTTCCATTTCTCACGCAGGGTGTGTGCTGTGTGTAACGTGTCATCCATACCAACGGCCAAACTGGCCTCCTTTTCCGAAAGTTGGTGACGGGATTTTACGTGTGTGCAAGATGCTATGTGTGCGTTCACACATGGAACCTCGGTTTATAGTCTCATTCGAAGGACTGTTTGGGAAATGGAGTCAGAACCAATGTTAACTCCGTGGGAAAAATCCCCCCGTACAGAATCGGTCCGGCGGAGATTCGAACCCGCAACCCCAGGATCACCCAGATTACGAGTCCACTGAGCTATTCCGGCTCCCATCATACAATCACTGCAAGACATCTCACAATCACTGCAAGAACTGAAACTTATAAAACATCATGTTCTAGGTCTGTTACTGAGAGACTGAACTGAAACTTATAAAACATCATGTTCCAGTCTGTTACTGAGACTGAACTGAAACTTATAAAACATCATGTTCCAGTCTGTTACTGAGACTGAACTGAAACTTATAAAACATCATTCATGTTACCTACGTCTTTGTTATCTGAGAGACTGAACTGAAACTTATAAAACATCATGTTCCAGTCTGTTCTGAGACGAACTGAAATTTAAAACTGTTCAGTCTTACTGAGACTGAACTGAACTTATAAAACATCATGTTCCAGTCTGTTACTGAGACTGAACTGAAACTTATAAAACATCATGTTCCAGTCTGTTACTGAGACTGAACTGAAACTTATAAAACATCATGTTCCAGTCTGTTACTGAGACTGAACTGAAACTTATAAAACATCATGTTCCAGTCTGTTACTGAGACTGATGTCTGTTAACTTATAATCATTCATTGTTCCTCGTTACGGACTGCTTTTGTCTCTTTTTTTTTTTCTAAAATTTTTCATTGTTGTGAGGCCTAGATCGAACTATGCATTTAATGTTTTTTTTTTTTTAATATTTTCATGGCTGTGTGTGAGGCCTAGATCGAACTAGATTTAAAAAATATTTTTTTTGTAATTTCATGGGTGATACAATGATCTTGAAGGAAAAGAAACCGACACAAACATTGATAAACAAAAATGAAAACAGATCACAAACAATTGATATAAATAAATGAAATAAACGATACAGACACAAATATTGATATATATACATGAAATAAATGAGACAGACACAATATATATATATATATCGGAGCAATATATGTAGTATGTAATCTTGTGATAAGTATTAATGCGGTGACAGACACATAACATTAGTTCTGATATTATATTGAATAGTATAACGAGTAGTTTAACCATATATTATAATATCATACACTTCGAAGGTACATTTTAATGACGTGACAGAAAGCAAAATATGGATAAAATAAATTTGATACAGACTGAAAACATCATTTAGATAGTACAGCAAATGATACAAGGGGATTAACGATTACAGATCAACAAATATATTATTTAATAAAGAAATAAATATATTTACAATAATACATTATATTAAATATAATATGATACAGAGACACACAATATTATATAAATAAATGATACAGACAATAACAGATAACAAATGAATATGAATTGATTTAATATACAACATATAAAATGATATCGACCACACATATAAGAAAGCGGCACAATGATGGTTTAACATACGTGAGTTGTGCTCTGAAGCCTTCGTGTGTGTGTGTGTGTGTGTGTGTGTTTTGTGTAAAATAGTGTAATTAGGAGTAGTCGTATAATGCGTACGCTGAAAAGACAACCCATATGCCGCATGTCCTTTGGTGAATTACAAATAGTGAGCCGTTGAACATCATAGTGACTAAGACAGTCCGAACGCGTTTGGTGTGTTACATCGCGGAAAGATTAAGATGATTATTGACTTTTTAACTGCTTTTTTTCCCTCGTAAATTTAGGAAATGAAAGCTGAACGAATTATTTATTCTTGGATCGATGAATTTACATTACTGTTGAATAGCTGGTGTACATCCAGTCATTTTATCATATCCTTCTTCTACAGTTGACGATAAGCATTTCCGGCTGTGCAGATATTGTCATAAAATTGCAGATATTGTCATAAATTGCAGATATTGTCATAAAATTGCAGATATTGTCATAAATAATTGCAAGAATATTGTCATAAAATTGCAGATATTGTCATGAAAATTGCAGATATTGTCATAAAATTGCAGATATTGTCATAAAATTGCAGAATGCTATAATAGATATGCAGATATTGTCATAAAATTGCAGATATTGTCATAAAATTGCAGATATTGTCATAAAATTGCAGATATTGTCATAAAATTGCAGATATTGTCATAAAATTGCAGATATTGTCATAAAATTGCAGATATTGTCATAAAATTGCAGATATTGTCATAAAATTGCAGATATTGTCATAAAATTGCAGATATTGTCATAAAATTGCAAAACTGTAGGACAGTTTTGTCAAGTTTCTATCGCCACAACTACATTATGAACTGTAGCCACAACTAATGAACTGTAGCCACAATACATTATGAACTGTAGCCACAACTACATTATGAACTGTAGCCAACTACATTATGAACTGTAGCACAATACTTGAACTAGCCACATATATGAACTGTAGCCATAGGACAGTTCGTGTTACCAGGGAAAGGGAAGCTAAGCTAGATCGCTTGACGTAAACAGTCTGCCTATCAGCGTTGTAGAAATTCAAAAGAGAGTACCAGTCGCGATTCCAATGGCTGGTTTAGTAGCATTTTCCCCATCTTGTTTGCTTTCTTCTTTCTTTCTTTCTTTTTTCATTTTCTTTCTTTTTCTTTTCTTTTCTTAATCTGTGTTCATTCTTTGATGGATGGGTAATGAGATAGTGAAGTTCAGCAGACATCTGTGAAAGGGGCAACACTCTGTCCACAGATCCTCTACCTCCATCTCCTTCCACGGTGACGTTTCACACATCACCACAGTCTGAACTGGGTGACGTTGCTGGTGTTGTTAACGATGGGGGTGGGGGTGAGGGAAGGAGGGGAGGGGGCGGGGCTCTTATTCCAGTCTAAAAGGGTCGAGGAAGGAGCGGATACTGACAGTGATGCCAGACGTCTGCGAGTATGTGTACAGGTATTTAGTAAGTCTGCCTTTTTGACCAGCTTCCGTGGTGTAGCGGTTGGTGTTGGGACTAGGAGGTCTTGGGTTCGATTGCCGTCAGAGGCATTAATTTGTGGGCTGTTTTGGCATCGGCCGTCAGAGGCATTAACTTGTGGGCTGTTTTGCCATCGGCCGTCAGAGCATAATTTGTGGCTGTTTTGGCATCGCCGTCAGAGGCATTAATTTGTGGGCTGTTTTGCCATCGGCCGTCAGAGGCATTAATTTGTGGGCTGTTTTGGCATCGCCGTCAGAGCATTAATTTGTGGCTGTTTGCCATCGGCCGTCAGAGGCATTAATTTGTGGGCTGTTTTGGCATCGGCCGTCAGAGGCATTAATTTGTGGGCTGTTTTGCCATCGGCCGTCAGAGGCATTAATTTGTGGCTGTTTGGCATCGGCGTCAGAGCATTAATTTGTGGGCTGTTTTGCATCGGCCGTCAGAGGCATTAATTTGTGGCTGTTTTGACATCGGCCGTCAGAGGCATTAATTTGTGGGCTGTTTTGGCATCGGCCGTCAGAGGCATTAACTTGTGGGCTGTTTTGCCATCGGCCGTCAGAGGCATTAATTTGTGGGCTGTTTTGGCATCGGCCGTCAGAGGCATTAATTTGTGGGCTGTTTTGACATCGGCCGTCAGAGGCATTAATTTGTGGGCTGTTTTGACATCGGCCGTCAGAGGCATTAATTTGTGGGCTGTTTTGCCATCGGACGTCAGAGGCATTAATTTGTGGGCTGTTTTGGCATCGGCCGTCAGAGGCATTAATTTGTGGGCTGTTTTGGCATCGGCCCTCAGAGGCATTAATTTGTGGGCTGTTTTGACATCGGCCGTCAGAGACATTAATTTGTGGGCTGTTTTGACATCGGCCGGCTCGCAACCAAAGGTGAGCGTACTGTGTGCTCAACTAGGCAAGTTGGAGTCGTGCAGTGGAGTTTAAATCCTTCTGACAGTGTTGCTCAAATGTCCTGACCAGCACTGCAGGTGTCTGCCTCTAAATGTCCTGACCAGCACTGCAGGTGTCTGCCTCTAAATGTCCTGACCAGCACTACAGGTGTCTGCCTCTAAATGTCCTGACCAGCACTACAGGTGTCTGCCTCTAAATGTCCTGACCAGCACTACAGGTGTCTGCCTCTCTCGGATGTTGCTGACGCCAGGATACATCAGGAAAGGAAGGTGTAGTATATAGCCCTGTCATGACTCTGACGACACTGGTCGTTCATGGCATCTTTATCACAAAACTGACAAACTGGACAAGTCTGGAGTTATCTACCAAATAGACTGTCGTGACTGTGAAGAGAACTATGTCGGACAAACTGAGAGAAACCTTCGAAAACGCTCGACAGAACACAAAAAGGAATCATCACCAGTAGGCGCCCACCTACACGGCCAGCAACATCAGTTCGATTATGACAACATCAGCGTTCTCGACCGTGACAATAGATGGTTTCAGCGTGGGGTGAAGGAGGCTATCCATATTGCCGCCAACAACCCCACACTCAACCGGGACCAGGGCAGACACACCTTGCCATCGGTGTACAACACCCTCATTGTTCAGTCACATGACCAGGGTTCGACCCGTGGTCGTGTGCACTGAACTCCAGTTCACCCAGTAGCAACACCACCGCTGAAGAAGACGGACGGAGGTCTGTCGAAAGCTCCAAGTAAGTGCTATTCCCAGCTGAGTGAACTGTCTAAATCCGGTAGTCGTTATCTTTATCATTGTCTTACTTGCTGATCATCATTTGGAAAAAAAAAAAAAGAAATCAAGTTGTGTGGCCCTTTGTGTCCTTCTCTCGGTTTTCCTGATTTTCATTACCTCTCTACGTCCATACCCTGGCGTTTTTTGTTTCTTTAAAAGCTGTCAGTAACGACATGTTCATGGGAATTGTCTTAGATATGGTGGAACGCTTGCTCACGCTGACTCCAAATCTAGGTAGTCATTTTCTGTAAGGGGGCTTCATACGTGATGTTCTGCGAACGCTGGATTGAAACAATCACCACTGAACACTACCACAGTGACTCTGGCAGCACAGTGCCGTCTGAACACTACCACAGTGACTCTGGCAGCGCAGTCACTGAACACTACCACAGTGACTGCCAGTGCAGTGCCGTCTGAACACTGCCACAGTGACTCTGGCAGCACAGTGCCATCTGAACACTACCACAGTGACTATGGCAGCGCAGTGCCGTCTGAACACTACCACAGTGACTCTGACAGTGTAGTGCCGTCTGAACACTACCACAGTGAATCTGACAGTGTAGTGCCATCTGAACACTACCACAGTGACTCTGGCAGCGCAGTGCCTCTGAACACTACCACAGTGACTCTGACAGTGTAGTGCCGTCTGAACACTATCAGTGACTTGGCAGTGCAGTGCCGTCTGAACACTATCACAGTGACTGTGGCAGTGCAGTGCCGTCTGAACACTACCACAGTGACTGTGGCAGCGCAGTTCCATCTGAACACTACCACAGTGACTGTGGCAATGCAGTGCCGTCTGAACACTACCACAGTGACTCTGGCAGTGCAGTGCCTCTGAACACTACCACAGTGACTCTGGCAGCGCAGTGCGTCTGAACACTACCACAGTGACTCTGGCAGGCAGTGCCATCTGAACACTACCACAGTGACTCTGGCGTGCAGTGCCTCTGAACACTACCACAGTGACTGTGGCAGTGCAGTGCCGTCTTAACACTACCACAGTGACTCTGGCAGCACAGTGCAATCTGAACACTACCACAGTGACTCTGGCAGTGCAGTGCCGTCTGAACACTACCACAGTGACTGTGGCAGTGCAGTGCCGTCTGAACACTACCACAGTGACTCTGGCAGTGCAGTGCCGTCTGAACACTACCACAGTGACTGTGGCAATGCAGTGCCATCTGAACACTATCACAGTGACTCTGACAGTGCAGTGCCATCTGAACACTACCACAGTGACTGTGGCAATGCAGTGCCATCTGAATACTACCACAGTGACCATGGCATGCAGTGCCATCTGAATACTACCACAGTGACTGTGGCAATGCGGTGCCGTCTGAACACTACCACAGTGACTCTGGCAGCGCAGTGCCGTCTGAACACTACCACAGTGACTCTGGCAGTGCAGTGCCGTTTGAACACTACAGTGACTCTGGCAAGCGCAGTAACTGAACATTACCGCAGTGACTCTGGCAGTACAGTAACTGAACACTACCACAGTGACTCTGGCATCGCAGTAACTGAACACTACCACAGTGACTCTGGCAGTGTGGTGCCGTCTGAACACTATCACAGTGATCTGTTAGCTTAGTGCTGTCTGAACACTACCACTGTGACTCTGGCAGTGCAGTCCGTCTGAACACTACCACAGTGACTCTGGCAGTGCAGTGCCGTCTGAACACTACCACAGTGACTCTGGCAGTGCAGTGCTGTCTGAACACTACCACAGTGACTCTGGCAGTGCAGTGCCGTCTGGACACTGTCACAGTGATTCTGGCAGTGCAGTGCAGTCTGAACACTACCACAGTGACTCTGGCAGTGCAGTGCAGTCTGAACACTATCACAGTGACTGTGGCAGTGCAGTGCCGTCCTGAACACTACCAACAGTGACTCTGGCAGTGCAGTGCAGTCTGAACACTACCACAGTGACTCTGGCAGCGCAGTGCCCATCTGAACGCTACCACAGTGACTCTGGCAGCGCAGTGCCATCTGAACACTACCACAGTGACTCTGGCAGCGCAGTGCCATCTGAACACCATCAGTGACTCTGGCAGCGCAGTAACTGAACATTACCACAGGGACTCTGGCAGCACAGTAACTGAACACTACCACAGTGACTCCGGCAGCGCAGTAACTGAACACTACCACAGTGACTCTGGCAGTGCAGTGCCATCTGAACACTATCACAGTGACTCTAGCAGTGCAGTAACTGAACACTACCACAGTGACTCTGGCAGCGCAGTGCCGTCTGAACACTATCACAGTGACTCTGGCAGTGCAGTAACTGAACACTACCACAGTGACTGCCAGCGCAGTGCCGTCTGAACACTATCACAGTGACTCTGGCAGTGCAGTGCCGTCTGAACACTATCACAGTGACTCTGGCAGTGCAGTGCAGTCTGAACACTATGACAGTGACTGTGGCAGCGCAGTTCCGTCTGAGCACTATGAATGTGACTGTGGCAATGCAGTGCCGTCTGAACCCTACCACAGTGACTCTGGAAGTGCAGTGCAGTCTGAACACTATCACAGTGACTGTGGCAGTGCAGTGCAGTCTGAACACTATCACAGTGACTCTAGCAGTGCAGTAACTGAACACTACCACAGTGACTCTGGCAGTGCAGTGCAGTCTGAACACTACCACAGTGACTCTGGCAGCGCTGTGCCGTCTGAACACTACCACAGTGACTCTGGCAGCGCAGTGCCATCTGAACGCTACCACAGTGACTCTGGCAGCGCAGTGCCGTCTGAACACTACCACAGTGACTCTGGCAGCGCAGTACCATCTGAACACCATCAGTGACTCTGGCAGCGCATTAACTGAACATTACCACAGGGACTCTGGCAGCACAGTAACTGAACACTACCACAGTGACTCCGGCAGCGCAGTAACTGAACACTACCACAGTGACTCTGGCAGTGCAGTGCCATCTGAACACTATCACAGTGACTCTAGCAGTGCAGTAACTGAACACTACCACAGTGACTCTGGCAGCGCAGTGCCGTCTGAACACTATCACAGTGACTCTGGCAGTGCAGTAACTGAACACTACCACAGTGACTGCCAGCGCAGTGCCGTCTGAACACTATCACAGTGACTCTGGCAGTGCAGTGCCGTCTGAACACTAACACAGTGACTCTGGCTGTGCAGTGCCGTCTGAACACTATGACAGTGACTGTGGCAGCGCAGTTCCGTCTGAGCACTATGAATGTGACTGTGGCAATGCAGTGCAGTCTGAACACTACCACAGTGACTCTGGAAGTGCAGTGCAGTCTGAACACTATCACAGTGACTGTGGCAGTGCAGTGCAGTCTGAACACTATCACAGTGACTCTGGCAGTGCAGTAACTGAACACTACCACAGTGACTCTGGCAGTGCAGTGCAGTCTGAACACTACCACAGTGACTCTGGCAGCGCAGTGCCGTCTGAACACTACCACAGTGACTGTGGCAGTGCAGTGCTGTCTGAACACTATCACAGTGACTGTGGCAGTGCAGTGCTGTCTGAATACTACCACAGTGACTCTGGCAGTGCAGTGCCGTCTGAACACTACCACAGTGACTCTGGCAGCGCAGTGCCGTCTGAACACTACCACAGTGACTCTGGCAGTGCAGTGCAGTCTGAACACTATCACAGTGACTCTGGCAGAGCAGTGCAGTCTGAACACTATCACAGTGACTCTGGCAGTGCAGTAACTGAACACTACCACAGTGACTCTGGCAGCGCAGTGCCGTCTGAACACTATCACAGTGACTCTGGCAGCGCAGTAACTGAACACTACCACAGTGACTCTGGCAGTGCAGTAACTGAACACTACCACAATGACTCTGGCAGCGTAGTGCCGTCTGAACACTACCACAGTGACTCTGGCAGCGCAGTGCAGTCTGAACACTATCACAGTGACTCTGGCAGCGCAGTAACTGAACACTACCACAGTGACTCTGGCAGCGCAGTAACTGAACACTACCACAGTGACTCTGGCAGCGTAGTGCCGTCTGGACACTACCACAATGACTCTGGCAGCGCAGTGCAGTCTGAACACTATCACAGTGACTCTGGCAGCGCAGTAACTGAACACTACCACAGTGACTCTGGCAGCGCAGTAACTGAACACTACCACAGTGACTCTGGCAGCGCAGTGCCGTCTGAACACTACCACAATGACTCTGGCAGCGCAGTGCCGTCTGAACACTACCACAATGACTCTGGCAGCGCAGTGCCGTCTGAACACTACCACAATGACTCTGGCAGCGTAGTGCCGTCTGGACACTACCACAATGACTCTGGCAGCGCAGTGCCGTCTGAACACTACCACAATGACTCTGGCAGCGCAGTGCCGTCTGAACACTACCACAGTGACTCTTGCAGCGCAGTGCCGTCTGAACACTACCACAATGACTCTGGCAGCGCAGTGCCGTCTGAACACTACCACAATGACTCTGGCAGCGCAGTGCCGTCTCTGGTGGGGTGCCTTGTAACGACTTAGTATTATAATCTTGCTCCCTGTCGACCGCCGGTCGCTGGATTTGCGACGACAAACGTGGCTATAAGGGAAGGGGGTGGGGGGGGGGGGGAGGGGGGGTTGTGGAGAGAGCGAGGGGAACGCGAGAAGGAGGGGAGGGGTGGGGGGGGGGGGGGGGTCGAAGATGAGACGGCAGAAAAAGAGAAAAACAATGGCGGATCAAGTCCAAATACGAGAAAATGACGACCAATCCTGAGCAAAATAAGAATGGACCGTGTCGTAGTGTCCTAACTCCGTAGCCGCCAGAAGACCAACATTATCATTTCAGTGAAATGTCTTCATGAAGATCCTGACATCGTCTCCTCCCTCTACACCTTCACCCCCCCCCCCCACCCCTCCCTCCTTCCTCTCCCCCCTTCTCCCCGCCTCCTAGCTTGTCCTCATTCCCCTTCTTCTTCTTCCTTCCGTCTTCATTCTTTTCTTCCTCTTTTCCCGTCTCGTTTCTTTGTCCCTTCTCTTTCCTTCTTCCCTTTCTCTTTTCTTCTCCCCCTTCTCTTTTTTTTTCTATCCCCCTTCTCTTTCCTTCTTCCCTTCTCTCTCCTTCATCCCTTCTCTTTCCTTCTCCCCTTCTCTCTCCTTCATCCCCTTCTCTTTTCTTCTATCTCTTTCCTTCTTCCCCTTCTCTTTCCTTCTCCCCTTCTCTTTCCTTCTCCCCTTCTCTCTCCTTCATCCCCTTCTCTTTCCTTCTTCCCCTTCTCTTTCCTTC
>CM065740.1:13759893-13774893 GCA_033310375.1 Conus canariensis | reverse complement strand
GGGTAGTCTGCTGCTGGAGGAGTGAATGCGGAATTGCGGGTGGCAGGATGGTAAGAAGTGAATACAAATGGCCACGAGGCAGAGGAAGAAGGCGGGGGAGGTTAGAGGGAGGGTGGATGGACGGAAAAGACATGCTATCAACGTACTGGACTGACAGAATAGAATGTCAGGCAGGGAATGCTGACATCGGCGTGGCTAGCCACGTTGGTGTTGTTGTTGTTGTTCAACAAAAGCACTCAAATGAGTTCTTATCCCATTTATTGTTAGAAATGATATACAAACAACACGAACATCGAGTCTCTCTCTCTCTCTCTCTCTCTCTCTCTCTCTCTCTCTCTCTCTTGACTGTACAAGCACAAAATTGAACCTGGTCTGATAAATTATATCAACAGTCCAACACACCCGCACAATTGGAGTTCATTTTCGCCGATCTTACTATCATCGTTAGGAAGACACTACTTAATTGTTCAGCATTTTCTATTGTTTGGTCAATCAGTGGGAGACTGCATCTCTTAGGAGATCCAATTAAAGGTTGTTCTGCGCTAATCTGCACAATTCTTAGCTGCTGACAATGCTTGGGTTCTTGAACAGCAGAGCTGACCACTCAGACTGTTCCATTTTTTTTTTTTATCTCCCTTGCATCCTTGAATGGATCCACAAGCATAGGCTCAAAGATTGTCCCCTATATTTCATACTGTTTGCATAATGTTTTTAGTTTTTCAGCAACTTTTTTCCCCTCCACACTTTCGTTTTGTTTAATTCTACTACCCTTCGCTGGCTGCTTTGGGGGTGCTATTGGATTCTTTTTTTAACCCTTGGTGGCGAGAACACCATAGAATTATGGACTGTGGTGTGTCTATATTCGACGCCAAAAAAGTTATGTGTAACCTAGTTGTGTCTCCTTGATGAGTCCGATCAGCGGACAAGACCAAGGAACAGATAACGTAAGTAGATCTGTCTTTGATAGGGATTGTGGATGGTATTCTTTGCCGCTAGTGAAAGGATTTCATAATTATGATATGTTTTATGTTCGCGCTATCCTCAGTTTCACCCCACTTTTTTAATTTTTTAATTTTTTTGAATTGTTATTTGAAGTCATCGCCAAGTCATTACAATAATGACGGAAAAATTGTCGGCCTACACTTGTTTTCCCCCCACTGTTTAGTCTTTAGGAAGATTCAGTCTTAACACACATTGATCCAAAAATGTCTCGAAACTGAGCATCACTGTAACCGTTGTGTGTGTTTAATCACAATGCGATCACCAGATATAACTGAGAAAAATTACAGAATTGTGTACACAAACTATTTAACGCCCCATCCATGCTGTTTTCTCTATCTGGATGTGATCTTCTGAGTGCTAAAAAGAAATAAACCTTATACCCTGTGTACACTACATACATCCATTTTTTTTTAAACCGGCATATTACAGTTTCTTGGGTATTCTGAATGTGTCGTCGGTCCTCTTAATTTCCAGGTACACATTGCCTCCCTTTCATACACACAGAGACGAAGCTTTCCCTTACTAGGACATTTGAACTACGGTAGAGCGTTCCCTTACTAGGACATTTGAACCACGGTAGAGACCTAAATGTCCAGGTGGACATGGTGTCAGACTATTATTCCAAGGTATGGGATTCGATTCCCGCTCCAAACAACCAGGTGTGAATGATATAACCTCTTCGGAGTTAACATCTGTGTCAACGCCAGTCCTCTCCATAGCCTTCGGTTGAGAATAAAGTTCAAGGCACTAAAGAATTTCTGCGCATGCGTTCACGTACGACAGGGCACTTGGTTTGCATGAACTGCCTACGTAGAAATTCTTTCAAGCACCTCGAATCCTGTTCCGCCGTCCAGAGAAGAGTGGGCCGTCGTGTGCCAGTGGGATAGATGACACGAACAAAACAAAACAAAAAAAACATGCACACTGCTGTCCTGCTTAGGTATCATCATTCCCGATGATGGAGTATGGCAACCTTTATGGTGGGATTACCAGTGGTCGCATATGCTAAAATCTCACCCATGATGAAGCTTGGAATTCTGAGGAACAGAAAGAAAGAAGAAAAGAAAGAAAATAACAGATTCTGGATTATCAGATATCCGGAACGAGTCTGTGATCTACCAACAGACCACATTTCATGTATACAGACGTAGCAGGTATATGGTAAGACCTGCTGTTTTTGTCCCTACCGTGCTGTCCGCCACCTTTACCCCTCCTCTTCCTTCTCTGTCTGTCTCTCTCTCTCTCTCTCTCTCTCTCTCTCTCTCTGACACCACACACACACACACACCACACACACACACATGAACTCACACACACACACACACACACACACACACACACACACACACACACACACACACACATTTCTTCTCTCTCTCTCCTCTCTCTCTCTTGGACTGTTCTGACCAGCGATAAACAGCTCACCCGTGGCGCACACAGAAACCTGCACTGATGAAAGGAGACTATCAAAACGGCAGGGGCTGTGCCCCCCCCTGCCCCCCCCCCCCCCCCCCCCCCCCCCCCCTTTTTTTTTTTTTTTTAGAGTTTTTTTTTTTTTCTTAAGAGGAGTTGTGTTAACCTGATGGTCATAAACATTTGAAGAGATGCTTGGGAAGTTTGTAGACTGCAGTAAAGACAGCTGCCTGCGAGCTTGCCTGAACCGTTGGAAGGTCTTACTGTACAGTTAACCTAGTATCGCTGCTACTTGTGTTTGAGAAGAGTCAGTTCTTGAAACAAGACACCGGGCTTTAATGCTTTTGGCACGAACACGCACGCGCGAGCGTGCGTACCCTCCCACCTCCACACACACACACACACATACCCCCCCCCCCCACCACACCACACCACACACACACACACACGCACGCACGCACACACTCGCGCTCGCACACACACACACACACACACCACACACACAGCCAGGCGCGCGCGCGCGCGCGCGCGCGCACACACACACACACACACACACACAACACACATGACAGAAACAGAGAGGCACCTGTAGACAGACGGACGAGCAATACAGAAGACCGAACCAAACAGACAGGGAGATAGTTATAAAAGTTTCACAAACACCGAAAAGATCAGGACGAATCATAAAACTGATATTTAGAGAGGATGCTGACAGAGTGAACTGTTTTCTTACTGAATTATTTCCCTTGGACGATGTCGTGAAACTCGGTTCATCGTGTTCATAGTGTTGGTGAGAAGCTGTGATTGTGTTACCCACAAGAAACACGTTAAGCCATGCATGAAGCTCTGACTGTGTTACCCACAAGAAACACGTTAAGCCATGCATGGAAATAAGCTGTCTACATTCATTTGACTGTAAAAACTCTGAAACATTCGGAAATAACAAACCACATCTTCCTCTTGTCTTCGTGAGAAAACTGAAATCTTAACCTAAGCTATAAGCCCATTGTCAAACGGGACGTTGAAATTCCAGTTTACCAGACAACTCCAAGTGCAGAATGTTCTCTCGTAATACATCTGATCTGCCGCTACTGCTAGACACACGGAAGAAGAAGAGGAGGATCAAGAAAAAAAAAAACAAAAACAGTTCAAGGCTTGGGTGATGCAGTTAGAGTGCTTGCGCGGACAAACTTAATTGTATGCAAGATAAACAAGCAGTAGAACTGCACTGCGACGCGATGTACATAAAGCAAGGAATAAAGTTCAGTAGAATGAAAAACGATGCAGGATGCCAGTAAGACAAGGACAACGGTGCAATAGTATTGGAAACAATGCAAGACGTCGGACATGAAACAGAAAAAGTTGGACAGAATGATTTATTGATGCAGGATAAAAGTAATGCAAGAAAAAAAAAACATGGAATAAGTTACTGATGTACGATTTAAGCTATCCAAGAGAACAAAAAGGTGGGGGCAAACTGGTACAAGGCAGAGAGAGAGAGAGAGAGAGAGAGAGGGGGGGGGGGGGGCGGGGTAGATGTCGCGGTATCAGTAATGCAAGATCAAATGCTGTTGAATGACAGAAAGAGAGGTAAGATATAAGTAATGCAATGAAAGATGTGACAAACAGATGTCAGTTATAAATGATACAAGAGAGATGAGGTTGAATAAAACGGCATACTGATACATTGTATAAGTTATGCAATAAAAAAACAAAACAAACGAATAACACTGGATAGCAAAATCATACACGATCAACGTAATGCACACAGGAAGTGACGTAAAGAAAACTAAGCGAACACGAGTTGTTCGAATAACAAAGAACGCGAGGACAAAGCAAAAAACAAACAAACAAACAAACAAAAAAAAAGCCAAAATAATGCATAGCGTTGCACGACAAAGATAATGCATAAAAAGACATGACCAGGACAACGTACTTTCAAGGACAAGGAAAGCAAAGGTTCACAAGGTAAGGTAAGGTAATGTTGCTTACAGCCCAGCCGACCGCAAAGGGCCATATCAGGAGCTGTCACCACGTTAAAATCAACGCACAAGTCATTAAAAAAAAAAAAAAAAAACACTTTCACACATCTCTATAAAATACATGTTCTCAAAACGTACCAGAAACTTCGTTAAAAAATCTTTCTTCCATAAAATCTTGGATCAGATGAAACATGTTAATCTCTTTCAGAAACTCAAAGATCACGTCAGGTGGAACATCTCTGAACATAGTTTTCATGGCGTCTGCTGTAAAATGTTTGTAGAAACATGCTGGAAAGTGAAAGTGGGAAAATACGACTACCGCCAGATGAAAGAAATAGGAGCGAGAAAAAATTGATACAAGGGCAAGATAATACGTCAAAGCAGTGTAATAAAAAGGTCATGCGAGGACACTTACATGCAGTCTGAAAATAGATGGGCCATGGATTAAAAAAAAAGAATGTGTGAAGTATTTACAATTGAGAACTAAGTGTAACAGCCACAAAGGTAAGGTGGCATTGCGAGTTTCTGCTTCGCTGCAGCCACAAAGGTAAGGTGGCATTGCGAGTTTCTGCTTCGCTGCAACTCCTCCTCCTCCTACACACACACACACACACACACACACACACACACACACACCACCTCTCTATCCAGTGTCAAGAAACTGGATCGTCCATCAACCCTACAAAAGCCCAGACATTAGTCTTCACTCTTAACAACAAGACAGCAGGATAAGTACCCTCACCAGTTTTCCTTCAATGGAATACCAATTGAATCAACTAACAACCTACGCTGTTTGGGTGTAGGCTTTGACAGAATGCTAACCTTTAGAAAGCATGTTGAGAATAGTGTTCTTAAGTGCAAAAAAGGCCTATCTGCCATGAAAGCAATGGCAGCTAAAGGCATTGAACAGCGCCATCTCTACCGATTGTATCACGCACTTGTACTGTGTGATTGATTATGGATTAGCGCTTACAACACTGTCCAACAGCAACCTTCTCAAATAAGAAAGAATTCAAAATGAAGCAATGAGACTGATCCTGGGAACCGCGAAGGACACACCAGTTGAAATTATGCGATACCTGCTCGCCCTTCCTTCAATGCAGACCAGACACAATCTAGAACAGGCGAAGGCATAGTTCAGAGCCCTTGAAAATCCCTTTAACCCACTTGATGCAGCGGTCAAGGAAACAAAGGGCACTCGGCTAGGGCGTGGAAAATCATGGATGGGACAGGCAGAAGACAGTATACAGCTTGTGCGCCAGTTAGCAGAACTCAAAAGAAACCAAGGAATGGGAAAAGTATCCAGACCACTTGAAACACCTCTACCAAATTGTCATCGCTGCAGAACTTGGAAGACATTGTCAGGAATGGCCAGAAGGCAAAACCAACGCAGAAATTCAGATGCAGGTAGAAGACCTTTGCACAAAAGATGATTATTGTAATATACACTGACGGTTCTGTCACCAAAGGTAAGTCTGGCTGGGGATACACAGTGAAGCAAAATGACTGAACTATCCAGGAAGACAATGGTGCGCACAGTTTAACAACTTCAAATATAACAATGGAGGTAGAGGCAGTGACACAAGCACTCCACTGGCTTTCATCTACAAGCCAGTTTCAAACTCAGCAAGCCATGGAGAGAGCAGACACACTGGCTGGCAAGGCAACAATAAGAACTGGATTACAGCTTGGCCAATCTGATGTGATAAGAAATCTGAACATACACACACACACACACACACACACACACACACACACACACACACACACACACATAAGCAAGCAAGCAAGCGCATGCACGCACACACACGCAAACACGCACACATACACAGATTACATCCCAACGTGTATATATTGTACATAATTTTGTACTCTTTTCAAATGAGTTACTTGATAAATTTTTCACTCCCGATCTCTGCAGTCTTCTCCAACTTCGTCGAGGTATGTTTCCATTTTTTTCATCATCAAAATCATCATCACTATAATCATCATCATCACAATCAATCGACGTTTGCAATGTGTGATGCGAGTGTCTGCTTTGTGTGCGTTCGTGTCTGTGTGAGTGTGTGTTTGCGTGTATGCATGCTTGTGAGTTTGTGTCCTTGCTTTGGATTTTGATGCCTTTTTCTCATGTATGATTGTTATATATTGTGTGATTTGATGTCTGTTGTGATATTGTAAACGCCTAGGGCATTCAATTGATTAGGCGTCATAAATGTTCATAATAATCATCATATCATATCATCATCATCATCATCATCATCATTATCACCATTATCATCATCATCATCATTCTTCTTCTTCATTCTCTTCTTTATCTTCTTCTTCTTCTTCTGGTCTGACGGATGGCTTGATGTCAAAAGTTGTTGACTGCCTGTGCAATGTTCCATTCGAAAATAAAATGTTGACTTTGAAAAAAAAATTTTTTAAATAAAAAAAATTTAAAAAAAGAAATCTAAAGAATCACATAAGCAAACAAGAGCAAAGCCACTATACCACAGACCATCTTTCAGATCTGAACATCGAGAGAGGAAATGGCCGCACATCCAGACTTAACGGGAAGAGCAAGAAGGGGAGTAAGAGAGAGAGACAGACAGACAAACAGACAGACAGATGCACAGACATACAGACATATAGACACAGACATACAGACGAACAGAAAGACAGAGAGAGAGACAGAGACAGACAGACGGATAGACAGACAGACAGAGAGATAGACAGACGGACAGACAGAGACGTGCCAATGAAAGAGAGACGCACAGAAATAGAAAGAGAGATGTACACACAGACAGACAAATAAGACAGAGGGAAGAAAGGGAAGTCATTTATCAAATTTAGACCAAACAAGACAAGCACAGAGAGAGTATCATATCAGAAACGGTCAGGCTGCAGAAGTACACACACACAACACAAACACACCACACACACACAACATGCGCGCGCGCGCGCACACACACACACACACACACGCGCGCGTCGCGCGCGCGCATACACGTACACACACACACACACACACACACACACACACACACACACACACAGAAAGAGAGATAGAGAGGGAGGAAGAAAGAGGGAGGAAGAGAAGGATGGAAGAGAGAGAGAGAGAGAGGCGAAGAGCTAGAGACAGACAGACAGACAGACAAAAAAGAAAAAAAAAATGGCACAATTTGTGCTAGGAAGGAAAAAAAGACCCCGAGCTCTCAGTCAAGAAGAGCAAAACGAATATCTAAATCACGCATGCGCGGAAAGACAGCCGACGACGGCGCCGTCATAATCAGTTCACGCACGTCGTCTGATGAAAGCCGACCCTCGTGCTGGCCTCCCTCTGCCTGAGAGCCAAGCCACCTTTGATGTTCCGCTCTGCTGGTAACTAGTTGCCATGCCAGAGAAATCAGCCGAAAACGCTGCAGTAATCGCTTCAGTCAGTTGCGGCATCTGTGCTGTAAGCATGAGGAGTGAGAACGGTTATGACGCGTGTCTCTGGTTTTTTGTTCTTTTGTTTTTTCGTTTTCTTCTTTTTCTTTTTTTTCTTTTTACAAAAAAAAACTGATGTGCCTTCAAGGATGTAAAAAAAAGGGGGGAAAGGAGTGATGTAGAAGGTGGGGGGGGGGGGGGGGATGTGTGCAGAGTAGCAAATCAGGAGGTGGGGAGGGATTCATACAGAAGAGAGTGAGTGAGTGAGTGAGTGTAGTGTGTGTGTGTGTGTGTGTGTGTGTGTGTGTGTGTGCGCGCGCGTGTGTGTTAGAACTGGCAAAAACGTATTGTACTAATCTGATGGATGAAAATCCATGACCTTAACTATTTGTGGGAAAATCTGAAAGTCCAGTAAATGAATCCAAGACGTACATATCCAAACACATAAACCCTTCATAAGGATTAGAAAGGGATTAACAGGAATATTAAACTGACACAGCCTTGACTATGATTTGGAATGTTTTACTTTTGCCTGTCCTAGTTGTGGGCTTTGCTTGTTCTTTTATTTGCAGCCCAATTTCCTTACTACATCCACCTCCTCCTCCTGCTCTAAAGAACATTCTGAATTCAAATTATACACCTACCCACCCCACGTTCTCCCCAAATCATTGTGTATGGATTGATTAAAAATGGCGATATGGAGTTCTGAAACTATCCAGGTGTTGTCAGGAGCCTTTGAGTGGAACTCCTGTGCCCTGTCTTCTTATTCTATGGGTAATAGTGGAGGGGATGAGAAAAGATAGAAATCTTATTACATTCAACACATCTATGCAATGTTGTCAAGAGACTGGTGTGGATGACCTAGTAGCGAACGTTTTGTTTTCTTTGTTTCGACTCATTTTGTTTTGTTCTGATTTTCAGGACCAAGCTGTGGGTAACAGTGAAGCTTCTCAAGTCCAGTGAAAGTGATGCAGAAAATTGAAACTGTACGTAGTCAGATAAATGTGTTGACTCCAATTTGAATATGTCCTATGGGGTTCAAATATATAGGTGGAAAAGCCACACTCGGTCATTTCTAACCTCTGGTGGTGATTGTCACACATGATCCATTTTTGATCTGGTTTAGATCATTCTCCCCTCAAAAGTATGCTTTACATGGTGCAAGACCTTGACACTGGGGAGATTCGCATGATGTTGATGTTTGGGCAACTGAACTAGTCCACGAACAGATTTGCCAGTTTTGCTTATTCAACAGACTAATTGGATGACTGGTCGTGCTCTGTCGCATGCTATGGTTGAAACTGCATTCTAGCCAGTTTTAAATGATCTGTAACAGGCAGCTGGGTGATGCTGCACATCGATCCTGTCACTCCTCGATTTGTCAACTGCTTTTGACTTGATCGATCATGATATTTTTATAACAAGTTTGTCAATTGACTTTGGTTGCTCTGTAATGCTTCTTAGATGATTTGCTTACTATCTAAAAAATCTGAAACAGTGTATATTTATAAATTGTAACAAATGTGCTGCATCAGCACTAAACCAAAGGATGTGTAATTCAATCTGTATTGTTTAACCCATGTACAAAAACACTTCAGTCATTTTCATTGTTGAATCTGGCTCACATCGATTGCAGACAGAATGAATGAAAAGAAATTCAAAATGATGACAAACCTTAAAAGATAGATATGATGATTATGACGGTCAGCAAGTCTGATTTTCTTTCTTCCTCAGTTGAAAAAAAAAACTAGGCATCTTTTTGGATCAGTCTTGAAGTAAGAGATTACATTTAAACCACTCCTGTGGAGTATTGTACTTACATCTTAGAATATGTACACTTCGCCCTTAACTCTCAGTTGAAACAGCAAACAAACTTTGCATCACTCTCATCCTCGCAAGAATTAATTGTTGCAGCTCTCTTCAAGCTGACTTTCCTGACAATTTATGTCCAAACTCCAACAAATTGAATATTATGCTGCAGGAATTGTGCTTAGACAGCACAAATTCAGACGATGTAGTGACAATGAGTTTCTTCAGACTTTGTATTGGCTTGCTGTGAGGGCATGGGACAAAACAAAACTTCAGCTCTGTTAAACTGAGAATTTAGGCTGTCTTATCTGCCTGAAATCGTGTGTCACTATACACCTCCTAGAAATCTTTTATCTCAGCATGACTACCTTCTCCCTGTCCCCCAATTTTCTATCAGATCTTACAGCGAGAAATCCTTCTCAGTTTTTGAACCAGACACATGGTAATCCCAACCATAGTGTTTTATACAAATTCGGTTGGTTACAATTTTTGAAGAAAAAAAAAAGAAAACTCTTAAAGGTCTATTCTCAAAACTGGCAATAATTTGTTGAAACCCGATTTGCACATCATGTCACCACAGCATGGGGCTCGATTTGCAAAAACATCTGCCATGTAAACTTAATGAGTTAATAATGGCTTTTGCCTACCTGTTCAAAGCCAGTGCCTCATAGGAAAGTGTAACGTCTATTGTGGGACTATCTGCATCCTTCAAATGTTAACCAAATCTCTAAAATGTTAAGTAAAATACGGATGCATCGGTTGCTCAGTGTGTCAGCCAGGGCATTCTAGTCACAGGGGGTTGCCAGACTAGATCTAGAGCGTTTGCCATTTGTCTGGAATTGTTGAGAATGCGTGTTGCTGAAAGCAAGGGAGAAGGCAAAAAAAAAAAAAAATGTAGTATTAGCATTACGCAGAATAGCCTTCAGAACTGAAGAGGTTAGAGAACAGACAACTTCAACACAAAACGTCTTTGCCTTCGAAGAAACCTGCTCTTGACTCAGTGCAAATGTTTCTGGTGTACTTGATAAGAACTGTAAGATCAAACGGAGAGCTACAGCTGGTGAGCTGATCCACCTAGGAAGTGTCATCATATTCAAGAGGGTTTCAGTAATTGCAAGATTTAGATGATTATTCCCCCCCCCCCCCCCTTTTTTTAAATTTTTTTTATTACTGGTAAAAACGCCCACCGATTATTATGTCTTGATTAGGAACAATTGAAGTGTCCATGTTTACAATTTGTCAGGGCTTGAAATATCCCGTCAAGCTGACAAATTTTGCCAATCTCAAAGAGTAGTCTGTTTAAACGTATCTTTTTAACAAAATATGTCTGAATTGCTGACTGCTGGGGTGTATATATATGACTATTCTCATATGTGTGTGTGTGTGTGTGTGTGTGTGTGTTGTGTGTGTGTGTGTGTGTGTGTGTGTACTCTTGTGGATAATACGTGCGTGCAGTCATGTTTGTTTGTGTGTTGGGGGAGGGGTGGGGGCTAGGAGACAAGCTGGGGTTGGAGGGATCCTGCAGGAGGGACGTGAGAGGAAGCGTGCATATGCAACGTTTCAAAATGAAATGAATTTGTGTTGCCCTGTTAAACTGTCATCTTTATCTCATTTTAAAGATTTCTGTGCTGCATGTTTCTTGTACTGGTTTGTAGATATTAGGATTACAGTATAACTGGATGTTTTTCGCCTCTGCCTTTGATGATGATGATAACAATAACATCATCATCATCATCATCATCATCATCATCATCATCAACACTACTACTACTACTGCTGCTGCTGCTGCTGCTGTACATGCTGCTGCTGCTGTTGCTGCTGCTACTACTACTATTACTACTACTACTGCTACTACTACTACTACTACTACTAGCAACAACAGCAACAACGACAATGATTTACTTTATTATTACTACTATTACTACTACTATTGCTACTGCTATTACTACTATTACTAGCAACAACAGCAACAACGACAATGATTTAGAGACAATGATTTACTTTATTATTGTGCAACAAAGGAAAACCATCATGCTAAAAGCCAGATTTACGCACTTTCCACTCACTGTCATTGAGCATAAAAGTGTTAATGAAAAACATTAAAGACAACACAAAGGAGAAGAGAGTATACCTTCAGATAGAGAGAGAGAGAGAGAGAGAGAGGGAGAGAGAGAGAGAGACAGACAGACAGACAGACAGACAGACAGACAGACATAGTTAGAGACATCATCATCATCATCATCATTCCTGTTTTGAACCCGTTAGTGAAAAGCAGATTTTTGATTTGATTGCTCTTTCTCCTGGTAAAAGTTGTATCCTTGACCCTATCCCCACTCCCCTCATGGAACAGTATGCCTCACATCTGGTGCCGTTGATTACGTCCATTGTGAACAAATCTCTGGCATCTGGTTGTGTCCCTCCACAGTTCAAACATGCTGTTGTCACACCTTTGTTGAAGAAAAGTGATCTTGACGCAAATGATATGAAGAATTTTAGACCAGTATCGAATCTTCCATTTCTTTCTAAAATCCTTGAACGTGTTGTCTTGAAGCAGCTCCAATCCCATTTGTCAGATAATGGTCTCCTGGAAGTGTGTCAGTCCGCTTATAGGAAAAACCACAGCACAGAAACTGCAGTTCTGAGTGTCTTAGACTGCCTGCTTTGTAAAACAGACGATAAACTGGTCTCCCTTCTAGCATTGCTTGACCTCAGTGCTGCTTTTGATACTCTTGACCACTCTATCCTACTCAAGAGACTCAAGGTTACTTTTGGATTTGACGATATGGTTCTCAAATGGTTCACATCATACTTTTCTGACAGGACACAGACGGTAATCGTTAATGGTGCTAAATCATCCCCTTCTCTTCTTCTGTATGGTGTTCCCCAGGGCTCTGTCCTTGGACCAGTTCTTTTTACCCTTTATTCTCAGCCCTTATCTGACGTTATTTCTGCCCATGGCTGTGACTTCCACAAGTTCGCAGATGACACTGAACTCTCTAAGAGCGGAACCACCAGCGATTTTCAAGGTGCTCAATCAGATATTACCGCATGTTTTAGGGACGTAAAAGTCTGGATGACCAGCAACAAACTCAAGCTGAATAGTGACAAAACCGAGATCATGGCTGTTGATACTTCCTCTCGTGTCAAGATGGTTAAAGCTGAGTCGGCAGAAATTGATGGTAGTTGTTTTACCTTTCAAAGAGTCAGTGAAATATTTAGGTGTCAGCATTGATCAAACGCTCTCTATGCAGAACCAAATATCTAATGTTTGTCGTGCATGCTTCCTGGAATTGCGACGTATTGCTTCTATCCGGTCTTACCTCTCCACACAGGCAACAATCAGACTCATCACAGCCATGGTAATGTCCCGACTAGACAACTGTAACTCTGTGTTAGCAGGACTTCCTTCAGAACAGCTTGCATGATTACAAAGGGTGCAAAACAGTGCAGCTCGGCTTGTTCTCAAAAAGCGTAAAAATGAGCATATTACACCTTTGTTACGTGAACTCCACTGGCTTCCCATCAAATATTGATGGCAGTTCAAAATCGCAGTTTTTGCCTATCGTTTCTTTGATGGGACACTCCCACAGTATCTTTCTGCTTCTCTGTCCATCTATCAAACTTCTCGGTCTCTTCGCTCATCTTCTCAAAAACTTCTGAAAATTCCTAGGCGCTCGTTAAAGACAGTCGGTGAGAGAGCATTTAGCTTTAGTGCGCCCACTCTTTGGAATTCTCTTCCTGACAGCTTACGTGACCTGCCTACATTATCTAAATTCAAGTCAGAGTTAAAAACATACTTCTTTAGGAAAGCCTTCTTCAACCATAATATCTGAATGCTGTGTCTATTATTATGACCTGACTTTTTATGTACTGCATGCATAACTGTATTGTTTACGCTTGAACCGATGAACTTGATAAGTGCGCCTGTGTCGGTGTGTGTGTGTGTGTGTGTGTGTGTGTGTGTGTGTGTGTGTGTGTGTGTGTGTGTGTGTGAACACATGTTAGTGCGAGTGTTTGAGTGTGTGCTGAGCGCAATGAGTTGATCCCAAGAATTGCGCTATATAAAATCCATACATTATTATTATTATTATTATTATCATCATCATCATCGCCATCATAGAACAGCTGTTTACACATTACAAACTCAGCTTCTAGTGATGTAGAAGAGAACGTTGAGGCTTCCTTCAACAGTGGAGGGACGAGTATTCATGTCCCTGGACACCTGATTCAAGTTTAACCCGGGTAGTCTATCATACTCTTTTTCCCCCACTACTTAATTGTTCAGCATTATATTGTTTGGTCAATCAGTGGGAGATTGCATCTCTTAGGAGATCCAAGTAAAGGTTGTTCTGTACAATTCTTAGCCACTTACAATGCTTGGGTTATTGAACAGCAGAGCTGACCACTCAGACTGTTCCACATCTTTTGATCTCCCTTGTATACTTGAATGGATCCTCAAGCATAGGCTCAAAGATTGTCCCCTACATCTCTTATACTGTGTGCATAATGCTTTTAGTCTTTCAGCAACTTTTTTCCTCTCCATACTTTCGTTTTGTTCCATTTTGCTACCCTTCGCTGGCTGCTTCGGAGGTGCTGTTGCATTCTCTTTTGAACCCTTGGTGGTGAGAACACCACAGAATTATGGACTGTGGTGTGTCTCTATTTGACACCAAGAGCACAGACACAATCAGCCGTGTCTCCCTGATGAGTCCGATCCAGCGGATGAAAGGCCTAGGAGCAGGCAATACAAATAGATGTGCCTTCGAGAGGGATTGCGATGGTTCCCTCAGGCAGCTAGTGAAGGGTTTCTCATATTCATAATATATTCCCCCCATTTTCTTCATCTTCAATTTTTTGTTGTTGTTGTTTTTGTTTCTAAAAGTTCAAATCTTTGCCAAGTCATTACTATAATGACTGAAGAATTGTTAGCCTGCACTTGTTTTCCCCACTACTTAATTGTTCAGCATTATACTCTTTTTCCTCTGACACAGAGGGTATTTTTCCTCTGACACAGAGGGTATTTTTCCTTTGACACAGAGGGTATTTTTCCTCTGACACAGAGGGCATTTTTCCTCTGACACAGAGGGTATTTTTCCTCTGACATAGTGGGTATTTTTCCTCTGACACAGAGGGTATTGTCCCTCTGACATGGAGGGTATTTTTCCTCTGATATAGAGGGTATTATTTTTCCTCTGACACAGAGCGTACAGAACAAAGGTCACTTTGGGGGAAACGTAGTAACAAATGTAAAGGAAGAGGCGGAAGAAGGGGTTACACAGTTACATATGAAAGGACAAGAAGAGAGTGGGGAGTAGACTTGGTGAATGTGAAAGACTTGGTCTGAGGGAAAGAGTGATAGAAACAAAGGGAAGAAAGCATG
>CM065740.1:13752393-13754893 GCA_033310375.1 Conus canariensis | reverse complement strand
ACAAACTGTATCAATGATGATTAATGTGTTGACTGCCACAAACTGTATCAATGATGATTAATGTGTTGACTGCCACAAACTGTATCAATGATGATTAATGTGCTGACTGCCACAAACTGTATCAATGATGATTAATGTGTTGACTGCCACAAACTGTATCAATGATGATTAATGTGTTGACTGCCACAAACTGTATCAATGATGATTAATGTGTTGACTGCCACAAACTGTATCAATGATGATTAATGTGTTGACTGCCACAAACTGTATCAATGATGATTAATGTGTTGACTGCCACAAACTGTATCAATGATGATTAATGTGTTGACTGCCACAAACTGTATCAATGATGATTACGTGAAAACAGATTTTCTTAGACTACACTTGTGGATCAGTCACAGCTGTTGGAAGACATGAGGTCAAAGTCTGAAGACATGAGGTCAAAGTCTGAAGACATGAGGTCAAAGTCTGAAGACATGAGGTCAAAGTCTGAAGACATGAGGTCAAAGTCTGAAGACATGAACATGTTTGTTTCGATTTTTTTTTAAATTTACACAAGATGTAGAGATCAGTCATGTACTCATGTGAGACTTGTTTGTTCTCTCTCTCTCTCTCTCTCTCTCTCTCTCTCTCTCTCTCTCTCTCTCTATATATATATATATATATATATATATATGTGTGTGTGTGTATATATATATATATATATATATATATATATATATATATATATGTGTGTGTGTGTGTGTGTGTGTGTGTGTGTGTGTGTGTGTGATAAATATGTTTTAAATTATTTGCTGGGTCGACCACTGTGTATAGATCGATTGAATTCCAATCATGTCCTTTGTAGTCCAGCTGACCATTTTTACGTAAGGGGTCTGAAATAAAGTTGGTGATCACTGGTTAGAAGGTCAGATCAATCTGATCAGAATATGCCATGTTGTGTTTGAAGTGCAGAGGTAGGAAAACACATGCTCAGCCATTTTTAACCATCAGCAATGGTGACACATGATCCATTTCGTTCCAGTTTTAAAGACTCCTCCCTAAACATATGGCTCGTATGGCCCAGAAGCTAAATACTTGAGAGGTTTAAGAAATGTTAGTGTTACCTATTCCTTAACAAGTCTGCCAGCTTTACTGACTAATTAGACGATTGTGGCTGTGTTTCGTGTCAGGGACTGTGATCAATGGGGAAGCACTTAAAACGTTAAAAACTCTTCTTCTACTGGTGTGCAAGAGAGTGCCATGTGCTGTTAAGAGTGGAGAGACAAGTGCATGTCTCTGACACCTTACATCAGCCAGGGCAATCAGTTACAGTTTTTCACCTATGTCACGGATGATACGGAACACAGGTGAATAGGAAAAAAGGAGCGATAACAAATGTGACGACAGAGGGGATGGATAGTTATCAGTGACATACTAAATCATGCTTGGGAAAATATGTCGCTGCTGGTAGATCTAGTGAATGCAAAACACTTGGTCTGAGGTAGGGAGTGAGAGGAAGAGAGAGAGAGAGAGGGAAGCATTTCTTCCCTTCATCATATAAACAAGTGCTTGCCAATGTCAACACCTCCATCAAACACGAGCTTACCATTTTCCAAACAGAGGTCAGAGCTAGCAACTTGGATAAAGACAGCGCAGGAAAGGACCAGGTACAAATCGGGACAACTGCCACAACCACACAACGAAAACACAGAAACATATCCCTTCCTTGAACAGCGTATAAAAAGAAATGGTTAAAAGTGAAACCCTAATAGTACTGCAGGACAAAATAAGTCGCCTGACTTACAGTCTATGACTGGTTGAGCTAATGGGCACAGGGTGTAAGGGGAAAGGTTGACATGTCCACAGTCTATGACTGGTTGAGCTAATGGGCACAAGGTGTAATGGGAAAGGTTGACATGTCCACAGTCTATGACTGGTTGAGCTAATGGGCACAGGGTGTAATGGGAAAGGTTGACATGTCCACAGTCTATGACTGGTTGAGCTAATGGGCACAGGGTGTAAGGGGAAAGGTTGACATGTCCACAGTCTATGACTGGTTGAGCTAATGGGCACAAGGTGTAAGGGGAAAGGTTGACATGTCCACAGTCTATGACTGGTTGAGCTAATGGGCACAGGGTGTAAGGGGAAAGGTTGACATGTCCACAGTCTATGACTGGTTGAGCTAATGGGCACAAGGTGTAAGGGGAAAGGTTGACATGTCCACAGTCTATGACTGGTTGAGCTAATGGGCACAGGGTGTAATGGGAAAGGTTGACATGTCCACAGTCTATGACTGGTTGAGCTAATGGGCACAAGGTGTAAGGGGAAAGGTTGACATGTCCACAGTCTATGACTGGTTGAGCTAATGGGCACAGGGTGTAATGGGAAAGGTTGACATGTCCACAGTCTATGACTGGTTGAGCTAATGGGCACAGGGTGTAAGGGGAAAGGTTGACATGTCCACAGTCTATGACTGGTTGAGCTAATGGGCACAAGGTGTAAGGGGAAAGGTTGTCAT
>CM065740.1:13734795-13739795 GCA_033310375.1 Conus canariensis | reverse complement strand
AAGACATGAATATGTTTGTTTCGATTTTTTTTTAAAAATTTACACAAGATGTAGAGATCAGTCATGTACTCATGTGAGACTTGTTTGTTCTCTCTCTCTCTCTCTCTCTCTCTCTCTCTCTCTCTCTCTCTCTCTCTCTCTCTCTCTATATATATATATATATATATATATATATATATGTGTGTGTGTGTGTGTGTGTGTGTGTGTGTGTGTGTGTGTATATATATATATATATATATATATATATGTGTGTGTGTGTGTGTGTGTGTGTGTGTGTGTGTGTGTGTGTGATAAATATGTTTTAAATCATTTGCTGGGTCGACCACTGTGTATAGATCGATTGAATTCCAATCATGTCCTTTGTAGTCCAGCTGACCATTTTTACGTAAGGGGTCTGAAATAAAGTTGGTGATCACTGGTTAGAAGGTCAGATCAATCTGATCAGAATATGCCATGTTGTGTTTGAAGTGGAGAGGTAGGAAAACACATGCTCTGCCATTTCTAACCATCAGCAATGGTGACACAGGATCCATGTTCGTTCCAGTTTTAAAGACTCCTCCCTAAACATGTGGCTCGTATACCCCAGAAGCTAAATACTTGAGAAGTTTAAAAGGAGATGTTCGTGTTCCCTATTCCTTAACAAGTCTGCCAGCTTTACTGACTAATTAGACGATTGTGGCTGTGTTTCGTGTCAGGGACTGTGATCAATGGGGAAGCACTTAAAACGTTAAAAACTCTTCTTCTACTGGTGTGCGAGAGAGTGCCATGTGCTGTTAAGAGTAGAGAGACAAGTACATGTCTCTGACACCTTACATCAGCCAGGGCAATCAGTTACAGTTTTTCACCTATGTTACGGATGATACGGAACACAGGTGAACAGGATAAAGGAGCGGTAACAAATGTGAAGACAGAAGGGATGGGTAGTTATCAGTGACATACTAAATCATGCTTGGGAAAGTATGTCGTTGCTGGTAGATCTAGTGAATGCAAAGGACTTGGTCTGAGGTAGGGAGTGAGAGGAAGAGAGGGAGGGAAGCATTTCTTCCCTTCATCATATAAACAAGTGCTTGCCAATATCAACATTCATATCAAACACGAGCTTACCATTTTCCAAACAGAGGTCAGAGCTAGCAACCTGGATAAAGACAACGCAGGAAAGGACCATTTACAACTCAGGACAACTGCCACAGCCACACAACGAAAACACAGAAACATATCCCTTCCTTGAACAGCGTATAACCAGAAGTGGTTAAAAGTGAGACCATAGTACTGCAGGAGAAAATAAGTCGCCTGACTTACAGTCTATGATTGAGCTAATGGGCACAAGGTGTAAGGGGAAAGGTTGACATGTCCACAGTCTATGACTGGTTGAGCTAATGGGCACAAGGTGTAAGGGGAAAGGTTGACATGTCCACAGTCTATGAATGGTTGAGCTAATGGGCACAAGGTGTAAGGGGAAAGGTTGACATGTCCACAGTCTATGACTGGTTGAGCGAATGGGCACAAGGTGTAAGGGGAAAGGTTGACATGTCCACAGTCTATGACTGGTTGAGCTAATGGGCACAAGGTGTAAGGGGAAAGGTTGACATGTCCACAGTCTATGACTGGTTGAGCTAATGGGCACAAGGTGTAAGGGGAAAGGTTGACATGTCCACAGTCTATGACTGGTTGAGCTAATGGGCACAAGGTGTAAGGGGAAAGGTTGACATGTCCACAGTCTATGACTGGTTGAGCTAATGGGCACAAGGTGTAAGGGGAAAGGTTGACATGTCCACAGTCTATGACTGGTTGAGCTAATGGGCACAAGGTGTAAGGGGAAAGGTTGACATGTCCACAGTATATGACTGGTTGAGCTAATGGGCACACGGTATAAGGGGAAAGGTTGACATGTCCACAGTCTATGACTGGTTGAGCTAATGGGCACAAGGTGTAAGGGGAAAGGTTGACATGTCCACAGTCTATGACTGGTTGAGCTAATGGGCACAGGGTGTAATGGGAAAGGTTGACATGTCCACAGTCTATGACTGGTTGAGCTAATGGGCACAAGGTGTAAGGGGAAAGGTTGACATGTCCACAGTCTATGACTGGTTGAGCTAATGGGCACAGGGTGTAATGGGAAAGGTTGACATGTCCACAGTCTATGACTGGTTGAGCTAATGGGCACAAGGTGTAAGGGGAAAGGTTGACATGTCCACAGCTTTCAGCCAATAGCGTGTCAGGAAAGGTCAGACCAGCTTTGCTGGCTGCCTCGCTGCCACTGGGCTGCATTAAGAAGACATGTAGTTCTTTGTGTTTCTTTAACTCTCTCTCTCTCTCCCTCTGTCTGTCAGTGTGCCTGTCTGTCTGTCTGTCTTCTGTCTGTCTCTCTGTTTCTCTCTGTCTCTGTTTCACTGTCTGTCTCTCTCCCCCTCTGTCTGTGTTTCTGTCTGTCTGTCTCTATTTTTCTGTTTTGTATCTGGGAATAACTTCTACCAGATGTCGCTTAATTCTCTTCTTCTTCTTCTGACAGAGAGACAGATAGAAGGAAAGAACAAACAAAACCGAACGTTTCTAATTAGAGATACTTAAAACAAGCTCAAGATGGACATCTAATGCTCAGTAAATGGAAATTCAGATAAATTACGATAACAGAGGGGAACTTTTAATGGACATGGAGACTGCAGAATGCACGGAAGAAAATCAAACGATATAAAGAAACAAACACACACGAGAGAGAGAGAGAGAGAGAGAGAGAGAGAGAGAGAGAGAGAGAGGAGAGAGAGAGAGAGAGAGAGAGAGAGAGAGAGAGAAATGCAGCTTTCTTACAAGGAGGAAAGGTGAAATGCAAAAAAAGATAACATATTGGCATGACGATTTTTTTTAAAACTCCACAGTTGTTATATTGTACATACATAATAACAGAACATCACAGAGCCCTATTCAGGAAAACATAACATCTGACAAAATACTGCATCAGAATTACAAGTGGGAAGCGAAAGAGAGAGAGAGAGAGAGAGAGAGAGAGGAGAGAGAGAGAGAGAGAGAGAGAGAGAGAGAGAGAGACAGACAGACAGACAGACAGACTGACTGACAGACAGAGACAAAGAGACAGACAGATAGATATAGACACACACACACACACACACACACACACACACACACACACACACACACACTCACACACAAAACACACACACGCGCGCGCGGGCGCGCGCGCGCTGCACACACACACACACACACACACACACACACACACACACACACACACACACACACACACACTGACTGACTGACTGGCTGACTGACTGAAAATATTTATTGTCAGATTAACCATAGGTTGTACTGACATTTTAAACAAAATAAACAACACAAATTCGGAATGGTAAATTAAAGATAAATAAATCGAAAGAAAAAGACACTGTCAATTTGTTATTTCAGAGATGAGAAATGATTTACGATACTTTAATAAGATTGTTAGGTGACCAAAGTCCAATGAACATAAAACATCACTCTCCTCTCTCTCATCCTCCTACTTTCCCTCATCCCGAGAATCCGACAAGTCGAAGGCTGACAGCTACAGACCCATCAGCCTTACAAGCTGCTTAGGGAAGCTGATGGAGAGACTTGTCAACACAAGGCTTGTCTGGCACCTTGAGGAGCATCAGCTGCTGAGCCCTGAACAGGCAGGCTTCCGCCAACACAGATCAACAGAAGACCAGATCACATTCATCACGCAAAGCATTGAGGACGCTTTCCAAGAAAAGAAGAACACGCTTGCTGTCTGGATTGACATGGAGAAGGCGTTCGACAAAGTCTGGAAGGACGGACTTAGGCTCAAACTACGGCGATGTGGTGTGTCTGGGGGGATGTACACCTGGATCAGCCAGTACCTACACAATCGCCAAGCCCGAGTCAAGATTCAGGGCCAGAAAAGCAAGAAGAAGGTGCTGAGACAGGGAGTACCACAAGGAGGAGTCCTTTCGCCAACGTTGTTCCTCATCTTCATAGATGACATCGTCAGAGAACTGCCAAAAGGGGTCAGAGGAGCGATCTACGCAGATGACCTGGTGCTTTGGTGCTCTGAAGAGTACACCACCACAGCACAGGTACGCCTCCAGACTGCGCTCAACAAGATCAGCGACTGGACCAAGGAATGGCTTGTCTCTGTCAACTCAAGCAAAACAACCTACACAGTCTTCAGCCTATCCAGCAAGAAGCAAGAGGCGAAGCTGACACTGAACAACCAAAGGCTTGCAGAGGAACCCACACCTACCTACCTGGGAGTGACCTTTGATCGCAGGCTCACTTGGAAACAGCAGATCACCAGATGCTGTAGCAAGGCCAAGTTGAGACTGGCGATCATGAGGAAACTTGCGGGGACGAACTGGGGGGCTGACGAACGTATCCTGAAGAGACTCTATACAGGGAGAGTCCGACCTGTAGTTGAGTACGGGACGTCAGCATGGGCATCAGCTGCAAAGTCTAACCTCAACCACCTCAATAAGATACAGAACCAAGCTCAGCGTGTCATAATTGGCGCCATGAGATCCACCCCAATCCTGAAGATGGAAGAGACCACTGGGCTACAGTCATTAGAGGACAGAAGGGACACAAAGATCCTCATCCAAGCAGCAAAATTCAAACGCCTTGAAAACCATCCAATGAACAACAGAATGAGCAGACCCACCAAGAGCCGGTTGAAAAGAGGCAGCTTCATCTGCCAGTCAAGACGCCTTGAAAGACAAAGCCCAGTCTTGATGGAACACGAAGCAAAGCCTATCCCGGCAAATGTCACCCACCCATCTTGGAAGAGGCAGGTGTTCCCAACAGTCGTCACCAGCATTCCCGGAGTGGAGAAGAGAGGAATACAGTCAGACACCCAAAGGAAGGCCCTGGCCATGGAGTACATCTGCAACCAATATCCCCAGGAAGACTGGACCCATGTCTTCACAGATGGCTCCGCCACAGAGGCAACGAGGGATGGTGGAGCTGGAATCTTCCTTCGATACAAAGACGGAGAT
>CM065740.1:13719795-13722295 GCA_033310375.1 Conus canariensis | reverse complement strand
CGTAAGCGTAGATATCAGCCTGCTCTGATAACCAAGAAGGATGTGAACAACATGGAACAGCGGCAGTACCATCAAGAGACAGGTTACAGTTCCGAAACAATGGGGAAACATAATCACCTAAGGACATGTGCACCGCTTTGTTACGGATTTCTCTTGAAATATAGGTACTTTCATCCAGTTTAGTCATTACTGAATTCAGGATGGTTATAGCTTTCACTGTAAAATTACAGGCGCAACTTAGCCTGTGTTCATTTAAGAGTAACACACCAGCCTCCTGGTAAGTAAAATCAATTGAAGCCCATCGGGGAAACCCTGATGCAATTCTAAAGGCTAACGAGTCAGTACTAGTTAGCTTGTGTAAATCTGTCTTTGCAGCTGTAAAAAAAGCTTCTTGGCCGTACGACAGAATTGAACGAACTAGCCCTGAGGCGACATGGACGAGATTAGACCCCCAGTTAATCACAGGTATACCAGAAAGTACGCGTAGTAATGCAATGTTTTTCCCTAGCTTTTTCTACAAGGTAATTAATATGTTCACACCAAAAAAAAGTTTATAGTGGAAGATAACACCAAGAAACTTAACTTGTTTGCTTGGGTATATTAAAGTATGATCAACCCTTATAGAGACAGCTTCTCTGCCTTCGAACGCAATAGTTTTCTTTGTAAAGACAGCAAAAGCCGTTTTGTGAGCAGACAAACCGAACCCATTTGATTTCATGTAATGAAAAAGATTGTCAATCATTACTTGAAACTGTTCAATGATTTTCTTTCTTTTGGTTTTTTCTTTTCTTTTTTTGTTGTTGAAAAATTGCAGATGACATATTTCCACAGAGCAACATCATCTGCATGCAGAGCTAATGTGGCACCTTTTGTATTAACCTATTTAATATCGTAAAGCATTACCGAGAAAAGTGTTGGAGCGATCACACTTCCTTGGGGAACACCCATGTTAATAGTCCTAGAGGTTGATAATGCTCCATTTACATTGTCGTGGATAGTTCTGTCCGATAAGAAAGCTTTTAGAAATTGGAAAAAAAACGACCTCGTATTCCGATTTCAATCACACACACACACACCACACACACACACACACACACACACACACACACACACACACACACACACACACACACACGCACGCACGCACGCACGCACGCACGCACGCACGCACGCACCACACACACACACACACACACACACAGACACACACAGACACACTGACTAACTGATTGACTAAAACCAGTTTATTGTCAGACCAACCTTTGTGTGTAAAAAGAAAACAAAAACAGACACATCGTTTCAAATAGTGTGACAAAACGATTAGTTCAACACAAAAACATCTGATTAAATTCACACTCTCCCCCTTCCTCCCTGAGTGTCCCGTTCTCTGGCACCATTTCTCCTCACATCCCCCTTCTTTGTATCCCTCCAGTCCCTTTCAATGTCTCTCTCAATGATTTGGACTCTCTGTTTGTGTCTCTGTCTGTCTGTCTGTCTGTTTGTCTCTCTGTTTCTGTCTCTATCTCTGTTTTTCCCCACCCTACACACACACACACATACACACACACACACACACACGCACGCACGCACGCACGCACGCACGCACACACCACACACACACACACACACACACACACACACACACACACACACACACACACACCACACACACACAACACACACTGGCGTGTGCGCACCAGCGCGCTTGTGTTTACAGACACACTCACGCTAGCACGAACTCTCTCTTCTTCCTGTCTTCCTGTCTCTCCCGTCTCTGTCTCTGTCTCAGTCTCTCTGTCTCTGCCTCTTTGTCTCTGACTCTGTCTGTCTGTCTGTCTGTCTGTCTCTCTTTCTCTCTCTCTCTCTCTCTCTCTCTCCTCTCTCTCTCTCTCTCTCTCTCTCTCTCTCTCTCTCTCTCGTTCGCCATTCCTTTGTTTCTGTGTTGTCTTTTTCTTCATGTATCCCCATAAATAACTCCTGAGTCTTAAACTTTGAATCATTCATTGTGGTCCCTTGTTTCTTTCTAGGAAAATGAGAAGCATTTTGTTCGTTGTTGTCCAGCCCTTACGGAAATTAGAAATGAATTCATTAAGCCGAAATACTATTGACAGCCTTCCGTGTTTAGATTGACCCTATTGATGTCGTCAACTTCGACAAAAGATGTTCCAAATCTTTCGTTCTTTTTGCATAAGGTATTTAAATTTAGACCAACGGCTACCTCCTAAAAGTTACAAATGATTTTGAAATACTTGTGTTACATGCCGCGTATATTTCTTTCAAATGTACTACATTCATACCCGTTCATAAGGGACCAGGCCTGTGCGAATAAACAATCTGACTCCCTCCCTCCCTCCCTCCCTCTCTCTCTCTCTCTCTCTCTCTCTCTCTCTCTCTCTCTCTCTCTCTCTCTCTCTCCATGTGTATGCTGGTATGTGTGTGTGTGTGAGTGTGGTGTGTGTGTGTGTGTGTGTGTGCGCGCGCGCGCGCGTGTGTGTGTGTG
>CM065740.1:13713684-13716184 GCA_033310375.1 Conus canariensis | reverse complement strand
AAAGAATATATAAAAAATTGGCGTCCTATTTCCCTCCTAAATGTAATATACAAAATAGCTTCCTCATGTATTTCAAAAAGAATAAGAAATGTTTTACCATCTCTCATCAGTGAGGATCAAACAGGTTTCATGGCTAATAGATTTATGGGCGACAACATTAGATTAATTTATGATTTGATTAATTATTTAAATGCGAAAAACCTTCCTGGACTGTTGCTCTGTATAGACTTTGAAAAAGCCTTCGACTCACTCGATTGGGATTTTATGTTGAACGTTCTAAGGGCTTTCGGGTTTGGTGAAAGTATATATCACTGGATAGAAACATTCTATAAGGATATCAAATCAGCTGTTATTGTAAATGGCCAGGCTGCTCAGTGGTTTAAAGTAGAAAGAGGATGCAGACAGGGAGACCCTATATCTCCTTACTTATTCATTATATGCGCAGAAATTTTAGCCATAATGATAAAGGAAGAAAAGAAGATAAAAGGTATAAAAATAAACGATGTAGAACACAAAATATCCCAGTTTGCTGATGACACTCAATTAGTAAACAGTGGTGACAAAAGTTCTTTTGAACAGTCTATTGATATCCTTACCACGTTTGGAAGAGTTTCAGGACTCCTCATGAACAGCGAAAAAACGCAAGCAATATGGCTAGGATGTCATAAAAACTCCAAGAAAAAATATTGTCCTCATCTAAAAATCATATGGAACCCTTCTCAATTCAAAATACTCGGTGTTTGGTTTACTCAAGACTTGAAAGAATGTGATAACATGAATTATGAAGATAAATTTTCGGAAGTTAAAATATTATTCAAAATTTGGTCTCAAAGAAGTATAACACCAGTCGGAAGAGTTGCTGTTCTCAAGTCACTCATTCTGTCTAAGCTCATACACCTCTGGATTTTGTTACCCAACCCACCTGACCACTTAATTCAAAAACTTCAAAAGATGTGTTTTAACTTTGTGTGGAATAGTAAACAAGATAGAATAAGCAGGAAAACAACAATTAAAACTATAAAACAAGGTGGCTTAAATATACCTGACATCAAAAAATATATTAATGCTTTGAAACTTTTATGGATAAAAAAACTTAAAATCACAAATCACAAATGGAAGAGCATTGTTATGAAAATATATCCATTCAGCGACAAAATTGAAAATTATGGACCAGCATTTGGTACAGGATACATGAGCTCTAATTTGTTTTGGAGACACACCTTTATAGCCTATAGGGAATTTTGTCTTTGCGTGACACCACAAACATTAAATGAACTTCTAGCTGAACCTGTTTTTTATAACGACAAGGTAAAAACAGGAAATGAGATAATTAAACAAAAGAAATTAATTGAGAAAGGAAAGTATGCAATAAAACATTTTCTGAAGGAAAATGGACAATTCATGAACTTTGAAGAATTCATGACCAATGATGATTATACTATAAATTTTGTCTCATACTGTGGATGGATTTCCTCAATGAAAGAGTTCATAAAGAAAACTGGAATAAAACCTGATAATAACAATGCAAACACAATTCAGAACATGCCGAGGGCTTTTAATATTATTATGAAAGAAGCAAAAGGAGCTAAACGATACTATGAAATTTTTACTCAAGATGAGCGTAAGCCAAACTGTTGCTCTCAATGGCTACAAAAACTTAATTCTGAAGTTTCTTGGAATAAGGTATTTACCCACGTCCACAAAATTAAAGATGTAAAATTGAAATGGCTTCAAATTAGAATTATTCACAGAATTATTGGCACAAATATTGTTTTAAACGCCATGGGCCTGACAAACACGACGAACTGCACATTTTGCAATGAAGAGAGAGATTCAATCCAACACTTTTTATGGATGTGCAATTACGTTCAAACTTTTTGGAAAGAGGTTGAAAATTTATTTAACGAAAAATGCCGAAACTCGTTTACCATTAAAATAACACGCGATGTTGTTATCTTTGGAGTCGACAAACATATGCAAACAGAGACAATTTTTGACTTTATTATTATGGTTGCTAAATCTTATATTTACAAGTGTAAGATCGAAAGACGTAGGCCAAATGCTTCAGTTTTTCAGAGCCAGCTGAGCAGCAGATTCAAAATCGAACTCTATAATGCTAAAGTCAACAATGATCAAAACAGGTTTGATGCTGAATGGTACAATTACATGCCGATGATTTTTTACACAAATACTTTTTAAAAAATTGATAACAACAACAAAATCTCAATCTAACACGCATCTCCGTAATCCCAGTATCCATTTCTCAAGTTTTTTTGTTTGTTTGTTTGTTTGTTGTTGTTTTTTTTTGTTTGTTTTTTGTTTTTTTTGTTTTTTTGAAATTCTCATGATATTTGAATTGACATGTTTTTGAATGTACATTTGAAGCAACATACTTTTTTTTAATGTATTGATATATTATCCGTATGCTCTTGCTGTAATGTAAAAAATGTATGTCAAATGTGTATGATATATATCAGGGGAGTTAAAAAAAAAAAAAACT
>CM065740.1:13698684-13708684 GCA_033310375.1 Conus canariensis | reverse complement strand
ACGCCATACACATGTGTATTAAATTTCCACTTTTGTCCTGCCTTCACATTATTTCCCCCCGACCCACTACTACTCTTTTCCAACCTCTTTACAGCGACTTGTGGGCTTTGATCGCCTCGCTCTCCCCGTCGGGCCGGGGGACAGGCCATTCTGTGAGGGTGAAAAGGGCGGAAGCGCACTGGGCAGAAAGGAGCTACAAGGCATGTGAAACGTCACGCTTTGTCTGGGAGGAGGAAGGGAAGGGAGTGGGGTGGAGGGAGGGGGAGGGGTGCGGAGGTGGGGGCGGCGGGGGGGGGGGGGGAGGGGGTTGGGGGGGGGGGGGGGTGCACGCCGATGTGCGCGTTTGTGTGCCCTGACATTTTATGGTTTTCTGTTGCCTGTAGTGTGACGTTTATTTTTGGTTTGGTCATATTTGTTGTTGACGTTGTGTGTGTGTTTTTTGTTGTTGTTTTTTTGTTGTTGCTTCAGTTATATGTACTTATTTAGCTTTGTGTTTGTTCACTCTCTTTTCCTCGTTCTTCGTTATTTACTTGTCTTGTCTCTATGTCATCACTCTCTTGTCCTGTCCTCTCTGTCTCTGTCCTATCATGTCTGTCTCGTTCTCTCTCTCTCTCTCTCTCTCTCTCTCTCTCTCTCTCTCTCTCTCTCTCTCTCTCTCGAACAACTTGTCCTTCAAACGTATCCATCCTCATCATAACTGCCCCATAATAACTGTTTGTAGTGTTCTTATATCAGACGCCAGGCGAGTCAATATCTCTGCCTCTCTCTGTTCTCAGTTGCACACAACTGGGTAAATGTGTTTTAACCTGTCTAGTACTCTGTGCTATCCACTCACGACTTCTTTGGTCTGCCTGTAGCACGTCCAAACTCCACTATGTTTTGTAAGATGGTGCTGGACAGGAAGTTATAAAGAAATATATCACTGTGCCGGGCAATCATTATACCATGGGATAACAGCAAGAGGGTTCTTGTCTACTGACTTGCTGCCTATATGAAATACAGAGAAAGTGCCTGAAACGCAAATGTGTTTTTGGTCACATATTTCTTGAGATCCTGCTCTCAACGTTATATCAAAGAAATGATACAATCAGTGAAATTTACATATTTATCTTCTTTGCAGATAATTTGATAGATTGGCTTTTCCCTGACTCATACTGGCTCTGAGACTGAAAATAATACTTTAATGTGTTAGTGGTTAATAGGTGATATCCTGCATAAACTGGATCAGAACGTTACCACAGAATACGACTGAAGTTGACTGATGGCAGTGCAGTGGGTTTTTTTTTTTTCCAAAGGAAAGGGGTGGGGGCCTTTATGACCTGATGATTAATCAATCCCTGTCATGTATCAGAATAACCAATGAGGGAGCAGTGCTACTGACCCCTCGCATGATCTGTCGGGGTTAACAGCTCAATGCCACACACACAAATGTATCAAATTTCCACTGTTTTTCCACCCTCACATCATTAATGCCCGACAGCCCACTACTTTTTCCCAACGTCTTTCTGTGACTTGTGGGCTTTTGTTGCCTTACCCCACTGCGGGACGGGCGACAGGCGATTATGTGGGATGAAAAGGGAGGAAGTGCTTTGGGCAGAGAGGAGTAACAAGCCACGTGAAATTGTACTCTGTGTTGAGGGAGGGAGGCGGTATGGCACGTTTAAACGCCCTGAGATTTTATGCTCTTTGTGACTCGCTGCAGTGTGGACGTTATTTTTGTTTGTTGCTTTGTTTGATTAGTTGCTGTTCTTGTTGTTGTTGTTGTTGTTGCTGCTGCTTTAAGTTATGGTTATATAATTCCATTTTGTGCTCTCTCTCTCTCTCTCTCTCTCTCTCTTTTCTCTCTCTCTCTCTCTCTCTTACTAAGTCTGTCTCTCTCGCTCTGTCTCTGTCTGTTTCTTTGTCTGTCTGTCTGTCTGTCTGTCTGTCTGTCTGTCTGTCTGTCTGTCTCTCTCTCTCTCTCTCTCTCTCTCTCTCTCTCTCTCTCTGTGTGAACGACTTGTCCTATAAAGGGATCCATTATTATTATTAGTTTTCTATAACAACAGGTTGCGTGTGTGTTCTATCAAACACGAGATGAGTCAGAGATCTCCACAACTCTTTGTTCTTAGTTGTGCATAATAGGGTAGTGGTATTCTAAGCAGTCCAGTACTCCATGTTGTCCATTCAGGATTTCTTTAGGTTGCTCACAAGCTGTCCATTGAACCCTGTAAGAAGGTGTTGGGTAGGAAGTGGAAATGCATAACTGTCCCAGACAAATGCACATTATGGGATAACTGCAAGGGGGATTGTTGTATGCCGGCATAGGTACTGACTTGATGCTTATGTGAAATATTAAGGCGGTATTTGTAGCATTAATGTGTTCGCGATCACTTCTACCTTTTGTAGATTCTGCTCTGACCTCCATATAGAGGTGTCGGTACCATCAGTGACTTGTAGACATTCATCTTCATTGCAGGGAATCTGATGGATTGGGTTTTCCAGTTGACGGTGAATCTTGTCGTTGGAAGTGTTGGGGTTAACTGTTTTCAATAGATTACTGAAGGAACGAAAACGCCAGACGGTTTCATCAGCTGCTGTTCAGGATGATTGATATGATAATTACTTCTCATGCTGGCTTACTGTGAGATTGTTATGGTGGTTTGCCATTTTCCGTTGTTTTTTTTTCGTTTTATTTCCACTGAAACCGAAGGGGTTATTTGGGGATAAGTCAATCTGAAATGTTGGATTCTGAATAATCTCTCACGATCCGCCGTTTCCTTCTTGCATAGGAAATAACCGTAAGAGACTATGCCCGGGCATGATCTTCTTTTTGTATTTCAAGAAGCGTTGCATAAAATGACGAGATCATATTTTTTGTTCTGTATGTTTTGAGTGGGGGAGGGGGAGGGGTTACGCTTACAGTCTTTAAAAAAAAAAGCCATGGACTTATTCCCATACTGTTGTCATTCACCATTCGCTAGATCTGTACAGGAACGGAATTTTGAATTTGACAGGAAAATACAAAAAGTTGATAAGAAGCAATGAAGATAGTTTTGTTTAATTCCAGTGTGAAACAAAGGCATGTAACTCTACAGCAATAGTGCCTCCAGTGCCCATTCGCCCAGTAACTCTACAGCAACAGTGCCTCCAGTGCCATTCGCCCAGTAACTATAGAAATAGTGCCTCTAGTGCCCCTTCGCCCAGTAACTCTACAGCAATAGTGCCTCCAGTGCCCATTCGCCCAGTAACTCTACAGCAATAGTGCCTCCAGTGCCCATTCGCCTAGTAACTCTACAGCAATAGTGCCTCTAGTGCCCCTTCGCCCAGTAACTCTACAGCAATAGTGCCTCCAGTGCCCCTTCGCCAGTAACTCTACAGCAATAGTGTCTCTAGTGCCCCTTCGACCAGTAACTCTACAGAAATAGTGCCTCCAGTGCCCATTCGCCAGTAACTCTACAGCAATAGTGCCTCCAGTGCCCATTCGCCCAGTAACTCTACAGCAATAGTGCCTCCAGTGCCCATTCGCCCAGTAACTCTAAGCAAATAGTGCCTCCAGTGCCCCTTCGCCCAGTAACTCTACAGCAACAGTGCCTCCAGTGCCCATTCGCCCAGTAACTCTACAGAGCAAAGCTTGCCTAACCACGTGCCCCAGTGCCATTCGCCCAGTAACTCTACAGCAACTAGTGCCTCCAGTGCCCTTCGCCCAGTAACTCTACAGCAATAGTGCCTCCAGTGCCCCTTCGCCCAGTAACTCTACAGCAAAGTGCCTCCAGTGCCCCTTCGCCCAGTAACTCTACAGCAATAGTGCCTCAGTGCCCCTTCGCCAGTAACTCTACAGCAATAGTGCCTCCAGTGCCCCTTCGCCCAGTAACTCTACAGCAACAGTGCCTCCAGTGCCCATTCGCCCAGTAACTCTACAGAATAGTGCGTCCAGTCCCATTCGCCCAGTAACTCTACAGCAATAGTGCCCCAGTGCCCTTCGCCCAGTAACTCTACAGCAATAGTGCCTCAGTGCCCATTCGCCCAGTAACTCTACAGCAATAGTGCCTCCAGTGCCCTTCGCCAAAGTAACTCTACAGCAATAGTGCCTCTAGTGCCCCATTCGCCCATAACTCTACAGAAATAGTGCCTCCAGTGCCCATCCGCCCAGTAACTCTACAGCAATAGTGCCTCCAGTGCCCATTCGCCCAGTAACTCTACAGCAATAGTGCCTCCAGTGCCCATTCGCCCAGTAACTCTACAGCAATAGTGCCTCCAGTGCCCATTCGCCCAGTAACTTTACAGCAATAGTGCGTCCAGTGCCCATTCGCACAGTACACATGCTCACGTTATTGTTCTAGTTCTACTTAGCACCTTAATGAAAACTTTTCTGTATGACTTCTCTCTCTCTCTCTTCTTCTCTCTCTCTCTCTCCCTGTCTCTCTTCTCTGTCTCTCTCTCTCTCTCTCTCTCTACCTCTCTCTCTCTGCCTCTCTCTCTCTCTCTCTCTACTTCATCCCTTTCTTTGCCCACCACCCTTCCCACCATTTTTCCCCCACCCTTGTCCTCTCATCCCTCTACTGCTCCTCTCTCTTTTCTTTCTATCGTCATGCCGAGTGACAGGCGATGATGCAGAGTGAAAAGAGAGGGAAGTGAGGTGGGCCGTGTGGAGCTACAAGTCAGGCGTATCATGTCAGCCTTCACGCTTCGACTGGGGCACCTCGTCACGCAGATTTGTATGCACCTCAAATTTTATGTATCTGGAGCTATTCGACTGTAAAACTGCTAGTTTCTTGTTTTAAAAAAATCGGTTGTGTTTGCGCTCTCCCCTCTCTCTCTCTCTCTCTCTCTCTCTCTCTCTCTCTCTCTCTCTCTCTCTCTCTCTCTGAAAACTGGATGGAATCGGTCATTGTTTATGAAAGGTTCTGCAATGACCTTGGTAACTGTAAAGGTGTATTACTTTGCTGTATAAACGGCAACTTATGCAGTTCTATTGTAGACAATAGATTGCAAAAATGAGTTGATCCGTATAGTGTTACAGGTGAATATCAATCAGGCTTAAAAACAAACAAACAAACAAAAAAAGAATATTCTGCAGTTGACTAAATGTTTACATGTTTTGCAGTAATACAGTCGCAGTTCTCAGTCAGTCATTAGTTACATGTAGTCTTCATTGATTTTGAAAAAGCCTTTGATCCGATTTCAAGGAAGCTCCTATGGTCTATTCTTTAAAACAATAATGTCAAAGGTGAGTTTATGAAGTATTAAAAGTTTCAACATGTTTAAGTGCAATGTCCGCTATACAACAATTCAGTGGACAGTCAAGAACATTATTGTGTTTCCCGATCCAGCTTTTGAAAATTTACGAATTGAATGCGTTCCTTTTTTCCTTAGTCCATGATTTTTTCGAGTGGTTCTACCTTTGACGAATCAAAACAAAAAGCTATTGAAAATGTTTCTATACATCTGTACAAAGCCGACAAAAAGCTATTGTTTTACTCAGGTTTATCATGATTATGCTAAGATACTAATTAAATTTCTACTGTCACTATCAAACTGGATTACAAAGTGGTGCTTAACTGTCAGTGTGGTGTGATATTCATGTTCCAGACAATCGTTTCCAGTTTCAGTTTAAACTGTCATAATTTTGTATCCCCTTCAGAAGGGGCCATGGCCTACAGTGAATCTCTCTCTCTCTCTCTCTGTCTCTGTCTCTGTCTCTGTCTCTCTCTGTCTCTCTCTCTCTCTCATCTATGAATCGCAATAGAAACTACTTGCTATGGATATTACAATATGTTTACAGTCTATATAGTTATGTTAGAAATGCACCGACGTTGGATAAGTGTTTAAATTATTGTATTTCCGGCCATGAATACTAATCATGTGGTGCTTCTTTCAGTAAGGATCTTGGCATTATGATTAAATTACATGTTCATCTCTCTCTCTCTCTCTCTCTCTCTCTCTCTCTCTCTCTCTCTCTCTCTCTCTCTCTCTCTCTCTCTCTCTCTCGGTGTGACTGAAGGGATTACTTGCAATCAAATGAACATAGAAGTAAACAGAGAATGTTTGCGTTGTACTCTGCTGATATGAAAACAAAATTATCCAAGGTTTCGATTCCTTTTGACACAGTAAAATATAACTTGCTTACTTCTTGTTATATTTATTTAATTCTTCGTTCCGTTTAAAGTAATACCATTTTCATGTCTGCTTTTATCTTTCGAAGCACGTTATAAAAATTATCTTTTGCACTCTTTTTTTTTTGCCGATTACACGAGGACTGTTCTGTCTAACAGCATGGTGCAACACATAGAGCAATTTCTATTTTTACCCTCACCTATTCCTGACAAACTCCCTATCCTCTGCCAACTTGTTCTTGTGACATGGCTTTTATTGACTTGCCCCCCCCCCCCCCCCCCCCCCCCCCCCCCCGCACCACCCGCCAACCCCTTCCCCTCATCCTTCATCTCCATCCTGTCCAGCTGCAGGATAGGCGACAGACGATTATGGGGGAGGGGAGCCATGTACAAGCCACGTGGGATTTCACGCTTTGTGTGAAACAGTCTTGTCATGTTGACTGCGGTTATGTCTGTACCCCCTGACGTTTTATGACCTGGGTATGCTTTGTTAATTAATGCATCCTCTCTCTCTCTCTCTCTCTCTCTCTCTTCTCTCTCTCTCTCTCTCTCCATCCCTCTCTCTCTCTCCCTCTCTCTCTCTCTCTCTCTGCTATTAATATAACAGGGAGAGTGGATAAATTCAAAACCTGACATTAAGAATTGAATATGTTCTTAATGCTTATTTTTACAGCAGTAGTTCCTCTTTTAATGCATTGTTTCTGTGTTTTCTATCATTTTGTCGATTGGCACAAAGACTGCATTAAGCCAGCACTGTTTGCTTTCCCAAACATATTCTAATCATATTTTCTCCTATACTTTTTTTTCTCCTTTCGTTTCATAAAACGACATGATTTCTGGCGCAATCTAGTTAGAGATAGAATGAAATAATCCCGGTTCCAAAACATGTAAGGCATTTGATTAGAATGATAAGAACAAGTCTCAGACTTAGTGAAGACTCATATGTGGATATTGATGGCTAAAGAAGTGGTATGTGCAACGTCTGAAATTATTCCCTTAACAAGCCCTTCAAATTATCATTTTCGCTGTCACTTTCACTTGCAGCTCTGAAGATTATGCCACAGACAAGAGCTGCAAACAGAGAGGTGTTTGTTTATTTGTTTGCTTGTTTCTTTGTTTTTGCTTATGAGTAGCACATGCACATTTCAAGTGACAAATTTACAGAGGAGTGGATATATATGGCATTGAGAAAGATTTTTTCGCACACACACACACACACACACACACACACCACACACGCGCGCGCGCGCGCGCGCGCGCGCGCGCGCGCACACACACACACATACATACACACAGAGAGACATGCACCCACACATACACACGCACACAGACACAGACAGACAGACAGACAGACACACACACACAAACACACACACACACACACACACACACACACACACTCGCACACACACACACGAGCGCACGCGCACACGTGCGCACGCGCGCACAGGAGAGAGAGAGAGAGAGAGAGAGAGAGAGAGAGAGAGAGAGATCAATTATCAAACTGTTGATGCTTTTTGTTAATATTGATGACGAGAGAGAGAGAGAGAGAGAGAAGAGAGAGAGAGAGAGAGAGAGAGAGAGAGGGGAGATAATAGTGTTTCACAGTCTAATATTAGTTACTGTGAACTGTGTATAAATTAAACAAATCTAGCTCAACACAACACAACACACACACACACACACACACACACACACACACACACACACACACACATACACACACACACACACACACACACACACACACACACACACACACACACACACACACACCACACCATACACACACACACCACACCACACACGCACACACACATACACACACACACACACACACACACACACACACACACAACACACACAACACACACACACACACACACACACACACACACACACAGAGGCAGAGGCAGAGAGACAGAGACCGGGAGAGGAGAGGGGTTACAGACATGACAGATAGGCAGGCTGACAGAGACAGAGACAGGAGTGGGTAAGAGATAGACAGACAGGCTGACAGAGACAGAGACAGGAGTGGGTAAGAGATAGACAGACAGGCTGACAGAGACAGAGACAGGAGTGGGTAAGAGATAGACAGACAGGCTGACAGAGACAGAGACAGGAGTGGGTAAGAGATAGACAGACAGGCTGACAGAGACAGAGACAGGAGTGGGTAAGAGATAGACAGACAGGCTGACAGAGACAGAGACAGGAGTGGGTAAGAGATAGACAGACAGGCTGACAGAGACAGAGACAGGAGTGGGTAACAGATAGACAGACAGGCTGACAGAGACAGGAGTGGGTAACAGATAGACAGACAGGCTGACAGAGACAGGAGTGGGTAAGAGATAGACAGACAGGCTGACAGAGACAGAGACAGGAGTGGGTAAGAGATAGACAGACAGGCTGACAGAGACAGAGACAGGAGTGGGTAAGAGATAGACAGACAGGCTGACAGAGACATAGACAGGAGTGGGTAACAGATAGACAGACAGGCTGACAGAGATGGAGAGAGAAGGGAGGTAACACACTGACAGAGAGACTGACAGAGACCGAGAGAGGAGGAGGGTGACAGACAGACTGACAGGCTGACAGACAGAGACCGAGAGAGTATCGGGTAACTGATCAACAGACAGCCTCACACACACACACACACACACACACACACACACACACACACACACACACACACACACTGTGAGTCTCTCTCTCTCTCGCTCTCTCTCTCTCTCTCTCTCTCTCTCTCTCTCTCTCTCTCTGCGTGTGTGTGTGTGTGTGTGTGTGTGTGTGTGTGTGTGTGTGTGTGTGTGTGGTGAGGTTCCAACAGCCAAAAAAAAAAAAAAAAAAAAAAAAGAAGGAAGAAAGAAAAGAAAAGAAAAGAAAAGACAAATTCACTAGCTCACCCAGCGTAGAGCTTGTGCATAAACCAAGTTGCCATCGTTTGAATTCTTTTTTTAATAATAATTTTCGGAACAAAATTGCCTTCATTTCTATTCTGTATAATCAATTTCTACGAATTTTCACATGAAATGTCTGCCCCATCCAGGTCACCCCAACCCCCAACCCCCAACCACTCCCTCACGAGCCTGTCAAATGATGTCATAAATTTAGAATGTCTTGGGTTCATATACATCGCCCTCCAGATATCCAAAGGTCGTTACTCTTGTTTCTCGGTGAACTGACCTCTGCCATGTTGATTTCTCCCTGGGGACACAGATCTGTCGGTCATCTGACGTCACTGACTTTTTATTTGTCGCCGGACAGCAAGCAACACACTGTGTGGTGTGAGGATATTGATGACACTGACTGTGCTTCGTCTGTCTCTTACTTTGTGTGCTGAGGATTTTGATCATGTAGAATGTAGCTGCTAAGAGAGGCGACGGTAGGCGGAAATCTAAACACATTCTAAAAAGTTTAAGTAATACATCCGCCAAAAATAAACAACGAATTTACGAGACAAAACACGACGCGTTTCGGCCTCTTGTCTTCTCCAGGCTAAATAAACGACACTCAGAACAACCAAAATGAACGAGCAATCACGTATCTCGTCAACTTCACTTACTCTTGGTGCTATGGATGCTGCTGACGTAAATGTGAAATATACGTTTGTTTCATGTGCTAAGGATATTGACGTACAATGTGTGTTTGTTCACTTTTCTTTTTGTGCTGAGGATATTAGTGATGTAGAATGTGAATTTGACACTTACCTTTTGTGCTAATGTTGTTGATGATGTAGAATGTGAAATGCTCATTTTCCTTGTGTATTGAGCATGTTGATACAGTAGAATGTGGAATGACCATTATGGCTAAGGGGCAAAGGGCTGCCTGTTGATTCAGTCAAACTGCCGTCAATTGTCGTTTATTACTTATCCATGTCAACAGGGGAGATTTCTTTTCCTACGAAC
>CM065740.1:13686184-13688684 GCA_033310375.1 Conus canariensis | reverse complement strand
AAACGACTGAATGAAGCGCCAGCCGGCAGCTCTTCAGTCGGCACTACCCAAGTAGACAGCCCGTTGTGTAAACGAATGTAGATTGTAAAGCGTTTAGAACTTGGTCTCTAGCCGAGGATATGCGCTATATAAGTATTCATAATAATAATAATAATAATAATGAGAAGAATAATTATAATGAGAATAATAATAATAACACATTATAATAAAAATAGTAATAACCTTTCTTGTTTGTAAAGTTTTTTTCACACATATTCCACATTCTATCTCATCAGCATCACCAGTACAAAACGTACATAAGTTTCCATCTTCTTCAGATTTTGAGGGATCCTGCAAGTGACTTGGAGATCCCATACCATTGGCATGTCGCCTCCTCAAAAACCCAGACTGAGGACATGGCTCCCTGGAATCCCTCACTGATGACATAGCACACTGGTAATCCCCGAACTAGAGCAAAGGGTCTTGGGGATACCTGACTGAAGTTATGACGCCTTGGAGATCCCTGAGTGAGGACACATGGTCTAGGAGATCCCTGAGTAAATGTGTAACGTTTTTTCTTTTCTAGTAGTAGGGACAAAGAGCCATGGAAATCCTCCTGTCTGAAGATTAGGGCCTTTGAGATACCTGACTGAATACGTATCGCCTCGGAAATTCCTGAGTGAGGACAAAGAGTCACGGAGATCTCTGGTTGAATTCGTATCTCCCCAAAGATTCCTTGGAAAGGGCAAATACCCGTGAAGATCCCTGACTAAAAACGTAACGCTTTGAAGATTCTTGAGTGAGGACAGAGTGATCAGGGACGTTCCTGACTAAAGATGTAACGCACTGGAGATCCTTGAGTGAGAAAACAGGGCCCTTGAGATCCATGACTGAAGATGTAACGCCTTGAAGATCCTTGAGCGAGGGCACAGATTCTTGGATCCCTGAGTGAAGATGTGACACCCTGAACATTCCTGAGTGAAGATGTGACGCCTTGGACATTGCTGAATGAAGACGTGACGCCCTGGACATTGCTGAGTGAAGATGTGACACCCTGAACATCCCTGAGTGAAGATGTGACGCCCTGGACATTGCTGAGTGAAGATGTGACGCCCTGGACATTTCTGAGTGAAGATGTGACGCCCTGGACATTTCTGAGTGAAGATGTGACGCTCTGAACATTCCTGAATACAGATTGACGCTCTGGATATTACTGAGTGAAGATGTGACGCCCTGGACATTAGTGAGTGAAGATGTGACGCCCTGGACATTCCTCAGTGAAGATGTGACGCCCTGGACATTGCTGAGTAAAGATGTGACGCCCTGGACATTGCTGAGTAAAGATGTGACGCCCTGGACATTCCCGAGGGAAGATGTGACGCGCTGAACATTCCTGAGCGAAGATGTGACGCCCTTAACATCCCTGAGTGAAGATGTGACGCCCTGGACATTGCTGAGTAAAGATGTGACGCTCTGGACATTTCTAAGTGAAGATGTGACGCCCTGGACATTGCTGAGTGAAGATGTGATGCCCTGGACATTGCTGAGTGAAGATGTGACGCCCTGAACATTCCTGAGTAAAGATGTGACGCCCTGGACATTGCTGAGTAAAGATGTGATGCCCTGGACATTGCTGAGTAAAGATTGACGCCCTGGACGTTTCTGAGTGAAGATGTGACGCCCTGGACATTCCCGAGTGAGTTTACATGACCTTGGAAAATCCCTGATATAGATGCAACACCATGGAGATCCTCGCGTGAGGATACAGAGTCGTGGAGAATCCCTGGTATGGATGCAACGCCTTGGAGATCCTCGAGTAAGGATACAGAGTCGTGGAGAAACCCTGATATAGATGCAACGCCTTGGAGATCCTCGAGAATAGATGCAACGTCTTGGAGATCCTCGAGTGAGGACACAGAGTCGTAGAGAATCTTGAGTGAGGACAGAATAATGCAGAACCTTGAGTGAGGACACATAATCATGTAGAACCTTGAGTGAGGACACAGAGTCATGTAGAACCTTGAGTGAGGACACATAATCATGTAGAACCTTTATTGAAGATACAGAATCGTTGAGAACCTTGAGTGAAGACACAGAATCATGGAGAACATTGAGTGAGCCTTTGAATTCCTTGACTGAGAAAACAGAGCATTAGAAATCCTTGACTACATAGAACTTTGGAATTCTTTGAAGGACGGAGCATTAGCATTGGAAATCCTTGCCTGTGTATATAGATCCTTGGAAATCCTTGACTGAAGACAAAGAGCACTGGAAAGCCTTGACTGAGAACATGAAGCCTAGGAGATTCCTGACTGAAAACACGGTGTCACGGAGATCCCTTACCGAAGACATGGCGTTGAGAAAAACCCCGTGACTGAGGACACAGCATCTCGGAGATTCGCGCTTGAGGCCGAGGACATGGCTTCTTGGAACTTTGTGACAGAAGCCAGAGGATCCTGGAGACCTGTGATCGAGGACAGAGGAGCTTGAGGAATCGTTCATGATGGCATACCGCCATACA
>CM065740.1:13671184-13681184 GCA_033310375.1 Conus canariensis | reverse complement strand
TAAGATTATGGAATACCTGGAGTGTCGATGCCTATGTTTTTCTTGGCATTCTTGGTATGTTGTGGTACGGCGTCTTGAATCCCAGGGTATAGTGCATACAAACATGCGTTTGTTCTTTATATTCTTTATGCGTGCGTTCTTTGAATAATAGTATACTTACTCTCTCTCTCTCTCTCTCTCACTCACTCTCTCTCTCTCTCTCTTCTGTGTGTGTGTGTGTGTGTGTGTGTGTGTGTGTGTGTGTGTGTGTGTATGTGTGTTGTGTGTGTGTGTGTGTGTGTGTGTGTGTGTGTGTGTGTAGTAGTAGTAGTAGTAGTAGTAGTAGTAGTAGTAGTAGTAGTAGTAGTACTTTAATTTAACGTCTCTTCACCCTCAAGTGACATTAGACAAAAAAAATAAAATAAAATAATAAATGAATAAATAAATAAATAAATGCATGTGAGAGAATCTTTTAAGTGTTGAGTGTTTTTGAGTAAATGTAACATCAATGCCATACTTATGTTTTGAATTCTACAAACACAAATGATCTCAACATTACCAGTAACTATCAAAGAAAAATACCAACAGAACTAGAATGCAAAGTTTCTGAGAACAACTTAAGAAGATCAAGATCATTAACTATTTTCTGTAATGTTATCGGATTTCGATGGTTGAGCGCAGTGCCTCCATTTTTGAGCATTTGAGCTTTGATGGCAGGACAGTGCAGAAGCAGATGATTCGTAGAAATTTGACTCCCACAAACACAAATAATATCTTTACAAAATTTTGTTTTGAGAGCATTTAGACGAATCTTAAACATCAAAGACGTAATTGATCTGGATTTTATTTGACTTAAACTCTTAATTATTATATATGAATGCAGTGTGTCACAAGCGTTTACACAATAATGTGAATATTGTATATCTAAGGTCTTGAACTTGTCAGCAAAATTATCCTTTGCTAACTTGTCAAAGTATTTATAATATTCATGTAGATCTAGCTTAACATTAAGTTTAATTGTCCCTGCAGCATTGCGTGCTGCACTCTTGGCTGCTTGATCTACCTGTTCATTAAAGACAATTCCACAGTGAGATGGAATCCAATAAAAAGTAACACTGATATCTTTGCTTGCTAAGTGGTGTATTAAGTGCTTGATTTCCTGTGTCATTTCAACCCGTGCCTTGGTATTTTGACCTTTGATGGCATATAATACTGATTTTGAATCCACACAAAATAATATTTTGCATGCATTTAAAGGTAACTCTTTAATGTGTTGTAACGCCCTTAAAATGGCTATTAATTCAGCAGTGAAAATGGAATAATGTCTGCCAATATTATAACGTTTTAATGTTTTCAAGGAAGGAATACAAAATGCTGATCCTGCACTGCTATTTTCTATTACAGAGCCGTCTGTGTAAATCTTGATATAATCAGTATACTTGTTTTCAATGCTTATGTTTACTAAATTTTTTAAGATATTTGGAGATTGATTTTTGTTTAAATTTGTATCATTAATATCAAAAGCAGGTTTAATATGCTCCCAGGGTGCTACTGGTGAAACAGGTGGCTTAGTGGCTATTTCTTTGTGTTTTAATTCTTTAGAATTGATTATATCGGTAGCATAAGTATTGATTGATTGTAAAGAGTGTATTGTTTTAGCTCTTTTAGCAAAATCTTTCGCGGAGTCTAATCTAATTTCTTCCTTACAAAATGTATCAAAAGCAAAAGACTTTACTATAAATTTAGCGCAAGAATTTTTCCTGTTGTCATCTAGAGGAAGAACACCCGCTTCGTTATAGGATCCTAGATTGGAAGCATGTATTGGTACCCCATGTGCCAGTTTAACAGCTTTGCAGTCTATGCTTTGAAGTTTGGATAATATGTGCTTGGGGGCATTATAGAAAACTTCTTGGGCATATATTAAACGAGATCGAACAAGTGAGTTTGCAAGACATAAAAGTGCTTTAGTATCCTGACCCCAACGTTGTTTACTTATAATTTTGAGAAAATTTAATGCTTTTCGTGCTTTATCAAGTATATGATTTATATGTTGATTCCAGGTAGGTTTTGATGACAGATAAACCCTAAAAACTTAACACTTTGCACAAACTTAAGGGCAATTCCATTAATGCTGAATATTGGCATTTTTTCTGGGTTATAACCTGAGTTAAAAAGGACCATGTTTGTTTTTTCTAAAGATAATGATAAACCATTTTCTTTCATAAAATTAGTGATTTTATCTAATTCCTTTTGGTAAACTTTTTTTGTATAGTTTAATGCTCTAGTGGGTGTATTGCGTTTCATTGTTACCTTCATCCACATGCATATATCGTCAGCATACTGGACTAAAACTGAATCGTTTGACAATCTCTTTGGAAGATCGGCTATGAGCATGTTAAATAAAACAGGAGAAATAACTGAGCCTTGAGGTAACCCCATCTGAAGTTCTCTGGGGTTCGAGTACGTGTTTCCTACTCTTACTTGTATGAAACGATGTGAAAGGAAGTTTTTAATGTAGTTATACATATTACCATTAATATTGTTTTCCTTAAGCTTTTGCAATAATTTGTAGTGCCATACTTGATTATAAGCTTTCTTAACGTCAAAAAAGTTGCAAGGATATTCTTCCGCCTCGCGAACTGCTGTTTGATTTGTGTTGTTAGTTTCACTAGATGTTCTGTAGTTGATCGGCCTTTCCGAAAGCCTGCTTGATTTGGGGGTATAATGCACTGTTTTTCGCAGAAATGGACTAATCTGTTTAATATTATTTTCTCCATAAGTTTGCAAACGTGTGACGTTAACGAGATGGTCGATAGCTGTTTCTATCTGCTTTAGGCTTTCCCTTCTTATGTATAGGAATAACAATTGATCGCTTCCAAACTGAAGGCATTTCCCCTTTACTCCAACATCTTTGCATGAATATATGTAAAAATCGAATAACATTGTAAGGTAAGTGTTTTAACATTTCATAAGATATTCCATCTAATCTAACAGATGTTTTTGCATTACTCAAATGTAAAATACTTTCTTTTACTTCCTCAAGTGTTATTTCAGAATTTACATAGCTTTTCCTTGTGAACTCATTATCATCATGAATTGATTTTGTTTCACTTTGCTCTCCACTTTCTCTGTACTCTTTACTTTCAGTTGATAGACCTGCATTTCTACTATAACTGACAAACATCTCTGCAAATGCTTCTGCTTTTTCATTATTAGTGGATAGATCTGAGTTCTCTAATCTTATGGGACATTGTGGTAAATTAATTCCGTTCTTCATGGTTTTCATTTTTTCCCAGACTTTTTGCATATCTTTATGACTGTAGATTTCATTAATACAAAAAGAAGACCAGTATTGTCTCTTGGCCTGGGCGTTAACTCTGTTTGATTTATTTTTTGCCTTGTTTGCCTCTTGATGGTTTGGGGTAGAATTTTCTTGGATGTATTTTTTAAATTTCTCCCATTTTTCGCTATTTGCCTTTTCACAGTCGTCATTCCACCAGATATTTCCAGAGTGTTTATGTGATTTCTTTGCCTTAAGCATGGGTATAGAGTCATTTGCAGCATCTAGGACTGCCTTGGTAAATGAAAGATAAAGATCATTTATATTTTTATCGTACACATCCTCAACGTAAAACGTGGACACACTTGCTGAAAATTTATCCCAATTAGCAAATTTATAATTGTACTTTGGGACTTTATCCTCAGTTAGATCTGTAATTCCTGTGCTTGCAATTTCAAAGCTTGTTATAATCGGAATATGATCACTATTTAAACAATGAACCAGTGTGTTCCACTCACAAATGGGAGCTAGATCAGGCGAAACCAGAGTTAAATCAATTGCCGTAGCTCTATGATTAGGGTTATCGGGGATTCGTGTAACTCGACCATCGTTTAATAGATAAAATGATGAATCTACAACATTCTCTATGAAGCGATTGCTCGTGATATGGTCACAGTTCTTCTCCCAAAAAGGGGCATGTGCATTAAAATCTCCTGTAATCAGCACTTTTTTGCCTTTATCTGCCTGAAGCATACGGATCCATTCAGTGTTGTTATCATCTGGACCTTTTGGTAAATACACTGATAAGATAGTTAGTAGAATCTTATCAAATTGTACTGTCAAATCACAAGAATGAATTGTGGAAATATCTGATGGAATAGGATTAGGGCACAGTGTGTAATTTACCCCTTCATATATATAAATAGCTGTATTGATTTTCCCGTTTGTGTCTTCTTTTTGATAGACGGGAGGGAAGTAATAATTTTCTAACTTAGGTGGCTTATCTTTCTTTACATTTAATGACTGGAGGCTTAAGACATGATATTTATGATTTGCAAGATGTTGGACTAAATGTTCATAATTAGAAATTATTGATCTACAGTTCCATTGAAAAACACTAAAGTTGTTTCCTCGCGTCATGTTCTAAAACTAATCTTCAAATTATATGGAAGGAAAAAAGAAATCATTAATAATTAAAGAGAAAAATGTCAAGAACAATCTTGGTCAGAATACAACGTATACATGGAGGTGCTTAAAAATCAGTCAAAATGAACAGAGATAACACAGCAGTTGCATCAGGTGGCTTGGTCGTCGTGGGCCCGTCAATAGGATTCCCAGTCCAGGGCACTGAAAGGGTTGAACCAACTGGGGACACGTGGAGCTGGAAAGTCGTAGTATGTTTCCCTGTTGCCCTGTCGTCGTCGGGAGGGCCGCTTTGGGGTCTCCCACACCAGACTCCTCACGTGCCGTCCAATGTTTCCTGCAAGCAGGCTAGAGCCCCTTTTTGAAAGGTGAATTTTGTCATGAAGGTGGTGAAGTCTTATGTTATCATTGTCAATGAAACTGATGTTTTTGACTTCAAACAGGTCAGACGTGATCTTTGCATTGAACAGCTGTCTGTTCACTTCTAATTTCTTGTCCAGCACTTTTGTTGCTTTGCTAATAACTAACTTCACTTTCTGGTGTTTTTCCGCAACTGATTTAATTGTCTGTACAAAATTCTTACTGACTTTTTCTGCCTCTTCTACCTTTTAGTCATTGACTCCACAATGTACTACGACACAGGCATTTCCTCCATATCAATCTCTTCTAGGCAGTGTTTGACAGCTGATACATTGTGCTGTTTAAGCTTGGAGACCTTGAAATCATAGGAATACCCAAGTCTTTTTCCTTGAACTCCGTTTGCAACAGAATCATGGATGACAAGTACTGTTGGATAGTCCTGGCCTTCGTCTACTTTTACTTTTGTTTTTCTAGATTCACTGTGATCTTTTCTATTCCTCTCAGGCACTTTGACGTCATCCTTCCTTACGTAATTCGATCTTCCGTCATGTTGAGTAATAGGATTGACGTCATTATTTGCTTTTGGTCTGTTCTTAGGCAAAGATTTTTGACCAATTTTACTATGATCTGCTTTATTTTTTGCAGACGGGGGTTTAGTTTGTGAGGGATTGCTCCCAGTATCTGAAGCAACTGCTTGAGCATAAGTTGCTGCGCCTGGAAGGTATGTTTCTGTCTGTGTGGCAGTGGTCACCATAGTAACTTGCGGTTTGATTTCTACAAGAATTTTGTTCTGAGTATTCACCGCATTCTCCAGCATTTCAATGCGCTTGCAAAGAGATAGAATCATTTCTTTCGTATCGACAGAACTGAAATCATGGCTACCAACCTTGTTTTCCATTGTAGAATTTCCAGTCAGCTGAAGAGTTGGATTCCGCGTAGCCAAGTTGCTTGAACTTCCAGTGTCTTCTCGCTGCCGGGTTTCAGCAACGTTTTTTTCCCAGCCGGTTATCTTCGATGGACCCGGTAGACAACTTCTGAATTCTCGATACTCTGCCGTTAGGAACCGTTTGTCTCTCGCTAAATCTTGTTTTCATTTTCCCGTTTCTTGGTCCACGAAACGGCCACCGTGGTCGATTAGTTGCTGCGTGTGTCCGCCATCTTGAAGTGTGTGTGTGTGTGTGTGTGTGTGTGTGCGCGCGCGCGCGTGTGTGTGTATGTCCGTCTGTCTGTCTGTCTGTCAATGGTCCGTCGGTGTGCCTGTGTGTCTTTGCATGCATGCGTGTCTCTGTGTGTTCTTGGAATAATATGCCTTCTTGTACCTGATTCTCATGGTTTGGGTGTTCTTGGTGCAATATACCTACGATGTCATGGTACGTATTCCCTGTTCGCAATACGCTATGGTATGAGAGTCCATTATATATTACACCACATCCACTAAGTTTTGAGACGACACTGCCCATGATTTAACGCCGATGGATAAATGAATTAATGACGAGATGAGAGAATTTAAGAAGAGGATCTCGTGACTATGACTTGGCAGATGCCTGACCTACGCTTTAGCCCAACGCGCTGGTCAGAGCTTTCTTTGTATAACATGCTTTCGCGCAGCACCTGAAGAGGTGCTGAAGCACGTGGGCATAAAGGCGATACCTGCGAGAAGAGAAGTCCAAATCCTGCTGTAGTGACTACATGTTCAGCAGGTGGCTGTCTCTGACCTGTCGATTCTCCTCTGTGACCTCATCCTCAGTGTCAGTGACGTTCTTGTCGCCTGCGACCAACATCTAACACAGTATCTGGCTGACTGGGATTGCATCGCTGTACCCAGTCTGTACGTTACCACTGGTACATTGCATCGCTGTACCCTGTCTGTACGTTACCACTGGTACATTGCATCGCTGTAGCCTGTCTGTATGATACCACTGATATTGTATCGCTGTACTCTGTCTGTACGTTACCACTGGTACATTGCATCGCTGTACCCTCTCTGTATGATACCACTGATATTGTATCGCTGTACCCTGTCTGTACGTTACCACTGGGATTACATCGCTGTACCCTGTCTGTACGATACCACTGGGATTACATCGCTGTACCCTGTCTGTACGTTACCACTGGGATTACATGGCTGTACCCTGTCTGTACGTTACCACTGGTATTGCATGGCTGTACCCTGTCTGTACGATACCACTGGGATTACATCGCTATACCCTGTCTGTACGTTACCACTGGGATTACATCGCTGTACCCTGTCTGTACGTTACCACTGGTATTGCATGGCTGTACTCTGTACGATACCTCTGGTATTGCATCGCTGTACCCTGTCTGTACGTTACCACTGGTATTGCATCGCTGTACCCTGTCTGTACGTTACCACTGGTATTGCATCGCTGTACCCTGTCTGTACGTTACCACTGGTATTACATCGCTGTACCCTGTCTGTACGTTACCACTGGTATTGCATGGCTGTACCCTGTCTGTACGATACCACTGGGATTACATCGCTATACCCTGTCTGTACGTTACCACTGGGATTACATCGCTGTACCCTGTCTGTACGTTACCACTGGTATTGCATGGCTGTACTCTGTCTGTACGATACCTCTGGTATTGCATCGCTGTACCCTGTCTGTACGTTACCACTGGTATTGCATCGCTGTACCCTGTCTTGCGTTACCACTGGTATTGTATCGCTGTACCCTGTCTGTACGTTACCACTGGTATTGTATCGCTGTACCCTGTCTGTACGTTACCACTGGGATTGCATCGCTGTACCCTGTCTGTACGTTACCACTGGTATTACATCGCTGTACCCTGTCTGTACGATACCACTGGTATTACATCGCTGTACCCTGTCTGTACGTTACCACTGGTATTACATCGCTGTACCCTGTCTGTACGTACCACTGGTATTACATCGCTGTACCCTGTCTGTACGATACCACTGATATTGCATCGCTGTACCCTGTCTGTACGTTACCACTGATATTGCATCACTGTACCCTGTCTGTACGTTACCACTGGTATTGCATGGCTGTACCCTGTCTGTACGTTACCACTGGGATTGCATCGCTGTACCCTGTCTGTACGTTACCACTGGTATTACATCGCTGTACCCTGTCTGTACGATACCACTGGTATTACATCGCTGTACCCTGTCTGTACGTTACCACTGGTATTACATCGCTGTACCCTGTCTGTACGTTACCACTGGTATTACATCGCTGTACCCTGTCTGTACGTTACCACTGGGATTGCATCGCTGTACCCTGTCTGTACGTTACCACTGATATTGCATCGCTGTACCCTGTCTGTACGTTACCACTGGTATTGTATCGCTGTACCCTGTCTGTACGTTACCACTGGTATTGTATCGCTGTACCCTGTCTGTACGTTACCACTGGTATTGTATCGCTGTACCCTGTCTGTACGTTACCACTGGTCTTGTATCACTACCCTGTCTGTACCTTACCACTGGTATTACATCGCTGTACCCTGTCTGTACGTTACCACTGGTATTACATCGCTGTACCCTGTCTGTACGTTACCACTGATATTGCATCACTGTACCCTGTCTGTACGTTACCACTGGTATTGCATGGCTGTACCCTGTCTGTACGTTACCACTGGTATTGTATCACTGTACCCTGTCTGTACCTTACCACTGGTATTACATCGCTGTACCCTGTCTGTACCTTACCACTGGTATTACATCGCTGTACCCTGTCTGTACGTTACCACTGATATTGCATCACTGTACCCTGTCTGTACGTTACCACTGGTATTGCATGGCTGTACCCTGTCTGTACGTTACCACAGGTATTGCATCGCTGTACCCTGTCTGTACGTTACCACTGGTACATTGCATCACTGTACCCTGTCTGTACGATACCACTGGTATTGCATCACTGTACCCTGTCTGTACGTTACCACTGGTATTGCATCGCTGTACCCTGTCTGTACGTTACCACTGGTATTGCATCGCTGTACCCTGTCTGTACGTTACCACTGGTATTACATCGCTGTACCCTGTCTGTACGATACCACTGGTATTGCATCACTGTACCCTGTCTGTACGTTACCACTGGTATTGCATCACTGTACCCTGTCTGTACGTTACCACTGGTATTGTATCGCTGTACCCTGTCTGTACGTTACCACTGGTACATTGTATCGCTGTACCCTGTCTGTACCTTACCACTGGTACTGTATCGCTGTACCCTGTCTGTACGTTACCACTGGTACATTGTATCGCTGTACCCTGTCTGTATGTTACCACTGGTATTGTATCGCTGTACCCTGTCTGTACGTTACCACTGGTACATTGTATCGCTGTACCCTGTCTGTACGTTACCACTGGTGCATTTTAGCACAGGGTCTTTCCTGCGGTTGATGCAGAGCGGGAAAGAACTTTTTTTTTTTAATCTTTTTTTGCGTTATTTTTGTAGTGCTTTTTTTTTCATCATTCCATTCTACTTCACTCCCGGCCTCTGCTCTGTGTCTCCCCCCCCCCCCCCCCCCCCCCTCGCTTCCCTCCTCCCACACAACCCCCCCCCCCCCCAGCTCCATCACACACTCACTCTCTCTCTCTCTCTCTCTCTCTCTCTCTCCTCTCTCTCTCTCTCTCCTCTCTCCCCCCCCCCCATTACCATGTGTGTATTTACCCATAGCAGATCATTGTGTCCAAACATGCTGAACTGTATGTTGTGTTTTGTCGATCATAGCAAGCAGCCAGGTAAGTACATAGTTCAGCTTTTTCATATTTTTTCGGTACACATAATTGGTTTCAAAGATCGGCTGCTGGGTTATAAACTACATGACTGTTTCTGTTGGTGTTTATATTTGTTTAGTTGGTTCTCTCTCTCTCTCTCTCTCTCTCTCTCTCTCTCTCTCTCTCTCTCTCTCTCTCTCTTCTCTCTCTGTGTGTGTGTGTGTGTGTGTGTGTGTGTGTGTGTGTGTGTGTGTGTGGTGCGTGCGCGCGCGCGCGTGTGTAGTGTGTTTCTTTTTTTGTTTGTATGTTACTTTTCTTCTTTCACCAGTACCAACATTCACCAGTAAAGCGAACATGAGACTAACTGTGTGATACACCTCATTTTCCAATGATGAACACGGTTTAGGGTGTCCCTCGGGAAGAGAAGAGGGAGTTAAGGCCGGAAAGGGGGGGGGGGCACGTTGTGGGGGGGGGGGGGGGGGGAGCGACGAGGGGGAAGGAAGGAAGGAAGGAAGGAATGACGGACACAT
>CM065740.1:13648684-13661184 GCA_033310375.1 Conus canariensis | reverse complement strand
TAGCTGTTTTCACGTGTATAGACCTTTCAATGGCAATTAGCTGTTAACACGTGTATAGACCTTTCAATGGTAATTAGCTGTTAACACGTGTATAGACCTTTCAATGGTAATTTGCTGTTAACACGTGCATAGACCTTTCAATGGTAAATTAGCTGTTTCACGTGTATAGACCTTTCAATGGTAATTAGCTGTTTTCACGTGTATAGACCTTTCAATGGTAATTTGCTGTTAACACGTGTATAGACCTTTCAATGGTAATTTGCTGTTAACACGTGTATAGACCTTTCAATGGTAATTAGCTGTTTTCACGTGTATAGACCTTTCAATGGCAATTAGCTGTTAACACGTGTATAGACCTTTCAATGGTAATTAGCTGTTTTCACGTGTATAGACCTTTCAATGGTAATTAGCTGTTAACACGTGTATAGACCTTTCAATGGTAATTAGCTGTTTTCACGTGTATAGACCTTTCAATGGTAATTAGCTGTTTTCACGTGTATAGACCTTTCAATGGTAATTTGCTGTTAACACGTGTATAGACCTTTCAATGGTAATTAGCTGTTTTCACGTGTATAGACCTTTCAATGGTAATTAGCTGTTTTCACGTGTATAGACCTTTCAATGGTAATTAGCTGTTTTCACGTGTATAGACCTTTCAATGGTAATTTGCTGTTAACACGTGTATAGACCTTTCAAAGGTAATTAGCTGTTTTCACGTGTATAGACCTTTCAATGGTAATTAGCTGTTTTCACGTGTATAGACCTTTCAATGGTAATTAGCTGTTAACACGTGTATAGACCTTTCAATGGTAATTGCTGTTTTCACGTGTATAGACCTTTCAATGGTAATTAGCTGTTTTCACGTGTATAGACCTTTCAATGGTAATTAGCTGTTAACACCGTGTATAGACCTTTCAATGGTAATTAGCTGTTTTCACGTGCATAGACCTTTCAATGGTAATTAGCTGTTAACACGTGTATAGACCTTTCAATGGTAATTAGCTGTTAACACGTGTATAGACCTTTCAATGGTAATTAGCTGTTAACACGTGTATAGACCTTTCAATGGTAATTAGCTGTTAACACGTGTATAGACCTTTCAATGGTAATTAGCTGTTAACACGTGTATAGACCTTTCAATGGTAATTAGCTGTTAACACGTGCATAGACCTTTCAATGGTAATTAGCTGTTAACACGTGTATAGACCTTTCAATGGTAATTAGCTGTTTTCACGTGTATAGACCTTTCAATGGTAATTAGCTGTTTCACGTGTATAGACCTTTCAATGGTAATTAGCTGTTTCACGTGTATAGACCTTTCAATGGTAATTAGCTGTTTTCACGTGTATAGACCTTTCAATGGTAATTAGCTGTTTTCACGTGTATAGACCTTTCAATGGTAATTAGCTTGTTAACACGTGCTATAGACCTTTCAATGGTAATTTGCTGTTTACACGTGTATAGACCTTTCAATGGTAATTAGCTGTTAACACGTGTATAGACCTTTCAATGGTAATTAGCTGTTTTCACGTGCATAGACCTTTCAATGGTAATTAGCTGTTTTCACGTGTATAGACCTTTCAATGGTAATTAGCTGTTTTCACGTGTATAGACCTTTCAATGGTAATTAGCTGTTTTCACGTGCATAGACCTTTCAATGGTAATTAGCTGTTTTCACGTGTATAGACCTTTCAATGGTAATTAGCTGTTTTCACGTGTATAGACCTTTCATGGCAATTAGCTGTTAACACGTGTATAGACCTTTCAATGGTAATTTAGCTGTTTAACACGTGTATAGACCTTTCAATGGTAAATTGCTGTTTAACACGTGCATAGACCTTTCAATGGTAATTAGCTGTTTTCACGTGTATAGACCTTTCAATGGTAATTAGCTGTTTTCACGTGTATAGACCTTTCAATGGTAATTGCTGTTAACACGTGATAGACCTTTCAATGGTAATTGTGTTAACAGTATATAACCTTTTCAATGGTAATTAGCTGTTTTCACGTGTATAGACCTTTCAATGGAATTAGCTGTTCACGTGTATAGACCTTTCAATGGTAATTAGCTGTTTTCACGTGTATAGACCTTTCAATGGTAATTAGCTGTTTCACGTGATAGACCTTTCAATGGTAATTAGCTGTTTTCACGTGATAGACCTTTCAATGGTAATTAGCTGTTTCACGTGTATAGACCTTTCAATGGAATTTGCTGTTAACACGTGTATAGACCTTTCAATGGTAATTAGCTGTTTTCACGTGTATAGACCTTTCAATGGTAATTGCTGTTTACACGTGATAGACCTTTCAATGTAATTAGCTGTTTTCACGTGATAGACCTTTCAATGGTAATTGCTGTTTCACGTGTATAGACCTTTCAATGGTAATTGCTGTTTTCACTGTATAGACCTTTCAATGGTAATTGCTGTTTCACGTGTATAGACCTTTCAATGGTAATTAGCTGTTTCACGTGTATAGACTTTCAATGGAATTTGTTACACGTGTAATAGACCTTTCAATGGTAATTAGCTGTTTCACGTGTATAGACCTTTCAATGGTAATTACTGTTAACACGTGTATAGACCTTTCAATGGTAATTAGCTGTTTTCACGTGATAGACCTTTCATGGTAATTAGCTTTCACTGTATAGACCTTTCAATGGTAATTGCTGTTAACACGTGTATAGACCTTTCAATGGTAATTAGCTGTTACACGTGTATAGACCTTCAATGGTAATTAGCTGTTAACACGTGTATAGACCTTTCAATGTAATTAGCTGTTACACTGTATAGACCTTTCAATGGTAATTCTGTTAACACGTGTATAGACCTTTCAATGGTAATTAGCTGTTTCACGTGTATAGACCTTCAATGGTAATTAGCTTTTCACGTGTATAGACCTTTCAATGGTAATTAGCTGTTACACGTGTATAGACCTTTCAATGGTAATTGCTGTTTTCACGTGTATAGACCTTTCAATGGAATTAGCTGTTTCACGTGTATAGACTTTCAATGGTAATTACTGTTCACGTGATAGACCTTTCAATGTAATTAGCTGTTTCACGTGTAAGACCTTTCAATGGTAATTAGCTGTTTTACACGTGTATAGACTTTCAATGGTAATTAGCTGTTAACACGTGTATAGACCTTTCAATGGTAATTAGCTGTTTTCACGTGATAGACCTTTCAATGGTAATTAGCTGTTTCACGTGTATAGACCTTTCAATGGTAATTAGCTGTTTTCACGTGTATAGACCTTTCAATGGTAATTAGCTGTTTTCACGGTATAGACCTTTCAATGGTAATTGCTGTTTCACGTGTATAGACCTTTCAATGGTAATTAGCTGTTTTCACGTGTATAACCTTTCAATGGTAATTAGCTGTTTTCACGTGATAGACCTTTCAATGGTAATTAGCTGTTTTCACGTGTATAGACCTTTCAATGGTAATTAGCTGTTTTCACGTGTATAGACCTTTCAATGGTAATTAGCTGTTTTCACGTGTATAGACCTTTCAATGGTAATTAGCTGTTTTCACGTGTATAGACCTTTCAATGGTAATTAGCTGTTTTCACGTGCATAGACCTTTCAATGGTAATTAGCTGTTTTCACGTGATAGACCTTTCAATGGTAATTAGCTGTTTTCACGTGTATAGACCTTTCAATGGTAATTAGCTGTTAACACGTGTATAGACCTTTCAATGGTAATTAGCTGTTACACGTGTATAGACCTTTCAATGGTAATTAGCTGTTTTCACGTGATAGACCTTTCAATGGTAATTAGCTGTTTTCACGTGTAAGATTAGACCTTTTCAATGTAATTAGCCTGTTTCTGATTCACGTGTATAGACCTTTCAATGGTAATTAGCTGTTTTCACGTGTATAGACCTTTCAATGGTAATTACTTTACGTGTATAGACCTTCAATGAATTACTGTACGTGTATAGACCTTTCAATGGTAATTAGCTGTTTTCACGTGTATAGACCTTTCAATGGTAATTAGCTGTTAACACGTGTATAGACCTTTCAATGGTAATTAGCTGTTTTCACGTGTATAGACCTTTCAATGGTAATTAGCTGTTTTCACGTGTATAGACCTTTCAATGGTAATTTGCTGTTAACACGTGTATAGACCTTTCAATGGTAATTAGCTGTTTTCACATGTATAGACCTTTCAATGGTAATTAGCTGTTTTCACGTGTATAGACCTTTCAATGGTAATTAGCTGTTTTCACGTGTATAGACCTTTCAATGGTAATTAGCTGTTTTCACGTGTATAGACCTTTCAATGGTAATTAGCTGTTTTCACGTGTATAGACCTTTCAATGGTAATTAGCTGTTTTCACGTGTATAGACCTTTCAATGGTAATTAGCTGTTTTCACGTGTATAGACCTTTCAATGGTAATTTGCTGTTTTCACGTGTATAGACCTTTCAATGGTAATTAGCTGTTAACACGTGTATAGACCTTTCAATGGTAATTAGCTGTTTTCACGTGTATAGACCTTTCAATGGTAATTTGCTGTGTACACGTGTATAGACCTTTCAATGGTAATTAGCTGTTTTCACGTGTATAGACCTTTCAATGGTAATTTGCTGTTAACACGTGTATAGACCTTTCAATGGTAATTAACTGTTAACACGTGTATAGACCTTTCAATGGTAATTAGCTGTTTTCACGTGTATAGAACTTTCAATGGTAATTTGCTGTTAACACGTGTATAGACCTTTCAATGGCAATTTGCTGTTTACACGTGTATAGACCTTTCAATGGCAATTTGCTGTTTACACGTGCAGAAAACTATATGTTCGTCTGCAACAATTAGTTGTTTTCACATGGAACTTTTTTCTCCTGTGATCTATTGTTGCTTTCGCGTGGAAGATGCTAACAGTTCTCCCCTAATAATAGCTAGCATCGCCGAAGAAATAATTCTTTTCCGTAATAATGAGCGGTTCAAGTTAAAAAAACGAAACTATTTCACTATTTCGGCTGTGATAGTCAGTTGTTTTCACGTGTAAAATTACTGTCTTCTCGTAATAATTAACTATTATCACGTGGAAAGAACCTTTTTTTTCTTGTGATGATTCGTTGTTTTCACGTCGGAAAAAGGATCATATTCTCCTGTGACAAACAACTGGTTCCTATGAGAATAGAAAAAAGTGTTATTCATGTCAGTTGTCCATGTGTGAAGAATGGTATTAATCTAATTGTTTTTCCTCGTAAATATGATCTTTCCCCGCTTCAATGGTGCCATAGGCTTTGTGTCATATTGTCGGTGCGACGGCTTCAAACAGTACTGGGGTCCAGTGTCTCTATGCCTCGGTCATTCAATGAACACGTCGGTCGTCGTCATTTCTTTCACTGCTGTCTCTTTCTTCTCCTTTCTCAGGCTTCTATCTTTTTTCCTTTCTTTTTGATGGCTTTGCCTTTTCAGTTTTGTTTTTCAATGTATTTATTTTGTTGTGTGTCTGTCTGTGTTTCTGTCTGTGTTTCTGTCACTGTTTCTCTCTTCCTCTCTGTCTCTGTTTCTGTCTGTGTTTCTGTCACTGTTTCTCTCTTCCTCTCTGTCTCTGTTTCTGTCTGTGTTTCTGTCTCTGTTTCTCTCTTCCTCTCTGTCTCTGTCTGTCTTTCTGTCTTCATTTTGTATTCTCGTGCCAGGAACTTCGTTAGATCAGGCAGGAGTTTATTTCAGAAAAATACTATAGACAATCATGTATCTTCAAGCTGATTATGCTAATGACTTCAAGAAATGAAACACTTGTAAAGCAGTTTGCCCTGTTTTTTGTACAAAGCATTTATGATTCGAAAGTTTCTTACAGCCTGGGTTCTTTTCATGTCAGTGAATGCCTGAACTTCGTTTTAAACATGTTTACATATATTTGTTTAAGTGCAAAACAATAAGCAGTATACTCATTGATGCATTGCAGGCTTAAAACTTGTAACAATGTGATCGTTGTGGACTTGTGTTTGTTTGTTTTACTTGTCACATTGATATTAGAATATTACCTCAGTTACTGTATCCCCTTCTGAGGGGCTATGGCCTAACAGAATAAAGATCTGAATCTGAATCTGAATCTGTCTTCATGTCTGTCTGTCTGTCTGTCCCCCCTGTCTCTATCTCCCTCCCCCCCCCCCCCCCCCCCCCCCCCCCCCCCCCGCCTCTCTCTCTCTTCATGCTTTCATGATTGTCTGCATGTTGTAATTGTAAGGACTCATGATACTGCTACCTTTATGATAATTTTTCCTGTAATATTGTTATCGGCCTTTTCATATGGGGCTATGGCCTTAATGAATATATCATCTAAATCTGAATCTCTCTCTCTGTCTCTGTCTCTGTCTCTGTCTCTGTCTCTGTCTCTCTCTCTCTCTCTCTCTCTCTCTCTCTCTCTCTCTCTCTCTCTTGTGTGTGTGTGTGTGTGGTGTGTGTGTGTGTGTGTGTGTCTCTCTCCCACCTATTCTTCCCCTTTTTCTTCTTCTTCTTCTTCTTCTTCTTCTGTCTGTCTGTCTGTATGTCTCTCTCTCCCTCTCTCTCTCCCTCTCTCTCTCTCTCTCTCTCTCTCTCTCTCTCTCTCTCTCTCTCTCTGCTTCATTATTAGAAAGAATTCTCGCCTCGTCGCCCACTCCACCCATACCCCGCGTCTCTCCCATCCCCCCACACTCTTTTCTCTCCTCCTGTCCGCTCTTCCTCGCCATTCTAAGTCACCATGTCTTTGGCTTCTTCTTCTTCTTCTTCTTCTTCTTCTTCTTCTTCTTCTCTTTCTTCTTCTTCCTTTCATTCTTTCCTTTTCTTGTTGTTGTTGACAGAGTATGTTTGAAATTGTACGCGGCAGCCGATGAAGTCTTCCGCACCTTCTCTGTCCCTCCTTCCTTCCCTACGTCCCCTCTCTCTCGCCCCTCACCCTCTCCCCCCACCCTCAATCTGTCAGTCACTCTTCTTCCCCCCCCCCCCACTTCTACCCCTTCACCCCCCCCCCCCCCTTTCCCCACCCTCCCCTTTTCTCTCCATCGTCTCACATTTTCGTGTCGGTCCAAAGTGGTTCGACTGTTAACTTTTTCTGGGTTTTTGTCTTTGTTGTTTTGCGTCTTTTTTTTTTTTTTTTTTTTTTTTTTTTTTTTTAAAGGTTTTGTGTTGTTGTTGTTGTTCTTGCTTTTCTTTTCCGTTCTTTCTGGTGTATTTTTGTACTTGTCTTTTTTTTTTTTTTTTCGTTTTTTTTTTTTTTTTTGGTCCTTTTTTCCACCTTTCTGTCCTTCCTGGGTTTTTTTTTTTTTTTTCGGTTTTCTTGTCTTTTTGTCCTTTCCATTTTCTGTTCTTTCTTTTTTTTCCTCTCCTTTTTTTTCTTTCCTTTTGAACCTTTCTTTTTTACCTTTTCTTTCTTGTTCCGTTCATTTCCCTTTACTTTTTTTTCATTATTATTATTATTATGATCATTATTTCAATTCATTATAATTATTATTATTATTGTTACTATAATTATAATCGTTTTCATGATGATGATGATGATTATTATCATTATGATTATTATCATTGTTATTATTATCATTATTATTATTATTATTTTATTATTATTATTATATTATTATTATCATTATTATCATGATTATCATTTCATGTCTTTTCCTCTTGCATCCTTATCCTTTCTTCCACTGTCGTTTCTCTCTTTTCGTTCAATTCTTCCTTTTCCTTTCTCTTTTCCTTTCTTTGCTGTTGCTCTCTCTCTCTCTCTCTCTCTCTCTCTCCTCTCTCTCTCTCTCTCTCTCTTTTAGGGGAGATGGGGGTTGGTGGGGGGGGGGGGGGATTGTGGGGGGATGTGTGTGCATACAAACCTGTCTATCTGGCCTCCTACTACCTCTAAATCACACCAGTCATTTCATTCGATTTTGAGTGACATAGTCCCCCCCCCCCCCTACCACCCTACCCCCCCCCCTCACTTCTACCCCCACCCCCCTAATAACACCTATCAGAGCGGAGAACACCCCTCAGTTATCTGCCGCGCACAGTGTACACCAAGTATGCTCAAGGTTTAAAGCACCCGGCAACTGGTGTTCACCTCGCATCTTTAAAGTATTGAATAGGAGAGAGAGAGAGAGAGAGAGAGAGAGAGAGAGAGAGAGCGAGAGAGAGAGAGAGAGAGAGAGAGAGAGCGAGAGAGAGAGAGAGAGAGAGGTACGGGGGAGGGGGGGGGAGCTGTTTACCTGGGTGAGGCGGCGGGAGAAAACTTAAACGACCCAGTTTCTTGCATGGTATTGCATTGCATTGTATTGCATTGTATTCTATTCCATTGCATCCTACTATATTGTATTGTATTGTATTGCATTGTAGTGTGTTATATTGTATTGCATTGAATTGCATTGCATTGTCTTGCATTGTATTGCATTGCATCGAACTATATTGCATTGTATTGTACTTTATTGCACTGTAGAGTGTTATATTGTATTGCATTGCATTGTCTTGCATTGCATTGAATTGCATTGCATTGTCTTGCATGGTATTGCATTGCATCCAACTATATTGCATTGTATTGTACTTTATTGCATTGTAGTGTGTTATATTGTATTGCATTGCATTGCGTTGCATTGTACTGTGTTGGACTGCACTGTATTCCGCGACATTGTTTTTGTTTTGGATTGTCTTAAACTGACTGTATTGATAAACAGTAAACAAGTTGGGTATTTTACGCTCCCATAAGAAAACCTAACACAGAGTAACTTTTGTTCAAGACTGGCACAGCCTTTTAAACTTGAATAAAGTCAGACAAATACATAGACGAACAATCTAATAGTGGGGGAAAAAACAAGCGCAGGCCAACAACTGAACCATCTTCATAGTGATGACTTGGCAAAGATTTGGACTTAAGGAGTGGGGGGGGGGGGGGGGGGGGGGGGGGGGGGGGGGGGGGGGGGGGGGGGGGGGGGGGGGGGGGGGGGGGGGGGGGGGGGGGGGGGGGGGGGGGGGGGGGGGGGGGGGATTTGAAGATGGAGAAACTGGGAACATGAAATTAAGAAAATATGTTATAGATATGAAAACTCTTCACTAGCTGCATAAGGGAACCATCGCAATCCCCCCCCCCCCCCCCCCCCCCCCCCCCCCCCCCCCCCCCCCCCCCCCCCCCCCCCCCCCCCCCCCACTCCTTAAGTCCAAATCTTTGCCAAGTCATCACTATGAAGATGGTTCAGTTGTTGGCCTGCGCTTGTTTTTTCCCCCACTATTAGATTGTTCGTCTATGTATTTGTCTGACTTTATTCAAGTTTAAAAGGCTGTGCCAGTCTTGAACAAAAGTTACTCTGTGTTAGGTTTTCTTATGGGAGCGTAAAATACCCAACTTGTTTACTGTTTATCGTTTACTGTTCCCTGCCTCATTTCATTTCTGACTGTATTGAATTGCTTTGTATTATATTGTATTGGATCGTATTTTGTATGGTACTGCATTCTCTTATATTGTATTGCACTATATTGTATTGTATTGCATTGTATTGTATTGTATTGTATTGTATTGCACTGCGTTGCATTGCGTCACGTTGTTTTTTCTTTGAAATTCTTTTGAACTGGACTTGATTGTGTTGCATTCTATTGCGCTTCAGCGTATGAATTATTTTGTACCGTGGTTGCGTCGGAAGATATGTTGCATTTGGAAGGGGATGGAAAGGGGTGGAGGGGAGGGAGGGGGGGGGGGGGCGCAACCTGGATTTTTCTCTTGAAAATTGTGATTTTGGAGGGAATCATCTTCCAAATTTCAAAAACAAAGAGGGGGAAGTGGGGGGGGGGGGGGGGGGAGGTGAAATTCTTGTCAAAGGAGAGAGAGAGAGAGAGTGGTCCTACCCTCCCCACCCCCTCTCCACTCCTCCTTCCTCTCCTCCCTCCCGTCGGTTCTGTAACGACTGTGTTGCATTAGACCACAGAGAATTCATGCAGCCATAGTCCTCCGACATCCACGTCTGATTTCACTTCACGTGCATTTCATCCGTTTGCTTTGGCTTTTACACAGCCTGCCTGTCTATACATTGGACTGACGTAACATTCGTCTATACCTTTTCGTGCAACCACAAAAATATTTTGCACACTGAATCTCTCTCTCTCTCTCTCTGTCTCTCTGTCTCGCTGTCTCTGTCTCTTTCTCTGTCTCTGTCTTTGTCTCTCTCTGTCTCTGTCTCTCTGTCTCTCTCTCTCTCTCTCTCTCTCTCTCTCTCTCTCTCTCTCCCTCTCTCTGTTGCGGTGCGTGTGGTGTGTGTGTGTGTGTGTGTGTGTGTGTGTGTGTGTGTGTGTGTGTGTGTGTGTGTGTGAGTGTGTGTGTGTGTGTGTGTGTGTGTGTGCATGTGTGTGTGCATGTGTGTGTGTGTGTGTGTGTGTGTGTGTGTGTATGTGTGTGTGTGTGTGTGTGTGTGTGTGTGTGTGTGTGTATGTGTGTGTGTGTGTCTGTCTGTCTGTGCGTGCGTGGTGTGTGTGTGTGTGTGTGTGTGTGTGTGTGTGTGTGTGTGTGTGTGTGTGTGGCTGTCTGTCTGTCTGTGTCAGTGTCTGAATGTTTCTGTGTGTGTGTGTGTGTGTGTGTGTGTGTGTGTGTGTGTGTGTGTGTGTGTGTGTTGCGCGCGCGCGTATGCGTGTGTGTGTGTGTGTTGTGTGTGTGTGTGTGTGTGTGTGTGTATGAGAGAGAGAGAGAGAGAGAGAGAGAGAGAGAGAGAGAGAGAGAGAGAGGAGAGAGAGAAGACTAGTACCCAGACCCGCAACTTCAGACCTAGCAAGGAAAGAAAGAACTGTACCGGCAACAACAACGGAAAAAAAAGAGAAAAAACAAACAAACAAACAAACAAAGAAAAAGAAAAAAAAAAGAGTCCCGTACGAGAGATACTAAGGTGAACCATCGAAGCACGCATCTTCTCCCTTCTTGCCACGCATGATGATGATGAGTGATATATATATATATATATATATATAATATATATATATATATATATAGAGAGAGAGAGAGAGAGAGAGGAAGAGAGAGAGAGAGAATAGTGGTAAGAGTCAGCGTTATTTTAAAAATAGTGCTCAACCGCAAAGGGAGCGACATTTGTTGTATTAAAACCAGTTAAAATCAAGGTTAAAACCACCCACAAGCTTGTTTCGCGCTGTGCGGTCGTCAGGGTGTAGTGAGCTTGTGCTGTCAGTGCTATATATATATATATATATATATATATATAATATTTGTTAAAATATTTTTTTTAAATGAAGTATTAAAATCTACAAGCTTGTTTCAAGCCTTGCTATCATCAGGATATCTTTGGGGGGGCACGCCAACGATCTTTCAACTCTGTGTGTGCAGGCGGATCTCGTTTGCTGCACGTGCGGCCTGTGGTTCTTATTGGGGCCTGTTCAGATGGAATGTGCTAGCAAAGATTTCCACTTGTGCCTGCAATTGTTTACAATTTCTACTTTTGTGTTCAGAGTTGCCAAGTGTGGTCTACATAATATCAACCATTTTTCTGTGGAGCATAGATTACATCTTTTGCATTTTCAGATTTTTTAAGGACATTTTTATATTGTTCATGATTGATTATATATATTATTATATAAATATATATATATATATATATATTATGCCTGTTTATGTAAATATCAAAAGCAATCACCCACCATCCATACTGAAAACAATACCCAAAAGCATAAATAAAAGACTATCCAATCTGTCACGTAATGAAACAGTATTCAACAATGCTACAGCTGAATACCAAGAGGCGTTACATAAAAGTGGCTACAATTATGAACTACGATACGATCCAGACAATGATACAAAAAGATGCAGAAAGAACAGGAAAAGGAATATCATATGGTACAATCCCCCATATGATGCAAGAGTCAAAACAAACGTAGGGAAAGAATTCTTTAAAATCTTGACATCATCTTTTCCCAAAAGACCATAAATTATTTAAGATATTCAACAAAAACAACATCAAATTATCATATTCATGTATGCCGAACCTTAAAAATGCCATTGATTCAGCAAATAAAATAAAAAGCAGCACAGAGAAAAATGAGGGTGACAAAAGGAAATCTTGTAACTGCACCAAAAAAGAACAGTGTCCCCTAAGCAACAAATGCCTTTACAAAAAATTGTGTACCAAGGGCCCCTTTAAATCAGAAACGCGAAAAAAACTTGTAGGTATCACTGAAAAAACCCAAATTTAAAATACATATGCAAACCCTAAACAATCACAACAAAGAAAGAAAAAAAACCAAAAAGAACTCGTAAATACTTTTAAACTTAAGTAAAAACACGGACAAACATATCTTGGGAAAATTTAAAAAGGCAGACCATACAATAACATTTTAAAAAAATGTAATTAGCCCCTTACAGGAAAAACATTATATTGTAACCCCCAATCAGCAACTTTAAAAAGTTAGAACAGAAAAAGGTTAAAAATTTAGAAAGAGGAAGTTTTTTTTCAGTGAAATTAAACAAAAACACCTGAGAAATCATGTAGCACGGGGAAAAAAAAGACAACAAGATATATATATATATATATATAT
>CM065740.1:13623952-13626452 GCA_033310375.1 Conus canariensis | reverse complement strand
TTGTTACCAGCGTCTTTTCTCTCTGCGTATCCTCAGTCTTCTTCTTCTTCTCTCTTCTTCTTCTTCTTCTTCTTCTTCTTCTCCTCTCTTGTTTTTGTTTTTAACTTTTCTTCTTCTTTTGCTTCCTCTTCTTCTTCTTTTTCTTGAGAGAGAGAGAGAGAGAGAGAGAGAGAGAGAGAGAGAGAGCAGAAGAGACAGACAGACAGACAGACAGACAGACATAAGACAGACAAACATGAGACAGACAGACAGACAAACAGAGAGAAAAGGGGTGGTGGTAGAGGAGTAGACAAATAATTGCGGTGATATCTATATTTTTTCGCTCGTTGTTATGAGAACGAAAGAGAAGGGAATGTTCATAGTGTGGGGCTGTGTTATCAGTTCATCAATTCATCAGTTCAGGCTTTGGCAACATAGGATGGTTAGATTGACCCTTACTGTGTGACAGATTTTTTTTTTCTGACCCGTACCACAATAATTATACTTCAACTGTTGTTTTCTCAGTTCTCCTGCTTTGTCTTTTTCTTTTTCTCCAGTGCTAAACCCCTATTCTTACCGTCCCTTCTTTCGTCTGCCTAGCCTCCTCTCTCTTTCTGTCTCTGTCTCTGTCTGTCTGTCTCTGTCTCTCTCTTTCTCTGTCTCTCTCTCTCTCTCTCTCTACCTCCCCTTCTCTCTTTCTCTCGTCTATCTGTCACCCCTTCCCTTCCTTCCTTCCTCCCTCCTTCCTTCCCTCCTTCTGTCTGTTCTCTGTCTCTCTCTGTCATTCTCTCTCTCTCTCTCTCTTCTCTCTCTCTCTCTCTCTCTCTCCTCTCTCTCTCTCTCTCTCTCTCTCTCTCCTCTCCTCACACCTCGGCAAGTCAAGGAAGGAATCGTGGAAGGAAAAATGTACATCTTTTCGAAAACAAAATTCGGTCAATACTTGCTGTATTCTGTAAACCGTTGGATGTTGAAATTCAGCCAGCCTTAACCCACGATGCTGACATGTGGGGGAGTCTCTGATAACAGCAAACATTATTTTGCTGGAGCACATTTTATTTCCCCATCAATCGCGTTTTGAAAGGGTCGATTTGCTTTCTTGTTGGATAAATGAATGCTGGGAGAGCCTGGCACCTATCTGTTATAGGTTAGATCGTATCTTGCATGAGGTAACGGTGATAAGGCAATTTGTGTGGAGATCGTAAAGAGATACAGAGAAACTGAAACTAAGCTGAGCGGAAAAAGAGGAACAGGAGGTAATCGTTTGATGTGAAGAAGGGTGCAATTCTGCTTGGACGTGGCGGGGTATGGGTGTGTCAGAATGCTGGGCAATCAAGAGACATATTATTTGAAATTCAAAGAAAGGATAGGTTCTCATAGACGACTTCAAGAATCGAAATCCCCGAAGATGTAACTTGTTTTACAAAAAAAAAAGATGTAGCTTGTTTTACTGGTAGAACTCTTGTTCGTCGTCCGTGAGTCTTGGCTGGGAATTCGTGATTCATCTTTGGTTAGGTGTGTGTGTGTGTGTGTGTGTGTTGTGTGTGTGTGTGTGTGTGTGTGTGTGTGGTGTGTGTGTGTGTATGCGCGCAGCGTGTGTGTAACTGTTTTTAATCTTATCATTAAGGTTGCCACATTCTGTGATCAGTGGTGAGAACATGGACGTGAGTCGTTCAGTATAAATACTTAATTAATGTAAGGAGATCTGAAAAAAATCGAAGTGTGCATGTTTAAAGCCTACATTGATGCCTCTTGCTTATTTTCTAGCATTATACAGCAAAGCTTTCTATGATATATGCTATTTTCTAGCATTATATAATAAAGCATTCTGTGATATATACCATTATGGATAAACAGATCAGAATTGATGAACCCTGGCTGAAAATAAGCCGCAAACTCCTTTTACAGTGAACTTTTGAATACAAAAATGAACACTTTTAATAGCTTCCTTTTTTTTTCTTTGAAGTAAGCTGGCGAACTGTTTAGCTTTAAGAATATTCAAAAAAAAAAAAAAAAAAAAAGAAGAAGACACCAAGAACAACAAATGAATATGACAATACTCACGGGTGTTGATTGGCTTCAAAGTTTCATTAAAAAAAAAATAGATTCATGTATCCTACAGCGGCAGTACAAGAGTACCACGCCCTTGTTTTTGAACGTTTCGGTATTGTTGAAAATGCTTGCTTCCATCTCTCTTTGTACCACGATGAGACTTACAAGCCTGTATCGCCTTATACTGCTGCTGAAGCAGAAGAAACAGGGGGATGTTTCCTCCTTTGTTATGTGTGCGCTGTGTCTGCCTTGTACTTGGCCATTTTGTACCATCAGCGACATTGGCTTGGAGTTACGGGCGTATGATTATCTCATCATTGGGGCAAGAGTTACCTTTCTTGGTTTGTTATTTTCTGTCAACTGTTCCGTACAGAGTTTCTTTCACTGCACAGCATACTACATTATTTGTGGGATTGTCTGATTTTGAGAAGACAAAAAAAAAAACCCCGCTTTTCAAAAAAGTTCTGTTTGT
>CM065740.1:13611452-13613952 GCA_033310375.1 Conus canariensis | reverse complement strand
ATAAGAAAAAGAAAGGCAGGCTGAAAGAGAGGAGCAGAGAAGCGGAAATTACTGGCACAAAAGGTATAGACGGGGCAGAGTGAGCACTGACATCTTTCATCCACCAGTCAGACGACCTTACTGTTTATTGCGCTTGAGAGAGAAAAAAAAAGATTATGTTGATACATAATTTAGAAATTAGATCGTATCTCTTGTTTATGTGGAAGAGAAAGTGGATTTTAAAGGAAAAGTGACTGTCAGAGACCAGGCTGTTGTGTCTTACTCTGTAGGTAGACAGATACGTGTCAGGCTACTCGATTCGCCGAAGTCTGTAGAGTTCATGGCGATTACCAGCCTCGTAGCGCAGTGGTAAGAGTCGCGGATTCCCGGCTGGGGGGTCGTTAGTTCGATTTCCATCAGAATCATTTATTATTGGTGGAATTTCTCGTCCTATGGCCAGCTTCTACCCACAGTTGCCTTTGCTTTGGGCCCAACTGGAAGATTGGAACCACACGGTCGAACTTCATCCACACGAAGGATGCGACTCTAAGACAGTTGCTCAAGTTTCCTGACCAACACTCCAGGTATCTGTATTCCCCGGGCCTGGTTGACGCCGCCGGGAAATGTGTTAGAGATAAGCACAGAGCGTAGTCCCATCATGCAGTCTGAGACCGAAATAGAACTCTATAGCGTCATCTTCGTCATCCTCATATTCTTCAATCCGCAAAAAAAGAAAGAAAAAAAGGTATTAAATTATATTGCTTTTCATGATCTGCTCTCAATGTGACCTCGGTTTCGATTCTCTTTCCACGCCCATGGCCTCGTTGAGTCCCTGTGGAGGTCATCGGTATGGGCAACTTCATGGGGAATGTCGTTTAACGGACGTGGCGACGCCCACCGGAGGAGCGAACTCACTCACGCAGGCTCAGCGACAAAACAATTTTTGTCGTCAGTTGTGGGCTTAGTAGGTGGTGTCCCGCGGCGAATAATGTGATTGGATCAGAACAGGCACCACCGGACACCACCGGTGACTCGGTAGTAAGTAGTGCAGTATCTCCTCTAGTGGGTTGTGAGGACTTGACATTGACTCTTCTAGTCGATTCCCGGTGCTAGGGTGTTACAGGGCATGCCAGGGTGTTACTGTGTGCAAGGGGGGCCGTAGTGAGCAGTTCGAGGGTATTGTTGGTATACGGTAATGCTACTGTGATAGCGCAGGAAGAAAGTTCCTGGTGATTGGTGCTGGTAACAATCTCAGTTCACCAGTTGCGGAAAACAATTAATACCGGAAGAGATCCTATATCCCCCTACAAAGCCTAAAAGAAAACAATCATGTTCATTGTAAGCACGTGGCCCTGCTATACATTGGTTTTACTTAAAATCCAGATCGTGTTAATTGTTCTTTGTGATGATCTATTATATCGGTTTTGTTGTTTGCCACTCTGTGTGTGTGTGTGTGCGTGCGTGCGTGTGTGTGTGTGTGGGGTGTGTGTGTGTGTGTGTGTGTGTGTGTGTGTGTGTGTGTGTGTGGTGGAGAGAGAGAGAGAGAGAGAGAGAGAGAGAGAGAGAGAGAGACAGAGAGAGAGAGAGAGACAGAGAGAGAGAGATATGAAGCATCCATTTGTGGGAAACGTATACACTGAATAGGTGAAGGTCAAAGGAAAAGCACGTGTATGTACACATGTATTCCTTCCCTTAACTCTCTCTCCGCCCCCCCCCCCCCTCTCTCTCTCTCTTTCTCCACCCACGCACCTACCCACACATCCACCCACACACACGCACACATACCATTCTTCTGCCATTCTCTCACCTGTCCCTGTCTGTCTCTCTCCCCATCTTTTCCTATTCTCTCTCTGTCTCTGTCTCTCTGTCTCTCTCTCTCTCTCTCTCTCTCTCTCTCTCTCTCTCTCTCTCTCAAAGAGATTCCGTGCCCATCAATTTTCCCTCGTTTGAAGTCTGAACAAGTTGACACAGAAGAGTCTAACACTGTACATTGGGGCGACAACCAACATCAGCATAAGACGGCTGCCAAAGGCTTCACTGAAATGGAGACAAGGGAGAGAAAGCACTGGACCCGACGGGGGATAATCTGCTGGCTTTTAGAGCTCAAGTAAGATGAAGGGACTCTTGCGCGACCGCGACAGCGTACAGAAAGAGTTAAAACGAGAGCAGGTCCTCATATGTCCCCGGGTATCTTTTGGCGGATATATCAAAGTTTCCCCGTGAAAGTTCCGGTGCTGTTTTGTGTTTTTGTTCTTTTGTGAAGTAAACTCTATGTGTAGTTTCTGTCGGCTGGGGTTTTTGTTAGGGTTTTATTTTGTGTTTATTTTTGGGTGGTGGTGGTTTTGGTGTGTGTGTGTGTGTGTGTGTGTGTGTGTGTGTGTGTGTGTGTGTGTGTGTGTGTGTGTGTGTATGTTTTCCCTGTTTTCGTCAATGTTTATTGTGAGGGGTGTTTTGTGGTGGTGGTTTTAGTGTGTGTGTGTGTGTGTGTGTGTGTGTGTGTGTGTGTGTGTGTGTGTGTGTG
>CM065740.1:13598952-13606452 GCA_033310375.1 Conus canariensis | reverse complement strand
GTTTGAAGGGCTGTTGCTGGTATTTGCTATCATCATGACAATTGTTTGAAGGACTGTTGCTGGGATTTGCTATCATCATGACAATTGTTTGAAGGGCTGTTGCTGGTATTTGCTATCCCCGGCTGACCTTGGATGCGTTAGGTTCGAGCGGTCTTGTTGACAGAAAGAGAGAGAGAGAGAGAGAGAGAGAGAGAGAGAGAGAGAGAGAGAGAGAGAGAGAGACGGACAGACAGACAGACAGACAGACAGACAGACAGACAGATAGACGGAGACAGTGTGAGTATGTGTGTGTGTGTGTGTGTGTGTGTGTGTGTGTGTGTGTGTGTGTGTGTGTGTGGTGTGTGTGTGTGCATGCGTGACAGAGACAGAGAGGGAGAGAGGAATGTTGGGAAAGCGAGAGACAGAGTGAGAGAGAGAGAGAGAGAAAGAGAGAGAGAGAGAGAGAGAGAGATGTTGGGAAAGTGAGAAACAGGTAGAGGGGATGAGGGACTTGGAACGAGAGAGAGAGAGAGAGAGAGAGAGAGAGAGAGAGAGAGAGAGAGAGAGAGAGAGAGAGAGAGAGAAGAGATTTACAAAGAATATCAGAGTGGTTGGTAGTCATGTAGGAAATGACGTCATCAGCATCATAGCCGCTGTTCCGGTGGCGGTGAGAGGCAGGTGAAAGTCTTTTGCACATGTATTACACTTTCGAAACACTTCCTCATATAAAAAGAAAACGAGAAAGAAAAAGTTAATATTCCATATGCTCTCCTTCTCATGGTCCGTGGTGGTCCTTCTGAAAGCTTTGATAATTTTGTATTGTGAACAGAAAAATAAACAAGGAAATTGGAGGACAGAGACAAGGGTGCACAGTACCCCATTCCAAATTCCCTGAATAAATACCAATCAGGAACGGGGTTTGAATCATTCAAAGGACGGGGGAGCTAGCTAAACGGTGGGAGAGGGACTTCCAACAACCAACCATTCGCTCCCTCCCAATCCCCTACAGTTAAAGAAAAGGGTAAGAAAAAGAAAAAGAACTACCCAATTTAAAGAAATCCCGGAACAAACGGATACAACCCCTATCCCACCCACTACCCCCGCCCACCACCACCATCTCCTACCCTACTCTTTCACCTCTCCTCTCCAATACCGTATTCAGGGGAGCACACTCCAAAGGAGGACCGAGAGAGAGTTTTCTACCGTTTGGGTTGGGAAGGCGTGTTAGCGAACAAGCTGGAGTGTTTGTGCTGTCCCCATGTCGGGAGCAAATAGAACAGCTGAATTGCTTGCTGTACCCCGGGTACATGGATGGGGAGATCCATTGAAAAGAAAGCGAGGTAGCAGGTTGTGTGCTACGAGGTGGGGGAGGGGGGGGAGGGGGGGGGCGGAGGAGGGGGGACGGAAGGAAAGGAAGATGGAGGGTTAGGTGGTAGGGGGGGGGGGTGGTTAGGGAGGACAGGCACGGGGGGGGGGAGGGGTTGGGAGAGGGAGAGGAGGGTGGGAGTGGGGGAGGGGATGATGAAAGAGTAGGAAGGATACATGCTGGGAGACGAGGTTCTTTGGTGGGGCAGTATGGGATCTCCTTCTCTTTCCTTCTGTCTGTCTGTCTGCCTGTCTGTCTGTCTGTCTGTCTTGTCTGTCTGTGTGTCTCTCTCTGTCTGTCTGTCTGTCTCTCTCTCTCTCTCTCTCTCTCTCTCTCTCCTCTCTCTCCGTCTGTCCGTCCCTCCTTCCCTCTCCCGCCCCCCTCCCCTCTCTCTTTGTGTTTCCGCCTCCCTCTGTCTGTCTGACTGTCTGTCTGTCTGTCTGCCTGTCTGTCTGTCTGTCTGTCTGTCTCTCTCTCTCATCACACAACTTCTTGCACACACACACACACACACACACACACACCACACACACACACACACACACACACACACACACACATCACACACACACGCGCGAGCGCGCGCACGCGCGCGCTCGCACGTCAAACGCACGCATCATACACGCACGCGCGCGTGTGTGCGCACGCGCGCGCGCGCGCGCGCACACACACTACACACACATATGTATATATGTACATATATATATATATATATATATATATATAGAGAGAGAGAGAGAGAGAGAGAGAGAGAGAGAGTAAAAACGACCTACCAATATCCATATTTCAACATGCGTTCGGTTCTCACACACGTAAAACAAACCCACAAAAAAGGAGGGGGGGGGGGGGGGGGGGGGGGGGAGATGGGGGGGGGGGGAGGGGGGGGGCGGAGGGCAGAAAGAAACAACAACAACAACATTTCAACGTGCTTGCAGATTGTTGTCAACCGCTAAAATTAATGAAACATCACGATGTTCACACAAAATCAAAATAATTTTGGACGTACTAAACGGCCTCTTTTCCTGGGATCTCCACGAAACTAGAACCCAGACAAAGCGGAGACATAGGCTGCCATGTTGACAGATTTTAGATTATTAAAAAGTGTTAGTGTAGTAGTTTGTTTTTTTTTTATGCAGGGGTTTGAAGACGATTTCCTGCGCGATTTTGTTCTAGCACAGATTCCACTGAACATCTCTGAAGTAATGACTCAGTTACTAATGAACCATCTCCTCCAATGGGGTTGCCTGTTATATTAACGACACGATGTTGACTGTACCGCGTGGACTGCTAATACTAGGGGGAATGGGTGAGACTAGCTTGGATGTGGCTGTGGATGTATGAGTCGCAAGTGAGCGCCGTCAGACTAACTTAACACCACTGAAAAGCCACAAAAGACGAGACAGCACCCCCCCCCCCCCCCAAAAAACAAACAAACAAAAAAAAACCCAGAGAAAAGAGGGGGGGGGGGGGGGGTGGAGGTGGGGGTAGAAAGAAAGAAGTAAAATGGTGGGAGAAAATTTTATTTAAAGATCTCTTGAAAGAGATGGCTGGCTTGCTCAAGCCCATCATCTTGTCAAGTCTGAATCCAATTAGATGTTGTCGGCGATAGGGGATAAGGGGTGTATGTGGGTGTTTGTTGTCGGGGTGGGGCCGAGTGCGACAGAGAGTGTGGGATGTGTTGAACATACCGTGCTTTTTTCCCCCCTTGTTTTTCTTGGATGGGGTGGGTGGGTGGGTGTGGGATGTGTTGAACATACCGTGCTTTTTTCCCCCCTTGTTTTTTCTTGGGATGGGGGTGGTGGGTGGGTGTGGGATGTGTTGAACATACCGTGCTTTTTTCCCCCCTTGTTTTTCTTGGGATGGGGGTGGGTGGGTGGGTGTGGGATGTGTTGAACATACCGTGCTTTTTTCCCCCCTTGTTTTTCTTGGGATGGGGGTGGGTGGTGGGTGGGTGTGGATGTGTTGAACATACCGTGCTTTTTTCCCCCCTTGTTTTTCTTGGGATGGGGGTGGGTGGGTGGGTGTGGGATGTGTTGAACATACCGTGCTTTTTTTCCCCCTTGTTTTTCTGGGATGGGGGGGGTGGGTGGGTGTGGGATGTGTTGACATACCGTGCTTTTTTCCCCTTGTTTTTCTTGGGATGGGGGCGGGGAGGGGATCTGTTCAGAATTTTGCTTATTCTCTCTGCCTCTGTGTCTGCGTCCGTCTCTGACTGTCTGTCTGTCTGTCTGTCTACCTCTCTTTGTCTCTCTCTCTCTCTCTCTCTTATTGTCTCTCTCTCTCTCTGCCTGTCTCTGTCTCTCTATCTCTGTCTCTCTGTCTCTGTCTCTGTCTGTCTGTCGGTCTGTCTGTCTGTCTGTCTCTCTGTCTCTGTCTCTCTCTCTCTCTCTCTCTATTACCTGAAAATTTCTAAAAGTTGTTGTGAATAAATGGCACCGAACTAATTTAGCTAGATTCCGACTAAGAACCCTTGGTTTTAATGCTAACATAAAATGGTTTCAGCCTGGTACGTCTACAGATTCACCTTGCCCTCTGTGTAATTCCATTGTTGATGATGAGATTCACTTCATTTTCTACTGTAAAGCCTATGACCACCTGAGAAAAAAGTGTCCATTGTTTGAAAAAGACATTGTGGTAAGAAAAGATTTGTTTTCTCTGCTTTTATCAGAAGATGACATTATTCTGAATTTATTGGCCAAATTCATTTCGGAAGCCTGGAATCTTAGATACAAAACAATCATTTCTGCTAGGAGTGCTATGGTAAGGTAGTAATGAGAGAGAGAGGGATGGAGAGAGAGAGAGAGTGAGAGAGAGAGAGAGAGTGAGAGAGAGAATGTCGTATACATGTATATATGAAGAAAGTAACTGATACAAATATAAGAACCTTAGTATGTTGAATTTTGATATTGTTAAAACAATTTATAGTAGCCTTGGGTGGCCATTTTTTCATAAAGTGTCACTTTCGTTTAGAAAGATGGTTTTCGTTATACTTTTTGTTTTATGTTAGTAACTTTGTTTGCTCGTTTGCAACATTACTCAATCATAAGGCTGATCATTCTTTTTGTGTTTAAAATGAAAATGACGCATCACCTATGTCATTAGGACTGTAAGTCAATGACATTAAAGTGTCAAAGTGTCAAAGTGTCTCTCTCTCTCTCTCCATTTCCTTTTTTGCATTTTTTGTTAATTCAAAATGTTTTATATTGTTAGCTGCCGTCCTTGTATTAATTTAATGTTGACGAAGACCTACGGTCCAGTGACAGTTTTCTACTGTAATATAAAAAAACGATTCGTCTGTTTGATTTAACTTCCTGAAAGGATGAAAAAACAAGCAAACACGTACTTGCTTGTAAGTCAGGCTCGGGTATAAAGATTTGACCACCACCACCACCACCACCACCACCACCACATCATCATCATCATCATCATCATCATCATCATTTTCTTCTTCTTCTTCTTCTTCTTCTTCTTCTTCTTCTGCTTCTTCTTCTTCTTCTTCTTCTTCTCCTCTCTCTCTGTCTCTGTCTCTGTCTCTGTCTCTGTCTCTCTCTCTCTCTCTCTCTCTCTCTCTCTCTCTCTCTCTCTCTCTCTCTCTCTGCCTGTCTGGTGAAACAGGACTTGGAATATATATTCATCAAAGCATCGCTCACTGTACAAAAAGGCGGCGTGACCTTGAGCCTGATAATGTTGAATGCATGTGGCTGCAGGTAAAACCCTCCAACTCAGCCCCTCTTCTAGTTGGATATGTGTACAGGAATCCCGCTGCCACTTTCCTTTGGTATGACAACTTTGTACACATGATGGATGATGTATATAAGAGCTATCCAAATGTCATTCTTCTCGGTGATTTTAACATTGATCTGTTAAAACGGCAGCCTGCCTGGGATGCGACCACCACACTTTTTGGCTTGCATCAGCTTATTCATAGTCCAACTAGATTCGCAAAGACATCTTCTACATTGCTGGATCATATCTACACGAACAACAAAGCCATGGTATCCAATATAACGGTGGGCAACAAAAGCATAAGCAACCACTGTCTCATTTTGTGCACTTGGTCTTGTAAACTTCCAAAGCAACAGAATAAGGGCCACACAACCATTCAATATCGCTGCTTCAAAAATTTCAGAAAGAATGAATTTTTCCTCGACTTAAGCTTAGCTCCTTTCTACAGTGTACTGAATTACACAGACCCAAATGAAGCGTATAATACCTGGTATAATATCTTTCTCTCAATCGTTGATAAACATGCCCCACTTAGGAGAAAAAGGGTAAAACACAGAGTACTTCCCAGCTGGCTGACAAAAGACATTATTATAGAAATGGCACTAAGGGATGCACTTAAAACCGCAAAAAAAGTAGATGAATATAAAAAGCAGAGAAACAGAGTATCAGATCTGGTTAGAAAATCAAAATCTGAGCATTTTAGGAAACTGATAAACGCAAACAGGGATACAGCATCATTATGGCGTGCTGTTAATGAAATAACTGACAAGTCGAGAAAGAAATCAGATAATACTGCGACTATGTGGTCTACTAACACTTTCAACAATCATTTCCTTCAGGTAACTGAATCAGTACAAACGGCTGCCAGTGTCACATTCTTTAATCGATGTGAGACTCCAGCTGTTCTCCAATCGTTTTGTCAAGAACGATTAAATACTAGAGATTCATTTAGCATCCCCTTGCTTGCTATTAATGAAGTTGGTTCCTTAATTTCAAAACTTAAAAATAAAAAAGCAATGGGTCCAGATAACTTAAATGCTTCTATACTCAAGCTTGCTCTACCTTACATTGTTGATACCCTTACGTATGTTTATAATTTGTGTATTGATCAGAATGTCTTCCCATGTGGTCTAAGGGCAGCAAAAGTCATTCCCATACCCAAATCAAGAGATCTCACTGATTTAAACAATTTTAGACCAATATCTCTTTTATCCGTTGTATCGAAACCTCTTGAGATGCATGTTCACAAACACCTAACTAAACATATGGAACATCACAAACTGTTCCACCCATTTCAGTCAGGCTTTCGTCGAAATCACTCATGCCACACGGCCTTAACACGCCTCTGTGATACATGGCTATCAGCCATCAACGAAAGAAAACTCACTGGAACTGTTTTCCTCGATTTTAAGAAAGCGTTTGATCTTGTAGACCACAAACATATTATTTAAAAAAATGACTGCATATGTTCAAAATCCGGCAGTAGTCACCTTCTTTCAGTCATATCTTGAAAACAGGACCCAGCGTGTTTACTTAAACGGTACTTATTCCTCCGAAGGAATAGTGAGCTGTGGCGTTCCACAAGGCTCTGTCCTTGGACCTCTTCTCTTCTGTATTTTTATAAATGACCTACCGATGCACATATCTCACAATGATGTCATCTGTGATCTGTTCGCTGACGATAGTTCTCTTCACTGTAGTGATACAAACATCATGTGTGTACAAATATCGTTACAACAAAGTATAACTGATGTCTTAGAATGGTGCAACCAAAACCGAATGGTCCTTAATCCGCACAAAACAAAATGTATGGTCCTAGCATCAAGACAGAAACATCAACGACAGCATCTTATGTTGAGCCTAACAATGAGTGAAACCTTGATCGAGCAGGTTACCGAACACCGTGTCTTAGGCGTGATCATTGATGAGAACTTTAAATGGCAATCACATATAAATCATGTTTGCAAACAGTTGGCTCGCAATTTGTTTTTACTCAATAAACTCAGTTATTATGTTGAACCACACATCCGGAAATTATTTTTTGAAGCCCATTGCCTCTCTCACATCAACTATGCGTCCACTGTCTGGAGTGGTGCCGGTGAAAATCACATAAAAAAGATCAACTCTATGCATAGACGGGGAATTAAGCTGATTCTTCCCGACAAGTCTCTATCAACCACGGGCAAATTTGCAAAACTAATGATGTTACCACTGCAGAGCCAACTGACCTATAATAAGGCAGTACTAATGTTTAAAGTCCATGCAAACATGGCGCCAACATATCTTGCTGAGTTTATCCAAATGGCAACAACACGATATGATTCAAATAATTACATTTTACCACGTGTCCGCATTGATTTGTTCAAATCTAGTTTTGCATTTTTTGGTCCATCTGTGTGGAACTCTCTTCCTCCGTCTGCCAAAACATG
>CM065740.1:13568952-13571452 GCA_033310375.1 Conus canariensis | reverse complement strand
CCTAAAAGACTTGGTCACACAAACCAGTGGAAAGGGAGCCACAGCTTAACTGCACGTAGTTTGGTTACATAAACCAAAGGGAAGAGAGTTCCTGCTTAACTGCATGTAAAACTGGTCCCATAAACCAAGAGAAAGAGAGGCACAGCTTAATTGCACGTGGGAATGGCCATTAGGGCCAGCTTTAATTGCGTGTGGGAAGAGGACAGGTGGTGATTAACCACGCGTCCATTCACTTTTCACATGTCTTCTGTCTCTATTCCGAGGGCTGCTGCTACCAGGTGTATAATGGTGTGTGTGTGTGTGTGTGTGTGTGTGTGTGTGTGTGTGTGTGTGTGTGTGTGTGTGTGTGTGTATGTGTGGTGTTTTTTCCTTTGTTTTTTGGGGGATAACGGTTGAATTGGAAGAAATGGTGTATGTGTGTGTGTGTGTGTGTGTGTGTGTGTGTGTGTGTGTGTGTGTGTGTGTGTGTGTGTGTGGAGGGGGGGCGGGAGGGGGGAGTGAGTGGGAAGGTTGGTGGGTAGAAGGGCGCGCACGGCACATCCGAACACGCACATGCGTATGTGTCTGTCTGCCTATCTGTCTGTCTGTCCGTCTGCCTGTCTCTCTGTCTTGTCTGTCTGTCTGTCTGTCTGTCTGTCTGTCGGCCTGCCTGTCTCTCTGTCCTCAGGCACACGTTATGCGCTTGTACCGGCATGCCTCTCCCCTCTCCTTCCTCCTATTCCCTCCTCCTCTCCTTCCTCCTATTCCTCCTCCTCTCCTTCCTCCTATTCCTCCTCCTCTCCTTCCTCCTATTCCTCCTCTCTCTCCTTCCTCCTATTCCTCCTCTCTCTCCTTCCTCCTATTCCTCCTCCTCTCCTTCCTCCTATTCCTCCTCCTCTCCTTCCTCCTATTCCTCCTCCTCTCTCCTTCCTCCTATTCCTCCTCCTCTCCTTCCTCCTATTCCTCCTCCTCTCCTTCCTCCTATTCCTCCTCCTCTCTCCTCCCATTCCTCTCCCTTCCTTCCTCCATTCCTCCTCCTCTTCCTTCCTCCTATTCCTCCTCCTCTCTCCTTCCTCCTATTCCTCCTCCTCTCCTTCCTCTATTCCTCCTCCTCTCTCCTTCCTCCTATTCCTCCTCCTCTCTCCTTCCTCCTATTCCTCCTCCTCTCCTTCCTCCTATTCCTCCTCCTCTCCTTCCTCCTATTCCTCCTCCTCTCTCTTCCTCCTATTCCTCCTCCTCCTCTCCTTCCTCCTATTCCTCCTCCTCTCTCCTCTCCCAACACCTTCCTCAAGCGTTCTCTCCTCTCTGTCTCTGTCTCTCTCTCTCTCTCTCTCTCTCTGCTGTCTGTCTGTCTGTCTGTCTGTCTGTCTCTCTCTCTCTCTCTCTCTCTCTCTCTCTCTCTCTCTCTCTCTCCCCCTTCTCTCTCCCCTCTCCATTCCTCTCTCTCACCCACCCACCCCCTCTCTCTCTCTCTCACTCTCTAACAGTGTATAAACCCTCTCTTTTTCCCCAGTCCCATCTATCTCAGCCACTTCTTTGAAACAAAAAAAAAAAAAAAAAGAAAAGAAAAGCCTTTAGCAGTTACGGACGAAGAGGGGAGCTGTACCGGACGTCTCAAGTTCAGGGGAAAGTGGCTGCTGGGCGTTAAAGAATCAGAAGCTTTGCCGTTGGAAATCGCTCAAGTGGTTTTCGGGGATACGTGGAACTGAGCAGAGTAAGCATCGTTTGAGAACTGCTGGGGTATAGTGCGCTCTTCATCATTCTTACCTCAAGAGGAATGGGGAGGTGTAGTGCACACGGGGGTAGGGGATGAGGGTGGGGGTAAGGGGGGAGGGGAACGAGGAGGGGGGGGGGGGCGGAGGGAGATGGGAGGGATTCGCATGAAGAGGTTGTCGACTCTCGATCTTGTGTGTGTATGGGGGGGGGGGGGGGGGGGGGGGGGGGGGGGGGTAGGTGGGGGGGGGGGTGAATGGGTGTGTATGCACGCCAGCGTGCGTGTGTGTATATCTGTGTGTCTACGTGTCTGTGTGTCTGTATGTGTGTGTGTGTGTCTGTGTATGTGTGTGTGTGTGTGTGTGTGTGTGTGTGTGTGTGTGTGTGTGTGTGCGTGCGTGTGTGTGCGTATGTGTGTGTGTGTGTGTGTGTGTGTGTGTGTGTGTGTGTGTGTACGTGTGCGCGTGTTTGTGTGTGAGAGAGAGAGAGAGAGACAGAGAGAGACAGAGAGAGAGAGACAGAGAGAGAGAGAGAGACAGACAGACAGACAGACAGACAGACAGACAGAGAGAGAGAGCGTGTGTGTGTGTGTGTGTGTGTGTGTGTGTGTGTGTGTGTGTGTGTGTGTGTGTGTGTGTGTGTGTGTGTGTGTGTTGTGGCTGCGCGCGCGCGCGTGCGTGCGCTTTTGTGCGTCTATCTGCATGGGTCTTCTCTCTCTTTCTCTTATGTTTAGACTAACGTTTTACTAATAGTAAAAAGTTAAAAGAAGCCCAAAAGAATTAGATCAGAATTTGTCACAAATAGACAA
>CM065740.1:13556452-13561452 GCA_033310375.1 Conus canariensis | reverse complement strand
TCACTTGTGATTCGTTTGTCTACGTTTGTTGTTGTTGTTTTTTTTTGTTTGTTTGTTTGTTTTGTTTTTGTGGTGCGCTATCACTAACATTTAAAATTAATTTTCTATCTTGTCAATTAATACCATAAGAACGACCGTTCTGCATCAGTACTTTATAGGATTTTAAGTTGTGCATTTTAACAAAGCGTTGAATAAACCAATGAGCAAAATTAGAAAACAGTATTCAAACTAAAAGTTTTAAAGCAAAAACATTTGTGTAATTATAATAGATGTCTTTATCACTGATTTTGGCAAACCAGGTTCGTATGTACTGATCCTGCAACCTTTTTTTTTCACCCTTTTCCACTGACAGTGCAGTTAAGACCAGTGTTTCCAGAAGAAACACACATCCCAAATGGATTCAAACACCGAAGAACGATGAGCGTTGCGAGGCTGTTTCGTTCAAAGTATGTCACACGGTAAAATGCCCACGAGTAGTGCCGCCATTTCCAGAAGTCGCGCTGCACTGCCAACTGGGCTTCTGGTGCCGCAGAATTCATTGTCAGTCAGATCCAGCTCCCGAGACTTCCGAGACTGTGATGGACGCACGAATGAAACAGGTATATACATAAGAGGGCGGATGGGTGTGTGTGTGTGGGGGGGGGGGAACCCAAACCACACATTCGCATACTGTGACAATTTGTGCCACGACGGACGTAATTACGTAGAAATTCAACCGGGTACGGTGCTGATATTGTACACCGCAGCACCCCACCCCACTCTCCTCGCCTTCCGAACCCTTTACTTCCATCCCAAGCCAGGCAGTTGATGAATCGACAATTAATTTTTGTGCATCAGCTGGGCAATTATAAGTGTAGTTCCTTACAAAGAAACGGCTTCGAAGTGGCCATTTCCTCTTGATTAGGCGTATTTCCACAGAAAACGTGTTTCCCTAGAAATACTGTCGTCTGACCTTGGCCCAACCAGCAAAACAATATTAAATGAAAAACAAACAAACAAACAAAAAACAAAAAACAAAAAAAAAAAAAAAAAGAAAGAACAAAAACCAAGCTCATCTACCCTCCCTCCCAGTTCATACCCAAGTTACAGGCCATTCATCACACTTCAGGCAGACGTAAGACCTCATTTTCCCTCTAGCGTGCGGTGAAAAGTCAATATGGCCACGAGCCAGGAAGAAGATGGAGGATGACCTTAGGAGCCAACCAAAACATTCGGTAGTTTAAGCAGAGAGGGGACGAAAGTAAAGCTGAACATTAACACTTTTATGTTGGAGAAGAAGCACTTCTTTTCGTAAGCAGCGGTTTGATTGGCCGGCTGGGTAGGGCTTGTTGTTGAAGCCTATCAATTATTTAAACACACAGCTACCCATGATCCCATTCTCTCTCTCTCTCTCTCTGTCCGTCTCTCTCTCTCTCTCTCTCTCTCTCTCTCTCTCTCTCCTCTCTCTCTCTCTCTTTTCCCTCTCTGTCTCTCTCTCTCTCTCTCTCTTCATGCCTCTCCACTCCTCCCCTTCCCTCCCCCCTCCCCTCCGCCCCTCCACTTCCTTCGAAGGAGTCTCTCTGTCTTGTATGTGTTTCCAACAACGTCTGTTCAAGTGGTTTTTTGACGATATCGTCTGTCTAGACAAGTGGTGTTTGAAAGGCACTGCAGCCTGCCACAGAAGAGCACTGACTCTCCCGTACAGTGCCGGCCGCTGGCTCTAATGAACAACATGGCTCTGATTTGGTTTGAAGAGAGGCACTCGATGACGACCGACGGATGCTAGACAGAGCGTCGTTCAGTTCCTTGCTGAAGATTCTTTTCTTCTGCTTTTCTTCTTCTTCTTCTTCTTCTCTTCTCTCTTCGTCTCTCCTCTCGTCTCTCGTCCCTCTGTCTTCTTTTCTTTCTTCTCCCTCTTCTCCTCGTCTCTCTCTCCTCTCTTTCACACACTCCTCTGCTGTCTTCTTCTCGTCTCTCTTCTCTCTCTCTCTCTCTCTCTTTTCTCTCTCTCTCTCTCCCCCCCCCCCCCACGTTTGGGGGAAAGGGTGGGGTCAGGGTGTATTCCTGCATTGAAACTGTCTTTTTAAAACGAATCTCCGCTGAGCTTACATCAGCGTCTGAGATATTTTGTTCTGGACATTATATAATTTATACCGAAATGTTTAAGGAGAGAGAAAGGGGGGAGGAGAGACAGAAAGACGACAGACAGACAGACAAGTAGCCAGATCTGTAGTAGGCAATTCTGCAATTGATCTCAAGACTTTCCTTTTCACCAGTCCATACACCAGACATACCTGCATGCCTGACTCCGAACATTCATAAGAATTCGTCTCTCTCTGGAAGGCGCTCACACCACACACACACACACACACACACACACACACACACACACACACACACACACACACACACACACACACACACCACCCCACGCGCGCGCCAAAAACAACCTTAATTCATAAACTGGAACGCCTTTTCGTAATTGTTGAAAAGACGATTAGTAAGATGACATGTCTAGGGTCATGGTAATACTGTGTGGAATCCACATTTAGAAGGCAGTCCGTTTTGAGCAGTTAGGTACACAGATGACAACAATAAAGGAACAAATGATTCAAAATTATTGACACACACAGGCTGGAGCGTCTCAAATTTTCCACTTTTAAGGCAACAAAAGAATCATATTCAAACTGTCAAAATTTTCAAACATCTTGGAATGTATTAGACATGTTCAAATCGTCATCGAAATGTGATTTGAAAAAAAAAAAAGCAACACAGCTAGCAGGGTACATTACTGACATGAAAACGTACGCTTTGTCGCAGAACTGCACCTTAATAGAGCAAACTTCCAGCGAACATGAAATAGCCCAGATATCAAGGTCCTGGAAATTCTAACTGACCAATGTAAAAACTGAAAAAACGTGAGGTGTGGAACCAGATGAATGAGTCTTCACAAAAAAAAACTATTGAAGGAAGGAATTCTTTTTATTGTTCTGTTGCGCATGCAAGTGATTGAGGAAATGTAATTAACATGATTATTTTGATGATACTTGAATCTTATCATTTACAAAAAGAAAAGGGGGGGGGGGGGTAGGAAAGGAGATGGGTAACTGGATAGTGTGTAGGAAGAAAATGGACGGGCGAAAGGAGATATCACAAAGGTTCTGGGCTTCTTACTGACGGCCTTAAAGTCTTCAACAGAACACGCAATAGATATGCAACGTTGAAAGACTGACGGATGGTTTTTAGTTCCAGCCTTTCTGCCTTTGATTCTGATTCTGTTTCTGTTTGACTTGGGTAGAAGTAGGATAGGGTGGGGTTGGGTGGGGAGGGGGGAGGAGAAAGGGACCGGAGAATGTCAGACGAACCGAACACAAAACATTGAAAGGGTGGAAGAAAGAGAGAGCCTGCACGCCAACACTTTGGGTTGGAGAGTAAACAGTCTCCTTTTGTCCGTGGTGTTTTGATTGGCTGGGGAAGAGGGCGTGCTGAAGATTCTTACACATGCATCAAAATATTTACCGGCAGTGTAGGCCGTCTTCTCCGTGCTGAAAGCAAAGTCTGTCTGTACAAGTGCTCGTGGGTAAGAGTTTCATTTCCGGTGTGTGGCGTGCGCATCCTGTTCCGGAAACGGAACCTGTATCTGAGGTCTAAATTTAACTGAACCGCTTTCCTGCTAAAACCTTGCTCAGAAACGAGTCAGTGAGAATACATTTGAATGACAAATAACTACATACTGCATAGACATTTAAAACGTAATTGCTTCTCCGGAGTAAACTTTTATTGTCTCACGTGAATCAGAATAAAATAGTAATACTTTGGAATACTGGATCTTGTCAGTCCTGTCCCTCCACAAGGATGTAACTGTCGCTCTCATTGACGTTCATACAGATCAGTTGAACTGAAGGGGTTAAGCTCTCTTTTGACGCTCGCAGTATGGCATAGAATGGACGTTATGTTTCTTCTTGTTCAGTGTCTCAAGGAATTCAGACAAATGTTTATATGGCAGTCTTTGTGTCTGTCTGCATCCCTGTGGCTGATAGAAAGAGTGAGAGAGACAATGGCGGAAGGTTAGAAAGAAAGACTACACACACACACACACACACACACACACACACACACACACACCACACACACACACACACACACCACCCGTGAGCGCAACCGCGCACTCACGCTCTCACGCACGCATGCATTTGCGCTCGCGCGCGGGCGCGCATATGCCCTCATACACACACACACACACACACACACACACACACACACACACCACACACACACACACACGGCACGTGTGTGTGTGTGTATATATTATATATATATATATATATATATACCTGGATGGCGGCTACTCTGTTGCGCCCGAATGTCTTTGTGCCCTGGGTAGACCGTTGCTTCCACTGTCTTCTGTCAAGGGCCACATCTTCCGAGGAAGCAGTGTCGATGTTGCAGCTTCTGAGGTTGGCCTTCAAGATGTCTTTGTATCTCTTGAGAGGCCTTACTTGGTCACGTTGTTCTTCCTTTAGTTATCCATATAGCAGCATCTTTGGAATTCGGTTGTCCTCCATACGGACAACGTGTCCTGTCCATCGGAGCTGGCTTTTGATGAGTATGCGTTCAATGCTGGATGGGCCGCACTTCTTCAGGACCTGTAGGTTGGACACTCTGTCTTGCCATTTGATGTTGCAGATCTTGCGCAAGCATCGTTGATGGAACTGTTCGAGTTGCTGGATGTGTCGGCGGTACATGGTCCAAGCCTCACAAACGTTGAGCACTCAGAACCACAGCTCTGTACATGGCAACCTTTGTGTGCAGTTTGATGCCATAGTCTTGCCACAGACTATTTGAGAGTCTGCCAAAGGCAGAGCTGGCCTTTGAGATGCGCAACATCACTTCTGCATCCAGAGATCCATTGCTGCTTACAGTGCTGCCCAAATAGCATAACCTGCTACAGTTTTGATCTCTGTGTTGTTAAAGACGACAGGTGGTGGTGGAGCACTGCCAGCTCCAGATGGTGGAGGTTG
>CM065740.1:13536452-13551452 GCA_033310375.1 Conus canariensis | reverse complement strand
AGGAGCAGGTGGAGGAGGAGGAGGAGGAGGAAGAAGAAAAATTGCTTTGCTTTTCGGGAAATGTTTTCATTCTCGCGACAACTGACAATTATGTGTTGGTCTACACCTGCGAATCACTCATTCAACATTAAACATACATCAAATTCACTGTCATTAATCATCTACATCCGAAACCTGGACCAAACACCGCACTACATTGAAACGCGAACACTTTCGCATTGAAAGGCCTTGAACGACTACAGAGGAAGAAACGAGGCTTCTCCAGCCTCGCTCTCAAACAACACCAGCATGTAAATGAGCCGGTGCAAGCGCCATCTACTTCCGCCTGACGAGAACACCACAGCCAACATGGAGGCTTCTGAAGCTCAGAACCCGACACTCCCTGATAAGCCTCGAGATACCATGAAAGAAAAATGACTTACATCTCTCTCTCTCTCTCTCTCTCTCTCTCTCTCTCTCTCTCTCTCTCTCTCTCTCTCTCTAGTGATGAGGAATGTAATGTCCATTTTGATCTCCTGGCTCCAACTCTCTAATCATGGTCTCCCATCCAATTACAAACTAAATCGCAAATGCACACACTTGCAGAGGGAGAGGAAGAGGGGGAGAGAGAGAGAGAGAGAGAGAGAGAGAGGAGAGAGAGAGAGAGAGAGAGACAGACAGACAGACAGACAGACAGACAGACAGAGAGTGGGGTGGGGGGGGGGGGGATACAGACGGAGGGAGAACACATAAGAGCTTGCATGTATTATTATCGCTCGATGCTTTTGAATTGTTTATCCTTCTGTTGGCCGACGATGTTGTTTTGATGTCCGAAACTGTTATAGGGTTACAAACACAATTGAATAGCTTGCACCGTGCCGCTAAATCATTGAAGTTGAAAGTCAACATGGAAAAAAGCAATATCATAGTATTCCGTAAAGGTGGTTATCTAAGTGTAAGGGAAAGGTGGGTATACGATGGTACTCCTATGCCAGTTGTCAATGCCTATAGATATTTAGGAATATTATTCTCAACACGCTTGAGTTTTGTTGGCGCTTGCAAAGACCTTTCGAGTAAGGCAAAAAATGTTGTGCTTTGTATCATGAAAAAGTTACATGTTCTCAATAATTCTTCATTCATGTTATTTATAAAGCTATTTGATTCTCAGGTTCAACCGATTGTACAGTACGGCTCTGAGCTATGGGGACTAGAAAAAGCTGCTGTCTGTTGTGAATCTGTTCAAATGTTTGCTCTGAAAAGGTTTCTTGGTGTAGATAGACGGACTCCAAATGATCTAATTTACGGTGAAACTAATCGATTTCCCATTTACATTACTTCTGCTGTCAGATGTATCCGCTACTGGCTGAAACTGTTACAAATGGAACGTACAATATGTTGTATGACTTAGACGCTAGAGGCAAAAGTAACTGGGTGTCCAAAGTGCGCCTTTGTCTGTTTGAATACGGATTTGGATTTGTTTGGCTGAATCAAGGGGTTGGTAATACTAAAGAGTTTGTATGTGTTTTCCGTCAACGGTTGGTTGACTGCAGATGGCAGACATGGACTGATCATATTCATAACAGTGACAGATTTGATTTCTACAGGAACTTTTGTGATGTTCATGACCTGAAAACGTACTTAACCTTAGATATAGATAGGCACCTAAAACATGTAACAGCAAAATTCAGATTAGGAATATCTGCATTGGCAACTCATTATTTTAGATATCGCATATGTAATAATTATGATTTGCTATGTCCCTTATGTAAAAAATCAGTTGAAACCGAATTACACTTCGTCCTGTCCTGTCCAGCTCTCATGAGCATCAGAGAAAAGTTTATTAAGCCCAAATATTACAGACAGCCATCTTTGTTTAAACTGAGCCTACTTTGTTCATCTACTTCTGCAGAAGTTGTTAAGAAGTTTTCTTTGTTTTTGTACAAGGCTTTTAAGTATAGAGAAATTTTCACTTCTTGAAATTGCCCTTGAATTATACTGGTCTTGTTCTGTAATTTGGTTTCATGTAGTTATTGTACTTGTGTGTTCACACACCCCTTCATTAGGGGCCTTGGCCTGTTATATGAATAAATCATCTGAATCTGAATCTGAATCTGATCTCTCTCTCTCTCTCTCTCTCTCTCTCTCTCTCCTCTCTCTCTCTCTCTCCTCTCTCTTCTCTCTCTCTCCTTAGCTGTTCTTTTCTGCTCTTCCTCTGTGATTTTACTGAGCGAGAACCCCGGAGTTTTCGTGTGTATGACTGTTGGACTGTTGTTAATCCCACCATTAAATGTGTCCATATTCTGTCTTCGTGGAAAATGTTGGAAGACGATACTAAAAGCTTGGATTCTTCTGTTTGCCTGTGTGTACTCGCTGTGTGTGTGTGTGTGTGTGTGTGTGTGTGTGTGTGTGTGTGTGTGTGTGTGTGTGTGTGTGTGTGTGTGTGTGTTTATATAAGAGAGTATGTTGTGTGCCTATATGCAAAATTATGCGAAATTAACAACAGAGAGGAGAGAGAGAGAGAGAGAGAGAGAGAGAGAGAGAGAGAGAGAGAGAGAAGGGGGGGGGTCCTTTTTTCCAGCGCTGAAGATTTTAGGACAATATTTAACTTGCGTAAGAGAGAGAGAGAGAGAGAGAGAGAGAGAGAGAGAGAGAGAGAGAGAGAGAGAGAGAGAGAGAGAGATTATAAAATTGTTTTGAAAGGTATCGAAGGGAACGACCGAAGCTATCCATTCAAGAATTTGGTCAGACCGACATGACTCCGCAGAAGTGTCATCCTGTTCCCCATCCAACCCCCACATGTCCACTACACCTCCCTCCACCCCACAGTCCTTCCCCAACCGTCTAAACTGCGAGTGGAGTCTGCTTAGCTCTCCCTGTAGTATGTAGAAATAGTAATGGCATTCAGCTAGCTGTCCCTGTATGTAGAAATAGTAATGGCATTCAGCTAGCTCTCCCTGTATGTAGAAATAGTAATGACATTCAGCTAGCTCTCCCTGTATGTAGAAATAGTAATGACATTCAGCTAGCTCTCCCTGTATGTCGAAATAGTAATGACATTCAGCTAGCTCTCCCTGTATGTAGAAATAGTAATGACATTCAGCTCGCTTTTCCTGTATGTAGAAATAGTAATGACATTCAGCTAGCTCTCCCTGTAGTATGTAGAAATAGTAATGACATTCAGCTAGCTCTCCCTGTATGTCGAAATAGTAATGACATTCAGCTAGCTCTCCCTGTATGTCGAAATAGTAATGACATTCAGCTAGCTCTCCTGTATGTCGAAATAGTAATGACATTCAGCTAGCTCTCCCTTGTATGTCGAAATAGTAATGACATTCAGCTAGCTCTCCCTGTATGTCGAAATAGTAATGACATTCAGCTAGCTCTCCCTGTATGTCGAAATAGTAATGACATTCAGCTAGCTCTCCCTGTATGTCGAAATAGTAATGACATTCAGCTAGCTCTCCCTGTATGTCGAAATAGTAATGACATTCAGCTAGCTCTCCCTGTATGTCGAAATAGTAATGACATTCAGCTAGCTCTCCCTGTATGTCGAAATAGTAATGACATTCAGCTAGCTCTCCCTGTATGTCGAAATAGTAATGACATTCAGCTAGCTCTCCCTGTATGTCGAAATAGTAATGACATTCAGCTAGCTCTCCCTGTATGTGAAATAGTAATGACATTCAGCTAGCTCTCCCTGTGTGTAGAAATAGTAATGACATTCAGCTAGCTCTCCCCGTATGTAGAAATAGTAATGACATTCAGCTAGCTCTCCCTGTATGTAGAAATAGTAATGACATTCAGCTAGCTCTCCCTGTATGTAGAAATAGTAATGACATTCAGCTAGCTCTCCCCGTATGTAGAAATAGTAACGACATTCAGCTAGCTCTCCCTGTAGTATGTAGAAATAGTAATGACATTCAGCTAGCTCTCCCTGTATGTAGAAATAGTAATGACATTCAGCTAGCTCTCCCTGTGTGTAGAAATAGTAATGACATTCAGCTAGCTGTCCCTGTATGTAGAAATAGTAATGACATTCAGCTAGCTCTCCCTGTATACGTAGAACTAGTAATGACATTCAGCTAGCTCTCCCTGTATGTCGAAATAGTAATGACATTCAGCTAGCTCTCCCTGTGTACGTAGAAATAGTAATGACATTCAGCTAGCTCTCCCCGTATGTAGAAATAGTAACGACATTCAGCTAGCTCTCCCTGTATGTCGAAATAGTAATGACATTCAGCAAGAGTGTTCTTTGACAGTGACATTGTTCTACTTGACTTTTAAAGCTTCACTTGTTTTCAGAATTTTTCTTTCGTTGTTATTGTTTTGAGCGTGCAAGGTTTATTACCAATTTAGGGATTTACCAAGGGACATGGGCAGGTTTTGATACCAATTTAAGAACTTACTAAGGGACACGGGCAAGTTTTAATACCAGTTTAGGGACTTTCCAAGGGACATGGGCAAGTTTTAATACCAATTTAGGAACTTACCAAGGGACATGGGCAAGTTTTAGTACCAATTTAGGGACTTACCAAGGGACATGGGCAAGTTTTAGTACCAATTTAGGGACTTACCAAGGGACATGGGCAAGTTTTAATAGCAATTTAGGGACTTACCAAGGGACATGGGCAAGTTTTAATAGCAATTTAGGGACTTACCAAGGGACATGGGCAATATGGAACGAGTGGTTTTGGAAGGGAGTTTTCCCTAATCGTTGCGTCGTCAATTCACAGTGACCTGTGTCTTACTCCATGTCACCCCTCCCCTCCCCTCCCCCTCCTCCCCTCAAGCAATCTTTACCAAGACAAACAGGGAAAGAGAATAGAGACAACAGTGGAGAAACTATTACCATTAAAGCGCGCGCGCGCGCGCGCCTCTGTGTGTGTGTGTGTGTGTGTGTGTGTGTGTGTGTGTGTGTGTGTGTGTGCGTGCGTGCGTGCGTGCGTGCGTGCGTGCATGCGTGCGTACGTGCGTGCGTGCGTGCGTGCGTGCGTGCGTGTGTGTGTGTGTGTGTGTGTGTGTGTGTGTATGTGTGTGTGAGAGAGAGAGAGAGAGAGAGAGAGAGAGAGAGGTGTGTGTGTGTGTGTGTGTGTGTGTGTGTGTGTGTGTGTGTGTGTGGTGTATTTGTGTGTCGTATGGTGTGGTGTGGTGGGGGTGGTGGTGGTGGTGGTGGTGGTGGGTGGTGGTGTGTGTGTGTGTGTGTGTGTGTGTGTGTGTGTGTGTGTGTGTGTGTGTGAGTGAGTAAGTGTGTGTGTGTGTGTGTGTGTGTGTGTGTGTGTGTGTGTGGTGCGTGCGTGCGTGCGCGAGCGCGCTCGCGTGCGTGTGTAGGTGCACGTGCATGAGTGCGTCTGAAAACATATTTCCACCCGCTTGCGTGGATGGCTGGCTGCGCGCTGACGCATATCTACACGACTGCCTCGTGAATTGAAAAAGAAAGAAAAAAAAAAGAAGAAGAAAAAAAAGAAACTAGCGTCAACAACAACAAGAAAAACACAAACAAACCTTTAACGTGAACGAAGCACAATTTAAACTCTTCTAGAAGACGATGTCTGCATAGTCGATTAAAGGTGATAGCGCTTTAGCGAGCGGAGGGGAGATGGAGGAGAGACGGAGGGGAAGGGAAAGAAGAGGGGTGGTGGGGGTGGTGGAGAAGATTTGAGAGCGTGAGAGGGATGGGGTAGAGAGAGAGAGAGAGAGAGAGAGAGAGAGAGAGAGAGAGGGGGGGGGGGGGGCTTCCCTCGCAAGCAAATCTGGAAACGATGTCAAATTCTTTGCAGGTTGATCAACGCGCGTTTACCACATGTGTGTGCTAAAAAGGTTAGATCACAGCTTTGCCAAACAGGATGTTAAGCAGACCACGAATGAGTTAAACAGGAGATGAGAAACGAGGAAGGGAAAGAAAAAAAGACCAGATAGAAAGAAGAAAGTGAACAGAAGAAGAAGAAGGGGACAAAAAAAAAAAAAAGGAAGGACAAAGCGAAAAAGGAGAAAACAAGACACAAAGACAGAAGGAGAAGGGGATAAAGAAGAAGAAGAAGAAAGGGATAAAGACTAAAAATAAAAGAAGGAACTAAGGAATGCAATGAAGAAAGGGGTAAAGAAGAAGGAGAGACAGAAGAAGACATAAATGAAGAAACGAGGGACAAAACAGGACGAAATAGTCAGAGAATTTGAATAGTTAAAAAACCACCGATACTCACTCAGTAAGCCAATTGCACATTTTCTGGTTGTTTATAAAAACTTTATCAAACACAAACCCATCGGCAGAGAGAGAGATAAAAAGAAGAAAAGAGAAAAGAAGAAAAGAACAAAAACAAAACAAAACAAAAAAAAAGGACAGGAAAGGAAAAAGGAAAAAAGGCACTTCTTCCACATGCCCAGGTTGATGTATGCTTTGTAGTGACGACCGAGTCACTCTTACGTCATGCATTCACACCATACTGTGCAGCTGATTAAATACGTAAGGGACAGTCGTACTGCATTACGCACGCGTACAAAATTCCGTTCTGCAGGTTCCATCTGGACCTCTGGAGGTGGGAGGTGAGGGAGGGGGTAGAAGGAGGTGAAATGGGGGGGGGGGGGGGGGGACAGGGGGGGAGGGGGACAGGAGGGGAGTGGGTGGTGATGTCCTTCTACCAGTTTATTACAGGTGATTATTGTCTGAAAAGCGTGGTCTTCACAGTTAGCGAGTTGTCTGTGGGTCTTGTCATGCAGTCACGGTTGTTTTTTTCTTCTTCATAACTCTGAATGGGTGGACAGGATGGGGTCAGGGAATAGGGAAGGGGGGAGTTAGGGGTTTGGATGGAGGAACATATCAATGATGGGGGAAGAGAGAGAGAGAGAGAGGGGGGGGGGCGGGTGGGAAAAGAGGGGGGTATTGAAGGAAACAGAGAGGCTAGGGGTGCCGATGTCGGGACAGAAAGAGAGGTAACAAGAGAGACAGACAGACAGATAGACAAACACCACAGAACAGACAGACAGAGACAGAGAGACGGACAAGGTTTCCGATGCAGAGAAAGGGAGAAAGATTAGTGGAGGCAGAGAAAGAGGGACGGTACCAATATAGGGAGAGAAATATGGGGATGGGGGGTGGGGATAACGAGACAGACAGACAGACAGACAAGGAAGAGTCTGAGATACAAACATAGACATAGACAGAAAGACAGACAGGCGGACAACAGACAGAGACAGACACAGAGACAGGAAGAGATAGAAGCACACACACACACACACACACACACACACACACACACACACACACACACACACACACACAACACACACAGCAGCAGCAGCAGCACACAGCAGCAGATGCCAGTACAGTGCCGTCGTTGAAGCGCCGCCTTGCACCGCGCGGGCGACCCCAGTTGCCCCTGCCCCAATATTGCGTGGTTCATCATGGGTGCATTAAACACACACCCTGTTAGCTTTGGCTTGCCCGGTGCGCCTTCTGTTTTTACAGTTGGAACTCGGCTCTCGCCCGCTCTGGTTTCAAACGCGAACCGTGTTTCTGTCTTCTGTCTGGAGCCCTTCGCTGCTGCCGTGCACCCCCACCCCTTCACCCCCCCCCCCGCCTCCCCCCCCCCCCCCACCGTCTCGGTCTCCTCCCCCATCCCACCTTCTTACCTTCTTACATCCTCTGCCTGTTCTGTTCTCCTCCTAGGACTTCCCCCTCCACTCTCTGCGGTCATGCTTCCCTCTCCTCCCTCCTTGCCTGCAACTCTCTGTCTCTGTCTGTCTGTCTGTCTGTCTCTCTCTGTCTCTGTCTCTCTCTCTCTCTGTCTCTGTCTCTCTCTGTCTCTTGATTTGCTTCTTACTATGTATGCTATTTTTCATTCTTACCCAGAGGGCAAAAAAAAAGTATTCATACTTAGTCCACTACCCTCTTAAAAAAAATTCGTGCGTTTGCTCTCGCTCTCTCTCTCTCTCTCTCTCTCTCTCTCTCTCTCTCCACACACACACACACGCACGCACGCACGCACGCACGCACCACACACACACACACACACACACACACACACACACAACACACAAGCCGTGCACATGCACGCTTATACTCTCTCTCTCTCTCTCTCTCTCTCCTCTCTCTCTCTCTCTCTCTCTCTCTCTCTCTCTTTCATTTTTTTTTTTTTGAGAAGAAAGTTTTCCGATCCTTGTTTTCACATCACGTGAACTAGGTGACTTTTTTCTCACCGGAAGTGTTGCAGTCAGTGGGCTCTCGGTAGCTTCCGCTTCCTGTGAGAGTCGATCGTGGTCTGTTATTGCTTAAAATGTGTTGTGAATTGAGAGAGAGAGAGAGAGAGAGAGAGAGAGAGAGAGAGAGAGTACTTGCGAATCAGTTCACCCGTTTCTACGTCTTCCAGCTGTCGCTAATTCGTTGTTTTGAATGGCAGTTTTTGCCCCCCTCCTTCTTCTTTCTACTTTGATACCCGTTTCTTCCCTTCCAGCAACAGCTGTTGTTACTGCAGATTCCAACATCTGGGAAGACTGTCTATATACTCAGATTATAAAAACACTACACAGGAACCATCTGGGAAGACTCTGTATATACTCAGATTATACAAACATTACACAGGAACCGCAGTTCCTCAGTACCAAGTCAGTAGCGGTGCTGCGCTGGATTTCTTCCCAGCGTAGCGTCAGAGGTAAAATGAAAAATGGCAACCACCCCGCCAAGAGAGGTAGCCAGCTGGAACCGACAACACACAACCTGGGTTATGGACAACTGAAGTCTGTCATGGAACAGACAACACACAACCTGGGTTATGGACAACTGAAGTCCGTCAGGGAACAGACAACACACAACCTGGGTTATGGACAACTGAAGTCTGTCATGGAACAGACAACACACAACCTGGGTTATGAACTGAAGTCTGTCATGGAACAGACAACACACAACCTGGGTTATGGACAACTGAAGTCCGTCAGGGAACAGACAACACACAACCCGGGTTATGGACAACTGAAGTCTGTCATGCAGAGCCTCTTCAAAACTACTTGGAAGGAATTCCTCAACCTGGAGGCTGGTGATACACTGGCAAAAGTCAGACGGTTAACAAAGAATGTTAATCAAGCATCTTAACCAGTGTTACCAAGTTGTGGCAAACCATTACAATAAAATACTCATTCATCATCTTGCTAGATGTCACCAAGTATTGGCATAAAGTTACACTGTCAAACACATGGTACGCATACATACAAGCAATGCATAGTCACATAATTTAGAAACATACTTTCAACTTACAGTTTTTCTGGGTTTTAATGATCAGTGAAAATCTTAAACAGATTTCTCAGAGTGGGAGAGGATGTTTCCTTGTGGTGATCAGTCGGACAGCCTGTGGCAGAACAGTGAGTGCTGACAGTGAGTTCCCCTTTTTGGGGGCTAGGCTACCTATTCAGGTTCCTGTTCAGGTTTGTGCTGTGTGTCACTAAAGACAAAGAAAAGGGCGGGGGGGGGGGGGGGGGGGTGATCATCCCCACCACCTACAGTGTGAAGTAATGTGTAGAAGATTCGAGAACGCTCTATCTTAGCAGTTGACACTGATTTTAGTTAGCCTTCATGATAATTGACAGGGCGTCCTAGCCTGCACATGTGTCACACATGTACAAGATGCCGTTGACAATTGCATCATGCATGGGCAGAACGCACACACGATTGCCATGGCACGTGGTGAAAAGGAAGGGAGAGAGAAAGAGAGAGAGGGAGGGAATCAGGCGACGCACTTCCAAAGTGACGTCGCTTTTTTTTTTTTCCCGTGTTATTGTTGCCCAATACCGGGCTGTCGGCGACTTCAAAGAAGACCTGGCATACTGTGGGGAGCGGCCGTGAGAGACCGAGTGTTGGCACAGATGAGTAATCTATACTGCCATTTGTGAGACAAACGTGAGAGAAAGAGAGAGAGGGGGGGGGGGGGAGTAGAAGGGGGAATAGAAGGGGGGAGGGGCTTAGTACAGGAGGGCGTAGTTGTCAATACGTCATGTCACAGTTTTCCCGTGGGTTTGTGCGTCGCATGTTGCCAGTAGTCACGATGGCGGCTGCTTGAAGCATCAACAAACCAAAACTACTGATACAAGTATATGTCACAATGTTGCTGCCTTGTCTGAATTCTTCCTCTCAAAAGCCACAGATAACGAAACACCACAGCAGCATGGTGTTCTCTAAGCGCTGACGTCTTGCGGAGTAGACAGCTACTGATTTCTTTATCGCAATACATACATACTTTCAGCAGTCTATCTCGCAGTCAAGAGTGTGTCAGTGCTCTGTTATCTAGCACTGTCGACAGGTAAAAGCAGACTGCAAGTGGCTCTGAAACATGAGCGGTTCCAACCGTTTCAGAAACGGTTTCAGATGTAAATCACCTGTCATAAAGCTTAGAACAGAACACAGTCAGCCAGTCCCTGTCCAGCCTCCAGCCTCGAAAGAATCATGACCTCATCATACACGGGTGAATGGTTTGGTTGGGAGGTACTGGGAAGTCTACAAACCCCAGCTCACATTCTACGGATCCGGTCTCAACTTTGATGCTGATAGTCGCCAGGCATGGCTTGGCCCGTTGTAGCTCTACAGAAAACTAGGGAGTGGGGGGGGGGGGGGGGGGGATGGGGCAGAGGTAGGGATGCGTTCGGTAAAGTCACTGCTGCGACCTCTGGGCTTCAGCTAACACGCTGGAATTGCAATGTTAGACGTCTGGGAAGACAGAAGTAGGAGAACGTTACACTGACAGTTTCCATTCTCCACATACTTGTGTTGTTCTTAACGGTTCTTTTAAGAAATTAATTTAAAGGCATTGATTTTGGTTGCATTCTGTCCTTTTTACTCCCCCATGTACTTTTTTTCCAAACGTCTACATAACCTGACAGCTCTGTTTCGCACGTTGTAACTTTGGTATACGTCGGAAAATCGCGCATAAATCCCAAGGGGAAAAAAGGAGTAAAACAAAAGATGGGGAGCCACCTGTGTGTGTGTGTGTGTGTGTGTGTGTGTGTGTGTGTGTGTGTGTGTGTGTGTGTGTGTGTGTGCGCGTGTGTGTGTGACGCACCGACAGGCAGAGACAGAGACAGACAGTGTGTGTGTTGTGTGTGTGTGTGTGTGTGTGTGTGTGTGTGTGTGTGTGTGTGTGTGTGTGTGTGTTTGATTGTTTGTGTGTGTGTATGTGCGTGCGTGTACGCGCGCCGTTGTGTGTGTGTGTGTGTGTGTGTGTGTGTGTGTGTGTGTGTGTGTGTGTGTGTGTGTGTGTTCGTTTGTATGTGTGTGTGTGTGTGTGTGTGTGTGTGTGTGTGTGTGCGTGTCGTTGTGTGTGTGTGTGTGTGTGTGTGTGTGTGTGTGTGTGTGTGTGTGATGTGTGGTGTGAAGAGAGAGAGAGAGAGACAGGAGGGGGGGGGGGTTGGAGGGAAAACTCTCATATTCCACATAATTAGTATGCTTTATATGGTAAGACGAGCTGGAGAAAAGACCGGAGGCGTAAGCTAAGACAGAGAGATAGTAAGATAGAAAGAAAAAGAAAGAAAGAGACAGAGGAAGAGGAGGTGGCTGTGGGGAGGCGGGGGGGGGGGGGGGGTTATCATCCGAATGTAGATTATTCCTTGTCAGACAAGTCAAGGAAAGGCAATCAAACAAACAAAAAGTACAGATTGGCAGAAGGAGAGAAAATGACATATACACAGGGAGAAGGGGGGTGGGGCGAGGGAGAAAATGACATACACACAGGGAGAGGGGAGGTGGGGCGAGGGAGAAAATGACATACACACAGGGAGAAGGGGGGTGGGGCGAGGGAGAAAAATGACATACACACAGGGAGAGGGGAGGTGGGGCGAGGGAGAAAATGACATACACACAGGGAGAAGGGGGGTGGGGCGAGGGAGAAAATGACATACACACAGGGAGAGGGAGGTGGGGCGAGGGAGAAAAATGACATAGACACAGGGAGAAGGGGGGTGGGGCGAGGGAGAAAATGACATACACACAGGGAGAGGGGAGGTGGGGCGAGGGAGAAAATGACATAGACACAGGGAGAGGGGAGGTGGGGCGAGGGAGAAAATGACATACACACAGGGAGAGGGGAGGTGGGGCGAGGAGAAAATGACATAGACACAGGGGAGGGGAGGTGGGGCGAGGGAGAAAATGACATACACACAGGGAGAGGGGGAGGGGGGGCGAGGGAGAAAATGACATACACACAGGGAGGGGGGGGGGGGGCGAGGGAAAAAATGGCATACACACAGGGAGAGGGGAGGTGGGGCGAGGGAGAAAATGACATAGACACAGGGAGAGGGGAGGTGGGGCGAGGGAGAAAATGACATACACACAGGAGAGGGGGGGGGGGCGAGGGAGAAAATGACATAGACACAGGGAGAGGGGAGGTGGGGCGAGGGAGAAAATGACATACACACAGGAGAGGGGAGGTGGAGCGAAGGAGAAAATGACATACACACAGGGAGAAGGGGGGTGGGGCGAGGGAGAAAATGACATACACACAGGGAGAGGGAGGTGGGGCGAGGGAGAAAATGACATAGACACAGGAGAGGGGAGGTGGGGCGAGGGAGAAAATGACATAGACACAGGGAGAGGGGAGGTGGGGCGAGGGAGAAAATGACATACACACAGGGAGAGGGGAGGTGGGGCGAGGGAGAAAATGGCATACACACAGGGAGAGGGGAGGTGGGGCGAGGGAGAAAATGACATACACACAGGGAGAGGGGGGGGGCGAGGGAGAAAATGACATACACACAGGAGAGGGGGGGGGGGGGCGAGGGAGAAAATGACATACACACAGGGAGAAGGGGAGGTGGGGCGAGGGAGAAAATAACATGCACACAGGGAGAGGGGAGGTGGGGCGAGGGAGAAAATAACATAGACACAGGGAGAGGGGAGGTGGGGCGAGGGAGAAAATGGCATGCACACAGGGAGAGGGGAGGTGGGGCGAGGGAGAAAATGACATACACACAGGGAGAGGGGAGGTGGGACGAGAGAGAAAATGACATAGACACAGGGAGAGGGGAGGTGGGGCGAGGGAGAAAATGGCATGCACACAGGGAGAGGGGAGGTGGGGCGAGGGAGAAAATGACATAGACACAGGGAGAGGGGAGGTGGGACGAGAGAGAAAATGACATAGACACAGGGAGAGGGGAGGTGGGGCGAGGGAGAAAATGACATAGACACAGGGAGAGGGGAGGTGGGGCGAGGGAGAAAATGACATACACACAGGGAGAGGGGAGGTGGGGCGAGGGAGAAAATGACATACACACAGGGAGAGGGGAGGTGGAGCGAAGGAGAAAATGGTATACACACAGGGAGAGGGGAGGTGGGGCGAGGGAGAAAATGGCATACACACAGGGAGAGGGGAGGTGGGGCGAGGGAGAAAATGACACACACAGGGAGAGGGGAGGTGGGGTGAGGGAGAAAATGACATACACACAGGGAGAGGGGAGGCGGGGCGAGGGAGAAAATGACATACACACAGGGAGAGGGGAGGTGGGGCGAGGGAGAAAATGACATAGACACAGGGAGAGGGGATGTGGGGCGAGGGAGAAAATGACATACACACAGGGAGAGGGGAGGTGGGGCGAGGGAGAAAATGACATACACACAGGGAGAGGGGAGGTGGGGCGAGGGAGAAAATGGCATGCACACAGGGAGAGGGGAGGTGGGGCGAGGGAACAAGCTGACCTGGCGAGAGAGAGAGAAGGGGGTGAAGGAAGGAGAGAGCGAGAGGGAGGGAGGGAGAGAGAGAGAGAGGGAGAGATAGGGAGAGAGAGAGAGAGAGAGAGTCAGAGAGGGACAGACTGACAGACATACAGACGGACAGACAAACAGACAGACAGACGCAGACATAGACAGACAGAGACACACAAGCAGACAGTGAGACTGAGAGACACAGAGAGAGGATTAACAGACCTCCGATTTCACATTTTGATATGATCCATCCGTCAAGTCATCTGAAAAAAAAAAAAAAAAGATGTCAGGCGAAAAGGAAAGAACCAAAGCAACGACATCAGTCAGCTGAGATTTCATTGTCGTCAGTGGGACACCCGATCACGTAAGTAACGTGACGGTGTACGTGACAAGGAGAGAAAGCGACAGGGCATCTCGATGCGCCGCGCATGACAGGATGACAGACGTCACGTGACCTGTGGTGTCACATCCGGCGTGTCAAGTGTCTGCCGCTGCTCTCTCCTCTCTCTCTCTCTCTCTCTCTCTCTCTCTCTCTCTCTCTCTCTCTCTCTGTGTGTGTGTGTGTGTGTGTGTGTGTGTGTGTGTGTGTGTGTGTGTGTGTGTGTGTGTGTTCGCGCGGTTGTTCTATTTTTGTTGTTGTTTCTGTTTTTGCAAACAGGGCCTCTCTTATTACGTTATGCTGTTCACGCTAGATTTGACTGTATAATGGGAGGTAGGGCGGTTTCGGGGGATGTGAAAGTGGTGGGGGAAGTGGAATGGGCGGTGGGTCGGGGGTTGGTATAGAGTATCAGGGGTGGAGACTTTGTTTCTTGATGTGTCAACAATAAGGTGGACTATTCTGGTCCTAAGAACAAGTTACTTAGGAATTCATGTTTTCACCTGCGTCAGTTGGTTTGTTGCTCTGTCTATCAGCAATGTTGAGGGGGAAACTGCTGAGCTGATTCGAAGGAAACTTAATGGAACATTGGAATGTGGCCTACAGATGAACCTCATTAAAGTTAGGTGCGGATCCGGATCAGAAGACCGATCCAAGATCTGTTCGACTTCGTTGGAGGTCTGCGCTGTCCCGACTGCTACCTTTTATGTCTGTTTGTCTCTCTGTGTCTGTTTGTCTCTCTGTGTCTGTCTTTGTTTCTCTGTGTCTGTCTATGTCTCTCTAGCTCTCACTATCGCTCTCTCTCTCACTCTTTTTTTTTTTCTCTCTCTCCCTCCCTCTCTCCCCCCCCCTCCCGCCACCTCCCTTCTTCATCCCTTCTCTTTCTCTTTCTTACAACTTTGCGTATAAGACTCGCGTGCGCAGAGAGAGAGAGAGAGAGAGAGAGAGAGAGAGAGAGAGAGAGAGAGAGAGA